>OX123185.2:103256056-104456056 GCA_944739405.2 Euclidia mi | reverse complement strand
CTTAAAGTTTGACGTCTCTCAGTCGTCACGTCGGCGTAAGTGCTACGTTTAGACCAGGTCGGCAGCTAAAGGTTAAAAATACTAAATTAGTAGTCAAGGGCATCGGGGGGTCAGAAAAACATTGCAAGGGTTCCGTAGATATTAAAATACATTCGCGTTTTGATAGGGATATTAATTTTAACATTTCTTCGCTTAATCGATTTTAAACTTTCGCGATCTGTATACATCATACAAAATAAATTAGCGGGTCTTAATCGCGTACAATTAATTTATTTAAGGAAACAAATCAAACTCAAACTCAAACTCAAAATCATTTATTCATTTAGGTCACAAAGTGACGCTTATGAACGTCAAAGATTAAAGTTAATTACTAGATGATTCTACATTTACATTTTCTGCCACGTTCGCAATGCAATAGGTAGAACCACGAGAAAGAACGGGCAATAAAACTCGTGGCCACTCTTTTTAACTGCCAGTATAATTCTTTTACATGTTATATTTGTAAGGAGCTGCAACTGTTTCACATTGCGAGTTATCTACTATTGCAAAAGTTAATAGTTATTGATATCATACTCAAGCAATAAATTATGTTCATTTAGTAAGCCTCCCAAAGTGAATATGGTGAAACAGGAGCATCCACTTACGTCTTTTGATGTAAGCAACTCGCGAACATGACTGTTCTGATCTATGGTGGAACAGTATGTTCCGAAAAGTAATGGTATATGAACCTGCAGCAATTTACAATCTATTAGTTAGCAGTTCATGACCACGAGTTATCCTCACCTTACAAATCCGATAAATTATAATAAAAAGAGTAGAACAAGAATGCAAATGTAGTATAAAAGATAATACGGTAATTAACTACACTATAAAACTGCCTATTGACCTAATAATAAAAAGAAATTGACCTAATAAAATAATATTTATTTCCAAGCGTACTTGTCGTCAAGATACTCATTTAAACTATAATATGCCTTTAGTAAAAGATTATTTTTAACAATTGTCTGAAACGACCTTAAAGGCAAGTCTAAAATATTACTTGGTATTTTATTATAAAATCTTATACTAAGCCCAATAAAAGAGCTATGCGTTTTGTGTAAACGGAAATATGGTACACATAATTTGTACCTGTTCCTAGTATTAATATTGTGAATGTCACTATTCATTTTGTAAGAATTTATATGTAGTCGTACATGCATAACACTGGCATAAATATATTGTGATGCTACAGTAAGAATACCAATATTTTTAAATTTTTCTTTAAGTGAGACACTTGTCTTTAACTGGTAAATGGCCCTAACTGCCCGTTTTTGTAATATGAAAATATTTTCGATGTCAGCGGCCCTACCCCATAATAATATGCCATATGACATAACACTATGAAAATAGCTAAAATAAACCAATCTAGCCGTATCGAAATCAGTCAATTCTTAATGGCATAAGCAGCTGAGCTAAGTTTCCCTGAGAGATATGTAACGTGCGCACCCCACTGTAATTTCGAATGAAGTGTTATTCCTAGAAATAATGTAGATTCAGATGTTTCGAGAACATCGTCATTTAGAGCTATACTAGGACCAAGGTTTCTGACATTTGGCAGAGCAAACTTAATACATTTTGTTTTTTTGGCGTTCAGTACTACATTGTTTACATTAAACCATTTAGTTACTTGAATGAGCGCACTGTTTATTTCGTTAAAATGTTCCTTATTTCTATCTACTTTGAATATCTAAGAAGTATCGTCAGCAAACAGTACGACGTCACAAATGTTTTTCAAGTAAAAAGGTAAATCGTTTATGTAAACAAGAAACAAGAAAGGCCCTAGGATGCTGCCTTGCGGCACTCCTAAATCAACAGGTAAGCCACTGGATTTTGAGCCGTTTATTTCAACACATTGGATTCTGTCACTTAAGTATGACTTAATGACTTCCAATGCTTTAGTCTGTACGCCGTAATGTCTAAGTTTGCATAAGAGCGTTTCATGGCAGACACAATCGACTGCTTTCGAAAGGTCGCAAAACACACCAATAGCATTTTGGGCATTCTCCCATGCACTGAATATGTGTTTAAGTAACGCTACTCTTGCATCTGTTGTCGAGTGACCCTTGGTAAATCCATATTGCTCACTATGAAGGAGGCTGTTTAGATTAAAATGTCTAAGTAATTGCTTGAGTACGATCTTTTCAAAAATCTTACTAAAGGCAGGAAGTATCGATATTGGCCTATAATTACTAGGATCAGTCTTACTGCCGGATTTGAAAAGAGGTATTATCCTACTGTGTTTCATAAGATTGGGAAAAACACCTGATTCAATACACTTATTAAATAAGTTGCTTAAATAAGGAGCTACTAGCTACATCAATTATACTTTTCAAAACCTTAACAGAAATGCCCCAGAGATCACCTGTATTCTTAGACTCTAGAGATTGTAAAGTACTTATAATGTCGGTAGAATTAATACAATGGAACTTAAATAATACATCACATTTTCCTACACTAGATTCTAATAGGTTTTCTGCGACTATAGCTGATGATTTTAATTCTCTAGTAGTAGTAATCGGTATGCTAGCAAAGAATTTATTAAATGTGTGTGCGACTTCTTTGTCATTATGAATTAATCCGTCACTATCAAATAAACTAAAACTATTACCTCTTAGTGTTGTCTTACCTGTTGCTTCATTAATAGCTTGCCAGGTTGCCTTAATTTTATTCGAGGATTGTTCAATTTTGTTCCTAACGAATAATGCCTTAGCTGTATTGCACACTCTTTTAAATATCTTGGAATAATTCCTAACATACTCAGTGAAGTTCGAATCAGAATTGTATCTCTTCATACCGTACAACTCGTACACCTTTGCTCTGCTTTTGTAGATTCCTGCAGTAGCCCACTCACTAAAAGCTCGAGATTCCTTAACTACTTTCTCCTTAGTCCTAAAAGTATTCTGAAATTCCTTGTTAACTACATTAAATAAATTATTGAAATTTTCATTTGGCGAATCAATCTCCATTACATCAGAACTCATAGCATTAATTCCAATCAAAATTTTATTCCGGAATTCATTAAACTTATGCCTAGGTAATGGCCTAACTAACACTTTCTGTATGATGCTATCACTATAATACGGAAACCTTTCTAATTGACCACAGTGATCCGAAGTTAATTCAGAACTAACTAATTTATTCGAAACTGTACAATTACTAAATATATTGTCAAGATAGGTGGATGATGTTGCTGTAATAATAGTTGGTTCAAGGAACAAATTTTTTAAATTAAATGATTTAAATAGATTTAAAAATCTACTAGTCATTACATTAAATAGGTATTTATACCTTAAATAAATTAATTGTACGCGATTAATACCCGCTAATTTATTTTGTATTTCTTCGCTTATCGTGGAGCGTATTACGGACACATTGCCGAACGCTAATGTGGACTTATCGCTACTCACACATCTCGAGACATTAGCGGGCCATCCACTACCGTTCATTTCTTCTGACTTGTCCCGTTGTGCAATCCGTACAGAAAAGCGACGGGATAAAATAAAACCGTTGAAGCCACTAATTAAACCACAATCCTACATTCTTTCCCCTAACTTTATCACGACACGCCAGTCCGCCAGGAAAAACAATCCTTCAATGACCATACACACGTTTAGGTACATGCCTGTCAGTTTGTATCTTGTCAGTCCTACCGAGGGATTGCGTTCCTGTGGATGGTTATAATCCTATAATTTTATGAAGATTGTTTTCATTTAAAAGGAATGCTCATCATTTTGAATTATCTTTATGGATTATTTTCATTTTTCAACAACATGTGTACCCGTAAGCAAGAGATTGCTATTGCTACATCAACCAGATCAATGTATTGCTATGAGTTTTATTGCGAGTGAATATCTATTTACCTAAACTTAAAATTCAACTGTTTCTGTGGTCCTGCGGTAGTGTAAGCGACTGCGGATCATGAGGTCGATTTCGGGTTCGATTCCCGGGTCGAACAAAAAGTGATAGATAGGGTTTTTCTGTTAGGAATTATCCAACAGAAGTTCGGAGTCAGGGAGTTGGCGGTGTCACACCCCCGTGCCTTGGAAAGCACGTTAAGCCGTTGGTCCTGCGCCCAATCTCTCTCCGGTCGTGTCGCATGTGGCGTCCCATCGGACTATGAGAGTGAGGGAATAGAGAGTGCACTTGTGTTGGCGCACACACTTGTGCACTATAATATGTCCCGCGCAGATGGCAAGTCTCATGTATAGACAAGCCGCCGTGGGCGAAATCCGTCGGGAGGACATTATTATTATTATTAAACCTAAAAGAAGACATAGAATTTGGGTTAAAAAGTGGTTATTAGAAAAGGAGAAATCTAGTGTTATAAGACTTTTAAAAGATCTGGCATGCGATATCTAATATCTTGATTTGACGACCGGTTGGCGCAGCGGGAGTGTAAGCGACTGCAAAACCGAAGGTTGCGGGTTCGATTCCCGCTCAAGTCAAACATTTGTGTGCATGAACATGGATGTTTGTCTTGGTCTGGGTTGTGACGTATGTCCGGTACCTACCACGTCTACGTCACAGTACCGTCCATACGCTCAGCCAATCAGAGACGGCCTCGCTAGCTCGCTCGTAGCGTACGTTAGTACTATTAATTATTCTGTGACTCGACTCCAGAATTTCATTATTTGGAGTCGGGTCTAGCCATATACTATGTATATGTATGTATTTACAAAAGAAAAGTATATATGTATGTTCATCCATTATCTAGTACCCATAGTACAAGCTCAGCTTACTTTGGGACTATATAGATGGTGATGTGTGTATGTGGTAGAATATATAAAAAAAAAAATAATCTAATATCATCTTTATCGCCTATTTCTTGGGAATCCATTTTATACTTCCGGGACGAAGACGAACACAAAATGATAACAAACGAGCAGTCAATCACACCGGACAAATAAACAGGCACTAACTTGATCACATCGCGCGTCGCGTCCTTCGCGACGGGAGGGATGGGGGTGTTTTAATACCGTAATTCTTTCTTGCTCTTGCAAATCCACTGGCGTTCATTTCGTAAGGATTGTAGATTCCGGCAGGAATGAACGTTAGTGGATGGGTCGCTATTGCCGCTAGCAGATGCAGAATTTGCGAATCCGGCAGACATTGATGTTTTGATCGGAGCTTCAATATTTCCGCACTTGTTACTACCTAAAGTTGTACGTAGTGAGCAACATAATTTACCGCCCGCTATTGAGACGGTATTTGGGTATGTGATTATGGGTACCGTACCTACGTTACATACTTCTCATTATATTACGTCTTGTTGTTGTTCTGTTCTTCAAGAAAATAATATTGATTCTCTTCTCAAGCGATTTTGGGAGCTTGAATATATTACCGCACCGCCCTCGATGAGCCGTAAGGATGTCGAGTGTGAAGAACATTTCCACGCTACCACTGTTCGTGACGACAGTGGCAGATACGTTGTGGCGTTGCCATTCTATGGTGACCCTTATTCGTTAAGCGACTCTTACGCAGCTGCGCTTAGACGTTTTCATTGTTTAGAACGTAAATTTGATGCATCACTTAAGTAACGCGGCGCCTATAATGACGTTATTCGTGACTACAATAAGGAACCTTTATCCGTGTAGCGAGGCCAGTTTGATCTTGTCAAATGGACAAGCAATTCTAAGGAGGTTCTCGCACGCATACCTGAGTCTTATAAAGCTTCTCCATTGAGTTTGAGAAGGCTGTACCGCATAAAGTTCTCGGTTTACGCTGGGACAAAGCCTGTGATAGTTTTCGGTTTGACGTCTCACCGCCAGATGATAAGTGCACCAAACGCACTATGCTGTCCACAGTGGCTCGACTATGGGACATAATGGGTTTTGTGGCTCCCACAACTTTGTACGCGAAGTTCTTGATCAAAGAACTTTGGTTATCAAAGTGTGAGTAGGAAGAAACCCTCCCTAACCATATTGTCGCCGCTTGGAGCCAATTTTGTATTGAGCTTACCGCGCTCAATCAAATTACTATTCCGCGTCATCTTGGGTTGGTACATGGATGTACCATCAATTTAATAGGTTTCGCTGACGCCAGTGAGCGTGCTTACGGTGGAGTCGTATATCTGCAAGTCCGCATTGGTTCTAACTACTTCTTGGTGCAGTTAGTTTGTGGCAAGTCCAAGGTCTCGCCTATTAAAAAACAACCATTTCGGTTGCGAGACTGGAGTTGTGCGCGGCCCTTCTGTTGTCTCAGTTGCTCCGCAAGGTTCAAGACAGAGTTTTGCCCCACTACCCTATCAATAAAATATACGCGTTTTCTGACTCCAAAGTAGTGCTCGCTTGGATTTATTCTTCTCCTCACCGCTGGCAGACTTTTGTCGCCAACCGCGTTAGTAAATTAATTGAACTTGTCCCTGTTACTGGTTTCAATCACGTCGCGGGTATTGAGAACCCCGCTGATTGCCTATCAGTATGTATGTTATTGTATGTATTTTTATATGCTTAACGACACGCGCTACGCATATTGAAGTTGCGACCAATTTAAGCACGGTGTCATTCCTGGCAGCCCTTAAACGATTTCTTTCACGGCGCGGCCCTATACAGTGTTTGTACACGGATAACGGCACTTGTTTCGTGAGCGCAAGCTCTTATTTACACGACCTTTATAAGTTTCTCAGGGAAGAATATCGTACTCGTCTTTAGGAAGAACTTTCCATAAATCATATTGACTGGAAGTTTATTCCGCTAGCATCACCACATTTCGGTGGATGTTGGGTAAGCATGGTCAAAGTAATTAAAACGCATCTCTTTAAGGTTATAGGTCAACAGATCCTCTCTTACGAAGAGCTTTTAACTGTCCTTGCACAAGTCGAGGCGCTGATCAACTCGCGTCCGCTCACGGCATTGAGTAGTGACCCTGCAGAACCATCCGCGTTGAGCCCTGCACATTTTCTGAACACAGTGCCATTATCGTCATTTTCAGCTCCTGAAGCAGACTCTTCAAGCTTGCTCCAGAGACATACTCTGCTGGATAAACTCGTACAGTCGTTCTGGCGGCGCTGGCGTGCGGAATATCTCCACCAGCTTCAGGCTAGATCCAAATGGAATAGTCCTGCATCCCCTATACAGGAGGGTACGTTGGTCGTCATAATACATGATAATGCTCCGCCGCTTTCATGGCCGTTAGCCATCGTAGAGAAACTGCATACTTCCAAAGACGGTATAACCCGCGTTGTTACCGTGAAAACCGCGAAGGGGAGCTACGTGCGCCCTGTTGTACGTCTCTGTCCGCTTCCAACTCAGTGAGATCTAGTCTGAAGTTGGATCTATCTCTTAGTTAAGTATTTAGTTTGTAGCTTTCGCTTTAATTGCGTTTGTAATTTTCGCTAAAGTTAATTTAGATTAATTTTATAATCGTATCGCTGTCTTAGCCTATTGATGGGTTATGCGGTAGTACACCCAACATAGCTAAATTCAATTCTATTTTTTTTAAAGACATCCCTTTAGGCCCGGGGGCATATGGTAGCGCCATCTACCTTCCTATCGATAATTAATTGCATCGACGTCAATCGTTCTTCGCTTGCTTGTCCAATGCGAGCAATGCCTTTTGTTTCCGTCCCTTTCTATCTCATTCCCTTAAAAGGGGCACGCCTCACTGATTGGTCGCCGAGTTCAACGACGACGAGAGAGAGTCTAGAATCATCCGTGTCGCGCTGAACACGTGTACCGAACATCTTCATATTCTATCGCTTTATACTATAAACGCAACAAAACCGCCCGCGAGTGAAGTGATTAGTGCAGCTACAGGATTCCCGAAGACACCAGCCGCCATTTGTGAAGAAGAAGACTGATGAGCAAGGTAAGGTGTGCTCCCATACTCCCGTCTCCTATTCCTCCCATGAACCCACTCACTTCACTTTTCCTTTCCTAGGCGATCAGAACCCACTTCCTTACAGTCCACAATATTAATAAATTTTCCAAATCGCCTAGGAACATTCGGTTTCGGTGTAACGCCGAACCAATGTCAACACCTAGCTAATAAATTCATTTGCATACCAAATCAAATCAAATCAAATCGTTTATTGCAAATCGTTTACCGCAGTGTTAAACGAGCGATCTTTTATGCCTTTTTATCCCATTCCCTCTCAAAGGCACGCCTCGCTCTAATTGGTCGCAGAATTCAATGACGCTGCGACGGAGTTGAAATTCAACCGTCCCGCTGACCGGCTGCGTCCTGGTGCAGCTCCGCGCCGCGACGAACACATGCAGCACCGCAATATTTTACCGCTATCTTATACTGTAAACGAGAGTGAAATCCCCCGCGGGTGTAGTGGAGTGATCAGTGCAGCTTCAGGACTCTCGGAGACGCCAGCGGCCGCTGTCATACAAGGTAAGGCGTGTTCCCATACCTCCGACTCCTATTCCTCCCATGAATCCACTCCTATAGGCGATTTGTCAGCCATCCTTTATACAGTCCACAATAATTTATTTTATTTTATTTTATTTTATTTTATTTTATTTTATTTTATTTTATTTTATTTTATTTTATTTTATTTTATTTTATTTTATTTTATTTTATTTTATTTTATTTTATTTTATTTTATTTTATTTTATTTTATTTTATTTTATTTTATTTTATTTTATTTTATTTTATTTTATTTTATTTTATTTTATTTTATTTTATTTTATTTTATTTTATTTTATTTTATTTTATTTTATTTTATTTTATTTTATTTTATTTTATTTTATTTTATTTTATTTTATTTTATTTTATTTTATTTTATTTTATTTTATTTTATTTTATTTTATTTTATTTTATTTTATTTTATTTTATTAGTAATTTTTTTTCTTAGAAAAATTGAAGAAAAATAAAAAAGTAAAACATTTTATTCTAAACTAAACCTTAATTAGTAAGCAGCAAAGTGGCGTAAGCGCCAAGTTGATACATATTATCAACTTGGCGCTTACGCCAGGTTGATTAATATGTGAAGGGTGTTAGGTTTTTTCGTTACGGAATTTCTGGATTCGGTCGCCGCACTCAAGCCCGCGATAAAAGCTATGCAATAGCTTAAAAACTACTCTTCCTACCGAAAATACAATTCCTATCAAACTTACTATATGTAGGTACCAAAACTAACTATTCGTTCTAACACTATCATATCTACCACTTTTTCAAAACTACCATTTCTACCAAAACCGACAGCACCGGGCTGTCAAAAGAACCATTTCTCTCAAAACTACTATTCTTACCAAAGCTACAATATCTACCATAACTACCACTTGTAATATAATTAATGACAATAGTACCTACTATGAACCGCTGTAATATGTTCCACATAAAAAAAATCCTTTGTACAAGTTAAACATTTTATTCTAAACTAAACCTTAATTAGTAAGCAGTAAAGTTCATAATACATATTATCAACTTGGTGCTTACGCCAAGTTGATTAATATGTGAAGGGTGTTAGGTATTTTTTCGTTACGGAATTTCTTGATTAGGTCGCCGCGCTCAAGCCCGCGATAAAAGCTATGCAATAGCTTAAAACTTAATGTTTCGCCGAAAGTCGTCAGATAATCTACTATGAAACTCATCTTTCTTTTCCTCTTTTATCCTTTTAACCATTTCTTTCACTATTCTTTTTAGACCTAACAAACACCTTTCTTGGTTCATCTATGTCATCACTCGTTGCCTTTCCCATTCTTTCATTTGCTCTGGCAGCCAACCAATCTAACCACGCTTTCTTCTTCTCTGATACTGCCGATTGTACATCCTTGTCCCACCATGTATTCTTAACCTTTCGTAGTTTCCTTCTCTTGATCACACCACATACTTCAGACGCTACACATACTACCTCTTTTTTAAAGGAATGCCATAATTCTTCTATATCATTTATGTCATCGAACCTCTCAAATCTTGCTATCAATCTTCGTTTATACTCATCTTTCACATATTTCTCTTGCAGATTTTCTACTTTTATTCTTTCCAAGACCCGCTCTTGATTATTTTTTCGGTGTCGCCATCCTCTAAAGAGCCCACTTATCCGGCTTAACACCAAAAAGTCGTCTGTATGGATGCCAATCCCTCGAAACACTCTCGTATCCAACACGTTCTTTCTCAGTCGTTCATTTACTATTACAAAATCAATCATACTTCTTCTAACATTTTTCGCCTCACGTGTATACAAATGTATCCTTTTGTGATCAAACATGGTGTTTGTCACACAAAGGTTCCACTCCAAACAAACCTCAAGCAGTTCTTTTCCATTTTCATTCACACTCTTATCACCGAATCCACCTAAAACCCTTTCAAATCCATCTCGCTTTACTCCCACCCATCCATTGAAATCACATAACAAAATCAATCTTTCGTTATCCTTACAGGTCCTCAGAATCTCTCTAAAACTCTCCCAAAACTCCTGCCTTTCGTCTTTTTCTTGTTGTGACATACCCGTTACTATATTGACCGGGGCGTAAACCCCTACAATAAGAAGATGAGTAAGTCCTACTTTCATTTTCATCCATAGTAGCCTTGCATTTACACATTCAAACTCTTTTACGCACTCATTCATTTGCGCAGACAGTATTAAACCAACTCCCTTGCAGGCTCTGGTGGTACTATCTACTCCGGAGCAATACGCCGTGTAGCTGCCATGCTTGGTAGTGTCACATCCTTTCTTTTTCGTTTCATTCACACACAGAACATCAATCTTTCTATCATCCATCATCTGGCATACTTCATCCAGTTTTCCGTCCATTCCACCGCCAACATTCAATGTTGCAAATCGGCTTTCCGTAGGCCGCTTTTCGCCCTCGCGGGAAACGAGACGTGACGGGTTGCGAACCGCGTCGCCGCCATTTGAAGTATAATTAATGACTGTCCTCATGGCGTTCCCACGAGTAATAGGGATTTAAAATGTCCATCCCCGCAGAGCCCTGTACGGGGGTAAGATGGCATCCTAGCTGTGCCCTGTGACCACCAACACAGGCACCCTCCGTTTGAGACCAGCTTGCCCTCTGGCCACGAATCCCTCGGCAAGGGTCGGTTTACACCTTAGATCGGGGTTTTGTGTCGGGTATGCTCCCTGAAAGTTGGTTTAATTTCGGAATTTGCCTTCTCCTAAACTCTAAAACCACCATTGCTTAGGCCTTAGTGTTTCACCGTAAAGTGAATCTACACAGTGAGGCATGGCATACGTGACTCCCCCGGGATTCGTTCACCAAAGCAGACCCCATCGAACACTGCAGGAATACGGAATCTCAGAGGAACAATAAATCTAGGTCTCATAATTTGCTGCAGCGCATTCGATGTCAGCTATTATGCGGTACATTAATTATAAGAAATTAACCAGGAACGAAAATTGTTAGCCAATAATTTTGCAAATAGTTTCTTATAAATAGAATTATGCACAAACATGGAATGGTAAAGTGAAGGAATATTTGCATATAATAACCGTTCTGTAGGCTAGCGAGTTTACTTTGCTGCATAAATATTACTAAGGGAAACAGATAATGGTATGGAATTAAATAATGCCGCAGTGTCGCCAACATATTGTCTTGGTGTTTTACTATTTTATGTTTTTTTTTATTTGCTAAATAACTTTGTCGTATAGATTATTCTAGTTAAATTTAATATGCAGAGAGTTTCGATGTTGAATTTTCGAAGAGAAGTGTCCAATGAATAGTCACTCCGTGGCAAAGTCGAAATTTGCTTACGACCAACACAAAGATTATGATAACCCGTACATGTAAATGGACCCTTATTAACACTTTCGACAGAATATAATAATCTACAAACAATACTATGATCGAATTAGGTATTTTTTTTAAATAAGGTAACTTGATGCGGTTCGAAAAATTGCACTTGTTTACTGGTGTCAAAAATAATTTACTTTGTCCCTTTTGACATTTACTAAGTCGAAATAAAAATATTCCAAGAAACCACTTCAAGCTCATTAAATACACGTCCAAAACTTCAGTAAATTATTTATCGATGTGAATAACCCGAACGCGTGACAAAGATCAGTAAGAAAGGCTGAAAGTACCAGATTAAGGCCCTAATACATTAGCTAATGAAGCTGAGACTTGTAGCGACAAGCAATTAATTTATTAGCCTGATTCACATCTACATGAAAGCAATTATTATGCGATAAACTGGATTAAGTTTTTATTTAGTTTTATTTTTGGAATATTAATTGACACATACCTTTGTTTCGATATTTGGGCGCCCTGAACATAAAGGTACGCGTTACCGAGAAAGCTTAAATGCCTATGGCATTTCTTTAAAACATTTTTGTTACGCTATTATTTTGATCTATTTTACGGCAAGTATTCTAGGTATGCCTTCAACTTCAACCCCATTCTCTCTCTCTCTCTCTCTTTCTTTCTCAGAGGTATTTTACCGACAAAACAGCCTTTATAAACAGTACGCCATACGTATAGTCAAAAACCGTCAAAAATAAGTTACGTCAACAAAGTATCAACACCAAAAACTGAATTCGAGTAAAATAACACACCAGTTCAAACTTGACAATTCCCACATTTATCCCTCTTTTATTTTGTCAAGTTTTTGGTGGTTTTGGTCTTATTTATTTAGTTTTCATGCCACAAAATATCGTGTATGAAACGAAACTTTACATAAAATAAATTTGTGAACGTAAGTGCGAACGCGTAATAAGTGTCGCAATATTTTAACATTATATCCTACACTCCGTAAATAGTTCGTGTCACCGAGGAAATTGACTCAGGAACACCTGTAGACAGCGGCTCTCAATGAAATATTGAATGAAAAACTGGATTATAATTTTTATACAGATGCAGAAGTTGTCATACACCTTATTGCGTATGGCATAGTGTTTAAGCGGAGTGTTTTCGATTCTCACACGGTAGACACCCAGACACTTTGCTTGTTCTATAAATTGTGGTGTCGAGTCTGGGTGTTCTACTTGTCCGTTGCTTGAATGTTTGTGATGTTGTCCGGGATCAAGGACATAATCCTTGGGTGGAAGTATCCTTAAAAACAAAACGAAGATGAGAAATGCATTATGCGATGATGCCATCAAATTGAAAATAATTTCATTCATTTAAAGATAATCATTAGGACGAGAAGTGTCGGTCTCTAACGAAAGGTAAAAAAACAATTTAGTCACATTGTGTAAATAAGGATAACCTGTCAAATCATTCTAGAGCAACTATTGTGCATTGTTGACACAAAACTGTAACAAAGAAAAATAAATAAGAAAATATTCTGAAATAAAGCTGGGCTATTTAACACGCCTACTGCAGCCTCTGTGCACTGGTCTAAATAAGCTAGACTCAAGCAAGTCAAGTACATCATCATCAGCCTTTAACAGTCCACTGCTGGACAAGGCCTCTCCTTTGAAAGGAGGAATTGGCCTACTATACCACGCTGGCCAAACGGGTTGGTATAGGGTTTGTATCAAGTTTTCCTTCTCTTACAGTCCTGTTCTCTGCATAATATGCTTCCTCTATCGGCTCTAACGACACCCATGGGATGATATGGGGTGGTGAAATTCCGTATTCTTAATCCGTCACCACACGGACCAAGTACATATTAGGCCAATATTGCAGTAGAAATTGCGCGTGTGTTTCCAGCGAGGTGATTAATGAATGTGAGCCGCAAGTGCGCAACGAGCGCGATACTACACCACAACGAGACTTCAATTTGTACGTTCAGATGAATAAATTTGTATTCGGTTTCTTTTGGTCCATTAAGGAATAATTTTCTATAGCACTAATTGTGCTACCGTTTTCTTGTTATATGGCTGTTACGCAGCAAAATTGAAATAAGGGTTTTTTATAATTTATCTAGAGTTTCTCATAAAGTGGTATGATTATGAGATCATTTTATGATATTGGCCTTTTTTAATCATTAAAAGTGACATTGTCATCATCATATCATACAGCCTTTCGTAGTCGTTTGTTGGAGATATGCCTTTGTTATTTGAATCACAGTAGCGATAGCCTAGTGGAGATACCAACATACTGCCATGCAGAGGGAATCGGGTTCGAATCCACGATGCGCACCAATGAGTTTTTGGAGTTATGTGCATATTTAATTATAAATTATCGCTTGCCTCGTGCCTCGGAGAGCACGTTGAGCTGTTGGTTGCGGCTATCTTGAAGACACCAGACTTCCAGAATCTTGGGCAATGGACGACTGCCCAAGATTCGACAGTCTGGTAGTCAGTAAGCATACATAAACTGACACTGGTCTAAACCATGGAATATAGCTCTGGCTCTTTGGGTGGCGGGGATTAGACAGGCAGTTGCTCTGTGGAAAAGCTAGTATTCAGTGAAATCCGGTTAGACTAGAAAGCGGACCTCAGGTTTTTACTGGGATAAATGGTGATTTTGCACCTCATATCATCTGAGTCATTAGGAAGATTTGGCATACTATACTGCTCTGACCGGATGATGTTTGCTTCATGTATTTTTCTTAGTTGCTGCTTACGACGGCCAGGGAACGCAATGTGGTAATGTTACTTTCTTATTTTAATCTCCATCCATGCAGAAAAAATGTATACCATAATTTATATAACTTTTCAAAATAATAAGTCATATAGAATTTGTTCTGAGTCGATTCCACCATTTAATTGCACATCCACAAGTTGTCAGAAAATAATATTCCCAAAAGTAAAAGTTTGAGCATCGCTTGGTGGTGTAAGTAAGAAATAGTGGAGTGATGCGTGGAGCCGGCGCTATTAAGAAGCTAATGAGATGAACCGCTCAGCGCCCTCACTCACGTAAAGCCTATTTATTTTTACTTGTACATCATACAAGTTTCTACAAGTTTTCCTTTGGCACATGCCTAGTTTTCACACTATGAAACCAAATTTTACTTTCTCTACTTCTTTCTCTGTTGGATCATAATTTGTAAGAGACTGCCTCCGTGGTCCAGTGGATAGCGTATCTATCTGCTGATCGGGACGTCTTGGGTTCGAATCCCGGGTCGGGCAAAAGTGTTACTGAGATTTTTCCGAATTCTCATTAGCAGCACGGAGTCTGGTAATGTCCCGGTTAGGACAAAAGGCTCACCCCTTATTGCGTGGCACCTACAATTTAAAACGCGAAATGTGGGTTGTAATGTTACGTGGCGCTGAAAAAAAAGAAGAAGAACTGTCTACTGTGACTGCTGCTGCCCATTCCCAAAGGTCCTCTATTCTAAACATATTGCACCGTAAAATTATTAAAACATTTTGTCTCCCCAGTAATCAAAACCTCATTGCATTTCTCATGTTATTCGATTTAAAAATTGTCTCACAGTTAGCCAGTAAAAATAAAACCAGAAACCTCGGACAAGAAATAAAACTATTTTAATAAAATCTATTTTAGAAAAATATTTTAGTAATTTAACGCTTTAAATCTTTGCAAGTCTTTTTATATTTCTTTTATTTTTACATAAAAGAAAACAGATTAATAAAAATATTTTAAAGATACACACAGGCGTGAAGGCAGGTAAATCTAGCCATAAAAAATATCTGTAATCTGTTTGTAGTAATATTGAGAATCTCTATCGTCACTATTTTCTCCACATACCCTTTATTTACGAAGGTCCCAAGTCCAAGGTCTAATAAGTTTGATGGAAATCTTGGAAAGCCGAACCCTTTCAGAAGAATGTTTTGCCTTTTTAATTCAATAAACCTATCGGTTGACCTTTATAAAGCCCAGATATGAAAATAGCCCGAAGTAGAATATAAACATACACATACGATCCTTAGGTGACACGAAAAGGATAGGTGTGTTACCGGCTACAAAGGATTTTATAAACAAATATTTATATCAAAACCCTAAAATATCCTTGAAATCAATTCCACTTTTCGTAAAAGGCTCTTTAGTTAAACCTTGCTCTTTTGAATATTAGATATTATTATTCTAAGACGAAATAATATGATATTACGTTATAGCTTTTGATTGCTGAAATCAAGACAAGCACTCTGCGAAACAGTTAATATAATTAGTAACCAAGTCAAGGGTCGGAGAATAAAGAGGTATTCATACATTCATGATCGATTACCGCTTGACCGCTAGCGCCAATTCGCCGAATTCACTTGACCACTCACGTTCTAAACAAAATGTCGCGCCGCCGCTCGCCAGATGGGCGCGCTAACATAAACATTTATTGTTGATAAGTCGGTAATATGAGTAAGTTGAAGTGATGTTTTTCTTCAATCTTATAAATGACTCTTTCAAGTCGTATGAATTCTTTGTTGATATTTCTAATTTATTATACTTAGCAGCGAACATTGAGTATCGTTGAAAAAAACACTTTGTGTATTTTAAACAGGATTATTTTAAAAAGTAAGTCGATGACATACATATTTTATGAGTTTTAACTGTAGAGGTATTCTATCTACATCGAATTAAATAAAAAAGAAATGTATCATAGTATAAAAATATTTAATTACACGCATACGATAAGCACGTAATTACTTAGCAGCGAACATTGACTATCGTTGAAAAAAACACTTTGTGTATTTTAAACAGGATTATTTTAAAAAGTAAATCGATGACATACATATTTTATGAGTTTTAACTATAGAGGGATTCTATCTACACCGAATTAAATAAAAAAAAACATGTATCATACTAAAAAAATATTTAATTACACGCATACGATAAGCACGTAATCACGGAGCGCGCGAAACAGAGAGTGGCATTTGACATTATTTTTTCGTTCCGGGTTAACGATTTTAAGACTAGCTTCGTATTTTTAGCATCAAGAAATGTTCAATGATTTGAATAGAACAGAGAAAAATAATTTAAAACATTACGTAATAGAAAGAAACAGTCAATTCAGACCGAGTATAGCGCTGTAACCAAAAAGGGAAAATATTCACTTGTGCGCGGTCTACGGCATTTCGAAAAAGGGAGAATAGTCACTTGTGCGCGGTCAAGCGGTTAACGCGATTAGGGCCCTTTCGTGTAAAATAAAGTCACCGATCAAGCGCGTGATCAATTCAGCTATTAAAAAGTCCCTAATGCTCACATTGTCATTAGCAATCAATTTGCTGTTGTTCTAATTACATACGCTCATTAGCTTCACTGGTTTTCAATAGACACGTGAATCTACTAGCAATCAAGTTACATACTAAACAGGCGGCGCGGCGTGCCGGACGCAGATGGTGAAACTAAATTGAATGCAAACAGAATTACCAATTGAAATACTAAATCTTGTCACTTTACGAAAGTTTTCAATCTAAATAAATAAATCCTGCAAAGCAGAACTTGAAAAACAAACAACCCTTACCTTTATCACGAAACAATCTGGAAACATACAAGTACCTACTTAAGTACTTATTACAAAGTTTTTCACCAACTAAAAGGCGTATTCCTTGGAGCAATAAATTCGTCTAATATATTCCTACATCGGCCTTCATATTTTTTGTGCAGGAAACAGGGCAAACTAGTGTGGAACATGCAACATTGTGTTCAAGGCACACATATGGTTTGGTATTTATATTAATCACATGTTGATCGTTTGCGTCAAGAGGGTTGAAGTGAGGCCTATCTGTTGAGTAATCACTAGGCCTTCTGAGAAATTACTGACGTTTTACTGACGGTATTTTTGTCTTAAATAAACTTTGTCAGATAATTTTAGTTAATTATTTTTGAAATAATTAAAAGCTAGGGCAAAATTAAATGGTTTTCTTCTATTATGTAGTGAGAGAAATAATAGCATGCTGACTATATCTTTGCGTCACTAGTTGTGATATCACAGGTCTCTCAAAACTAAATAACCAATGCAATGGCAGTCTTTAGCTACTTCCGCATATTCTAATAATACTTCAATAACAATGGCCAATATCAATAAAGTTTCTCCACCAATAATTTCAAAACAGTGCTAATAAATTAAAAAAAAAACAAGAAAGAGCTTTTTTCATACGAAATATTTCTCTTCTATTTTTTTTTCTGCGAAAGCTTCCCGCCTTTATTTGCGTTAATAAAGCACCTAAGTTGGACCTCTAGAATCTAATTTAGATATTTCACGAATATTTTAACAATTAACTGCGGCCGTTGAAAGTTTCACTCGTTTTTATTTCTCGATTTCAATTTGTTTCACATTCTTAAAAAGGGATCATCTCTAGGGTTGTCTACACCCGGGTTTGACCTGAGGGATTTGAAGTGATTACCACTGGGCATCTCTGGTCATAACTCACCACCTACATTGTGAAACCATAATTAACTGCCAAACCCGTAGGACGTTACGATATATTTCCGTTAAATATAATTAAAAAACAATAATTTATTCAAAAACAGTAACTTCTTCAAAATTAGTCGTAAGTTCAGTGACGTAAATAATCATACTTTTGGTAGCACATATTTGTTTAGGTGCAGATAGATAAGATGTCTGTTAACATAAAACTTTTCCTAACGCTTCTGTAAATATCCTTAACATCCGGGATACTAGCAAAAGAACAAACAACTGTTCCGAACTCACTCTTTTTATGTTTGTTTAGAAATATAATCTACTAGTAATACTTCCAATCCTGACCAGTAGTTTTAACGAAACGATAAGAGAAAAGTGTATGGAAATTATTTGCATGCAGATATTCTATTGTCAAATAAAATAGCTAGATAAAGGATAAAGAAAATACAACGATACGTGATTTTTATTCAAATTAGCGTATATTTAAAGTTTCATTTGTAAATTAGTCTGAATATTTCGAGTAATTCATTTTGAGTCCCTTATTTCTATTAATCAAGGTGCTACCGATACCGGACAATTATTAATAAAGCTCAGTGATTGCAAAACGTTTTTATACCTACTAAAGTAAAGACAGTAAAAATCAATTCCTCTTCTGAGATGTGAGAAGTTCTTTCTATCAAGAATTGTTTATAAACATAAACAATTCTTAAAGCACGTTCAACAAAAGGTACTATAAAAACAACATTAAAACCATTAAGCATCAAAATTTTAGATCAAATTCAGACACTTTGTTGCCAACCACTACTTTTCTTCTACCTGCAAACATAACGCAACAACCATTCACATGAAAATCATCTCTATAACAACGAGCTAAGGGCGATGAAAGTCGTATGTATTAGTTTGTGTGTATGGATCCATCATAAATCCGTGTAGATGGCCCATGTGTTAAGTGATCACCGACGAAACTCTTGTCCCGAGTGGGCTCTGATCGACCAAAAATACTGTTGCCGTGTTTAGTTTATATCTGTATTGGTTGAGGCAATTCCACTGGAAAAATGGTATGTGTTGTCTATCAAAAATGCGTAATATTTCTCATATTTGTTCAGTTAGTGAACCTATAAAAAATATGTTATCTTATGAAGCTGTTGATATTGTAGAGTAGTTTGGCTATATTCGTAACACATTTTGCTAGGTGATCCGATCGTCCCGGCACTACATCACACTAGAAAATAATGGGTTCTACTATTAATTGTAGACGAGTACACCAATACTCCTTTACAATTGATTTATATAGTATAGAATTAAGGGGGAGGTCCAGGTGCAGCCTCTTGATACTGAAATAAATGTAGAGGTTGTAGGCATATAAATGTAATCTTGTTTTATCTCATTTTAAATGATTTGAAAGATGTATCTATAATTTATTTTGTATTTTATAATTTCTCAAAACAATGTGACAAAGTTTTCACAGAATTTTTCCCTTGTAAGTTAAGCAATATTTATGTTTTGTGGATCAGCATAAAAATTAATTGGTATATCTGTGACCACCTATATTTAAACTAGCAATAATATGTTATGTGGAACTCGACTAATTAACTTTGCTTACAACCTGTCTCACTGTGGGGCACAGGCTTATCTGATCGGGTTAGGCCAAAGTCCACCACGCCAGCCAAGCCCATGTTGGCAGACTTCACATGTCTTTCTAACATTTTGGAGAAATCTCAGACTTGGTTCGTTCGTCGTCGTTGCAAGTCATAATTAACAATTTAATACGCATGTCGAAAAGTCAGTGGTGCGTGTCTGTTCGTCTCTTCGCTAGGTTATCGCTGCCATTAAGTTTAGTAATATGTTATACGTATGAGTAGTAAATCCCCATTCAAGTTTCAAAGTAATTTACATTTTACTTTATTCACGTCACTTATACGCGTGAAAGTTATCCCTAAAGCTTTTAAGAAGTTCCTGAATCTGAACAATTGCTCACACAAAAGTTGAACCAATTTATAATTTCTCAAAACAATGTGACAAAGTTTTCACAGAATGTTTTCTTGTAAGTTAAGCAGTATTTATATTTGGTGGATCAGCATAATAATTTATTGGTATATCTTTATTTGAATGGTAAACGTAAACAGCCGGTAACTTGGAGTTAACAATAACAGGAATCAAAGTTAATAAACTTGCAAATTTCTAAAATAATGGATTTGATATTGATAACGAAGTGCTATTGATACCAGATTTATTTAGAGCGATTGAAATGGATATTTAAAATAAAGTTTAATAAGATCAATTGGCAAGCAAAGACTGATCAATATCAGTCCTTTTTTAATGTTTACCAATATTGAAATTATATATGCATAACATTTTCGTTTGTTGAATCCAAAAGTCCTTTAAGTAGCAATCTTCTACTTTCTTACCTAGGCAACGAACCAATGTCTGGTGATGTTGCATTTTTAAGTTATTTATAGTAACAGATAGTTGTTGTTAGTAGATAATTGATTGATAATTGCATATTTTCAAAGTTCTACAGTTTTGGCATCTTATCTTTTTACTATCATAATCGCGAAAGTTTGTAAGGATGGACATCCTTGTGACAATCACTGCTGCGTAGAGCAGACACTGTTATTTCAAATGGTTTGTAACACTGCACACCGGAGCCTAAAGTGCAGTAATGGACATTTGGTCAGTTTCGGGTTTATTCAATCAATCAATCAATCAATCAATCAGCCTATCGCAGTCCACTGCTGGACATAGGCCTCTCCCAACACGCGCCACAGTACACGGTCCTCAGCCTTCCGCATCCAGTCTGTCCCAGCCACCTTTTTCAGGTCGTCGGTCCACCTAGCCCTACCTTATGCTTGCCGAGACGTGGTCTCCACTCTAGGATACGCTTGCTCCATCGGCCATCAGTCCTTCTACAGATATGGCCAGCCCACTGCCACTTGAGTCTACTGATTCTGCGAGCTATGTCGGTAACTTTGGTTCTTTGTCGGATAACTTCGTTTCGGATTTTATCCTTCAAAGAGACGCCAAGCATAGCCCGTTCCATAGCTCGCTGCGTGACTTTTAGTTTGTGGTCTAGTCTAGTCCCACTGTGAGTGTCCACGTCTCGGCACCGTACGTCATAACATGTAGGACGCGTTGGTTGAAGACTTTGGTCTTCACTATAAAACTACATAAGACAGATACAATGATTTATTTTAGGTAGATATTTTGATTTTTAGTTTTAATTGTGTAGTGGTAAACGCGAAAAAGTTAAGATTTTTTATCAAAAAACACAATTTGATTGAAACTAAAAAGGTAATTTTATTTCACTACAAGTGTGAAACCAATGGTTTTATTCGATAAAATTGTCTACATAGCAGTATTTTCACAATATTACTGCACTTTACTTAGTATAAGTTATAAATAAAACATCTTAAATGCAGTAATAGCAGGATTTACTGCATTTTTAAGAGTTTTTAAAATTATTTTGCAAAAAATCTGTTTGTAGTATCAAGGGTGAATATATAAAAAATTGCTTTAATATTATAGTTTTTTTAAAAATCGTACCTAACAATGTTTCATTATTTAGTTTTGTGCCAATCCTTTCACCTTGCAATTGAAGGTTTTATCGAAAAATATATTTTGGATACAATTTTAGAGGTTCTAAACTTTAATCGTGTTTTTCTCGAATTCGTGCTTTTGCAGTTACTGCACTTTTGGTTCGGGAGGGCATCACAGTTAAATTTAACTGTTACGCTAAATACGCTTCTATAATATAGCTTATAATTACATCAGAACAGCACACGGGCTACCTTGTGTCCCGGTAATCGCGCTCCACACCAGCGGAGCGGGCAAAAGCAAGTATAATATTATATAACGTCCGTGATTTCCAGACTGTATATTCTGGAACAAGTTCAACCTGCTTGCTGTTTACCTAAGTCTCACGGTTTTCAAATTCGCAGCCGCAGATTAGTAACATTCTACTTAAGCCAAGAGCTGCCTCGTTACAATCGGACAAGGTAGCGCGCTACACCAGCCGAGTGGCAAAGGGCCAGCTAGTTGTAAAGTTGTCGGTAAATTGCGAAGCAGGTGGCCTGCCTAGATTGGGCCAATTAGTGCCTGTTAGAATAGCCCTGCCAAAAATTATAGCGCCCCAGGTATAGGCTGCCAAAATTAAGTTGCGATTTGCCGTACCTTGAAATGAGTAACACGTGTACGGAAATGCTGACTTTTTACTGGTTGTTGTACATAACAAATGACTCTTAACAAGTAGATATAATGTTTTCAGAACTCTAGTATGAATGTGTGTTTCTTTATTTCACCGTAACTATTAATGTTTAAAACTATCTGGATGTGTAAGTTTGCACAAGAATTTTTACATCATTTCGAGAGTCATACACTTGTTAATCAATTACCTTTTAAATTTACTACTGATTGTTGTATCATTGATGTTACATACGAACGTTATAAGTTTATTTCTGTTGTTGCGTTAAAAACACTGCTCATCACGTGCAAATATTTAACTTGACAAGGAATCAAATCTACGAGCAGCAGTCTCCACACAGGTAGGTATGCAGTCTAGCTAACTTACTATTTACCACGGAATTCAATATTTTAGAATTAACATTTTTTTGAGAATTAAGGTTCATATTTGTCAAACATGTCTCTTGAATTTCCAAATCCATGGATAGATCCAATATTGAAACCAGGGTGTTACAGCAGCAGGCTTGTGTCATTATAAATTTGGTTCCGTTGAGACGCCGTCACGACAGATTGCTTCAGATAAATGTGCACGCTCTTATATAAAATGTATGAAACCGATTGCTCTCTATCACGTCACGACAGGTCACGTCAGATAAATGTGAACGCGGCATAACTCTGACATCGACTACAACAATATTTTCTATCAATTATGAGCCAAACATATTAAAGTATATGTATAAGTCAATAACCTATGTAAAAATTTGTCCTCACATATTTTGTATCTGTTCTCTATAACGAGGTAAACATACAAGAAGTTGTCGACATCTGATTGACATGTTATTGCTTACATTCAATAATATCATCAGTCTCGTAGCTACTGATGACGGATAAACAATTATATTGTTATTATAGTATCACATGTCCAATATCAAGGGACTTTAAGAAATCCCTGTTGTTAGGTTAACTTACATAGTGTGTTAAAAACATTTTTAACTGGTAAAAAAGCTAAAGAAACTATCAATTAAATTGCATAAATATTTTTCATGATTCTAGACGACTTCCAGCCTGCCAAGCATTCTTTTATGTTTGTGAAAACGCACTTTGGGTTTCATTAATTAATGGCACCGTCCATTTCACGTAAAAACATTGCTTTATATGATACGTTTTAGAAAAACTAATTAGAATCCTCATATTCCTAACCTTAAAATGCTTGATGTCAAATTTAAAATGAGTAGCTAGCAAACAATCCATGAGCGACAAGCAGTAAGCAATAAAACTACGCTCAACGATAAAACTTACTCTTATCGAATAACGCAGACAGAAGCCACAAGATGCAATTAGAACAAATAAACCATTAGACAAATTTACAAAAGTAAATACATACAAATCTTTAAGACCGCACTTTGAAACAAATTCACATTAAAAAGAAACATAGTTTTCCACGTATCCCCAGATTATAGTTTGTTAGACATCAGTACCAAGCTTGCCAAGGACAGGCGACCAAAGAATCGCTCCACCAAGAATTACGGTCCGAAGTTGCGAATAAATGGCCGCTGCAATAAACTTGCGTAAAACAAAATGCTCTCGGCATTGTTTGTATACCAAGATCGCTTGTTTAAACCAGTTTAGAGGTGAATAAAGTTATGTAATTTGTGGCAAAGTTGACAGTAAAATAAAAATACTTTTACGAAACGGAAACTTCCGCACTCACGCCTTCACAAGCTCCACCAAAATTAACAAGCATACCAACAAATACACACCAAACCGTAAACGTCCAAAGTTTCTCAAACTATTGAATGGAGGGGGGGCTAAATGGTTCTATTGACGACCGGTTGGCGCAGCGGGAGTGTAAGCGACTGCTGAGCCGAAGGTTGCGGGTTCCATTCCCGCACAAGTCAAACATTTGTGTGCGTGAACATGGATGTTTGTCTTGGTCTGGGTGTCTCGATATTTAATATGTATGTATGTTTATCCATTATCTAGTACCCATAGTACAAGCTCTGCTTAGTTTGGGACTAGATGGTGTTGTGTGAATGTGGTAGAATATTATTATTATATTATTATTATTATTATTGACATATTCGACTTATTCACCCCGCGACAGGTCGTCACGTCCCCTACCAGATTTAAACGGTGTTCAGTGCCCTCTGTACCGTGTAAACTGAGAAAATGAATATGTATTTTGAATACCACTGGTTCCAAATGTACCGCGCATTTGAATGAATAAATGCGTACACCTGCATGCCTGTTCAGCCTCATACGTCTATTGTTTTATTTTATACGAAGTTTACTATATTTCGATGAGTGATTTTATTTTCCCAAACGTTTCAAGCTTGAAATATTGTAATTATTACTAATTATGGAGTTGGCTCATATTTAAATAATTTGCTCTTTAAAATACTTGTACTACGGGTCGGTGGTAAGAAAACAAAACCCATTGTAGCATTGAAACCTCTTCATACAGTTTGTAGCATGTCGACCCCTTCATAACTTCTACACCACTGCACGTATCAAGGAAAACATACATTTCTTTTCCAATCATTTTAATAGGTTATGATTACATCATTACTTTGTACCATAGAATAAGCATATTTTATATTCACAGTCGCATTGGAATAGTGTTGCCTTTTCTTTAATTGTTTGCAGTACCTGCGTAGCCTTAAACGAAAAGCAACATGTTTACATTTCAATATAACGCTTGATGTTCACCAGCTCTTGCATAAGCAATCCATAACAATAATCTTAATATATAAAATCCTTGCGTTACTGACTGACTGACTGACAGATACGCTACAGCCGAAACTATTGGGCGCAGGAAGCTGAAATTTGGCATGTATGTTCCTTGGGGACCGTAGGGGTGCACTAAGAAGGGATTTCCCGAAATTCCCACGGGATCGGCCAAAACGGGTAAATTTAAAAAAAATGCAGGCGTAGCTGCTGGCGTCCTCTAGTAACTTATAAACGGGTCCAATCTCTGTGGCTTCCTACAAGACGACATGTATTACCATTTCATAGTCGAACACGTATGACTAAAACATTGATTCCCTCAGATTAATAATAACTGAGAACATAATAAAAATCAGTGATATTCAATATGCAGACTCCGAGTAATCCGGCCTTTGGAGGCACCAGCCATACATCTATTAGTGTGAGTACATTTGTATGTATGTGACCGCGACAGATTTGGCTGGATATGAAAACACAAGCTCAGAGATTTGTCAACTTGACAGCTGGTCAGAGATTAGAATTGTCCATTAATTTAAGCTTTAGTAAACTGCATTGGAAACTTTTGGAGATATTTTCTGATGGGAGTTCGGTGGGATTTAATTGAGTATGATTGTGATATCTGCCTGGAATTTTGCGTGGATGATTAGTTCGGTAAACATTTTCAAAAATGTTTTACCTTCCGACTTTTTACAACTTCAGACTGAGGTCTATTTACAAAGGGAGGCAAATATGAACTATATTAGAGCGTATATTTTTTTTAAATCTCTAAGGAATTATTTCAACAAAGTTTTACTTAAATGTCATTTTGCTGTTTACAAGCTTTATAACGTAAAAGTTTACTGCAATCATTTCAGTATTTTTACCTAAAGAAATAACATACATCCATCTATCTATCCATGCACACAGATATATGCATTTATACCAGCAGTATAATAAAGAAATGTAGCTCAACGAATGATTTAAAACGTGAGTTTCCTAACCAATACACAAACCGAATCTACCAATCCCTCTGCATCATAAAACAAGCCACATATCCTTGTTCCGTGAGCGCATACTTCAATATGTATAAGTGATTCTGTTGCAGCGGTACAAGCAATATTTCAAGTTGAAGTTATCAGATCTCGTGCTATAATTACAAGCACGTACTGTTATTGAACGTAGAAGCAAACGTACTCTGTACTGTTTAGCTACATCGTATTTACTGTGTAATTGATATGCTTTATGATATGTTTTAGTTTCAAATAATAGTTAAAGTTCTGTTTTAGCTATTGTCGTTCTTTGTGGAATATAAGGTGTACCCGTTTCATAATTATTACTACGTCTTGTTTTGTTTATAAGTGGTATCTTAATCGCAAAAATTATCAACATCTTCTAGTCCTGGTCCGTATTGGGGTCGACGCATATATCCGTAGTTTTCATTCATCTCTGTCATCCTACTATTTATCCCTTTTCTTTCATATAAGGATATGATAGAAAAATATTCTTTGCGATGTTTTAATAATGAGCTTGCTATTACCGCATAATTATTAGATCATAGTCCAGGTCTCATATTTACAAAAATTTATTGTACTATTAAACTTGACTAAATGCTGGATAATGCAAACTGAAGTTTAATGATTGTCATGTCTTGTTACTTATCAAATAGAACGACAATTATATCATAGCACTGCATAAAAAAAATTCTAACAGTATCAAGTAAGTATAATATACATGTAAGATAGTTCAGCAACTTCATGCACTCCCCAAAGACTATTTAATATGCAAATTAGATGCAATATTACAACAATACAATCTCATGCAAAATAACTTCATGCAATTACAAAACTCACGAGAGACTAACAAGAAAAATAATAAAATTAAAGCAAAAAACTATTCTAAAAACTACTCAATTCCGTCCATAAAGTTGTTTTCCTAATGAAAATCTAAATTTAAAAACTAAATAAGACATCTTGGAAGTAGAGAGTACGGAGTAATGAGAAACAGTAATCTGTTGCAAAAGTAATTTAACTTCAAATCAAGTTGCTTAATGCGACCCAACACCGACAGTTTATCTGTTTCCCTCATTATCAACAAGTAGATAAACGATAGCCTACCTGCGTGGAGGTCCCGGGTTCGGTTCCCGGGTCGGGCAAAAGTGTTGCTGGAATTTTCTATAAATTCTCAGCAGCAGCACGGTGTATGGCAAAGTGCCCATTATCGGCAATAGGCTCGCCCCCTATTACGTGGCACGTACAAATTCATTATACATAATTATGTCGAAATGTGGGTGTTCCTCTGCCTATCGCCTATGCCTATGTCTTCGGGGATTCAGGCGTGAGTATCCAAAAAAAAGTTAAACGAAGCGATTGCTTGTAATCTGTTTTGTATCAATGAAATTCAGTTTGTCTGCAATGTATAAATCCCTTGCTAAATAGTTAACTTGATAAATGGTGATTAAGTATAGCGATATATTTTATTAAAACGACTTGGTTCTAAATTAATAGCGAGATGAGATTATCTTGAAGCTAACTGCTCAATGCTTTTAAGAAAACATTTAAAAGTATATTTTGTATATATTTATTGCCCGTGTTGTATTTATTTTGCGAGTAAAGTAACCTTTATTTTCCCAGACCTTTCGAAAGACTAGGGAACCTTTTTTACAGGTAGACTTCAACTAGATATCTCTATTGTATTTCTTACTATTTCACAGACGATCTTGATAATGCAGATCACAACGTGTCGATAAATTTCATATGTCACAAGATTAAAAATTATTGTCAAATCGAGCATAGGGATGTACAGTAACTTACACTCACTATCTTACATGTACTTTTCAAGTGTTCCCGCAATAACTCTTGAAAAATGTGTAAGCCAAGATCTAGCGTGGGATCCAATCATCAACCCAAACGTATATCCTCTTGAAATGATTATCCACTCCCACATCCAGTCCGAGCGGCTGTTATAGCCTTGTACGTCCGGATACGCGCAGCCATGATTCGGGTGTCGCCGCGCTCGCATGTGTAACATAAAAACCTACATAGCTACTTAACTATACTAGCTAGAATAAAAAAAAAGGCTGTAAAAAAATTGTACAAGAATGCCAATTAAAACTATGTATGTTTTAAGATCCAAAATTTTTATTTAAGCTGTTAAAAACAGGTGTCAACATTGAATTCGGTCAAAAATGAACATATAAATTGTATTAATTCACACCGCAACACATAAATATTGTTAATTTTACCAATAAAACAATGTCACAAGAAATTAGACGTATGTGCCTTTCGAATGATGTATATATGATTATATAGATTATATATTATAGGTTTAATTATCGCTAAGTAGTTCAATAAATCGAAACAAAACACATCTCTTGTTCATTTTGTCGCGGAATCTCGTGCGCTTTCGTCTCGCTCGCGAAGTCAAAATATAAGCAATATGGCCGCTTATCTAAGGATTCGTCCACACTTTGTAATTTACGCAACTTAAAAATAGGTAGACATATTTTTTTGTAGTTTGGGTTTTAAATTAAACACCAATAATAAATTTGTACAATATATATTATAAATGTGTAAATCTAATTATATAAAAGTAAAAAATAAATCTAATGTAAAATTCGTCATCAGTTGGTGATCTAAACGTGTTGTATGTATTAATTTAAACCAACAATCAAATTAAGGACAACAAATTTAATAGTGACTTACAAATTCATAGCAGTGCAGCTTCAAGCAAATAACAAAATGCACATGCACATACTAAGAAGAAATAAATATTTTCAAAACCAACTATGGCAATAAACAAATGAGCACAATACATACGGTATTTATAGTATTATTATATCGAAAAATAAATAATATTGTTTATGAATTATTATCAATAAATCACAAAACTATACTTAGTGATATGAAGTAGTAGAACACATCCTCTATGATAGAAAACGGAGTTAAAAAGAGAGCAAAATTATAATATTAGTAAGTGTATGATAAGAAAATTTTAGCATAATGAAACACCTCCAAACAAACACTACAAACCAAAACAAAAAACTCAACATCCAAAACCGCAAAAAATAAAAAAATAAAAATATATTGCAAACTTATTTTGCTGTTTGTACCGACCCTTATTGTGAACCAATATAGTTACGTCCGTGGGCACTATACTACCCATATCAAAAAACCTGAGGAACACAATAACATTTTTAATCAATCTTCTGTGTTTATTATATATTTATGACAGTAAAGTACATTATTGTGATCATTAGGAAATGTTGATCGTTGTTTTAATGTAATTTCACTGAAAAAAAAGTAAACTGAGCTAAAATTATGCCGAAAAGATAGGGGCCGCCATTTTTTTGACACAGTTGTAGTTTGAAAACGAAATATAACTTGATTTTACTTACAGAAGTGTAATATTTATACGTAATTATAAAATACAAATAATCTAGTTTATTTTTATGTATAATAATCTAAGAAACAATTAATAAAACGTAAGTACTTACAACATTATTTGGCTGGTACTCCAAAACAAATGTTGCGAAGTATGCGCTAAAGAAAAATATTTTTTATTCATTTGTCAAGGCTTGTTACACTGCCATCTCGTATTTAAATGGTAAAATAGCTAGTTAACTATTGATTCCAAACACCAAAAGTCAGAAAAATACCGCTAATTGTCCTAAGATGGCAGTTGTAAAAAAATTGGCGCTTTGGGTACTCTGGTAACCGGGACGTGCAACGCTACTTTGTGTTTGGGTACCGTTGTACCCATGGACGTTGGAGTAGTTATAAATGATCTACTGCGTCATTACATACTTATAACCTTTTTCATTTGTATCTTCTTAATAAATATGTATTTGGTAAACAGAGTGGCTAATTACATTTGGAACAGATTGATATCAATTTAATGTGAGGTTGTTTGCAAACAATTAACCTTTTCAAACAGAGTAAAAAGAATTTAAATGAGTAGAAGTATTTAAACAGTTTTCAATTACACTAGATTTAATAAAAATCTTACATTTACATCAGCAATTAGCTTAGTCTCATAAACGAGTATTAACTTAGTTTAATACAAATTTAATAAAAAACCTGTTAATTAAATATATAATTTGTTTTATTTCATCACGCCTGTATCCCAAAGGGGAAGGCAGAGGTATAATATTACACCCACATTTCGCCTTATGTATTTTAGGTCCCACGTAATAGGTGGCGAGCCTATTGCCGTTACCGGGCCCAGTGCCAGACTCCGTGCTGCTACTGAGAATTCGGCAAAAGACAGTAACTCTTTTGCCCGACCCGGGAATCGAACTCGGAACCTCCCGATCAGCAGCCATCCACTAGGCAACGGAAGCAGTCAATTAATTAAATCTTAATTAGAGAACAACAAACAACACAACCAATTAATTTCTGAAGTCACTAATAAAAGTAAAATGGCTTGGCACCGACTCCAAAAATTTTTGCTCCAAAACCAATTATTTTTTGTTCTTTAGTTCCTTAGTGTTTTTTGAAGTCGGTTTTTTTATTTAAAAATATTTTTTATTTATTGCTTTTAAGTGATATACTAATAAAAAATAGTAACATGTGGTAAGTAGGTACATAGGTACATTCCTTACGTGCCCAAATCTGAAATGTAGACCTGTACCTTTCTGGCAATTTCAAGTATTTTTTTTGTTTTCAACTAACTAAGTAGCCTAAACACGTTCGTTCCAGTTCCATCATCAGATCTCGGCAATCATCCAATACCAAAGTGTTTGCCAAGACAAAACAAACTAGCCTAAACACGATGAGATTGCGTTATTGTATTACAAAGATCCCATTTCCACCTTCCTGCTCTATCATCAGACTTTGGAAAAACATTCAGCACTAAATTCCATGTAAAGACGAATTAAACGACCCTAAACTCGATGAGATTGGGTTAACTTCCAGCTCTATCATCAGACCATGGAAATCATCCAGCATCAAAGTCTATGTAAAGACGAATCAAACGACCCTAAATTCGATGAGATTGGGTTATTGTATCACAAAAATCTCATGGTTACCTCCCAACTCTATCATCAGATCATGGAAATCATCCAGCATCAAAGTCTATGTAAAGACGAGTCAAACGAGCCCAAACTTGACGCTATTGGGTTGTTATCGTCAAATCGCTTCAAGTGTGTTTATACAATTTGAAGAGTTCCTTCGATTTTTTCAGGTTTCCATGATCAGATCATGACCTGATGATCATGGGACCAACTAGGACTCTTTCAATCAAAAAGAATTTTCGAAATCGGTCCAGGCGTCTTAGAGAAATCGGGGAACATACATAAAAAAAAAGATTCCGACGAATTGAGAACCTCCTCCTTTTTTTGAAGTCGGTTAAAAAGAGGAACTTGGTACACTACTTCCTTGTGAAGACGGAGCTTTTTTTTACTGTTGAAATACTCTCAGCGTTGTAAATAACGGGGAGTGAATTAAATTCAAGGAACATTGTTTGTAGTGATAGAATGTTGCAAGTATTTAGTTAGTAGTGCCTTTAATCTTTTGATGCATCTTTATGAAATGGAGACGAATATTTTCAGTTTAAAAAGTTAACCAACTTGGAAAAGGAGGTTCTCAATTCGACTCAGGTATTTTTATGTGCGTTCGGTAGGTACTTCAGTACTTTGAAATTATATAATTGTTACTACTTATATAATTTCAAAGTTCTGAAGTACCCACCGTAGTAACACGTTGCAAATTGTGTCCAATTGATCCGTTTTATCGTAGCACAAAGCAAAGCCTTGTTCTTTTTTGAAGCAAGTTTTATTTTATTTTACCTCCAATGGAATACTACGCATATAAATAGAATACATAAAATAAGTTTTAGATTTATTTATTTATTATTTATAGACTCACGCCTGTATCCCCGAAGGGGAAGGCAGAGGTATAATATTACACACACATTTCGCCTTATGTATTTTAGGTCCCACGTAATAGGTGGCGCGCCTATTGCCGTTACCGGGCCCAGTGCCAGACTCCGTGCTGCTACTGAGAATTCGGCAAAAGACAGTAACTCTTTTGTCCGACCCGGGAATTGAACTCGGAACCTCCCGATCAGCAGCCATTCACTAGACAACGGAAGCAGTCAGTTAATTAAATCTTAATTAGAGAACAACAAACAACACAACCAATTAATTTCTGAAGTCACTAATAAAACGAATTCTCTTAACTTACTGTTCATTAAATAGTCAAACATTTTGTCCCGGGTGCTAACGAATTGAGTGTCATGACTGCAGTCTATTCAAGACGTGAACGGATGGTTCACGTCTTGAATAGACTGCATTAATTTCTTAAGACAGAGAGCTTCAACTATTACACCAAGTCATAAGATCTCTTTATTATGCTATAAAATGAACTCTGCATAAGAAAAACTCTGCAATGCGTCGAACTAGAAGCATACGAATACCGAATATGTTCTTAGATGCAACTTAGAACTTAATACCACTTATCGAAGTTTACAGTAATAGAAGTCATAGACTACTCTTACGTCGTAGACTTCAAGGTTTGGTTTAACTTTGTGCATTTTTTTATCTTTTAGTAAATTGAGTGAAATGTTCTTAACTTTGTTTTATATTCTATTATCAAGACGTGTCTTGTACACGAATTCACAAATAGACAACCTTTTTCGTATTTCTATTAATTGGATCGTATGGAGTTTAATCATACAATATTATTTAGCGGGTCTTAGTCGCGATAATTTACTTATTTCCCTCCGCGACCACAACCGTTGCAAGCAGGTAGAAACGTAGGAGAATAACAGAGGTATTTATGCCTTGAAATAAGTAAATTATCGCGACTAAGATCCGCTAAATAATATTGTATGATTAAACTCCATACAAATCTCTAAATAATATTGTATGGAGTTTACGATGTTACGTTGATACGATTTTAGATGCTGGATGATTTCCATGGTCTGATGATAGAGCTGGAAGGTAACCCAATCTCATCGAGTTTAGGGTCGTTTGATTCGTCTTTACATGGACTTTAGTTCTGAATGTTTTTCCAAAGTCTGATGATAGAGCAGGAAGGTGGCCATGGGACCTTTGTAATACAATAACGCAATCTCATCGTGTTTAGGCTAGTTTGTTTTGTCTTGGCAAACACTTTGGTATTGGATGATTGCCGAGATCTGATGATGGAACTGAAACGAACGTGTTTAGGCTACTTAGTTAGTTGAAAACAAAAAAAATACTTGAAATTGCCAGAAAGGTACAGGTTTACATTTCAGATTTGAGGCACGTAAGGAAGGCCTCCCCATCATGTACCACTTACACTATCCTATGTACCTACTTACCACCTATTACTATTTTTTATTAGTATATCACTTAAAAGCAATAAATAAAAAATATTTTAAATAAAAAAACCGACTTCAAAAAACACTAAGGAACTAAAAAACAAAAAATAATTGGTTTTGGAGCAAACATTTTTGGAGTCGATGCCAAGCCCTTACGCAAAAAGTTACTAAATTACAAACTACCTATTCTCTCAACAACGAAAGTTACATAAAAATGTGTAGAGGTTTTATAGTCAGATCAGAAATACTTGGCTTGGCACCGACTTCAACAATGTTTGCTAATGTTATATAAAAATGTGTAGAGGTTTTATAGTCAGATCAGAAATACTTGGCTTGGCACCGACTTCAACAATGTTTGCTCTAAAACCAATTATTTTTTGTTTTTAAGTTCATTAGTGTTTTTTGAAGTCAGTTTTTTTTTTATTTAAAAATATTTTTTATAATTCTCTAAATGGCTCACCTTGATTATAGTTTCATTTGAATTGAGTTGCATGCCCGCCGCGACTTCAGTTCCCTATCATCTTGTTGACAGTCCACTCCCATTAACGTTATTAGCTCCTCTGTGTTCTGATATTTGCTTTAGTTTTATATTCTAGGTGGTTTATAACTTTAGGTTTCTATTTAGGTGTTTTATTATTAGTTATTAAGTTTTTCTTTGTATTGCTTACCGTCCGTTATTTGAACTACGTAGTAGTGAAAACGAATAATTTGATTGTACTTTAGTTACCGTATCATGACATAATATGATTAACTTGTGAATTAGGTGCACCTTACAAATAAGCATATTAACAGATAAGTTGGTTGCCTGCATAGTATTATATAGGGCAAAAAGAGATCTTTTTCCTTTAAGATAAGCACTTGCGCGATTATAAACCGTTAGTGAATACCGTAACCATAGTAATTTAAAAGAGATCGACCTTCATTAATCCAGACTATAATTTATGATTATTTATATTTTAATATCCTTCTGGTTAATGGTAATGGGGTAATGGTAAACTGTACCTAATATAAATGCTAAAGAGATAATTCGTTTCTTTCATATTAACCTTAAATAAAGCTGTAGCAAAACTATTCATTTAAACTTTTAACGTCAACCTTTTCAAATCTGTCCAATATTGGATTGCAGCACTCAATAGCTAACAAAAAGATCTATTTGTCGTCTCTTTTATAAATGTACACGATGGAACAAGCTCCTGCCCGCAAACCTGTAAACTTGAAATATAGTTCTACAACTCACGACTTTATTGAAAATATGAACAAGAAGCTATTTTGGCGTAATACATCTCGGATGAAAATATAACATTTTTAAAGTTGAACTGTAAGTGCACTAGTGCCTGTGTTGTTTAAAATGAATTTACTTTAAGGCAGATGAGCTAAATGTTTCAATTTAAACTATACTATCTAGTCGTACCAATTTTTTTTGTGTTTGTTTTTCTGCAAGTGTAAATAATGCCTTCTGAAGTTTATAATAATTGCTTTGCTCATATTTATATCGATTAGAATAGTTGCAAATTATGATTTTGATGTATGCATGTTTATTTTAGCCTAGGTAATTCTGGGTATAATTCTTTAAATACTTATTTACTGCCTTAAAACACTATCACGCCATACTAAAAATTATGCAGTTGCATTTTACCCTTATGTATTTTACATTAAATTTTGTTTAGCTTCTCTCTACCTATCTAAAATGTGCTTATCAGATCGGAAAAATGTTCTGAAGAAAAAGTTTTCAAGCAGTGAACTGCCTCAATGCCTTTACACAGTCGGTTATCACAACAGGCTTTTATTTACGTTGCAAATTGCCCTTATTTTAGATAGGACCACCGCCATTTTTCTAAAGAAAGTTATTCTTGTTTGCACTCTCTGAAGACCGATTTCTTATCGCTCAATATTTGGGAATATCTTTGGTGTTACAAAGTGTTATTATAAACTTAGCTCTAAAATATCACCGTGGCCAGGATTTAGGTTTGGTACCTTGTATATTATTTGGCTGTCAAGTAAATATTAGTACCATTTATTGATTTATATTTAAGATTATGTTTAATTATAAGTATAAGAGCAGCGATAGCCCATTGGTGCATGCAACGGAGCTGAGACGATGGTCTCGGGCTCACACCTCTGACCTTTCGAAGTTATAAGTGTATTTAAAAGTTTGATTGTGACCGGTACATCGTTGGCTCGACCCCTATTACTTTGGGACTGAAACATAACTGACGAAGTGTGGGTGAGTAATACACCTCTGAAGGCAGAGGGGTAGGCCCCTTCCGGGATAAAGGCGTGAAGTAATGTTATGTTTATTATAAGTCCTGTTATATTTATTTATATTATGCCAGCTATTCAATCAGTGTTACATTAAAAATACCTTGACCAACTTGTAGGTGAGTTTCACCCGTTCCCGTTTAAGTTGGTTACTTATGCCTGTTCATGTATTATTCAGCGACCGTCGCCTTTGAGCGATGTTAAGTGATTGCCGTGTCACTTGAGATCACGAAGGTCGGTGGCTTCGACCCACGGTATGAAAAGCGGTGAATGTTTGCATTAATTCAAACTTGAGATCGCTTAACGTAAATTTGCTTTAGCAGTCATGGCAGCGATAGCCCAAATGTTTTCCGTAGCAATGAACGGTTTTTTCCATCATATTTAACTAAAAACTGGTGATACCTCAACAGCATTCTGCCGTAGCGCAAGGGAGCCAGGAAAAATATGTTCAAAAGGAGAGGCATGCTGCTATTGATGTTCTAAATAAGTTAAGAAGGCAATGTCCGCACTAGGAATAAGCCCCGTGTCCCGATTTGCGTGTGTGTCCCGATTTGGGTGTGTGTCCGGAAATCGTCATGGTGTCGTGTGTGGAAATCAAACCCGAAACAATAAAATTATCACTTTAATAACAATAATAACTTCAGCTTGCACTCCCGTCACCCATCCAATCTTTGCACCTCCTTCTCCTTTTAGCTAACTAGGCAATTGGCGCTTATTTACAGGCGTTTTTAGGCACCATTTCCTTTTTTATTGTGGAATAATGTAATAGCATTTGGTATGGTGGACTAAGTCCACCTGACTATTAAAGCTGGCGTATAACAACTGACCGAGAACATTTTAAACAGAACTGATGTTTTTATTAATAAATTACCTCGAAGCTATGCAGCGTTCACTGAACGCGTTCAAAATTTTGTTTCTGATTTAAAATTCAAATGCCCCATACATTATTTAGGTGACTGTACCATTTATTTGCTTTTAAATTCAGTGTTACGACAAATGCTCGGTGTGAATAAATATTCATGGTGGAATTTATTTTGACAACTCCGTTTATCACTCGCATTTCACGCATTTCGATTTCAACCGAAGTGTCATATTGAACTGGTAGTGATAGTTAACATATTTTCCAAAAAATACTTCCATATTTAATAAAGATGGTGATTTTACACTTCATTTAACTGCCTAACAATAAAATTGTTAACACATAATCAATAGCATTCAATCATTTAATTTTCTTCGTATAAGCACATTAGAAACTTGGGTATTAAGTAATATTTCGATTGCAAGATTCAAATCGTTCTTATATCCATTCATCATCTTGAGCCCTTTACAGTCCACTGCTGGACTAGGCCTCTCCTTTGAAAGGAGGAATTGGCCTACTATACCACGCTGGCCAAACGGGTTGGTATAGGGTTTGTTTCAAGCTTTCCTTCTCTTATAGTGCTGTTCTCTGCATAGTATGGTCCCTCTGTCGGCTCTTACGACACCCACGGGATGATATGGGGTGGTGACATTCCGTATTCTTAATCCGTCACCATATCGTCCTATACCCATTCATGCTCATTTAAAATTTTATGTATAAAAAAATAAAGATATAACTCGTATTCTTTCAATGTTAATAAATGATTAGAAATAATAAAAAAAAAAATGGAAACTTCGCATTTAAATAATCATCTCAGGTATATCGTTATTCATAAAAATGTACGAACTTTGCTTAGTTTAAACGGATAAGAGGCTAAACAGTACACATAGAGCAAATTAATAAAAGAAAAAGAAAACCCAATATTACATCAGTCTCCTCCCTTCGCCCAATAAGACCAGAAACGTTTCACTCCTTCATCCGTTCTTTCACAATAACAAGAATGTATTTCCTCCATAACTTACGTTCAAGTTCAGTTCAACGTAAAGTAAGCTTGTCATTATAAATTCGGCGCGAGTGCAGATCGTTGGAGGCAGTATATCATACGTGAGGGTGTAGTCGGTTCACTTGAGACGATATTATTTTTACGACGAGTTTTATTACCGTTGTTTGAGAGGGATTCTGTAACTTTATATTTTTAAACAACTTCAAAAAGGAAGAGTTCTCAATTCGACGACTAGATATTTTTTTCTTTGAATGCCCGTCGATTTGTCCGTCATATATGAACGGTTTTCTTTTTAAATAGTGTACTTCCGATGTGGTTTCTTTATCATTAAGTCAGGATCAGATGATGGAAACCCAAGGAATTCTCAATATTTTTTTTTTATTTTTTTCTATTTATAGTCTCACGCCTGTAGGTATCCCCGAAGGGGTAGGCAGAGGTGTAAATATTACACCCACATTTCGCCATGAATTTTTAGGTCCCACGTAATAGGGGGCGAGCCTATTGCCGTTACCAGGCACATTACCAGACTCCGGGCTGCTACTGATTACTCGGAAAAACCCAGTACCTAACACTTTTGCCCGACCCGGGAATCGAACCCAGGACCTCCGATCAGCAGTCGCATACGCTATCCACTGGACCACGGAGGCAGTCTTCTCAATAATTAGCTTTTCGGAAAGCCATTTTTCGTTTTGATTTACACTAAAACTGAATGTTGACCAAAATTGCATTTTGTTACTGCTGTATATTACGACACGATCGGTCTTGATATCTGATATGAACATGGATTTATAGAGATACTTTATTGGCACATGCTCCATACAAAAAATGTGACAAGAATGTATCAGAATCTCTAGTAGGATCTATGAATAAAACAAATATTTGGTTCAAGTATAAATTCTAGAGTGAGCTCTATCCGCAGAAAGTCTCAATTGAATCTTTGATTCGACGTCGGTTACCAAAACAAAGTCGATTTTGCTGACGATGTCAGCTTAAATATCAGAATGAATATGACATTACAAAACGATACTAAATGTTTCACCACAAGATTTTTATGAAAGTTGCAAATAAAATGTATCTACCGCTTAATGAGAATTGGAAAAAACGGCCGCGATTTCAGATAACATTTTATAAACTATGGTTATATTACATGAATGCTTAAAATAGTCACGAGCACTTTTATTGAGAAATGGTTAAACAAAATTTTTACTAAAGATTAAAAATTAACGAGTCAAGTTAAGATCTTAAAGATTTTTCACATATTCAGAAAACTAATTCTACCTTAAACCTTTAAAATATCGGCTAAACTAGTAGAATCCAAAATGGCGTAATTCTCGGATTGCAATCGTGACAATGCTAGGATGTTATTCTACTATTACTTCTATATTCTAACGATTTTTTTTATTTTCTATAGTTAGTAACAAAAATCATCGTACGCCTCTAACATTATAAAGTAATAAAATACTGTTACCAACGTTCACCTTTCGATATTGTTTGATAACTCATAAAAATCTCGGTTGAAATGTTTTATGCATTTGGCACATCAAACGAGCAATCTGCCAAACTAACAAGCGCATCAATCTGTACGGCAGTTTATAAGGCTATATTTGTGAATTGTTTTATTTATAGCGCGCCATAAAACACACGTGTTAACAACCATCGATGTGAAATTAATAAAGTTTGAATATCACAGATCTATAGCAGGTTTACTCGTATCAAAAGGCGCGTAAAAATGAATCAATGCAAGACAAATAACGAACGTAAGAAGGTTAGTTGTTTTTGTGACAGCTGAGCTTCTAAAATAATATTCTCTCCTTAGACTAGATAATTATGAATTACTCTCATATCTCGCAAAATTTGAACTTCTTGCTACATTTTTAAGAAGATAAACTAATTTACAAATGAGTATGAGCAGCGATAGCCTAGTAGAGAGACCGACAGACTGCCAAGCAAAGGGTCTCGGGTTTGAATCCACAGCACGCACCAATGCGTGCGAATTAAATAGTTAATTATTGCTTGCTTATCGGTGAAGGAAAACATCGTGAGGAAACCTGGAGGTCTAAGAATTCTCCATAACGTGCTCAAAACACATCTGAAATGGGCCAGCGTGGTGGACTATAGCCTTACCCTTGTCATTCTGAGAAGATGCCCGTGCCCAGCAGTGGGACAGTATAAAGGGCTGATGATGATGATTAGATATACATGGCACCGGGTCCAGGAGCTACCTCCCGTTGTGAATCCGTTTTGACAAGGTAAAAAACTTTGTGACCTAAATAATATTGGTCGAAAGGACGTTGTTCCGTTCTTCGAATGCTTTAAAGTCCTTGTGATAGGCGTTAAGGAAACGTTGCTAGTCACCAAGGTTCAAGCGAAAGATCTGCTCTAGTAACAAAAATATTTTATCGTATTCGAAGAACGATAGTAAAAATTACTGTCAATACTTGTCGTGAACAAAGTCTTTTCAAAAGCCATAGAGTGAAGTACGCAATATCGCATTAAAGTGCAAATAAATAACCTTCCATCCGAGAGCATACGTACAACAATCAAACTACAATATGGCGACATAACGGGCGCGTCCATCATTCTCAACAGCGCACCACACAACATAGCTGCAATGTTCTGAAGGGATTTATGTTATTTTAACATGGAATAGATGAAAAATTACTCAATCAAAAATCTTTAAAATGTAACAGATTTATTTTAGTTAAGATTTTGATTTAAAGAGACTTGTCGACGCCTCGCGTGACCAGAAGGCTGGGTTGTATTTGGCCCAGAAGGTAAGTATCGCCATACAACGTGGCAATGCTGCCAGCGTTCTGGGCACGCTGCCAGTTGACGGCGATGTGGATGAATTTCATGACGCGCTCTAAATTTTTTTTTTTTTTCTTTTTCTGTATATATTTTTTTTTGTATGTTCTGTATATATTTCTTTGTATAGTATTTTAAGACTTAGTTACGTTTAAAATAATAATAATAATTACATAATTTAAATAAAATGTTAGGTTAAAAAAAAAAAAGTTAAGATTTTAGCACTAAGTAAATAATTAAGAATGAATGAACATGAACCTAATTTTCTATATTCGTATGCCGAGGCAGGTTGGCATTGAGGGGAAAGAATGATTTTCATTTTGTTTTATAAAGCCAAAAGAACGAGCAGAATAATGCTACATTTTATATTGAATGTCTGTCATGTTTTAAAATATATTCTTTTTACTGTTACGAGCCAAAACAATCAGCATGATTAGGTAATGTTTCAAAAAAGCCCAACAAAATTAGGAAGGTAACTAAGGTAACCAATTTCCGTTCATTAAGTAGTCAACAGGATACAAAATCCACTTTGTACCCACCTATCTCCACTTCAGTACCAATAAAATAACCTCGCCATTACTTCTGTATAATAGGCCATAAGAAAACCAAACATATATTAACGTCAACTCACACTGAGATTGCAGCGACGCTAGCAATCGCGCGATGTCTTTATGTGAGACAAGTCAACCAGTATTATGTTCTTATCTCTCTCTCTATTAGGAATAAGGATAAACTTTATAATTGTTTGTCACTAGTTAGGCTGGATAAGGCATCAGTGAATAGGCTAGAACGAAGCAGTATTAACTCCTCGCAGAAGATATACATATAAGGCTAGAGACGTCTGTCTATATTATGCATTTTGGCAATTCAGATAAAATGGTGACGATAGCTTACACCCTCAAACAGGCAATACAATCATCTGTCAGAAGATTAGATCAGTAGTTCTACTCTAGAGTTTTGTTAAGTGAATGCCTTTTTTCTATACTCTCTTCCATCCGTATGAAGGAAATGGAGCGAGACCGAGGAGAGAAAATTTCGCATTCGTCTTTCCCTAGATTTAGCAACATGCTTATGTCTTAAATATAATGCCAAGCTAGAATGACAGTTGCCTTTCTGGGTTAAGAGATTATTTTTAAGATAACAGGAATATTATATTTGGGTTTTATTTTTAAAATGAGTGCAGTAGCCTAGTAGCAGTCAAATTGTAGTTTCTTGTCGCTCTGACTACCGCTTATTATATGTGAATGAATCCTTACTAAAAATTCACACTAAGTGTACTATTTAAAGGACAGCAATAGCGTCAGGTGACATGTTTATGAAACTCACAAGGATATTATGGTACTAAGAGTTCTTAATTTGGCTCTCAGCAGTTTCTGTCAAACAGGATGTGGCTAATAAACTTGACGGAGTTTTGCCACTGAAGCTATTTGTATAGGCGTGAGTTATTACTCTGACGGCCACCTGAGTAAATTCAGGAAATTATGCGGACTGTTATATGTAGGTAGTTGTTATTTTCATTTGGTGACTAATGTGAATTCTTTGTGTAGTATTAGCTGTCATACTACCACAAAACACTGTATAAAAAGAATACCTGATGTAACTTGTATAGGTAGATATATAAAATAATTCCTAATGTAACAATATAGCGATTTGAAAGAGTATCATTATCTTAATATATAAAATCCTTGCGTTACTGACTGACTGACAGACACGCTACCGCCGAAACTATTGGGCGCAGGAAGCTGAAATTTGGCATGTGTGTTGCTTGGGGACCGTAGGGGTGCACTAAGAAGGGATTTCCCGAAATTCCCAAGGAATCGGCCAGAATGGGTAAATTTAAAAAAATTGCAGGCGTAGCTGCTGACGTCCTCTAGTTATTAATAAATTCGTAGTAACTAGATGAAACCGCGGTTACACCTGAGTTATTTAGTGCTTTTATTAGTAAGTTAGTTGTTGTTCCTTAAACTTAACTAACAACTATACATTACTTACTTAATGTTAGTAAGTTAAAGTTTCTAATCTTAACATAAAGTGTTTTGTATATATAAGGACATACAAGGACAACATTGCAAGTAATACTATGACTTTAATCATACCCATCTACATAAAAGAATATTTATCAAGACCATTTTATTCTCAAATATAATTTTATAGTAAATTTTATACGTAAGTTTATGTAGGCATGATTCACATTCATGGTCTTAGAAATGATTATTAGTTGCGTGAAATATTTGGATAGCTCGCCACTCAAACAAAATCGTTAGGTAAATTTTTGGCTTTTTCATAGAACCCTTGACAAAATTTTATTTCACTGGATATTGTGCGGCTAAAGTCATACCTTTGGATTTCAATGCACTGATGGTATTATTGTGTTAGTCGATCTCGCTCATGAATCACTACGCCGTGTTTTGTGCGTTCGATTCTCATATACGAGTGTACTTTGTGTGATCCAAAAATTGCTGTTTTGGGTTTGTTTGTTCTTTGGTTGAATGTTTATATAGATCATGCGAATACAGGATTTATTGCTAGTGAGAAATGTTGTCTATGACCAAATAAAAGTAGGACAAACTTAACACCAAGTCTCCGCCTTCTATGTCTTAGCTCTGATAAATTAATTAACTCCTAAAATCACCTTCTTTATCTCTTTCTTTCTCTTAATAATCACAGAAAACCTACAATTAAAATACCCCTCACTATAATAAATAATAATCATTCACTTAATTTGTACATGAAAATGCAATTCACATTTTCTCATTATATGTTTAATTAACTTCGCACACACAGTAGTCGGTCGCCCTTCAACACAACAAATAGCATTGAAGCTTTCTTGTTAAATTACAAATTTTGCCACCGTTTAAATAATATTAAGGGGGCTATTGCCAGGGATGGTTACGTCTTATTCAAATTGTTTCCTGTCAATCTTTGTTTGCACAAGGCTCCTCTGCTAAGAACTTGTATTTGCATGTTTTGCACGCACGGAGGATTTTCGAAGGGAAACCTTGTTTGGGTGGAATTCACCAGAAGTTTGTGGCGTGATCGTGTGACTAATGTTTGGACTATTGGTTTGAACTTTCTGGACGGTGAATTGTAGTAGCATGTTTTTTACTTTTCAGAAATTAAATCAGTTTTGCTGGCCCTCTTTATCGTGAAGATAATGGAAAAAGTATTTCCACTGAGATCACTGTAATATTTATGAATGGTTTAAAATATCATTATACTTGTCGATGGGTAGAACAAAGTCGACGATATTAGTTTCAAATATGAAATAATTAAATATTTTACCTAAGTATATTTAGTTGTATACTTCACACAATTGCCATTCTATGTAATGTACATATTAAAATGGTATCATGAAACGAATTTACGTTATTGGCACACCTCTTAAAAGAAAAAGAAATAAATATTCGAAGCATCGCACCTTTTATAAAAGTGTGAACAATGAGCGATGACACGAAGAAAGAAAACGTCCTAAATCGTTATTCCAAGACAATTTTTCTTGTAGCATCTGGACAAATAATCCACCATCCATCCTGGTTCAATTCAATTTTATTTACAGCAAACAATTCTTTTGATAAATAATTTTTAATCCGAACAAAAAGCTGGATTATTCCAATTCGAAGGAGAAAATGATTTTTTTATAATGGAATTAGTTCAAACTAAATGTTGGGTGCATAGGGTTCCCACCAAGAACTAAGGGTCCCAAGCCAACCTCACCTGCAAGTGGTGCACCTGCCGATCAACGGACGAGGCTCTGGCAAACAAAATGTCCCAATAAGCGGCAATAGGCTCGCCACCTATAACGTGGGATCAAAACACTGGCGAAAAGTGGGCGTTTAATATGCCTCTGCCTACCCCTTCGGGGAAACAGGCGTGAGTCTATGTATGTATGTATGAATTAGTTCATTTGGATTTCTCGTGAGGGCTTGAAGCGGACATTGGAAATCTCTCCTGATCTCGTAAGCATCAGATTATTGTGAGGATTAAGTGTTATTCAGTTTAAATCGAATGCGATCGCGCCTTTTGTTATAGAGTGCATTGAATGGCAGAGTCTAATGGTCGGCAAATTAGTCCTTTTGAAGCTTCCATGAATATGGAGGAGCTGTTCAAGTGAGATATTTTATGCAGTTGTGCACTGAACGATTTGTGTGAGTGCCTTTTGGTAAAAGCATTGTTATCGCCTACAATTAACTGAATACTGGATGAAGTAGTAGCATATCTTCATGCAATTTAAACATATTTTGAGTTTTATTATATTTTATTGCATCAGCATTCTGTCTATTACATATATGATATATTTATTTACACCACAGGTAAAACTACTAAATAGTCTATTTTTAACAAATTTTTAGTAGCCTACCACAAAGTTACTAGAAATACATAATTATTTGTTTTGAGGGTATTTCATACGGTTATCACAAAAATCTTAATCGTAAACTAAAAACCTCCTAGAAATCATGCAAGTATTTATTTTTATTTATTAATTTGCTTTTTTAATTTATATATAACTTGCATAAATCCACATATACCGAACATAATTTTTATGTTAATAAACATGAGTTGGGCAAAAAATCATATATAAAGTGGATTACAACCAGAATTCAATCAAATCACACACTGAATTTCGTCAAAAACAACTCGTCTATTATCCCAGCAGATCCAGACAAATGTCCAGCATCAAAGCGGATTACTTACATAATCCATAATCAAACGTCCGTCAATAAGGCCACCTGTGATTTACGCGTATCTACAGTATTGCATTACTATAATGGTGATTGAATCCTACGACTACAACAGATTTATGGATAGATCCGATCTAGTAGTATTAATTTGTACATACGATCTAGCTTGAGTATGATAGAGATGTTACCAATAGGTGTTTGTGTAGTGTGTCTAATGCTACGCTGATGTTAGGAGAGCACTAAAGCAAAACTATTTACCAGTGTTTGACATAATTTATTTTTATTTTATTTATTTTTTATTCAACTCTTCATTATAGGCAAAAGTTAAAATAGCTTACATCAACATCATGGAATGTCGCAATCCCCTTTGCTTGCGGCGATTTCGCATACACATCCTTGAATAGGAAACGTGTACAGTGAAAAGTAAATACTTATTTCACGCTTCTACTCATAATGTAAACGGAAGAAGATATACCTTAATATAATATGAGAGATACCAGAAAAAACAAATAGTTTCAGTATTTTATTTTAAACTTTGAAAGTGCAATGAGAACGCACTTGTAAAATTTCACGTCGTTACAGACTATACCTATATTGTTTGTAAAACAATATACAAAATTATATGTAATGTATAAACTGCAGATGATTAAATTTCATGAGCAATTATACGGCTTTCTTAGTTGTCTACGGCATCCTCAAAACTGTAATTCAAACCACCAAATGTTGATATCTCAAAGTGAAAACTAATTAAAACCAGAACCCGGTTAAATCTGCCTTTTCAAAGTGTGTAATTAAAGAGAACTGATGCGTCACATGGAACGAAATGAGATGTACCGGCGTGCACACTAAGGTTGGGTTCTCAGCAGTGTAATAGTATGCAGCAAAAATATTTGTTAATTAAGCATCATAGTTTTAGATATTATCATTATTATTATTATCAGCCTAATTTGGATCCCACTGCTGGGCAAAGGCCTCCCTTTCTAGCTTTCACTTGTCATGGTCACATGCGATGTCCTGAAACTCGTTCAATTGTGGATATAATATAAATATATATAATATTAATTTTGAAATGCCATGGTACAAAGTCTGAAAGGGTATAACTTGTACAGGTTTATTTCGAGATCAATTGGTGATCATTGATCAATAAAACTTGGGTATTATTATACTCTGTGATCTTTTTTTTTTCATTTTCGCAAATCTGTGTGTATTTATATCATAGTTATTTACATAAAAAGAAACAGACATAGGCATACTGTAACATACCTACATACGAAGGTCAAAGACAGCCATCCATTTCTATCAAAGTCATATCGACAAACTTTTTGTATGAGATGTCATTAAAATTGATGGTGTAACAGCGGCCGAGAGATGTATGCATGTAGTTAGATGAGTTGATCAAAAGCAAGAAAAGAACCAACTTCCAGTTGGTTCTTTTTACTTGTCAAATTAATGTATCACTTCGTCCTAGCTCGGATCATTGTGTTTTGATCTTATCATGAGCATAGTCTGGCCATAAATACTGTTACAATAAAAAATATAACATTTGAATTTGGAATCTGTCATTTTTATACGATTGTTTATTGTGTTTTCTCGTTTTGGCGACAATACACTGTACAATATTTTGCGATATTAAAATGGAGTGGGGTGATAAAGAGAACCGAATCGCTGTGATTGCATTACACAAAGTAGGTATGGAGCCAAAAGCAATTTTAAAAACTCTCCATACACTTGGTATAAGTCAAATGTTTGTGTACCGGGCTATTAATAGGTACAATGAGATCTCCTCTGTTTGGGACAGAACAAGACCTGGCCATCCACGTAGTGTTCGTACGAAAAAGGTGGTCAAAGCAGTAAGGGAAAGAATTTGAAGAAACCTTATCCAAAAGCAAAAGATTTTATTTATCTCGGGAGATGAAGATAGCACCTAGAACCATGTCACGTATTTTAAAAGATAACTTAGGACTTGCAGCCTATAAGAGACGCACTGGTCATTACTTAACTGATAATTTAAAAAAGAATAGGGTGATAAAATCAAAACAACTACTGAAGCGGTACCCAAAGGGAGGTCATAGAAAAATTTTGTTTACGGATGAAAAATTTTTTACAATTGAGCAACGTTTTAAAGAAAGAAAGCTTCCCAATTAGTCGACAGAGTGCAACGTGGGCATTATCCGACTTCAGTGATGGTTTGGTGGGGTGTTAGCTATGAAGGAGTTACGGAGCCATATTTTTGTGAAAAAGGTTTCAAAACATCGGCAACGTGTATCAAAATACCATTCTTGAGAAAGTAGTTAAGCCCCTTAACAACACCATGTTCAATAACCAAGTATGGTCGTTCCTCGGCATCGGGTCATATAGCTCGTTCCACGCAGTCTTGGTTGGAAGCGAACGTTTCGGACTTCATCAGAGCTGAAGACTGGCCGTCGTCTAGTCCCGATCTTAATTTGCTGGATTATGATTTATGGTCAGTTTTAGAGAGTACGGCTTGCTCTAAACGCCATGATAATTTGGAGTACCTACCTAAAACAATCCATACGATTGGCAGTGAAGAATTTTCCCATGGAAAGAATGCGAGCTTCTATTGATAACTGGCCTTAACGTTTAAAGGACTGTATTGCAGCCAATGAAGACCACTTCGAATAAGCTTTTTATATTTTAAATTGTTTTATATTTATGTAAACTAACACACTGTAAAAGTAATAAATGCCATTTGCAATCAAAAATATTTTTTTCTTCGTTACAATATATTTTATGGCAAGACTAGGTATATATGCTGTGTTTAGTTATAAGACGTGTGAAATATGTAGCATGTATGCCTTACGCATGAGTACACACATAATGCCCCACAAAGAACATACATGCCAATTTTCAGCTATTTAAGCCCAATAGCTTTAGCTGTGCGTTGTCTGTCAGCAAGGCAGTAACGCAAGAAATGTATATATACAGGTAGTCAGCAATTACCAAAAAATTGTTCCCACTTGTGTGATATACTGGAATGTTACGACGCATATTCGATCGATGGTATGTATTCAATTAATATCTAAGTGTAAAGTCATAACAATGAGTGACGGTACCGTTAGCCATGTTAAATGTTATTAATTTGTAACGTCGGCATAAGCAATATTGTTTACACAGTGTTCAATTAATATCAAGAGTTATTACTGTACATGTAATAAACGTTAATTTTGGGAGTAATTCTGATATAGGGATATTGTAGGTTTAAAATGACTTGTCGGTTTAATAATAGGGGAAAAGCTTGTTTAGATTTTGGTATACAAAGAGTAATTACTGAGATAGTTGTATAGAGAAGTTCGCCGGGTCAGCTAGTAGATACATAATTCTCATTATAATTTTTACAATATTATATATGTTTGCTATGTTATTTGAGGATACTGACTCTCTGTAACGACTATTAAGGATCTTTATGATAGCAAATCAAACAGGAACGTCAAACGTACTTATGTAAGTACGCAAAACTATATTAAACTTATGAAGGTATGTACATTGTACACCACACCATCCATGACTAAATTTAACGTCGCTCGTCGCGTAATTCATCATCGATCTAATCCAGTCCAAAAGGCAGATTCTACGGTAGTGGCTTAAGCGGTCACTGCACCATTTACAACTGCGCCGAGTGTTGCAGATTCAACTGATCATAAATAGGCGCTCACATATTTAGGTTTATTGTTTACCTAGTTGCTTAGTTGACAGACATACCCGGCTTCTTCACCACTCACATGTTCCATTGCTACCTTGTTTTAATTGCTTAGGGTAGAGGCTGTTATACACATAGAAATGATGATTTAATTATTTATTTTTCAGTAGCCGCTTTCGTAAGTAAACTTGGTATCAGTATACTCTTTATTATAACAGGTCAAATTATTTATTGCGAACGGACGAATAGAAATCCCTTAAACTTTTTCATTGTAAAACCATTTATTTGCGAACTCTACCTTAATCATAAAACAACAAAACACAATATTTATTACAAAAGCAAAACACATAATAAAAATATTCATAACGCTGGCTTATTATCCAACATTTCCCCACAAAAATTGTTGCAAAGAATTATGAAAACAAAAACTTTATCAAAACTATTTGAAGGGATTGTAATAAATGTATGTATGTATTTTATTTAAGTCTTTATTATTGCGTATCCATCCCAATAACACCACCATCGTCTCATAAAACTACTAACATCATTCCTGTCCATCCATAGGTTGCCTGGAAGAGATCGCACTTAGCGATAAGGCCGCCGATTGTACATTACTCGTAGTTTTTAAGCCTAATGTATTGTAAACATTTCTTTTGGTGTGCAATAAAGTATAATCTAAATGTCAGAATACCCTCAGAATAATATTTTTCATTACATACAAGCCATAAATAACGGGCGACATTATTATCCAAAGAAAATTTATAGTTGAGACTTTCACCCTGTATATTGGTGCTAAGCGTGGCCAAGCTATTGTTTGCTCTATGACGGAAGTTTCTTGTAGTTAACTTTCTCTTCGTTCGTGATTTTCCTTTAAGTTTATGCTTGCTTTTTGACCAGATATTGTAGTGGAAAATTTTACTGGTCTAAGCCATGGAATATCGCTATCCCTTTGGGTTGCGGAGGTCAGACGGCCGTCGCTCTGTGGAAAAGTTGATATTCTGTCATATCTGGTAAGACCAGTAAGCGGACCGCGGGCTCCAAGGCGTGCCAGTCTTGGATGCAACCAAGATAACGCTAGGGCGATGATGAAATTTGTTTTAGTTTTCAGTTTAATAATAAGGCTGTGATGGTTGTATTATCGTATGCCTTTTAATTGACATAGTACTGCATCTTTGTATCCAGCAACTTTGATAAATTAGCGTTACGACGGGGATGATACCCCCGTCGTTACGCTAATTCGTCGTTACGCACACCATGACATATTATGTCATGGTGTGACTAGTCTCTGCGTGCTGAAGACGCCGCTCCACTAAACCACTCCACACTTTATCTATATAAAAGTGTCTGGACTGCAGCATTGGACATACCGTTGATGATATACCAGACGAAATGAACATATTCACTTCCCACTATACGAAGGGTAAAATCATAGTTTACCACGCTGGCCACCTGCGAGTGGGCAGGATTCGCACGTCTTTCGATATCGTCACGGCGAACTCTCAGCCATGCAGGTTTCTTCAGGATCTATAAGTAGCAATTGATTTGTTTCATGCTGGAAAAAGAAAATGGCTTAACTGGTTATGTGTCTGTGTCAGCCACGCTAATATATAATATAAATACAGAAAACGTTTGCATCCCTTAAAGAAATGTAAATATACAAATAGAGTCTTACTCCCACGATGATGTTCATCACATCCAAAATATCTAAGGATCCGTTAAGTCGTTTGGTCCCTAAAGCGAGCCCCAAATCCGGCCGAACATTAATTATACACTGCCAAGGTCCAACCGGCAAACTTTATAACTTCAAGCCTGGCTTTGATACCATGTGTATGTTTATTTGTGAATGTGTGGTCAAAAATATTGTGAATGTACTGTTGACGTCATATAATGTGAAGGTATGTTTTTGCAATTGTGGTAGTTGCACAGTTAGCGTAATGGTTTAAGCGCCGCCTCGCTGTTTGACACTGCGTCGAGTGATGTGGGTGCCGATCCCCACATGAGACAATAATTTCCATAAATTGTTGTTTCGAATCTAGATTTTCTTTCTGTGCGTTGGCTGTATGTTTATAAAGCCCCCGCGACATACCTAATGCGGGAGTTGTCTTTAAAAAATCAAAAAGATTATCTCATGATTAATATGATTCTGACCAATTTCCATTGATAGAAAGCTACTTTTCTCTAAGTAATGCTAGTTTATTTGCATCCATAAAACAGCAATGACTGTAGTAACAGTTTCCCGGGTCACTCGCATCGCGTCGTATGACGTTGGTAACTCACTGTGACACATAGCTAAAAACAGACGTAATGAGCCTCTTTTCTTCTGTAAGAATCAAGAAGAGATGGACAGGCTGTACATCTATCATCTGTCTTATATGGTGCATGTGTGAGTTTCATATAAAACCTAATAATTAGAGTGCTATTATGAAAGTTTACCAGTTAAGCGATACTCAAAAGGGAAATCGTTTAATGTGACGTAGAAATATGTTATAGTTTACTAATTGCCTAAATTCTAATAGGTAGTAATTATTGCTCGATATTGATCTATTTGTCTTAGAACCCTAATAAACTTGCCGGAAAGTAACCGCTGCCTTTAAATAACTGTTCTAAGTTCAAACGCTGATATAAGGTCAAGATCGCGATGAAAATGAACCCATAAACTGTTGTTGTATATTCAGATACAGAACAATATCTACGTGGTTCTAGGATACTAGAACCGTAGATATTGTTCTATATCTAAATGTTATTTAACTATAGTATGTGGCTCTTTAGTGACAGCGATAGCGTAGTGGAGAGACCGAAAGACTGTTTCGCAGATGGTTTTGGGTTTGAAACCACGGCGTACTAATAGGGTAGTTTCCAGGGTCAAAATAATTACATTTTATTTAGTCCGTATTTTAGATTATAAAAAAATATTGGACACGTATTTTTTCTTTTTTCGATTAAATAAAAAATAACAAAGATATAGCCCATTAAAGTTACGTGTGACGTCATCTAGTGCCAAAAAAATGTAGCACGGTGTGACGTTATACGTAACTTTAATGAGCTATATCTTGGTCATTTTTGGTTTAATTTACAAATAAAAAAAAACGTATCGCTTATTTTTTAATAATCTAAAGGACGGACTTATAAATTATTTTTTGTCAACTAGCCTATTACTAATTGAAGCTATGTGCGTATTGAATTTTTAATTATTTGCTTGCTAAACGCTAAAGAAAACCGTCGTGAAAAACCTGCATGTGTGAGAATACTTCATAATACATTCTATGGCCTTACCCTTCTCATATTGCGAAGAGACCCGAGCCCATCAGTCGGCCAGTTTGTATACCGGGCTGATAATGATGTTGCTCGTTACCCAAAACATTGGGGAAATAACCCATATTTTTCGGCTTAGGCTGCTGGGCAAGAGTGTACGACAAAAGCCACCACTAATACAGTTATCATTCAACTTTATCCCATTAGGGCGCAATAGGAAATAAACTTGTGTCTGAAATTGAGACCTCCTTGGAGATGGTCTCAGATTGGGGAAGACTTAATTTGGTCCAATTTAACCGCACAAAGACACAAGTCTGCGTGTTCACCGCAAAAAAACTGCCGATGGTCGTATGTCATCGTTTTGAGAACACCCCCTTAACTACCATCCTCCTATTGGAATACTTGGTGTCGACATATCGAGCGAAGTCCAGTTCCGTGGTCACTTAGAGAGTAAGGCTAAGTTAGCCTCGAAGAAGCTTGGCGTGCTAAATAGATCGAGACGGTATTTCACTCCGGCCCACCGCTTGCTCCTTTATAAGGCGCAGGTCCGGCCGCATATGGAATACTGTTCTCATCTTTGGACTGGGGCACCCCAGTACCAGCTTCTCCCTCTGGATCGCATCCAATGGAGAGCCGCTCGAATTGTCGACTGCCAAGATATTTGCAATCGGTTAGACCCCTTGGCGCTGCGTAGAGATGTAGCCTCGCTATGCATCTTCTATCGCTTCTACTATGGGGAGTGCTCCGAGGAATTGTTCAGATTAATCCCTGCCGCCTCTTTCCGCCATCGTTCTACGCGACAGCATTTCCATCCCCATCATTTAGATTCTCTAGAAACTTTCTGCCACGCACCTCTAAACTGTGGAATGATCTGTCACCTGCGGTTTTTCCGAACCAATACGACCTTCAAACCTTCAAGAAAAGAGCGTATTCCTTTTTAAAAGGCCGGCAACGCACTTGTGACTCCTCTGGTGTTGCAGTTGTCCATGGGTGGCGGTAATCGCTTAACATCAGGCGATCCGTCTGCTCGTTTGCCCACAATTTCATAAAAAAAAATAAAAAAAAATAGGAGAAGCTGTGAAGTATTACCTAAATGCATTCAAACAACATATAATCTGTTGTCTAATGTGGCCATCTGTCCAATACATCACTCGACATTATTATTCCATAACTCTAGATCATTATATAATTCGCGTTCAATAGTGTGGATCAAACGAGGCAATTTTGCGGGGATTAACCACCATGCGTCCCTAATACATAACACTACGCATTGTTTATCATTGGCTATTGTTCGACTTATTTATTTAATAGAAAACTGATTTGGATGATTCGTGGATGGTTCGGATGACAGATGAAATATTGGTTAGTGATTTTGATGTGACGTATTTATTGGCTCGTATTGGAATTAAAGCAAATGGTATGCTGTGGCAGTTTAAGCCTTGGTCATACCTTTTCTGCTGTCTCAATAAATCTCCTTCTTGACAAAATTATTTCAATTACAAGAAGTATCACATTAAAATCTTAGTGAAGCTACGACCAATGTAAGTTTGACAAAGCGAGGTACTTCTTTTAATTACCCTTAAAATAGGTACCTACTGACGCCCCTGATAATGGTAGGTAAATATCGTACAATGAATACCTACCAAACACGAAAGATTGTATCCTTTACCATGTTCTATGTCTGCTGGTTTTAATACAAACTTCCAATGTGTTTCTTAAAGAAATTATCAGTCACGAACGAAGGACGCAGTTAAATTCATTAAGCAAAACCTATATCACTACGCAGGCATGCCATAGTTCATTCTTCACGAAATTAGAAACGAGTCGTCGTCTTTACGTGATCGCGTGCGTTTACTACGTGCCGTGATAACGTAAGAAATAAAATAAAATTTTATTCTACCGCACGACTGTCACCTCGGTAATGTTTAAGATCATTTGAAGGTCATACTAGGGCTGAGGTCTCTCCGATGTATTGTAGGTGGTATGCCTATATTTTTCTTTTTAATGGTATTGCGCCTGTATACTCCAAGGGCAGAGATGTAATTATTACACCCACATTTTGCTATGCTATGAATTTGAAGTCCCTCGTAATAAGGGACGAGCCTATTGCCGTTACCGGGCACATTGCCAGACTCCGTGCTGCTGCTGATAATTTGGAAAAACTCAGTAACACTTTTGTCCGACCAACCCAGGTATAGAACTCGGGACGTTCCGATCAGCAGACGCATTTGCTATTCACCAAGTGGGCCACGGAGGCTTATTGCTGTTTCAATTTGCGGTCATTGCTCGAAAGTTTAATTCATTGTTGGATGTCTGATAGTAACTAATATGAGGTATTGCAGGATAGGTCTTGTCTTGTCATATGTTTTTCGCCAAGGTTTCGATCTCTTACAGTGGTCGTGGTCACGAATAAATGCCGCAAATTTTAAAATGAAAACGTTCATTTTAACTCGGGTATTGTATTATTTACTGACATCAATCTCAACATCATCCTAACTTTTTCCCGGTTGCGATCCCATACCCTAGCCTTGACTCCTGAATCTTTGTATTTTGTAAAATTTAACAAGGCGCCATAAATTGTTTGGCCTATGATATTAAATCATAACAAATAAGACTATTACCAGTAAGACATAAGCCTGAATAGTTACCTCGTTTTTATAATATATCTATCTGCTTCTGCTATTTGGTACTGTCTCATATTCATGTAATATTTAATTGCTGTAAGTTATAAAAAATATGCATTTTCTTCTTCTTTTTCTATCAAAATGATTAAGAATAGTCACATATCGCCTTAACTGAAAATGTATCTAGTTAAACAGCAAACAAAGCGTTGGAATTAACACTGTGTAGGCAGAAGCCAAAACACAAATATATTTCTATACACATTTCAGGACACGTTCCAATCAACACTTCGAATCGAACTTCAAAGGAAAAACCAAAGAAAAACAATAGTACGTCTATGATCAAACAGTAACGAAACATAGGGGTGTGCAGATACACGTCGGATACGGCGCGGATACCGACAGGATATTACACGGAAATTGTGCCAGCTCCGACTTTTACGTAGCTTTCTAATTACCTGTCGAACGGAATGAATTTTAATTGGTTGAAGATTTATTTTATAGAGTTTCGATATAGATTGGCGAGGGCTCCGCATTTTGAAAGCTCTGCACGTGTAGAATGGAAACTTAATGGTTTAAAGTATTATGGATTAAAACAGGTTCTGGTTATTCTTATACAAGGCTATTATTACAAACTTGAATATAATTATCATCAGACAGGCTCAGAGGTAAACTATTCCAAGCAATGTGTCAAAAAAGGTCTTTATTTAATGTGTCAAAAAAGGTCTTACTTTACATATTGGCATTAGCCTATGTATGATTACTTTTACACAGATAGGACTGAACTTGATGGTTTGCAGTAAGGTGAAGTTGTATGACTTTCAGGCGGAGTAATTTAGAAGTCAATAATATTAAAAAAATATATAAAGTCGTAGTCTATAATAGTTCATAAGTTCGAAAAGTTAGTGTTGCTCATCGTAGATTCGAACCCTCTGCTTGTCAGTCTGTTGGTATCTCCACTAGGCTCTCACTGCCTTAGGATGCTTAATAAACTCAGCACAGAAAAAAAGAGAAAATAAAGTTCAGTTCGTGTAATATCGCGCGTCACAAGCTCCATATTCAAAAACGCTTCATAAATATATTCTATAGAACAACATATAACCACATTAGTTGGATTTATTATAATTTAATATTAATTAAACATATTCTGTTAGCTCTCTAACGAATTGATTTTAATGAGTCAAATGTTAACAGTATTTATAAGGATCTTGTGGTATGGTTTGTAATGACGATTATTTATCTTTTCGCAGACAGACTGAATACAGCTATTTAATTTGATATTATATAGAATATAATATATTTATAACTTTTCTTTACTTTTCTACTACAAACGGCAAATCATGTCACACGACAACAGTGGGTGGTTGGGGCATAACATCATATTGAACTGCTATTGTTATATTATTATATGCCCCATATCCAAAATTAATAATAATAAATTATCTACTACGAATCTTACATTCAAAACGCAGCTAGACGTCAAATTTAACAAGATTTTTACCTAGAAAAATAATATTTTAAATAACGGATATTGAATTTGCACTAGCAATAGCTCAGCTTTATTCAAAACATGTTTCCTCGAGCACCACACTAACGAAGGTAACAACGAGTATCTGTTACAAAAAGAACGACAAGATTTTAATCAAGGTCCTCGAATATGTACCTACATTGTATTCAGTACTGAAAATTCAAATTCATGTGATGAATAAAATTTCTATTCGGAAAAATAACTGTAAAAATTAAATAGAAAATGGTGAAACTCAACGGTTTGGCCTAACCCGTTTGCCGCTAGCGGTGTCGCATCGACACAAAACGCAACTAAAAATTATGCAATAAAATAAAACGTATCACGAAATCGCAGTGCATCCTGCCAAGCCCCACTAAATGCATTGTAATGGAATTTCGCCACCGCACTATGTATTAAATATAGCTACACGCCCGATAGCCTGAAATATTTTTCAGCATATAAAAGCTTAAAACCTGAAACTGAATAACAAATTGAAATAAAACATTTTGTCTTTTTTACTTTTTTGAATATTTTATTAAAAGTTAATCAACAGCACGGTTCTTTGTTTGATAAATATAGATAACTATAGCAGAACGCAGGGCACATTTCCTGATAGACTTAAAATTTCCGTAGTCAAAGCTATCTTTAAAAAAGGGTGTGACACAGAGCCAAACAATTACAGACCAATAGCTCTAATTCCCGCTTTGGCCAACATTTTTGAAAAAATAATGCACAAGCGTTTATATAACTTTTTTATTAAATAAAATGTTCTAAATACAGAACAGAATGGTTTCTAAAAAGGCAAATCTACTACTCTAGCAAGCTATAAATTAGTTACTAAAATATCGGAAAATTTAGATAAGAAGATAAATACCCTCGCAATATTCTTTATAAATTTCTGTTAAAAACATTATCCACTGGCTAGAAAATAACAATTTAAAAATTAATATAGAAAAGACAAAATATATGCAGATTTTTAATAAAAAGAAGAAAACATTAAATTTGTCTATTTCTTACTGCCATAAATCCCTAGTAGAGTCGGAAATGGTTAGGTTCCTAGGAAAAAGCCTTGATAACCAATTATCGTGGAAATCACATATTGATAGAATATGCTCAAAAATAAACAAATATGTTTAGGCACTTTGGCGTCTTACTAGTAAAAATAGCCATTCAAGCATATCATGGACATGTGGCATCAAATATTCGTTATGGTATTCTGTTATGGGGTGGTTCAGTCGATTTTAATAAAATATTTTTAGCACAAAAGCAATGCATTCGAGCAATTTGTGACGCAGAACCAACAACATCTTGTAAACCCCTTTTTAAAAACTTAAAATTACTCACTGCATCATCAATGTTTATTTTTGAAAGCTGTAACTTTGTGAAAACTCATCCAGAATTGTACAACACTTTTGGAAACCATTGTAGTTTTAACACACGATATCCAAATAAGCTAATTTTACCTAATATATGTATTTTTTTTATAGACCCACGTCTGTATCCCCGAAGGGGTAGGCAGAGGTGTAATATTACACCCACATTTCGCCGGGAAGCGGGGCGAGCCTATTGCCGTATCGGGCACATTACCAGACTCCGTGCTGCTACTGAGAATTTCCTAACGGAAAAACCCAATAACACTTTGCCCGACGCGGGAATCGAACCCGAGACCTCCCAATCCCACGCGCACATTTATGCCGCGAGACCAACGAGGCAGTCAGACCAACCAGGCGATCTATATGTTATATTGTTCAGTACATATATATACAATATATGTACTGAACAATATAAAAGATACTGCTATCCTATGTCCATCAAAATATTTAATAATTTTCCACACGATCTGAAAGATCTACCTCTAAGTATCTTTCGTAGAAAATTATTTAATTGGCTAGTAGATCAGTGTTTCTACAGCATCCAAGAATATTTCCATTATAAAACTTCTTATTTGTGTTAAGAAGTTAATAGAAAAATATAATTATTCTAAATATAATTAGTGATAAGGCCTAATATTTTGTATATGTTTGTGATAACAGATGTTAAGTAGGTAATAAACTAAAGTCATACTGGTACAAATAATATTATAAATAATTTATGTAAATGCTATATAATTAATTGTTTTTACCTTAAGTAGGTAAATAAAATTATGTCTCACATGCCAAAAATGGTGAATATGTGGCTACCAATTTCATATGTATCCTATAATATCTGTATATACCCATATTTTGTGAGCTAATAAATGGTTTAAATGGTAATGGTTGAAATGGTTTAAAATTATTTGACACTTGTATACAAAATTGGATTGTGATTAGTAATATTACAAAAATAAGATATGCGATGACTGAATTCTTTTTATAAATGATTTATTTATTTTTATTTTATTTATAGATTCACGCCTGTATCCCCGAAGTTACCCTGCAAGGGTAGGCAGAGGTGTAATATTACATAGATAGATAGATAGATATACTCTTTATTGTACACCAAATAATATTGAAAAGTACACATTTTTTTAATTGGCTTATACTACAGCATGTACAAATGGCGGCCTTAACGCTAAAAGCGATCTCTTCCAGGCAACCTTTGGATGGACAGAAATGGTGTGTAAGCAATCAAGTGTGGCGATGGTGTAGTTAATATATAAAATAATATCAACTAATATACATACCGAATATACATAAATGTATAAATATTATATATCATACATATTCTACATAAAAACCATACACATATGTACATACATTATTATATATAAATACTTATATACCTATAAACTGTACGAGATAGAATGTCATATATTTCATAATATCATTATACTAATAACTATGCTAAAATACAGATACAGTGAATACTACTCGTAAAGTAAGACCTGCATTCTAGGAGAACAGTGCATGATGTTAAATGGACAGGTAGTGCTTTTTTAACATGCTTTTAAAAATGTTTAAGGATTTTGCTTTCCGAATCTCTAGTGGTATTGCATTCCACAGTCGCGCGGCCTGTACAGTAAATGATTTGCTAAAGAAATTTGTGGAATGCGTTGGTATCTCCAGCGTCAAATTTTCAGACGACCTCAAGGACCTCACATGTGCGACATTAAGGAATTTAAAACGTTCTTTGAGATAAAAAGGAGTACTGGGAGTAAACAAGATATTTAACAATAATGTAAGAATGTGAGTATTCCGGCGAAGACGAATCGGGAGCCACTTGAGTCCGTTGCGAAATTCTGAAACATGATCATATTTGCGCAGTCCAAATATGAAACGTATGCAAAAGTTTTGAAGACGCTCAAGTTTGTCTAACTGCTCCTCAGAGAGGTCAAGATAGCTGACATCAGCGTAGTCAATTACGGGCAGAAGCAAAGATTGTGCAAGTGCAATTTTAGTGGCAGTTGGTAGGAAATTGCGTAACCTACGCAATGAGCCCGCCGAAGCAAATAGTCTGCGACTTGTTTCTTGCAGTTGAAAACTCCAAAATATGGTTTCGTCAAAGTAGATCCCAAGACTACTATTTACAGTATTACTGAACGGGATATTTTTGCTATCAAACTTGATTTGTGGTAAATCGGACCAGCAAATTTTAGACACCATGCGGGGACTGCCGACAATAATTAGTTGTGTTTTGTCAGGATTTACTATGAGTCCATACTGTTTACTCCACTCGCAAATCCGCGCTAAGTCTGTGTTGATAGTAGTACAGGCTTCGGGCAAGTTATTTAAGGGTGCTTGTGTATAGATCTGTAAATCATCTGTGTAAAGGTGGTAGGATGAAAGTAAATGTTTTGAGATAGAATTAATAAATATCGCGAAGAGTAAAGGAGATAGCACGCCACCCTGTGGTACATCGGCATTCGTGTTAGACCAAGTGGAATAAGTGTCTTCGATGCGTATACGTTGCCGGCGACCAAACAGGTAACTATGAAACCAGTCAACCGCCGTTGGAGATATGTTAAGAGAGCGTAGAATGCCAAGTAGGATGTGAAAATCTACCGTGTTGAAAGCATTGCTGAAGTCAAGTAAGGACAAAACGGTAAGATTCCCACTATCTATACCTAGCCTGATGTCATCTGACACGCGGATCAATGCAGTAACGGTACTGTGGCCAGGGCGGAAGCCGGATTGATAGGGATTTAGGAGTGCATTTTTACACAGGAAGGAACTGAGTTGTGTGTGAATGAGACGTTCTAGGACTTTTGACAGGAAAGGTAGTATGGATATTGGTCGATAATCTGAGAAGAAATAGGGTTTAGGTTTCTTGGGTAAAGGTTATAAGTGCATCTTTCCACGCTGTTGGAAAGATGCCACGGACAACGGAGTGATTAAGGATGTGACATAGGATAGGAAGAATTTCGTCTAGGATGGGGAGGATCATTTTACGGCTGAGACTATCGTTACCGACTGCATTAGACGTCATTGCTAATATACTCTTCTTAACATCACAAGCGGCAAATTGCGAGAAGGCAAAGGGAGAATAACCTGGGGTTGGCAAGGATGAAAGAAGTTGTAAAGTGTTTCTTTTCGTATTTCCATCTAATTTGGACGAAGTAGTAAAATGTAAATTGAGAGAATCAAGGTGGAAGTTATTCGGAATGGATTGTTGCTGTGACTTACCAATACCCAATGTTTTGAGAAATTTTCAGACTTTAGCTGGATCACCATTTTCAACGGATTCATGAATATGTTGGCGTTGTGCTTTCCTACACACCTTGTTGCAGTGATTTCTTAGAGCCACGTATCTTTCTTGGTTCAAAAGAGTAGGCCTATGCTTCAATTTAGTCTTCGCAGCAGATTTTTTGGCCATGATCTTTTTGATATCATCTGTAAGCCAAGGTGCTGGTAAATGCTTAATTTTGATAGCGCGGATTGGCGCATGCTTGTCATATAGCTGAATTAGATTCGTTGTTAGAATATGGACTTTCATGTCTACACAATCTGAGGAATATAGAGTGTCCCAAACTATTTTACTGGCATCCTCACGCAACTTGGCATGATCCATGCCACTAAAATTGCGCTGCAAGATAATCTTCGGCTTCGCTTTGGGTGGACGTATTTTGTATGAAACAAAGATGAGGTCATGGTAAGAGAATGCATCAGCTGTGCACTGACCATGCTTAGAAACAGAGTTAAGAGAAGATACAAGAATAAGGTCAAGAAGAGAAGAAGCGGAATTAGGGAAGTGATGAGTTGCATTTAAGTTAAGAATTGATAAATTGCAGGACTCAGTGACACGCCGAAAAGAGGTGGCACGAGAATCCTGTTTGAGAAGGCATGTATTAAAGTCGCCCATAATAATAGTGTGGTCGTAAGAGGGAGTAAAATTTTCCAAAATTTGCTCGAAGGATGAAAAAAAGTTAACACGACACGAAGGGGAATAGTAAACGCCTAATAGTAGTTTTGTGTGGTGCAGTTTCACCTCTAGAAAAAGATGCTCGCCAGCGTTCGCCGGTGGCGGCTGCGTTGACATAGATACCATATGAAAAGGAATGTGAGAACGTAAGTATATGGCAACACCGCCTCCACCACCGATCGCGCGATCATTCCTAATAAGGTGGAAACCAGGCAGAGAATATAAGGTGGATGGAAGACATGGTTTTAACCATGACTTCGACACGAGGATGGCATGTATGTTTTGTCTAGGTTGGCCAGCATATCGGGGAAATGGGCTGAAATACTCTGAGCATTTAAATGGACTACATTAAAGTTCCTGGGTACGTCTGAAAACTGAGACTGGAGAATGTCTCCCAGGGAGGGTACACTTTCAAAGCTGTCATCGTGGCTTGTTGCAGAGATCAGGTGTCATCTTCGCTATTTGAGTCACTGTCTGTCATTTCAAATAGATCTAAGGTTAAATATATATATGTGTATATTAGCAAATAATATAAAAATATAGTATATATTATAATATATCAATAAATATTTTATAGTTGTTATCGCGTAAAGCTTAAGTCATTGTGTCCACCCGCCGGTTGCGCATTATCAAGATAACATAATGATGCAAAAGAGATAAAAATGTTACTAACAAATATAAGTAAAACGAGAGAGATTGTTACATTATAACTCAAGAATAGTCCTACATACATTTTACATAGTAAATGAAATAAATACCAGAATTTTGTCTCAAAATACTAGTATTCAAACATTGTATTTGTAATGCAGAAACAATATTGTAATGTAGAAACAATATTGTAATGCAGAAACGAAACGTAATCAAGGTTGACAATAGTGACATTGACAGTTATGACAATTGACAATATTTTATGGCAAACATTATTTTGATAATACCTACACATTTGTTGCGGTACACAAAAAGAAAATAATAAGAACTAAAAGTAAGCAACAAAAGTGACGGTGTATTATGTACATTATAAATTGATTACCCGAAAATAAACAAAGACTACGTAAAATGGGAAAATGTCTACTTTTTCAAAGAAGCAGCACGCTTCGCCTTGGTCGCAAGTTGTTGTTTAGCTACTGGCTTCTCTGCGGCCGCAAGCTTGAGATTACCTAGTTCGCCCACCGAAGATATACGATGACGGTTGCCATCGGGGCCAAGGATGAAGACGTATCCCTCTCTCGTCCAGCACTTCCCGACGCCGAACTTCGCTCGTGCAGCCATAAAAGCTTCGTGTCGGGAGCGGGTCAGGAACTCCGACAAAGTGATAACTGTGCCCTTCAACTTCGTCTTCGTGAACCATACGCTGTCCCGCACGACTACTGACTCGAACTTGACAAGTATGGGCCTTGCCTTGTCACTGCTCGCTTGCCGTCCCATCCTGTGGCAGCGGCGCACATCATCAGCAGTGAAGGTGTCAATCTTGAGGTGCTGCCTTACAACATCAGTGACCACCTGAGCCGTCTCCTCGTCCTTGCGCTCCGCCACTCCGTGAAGCACTAACATCTTGTGCCGGCTGCGCATTTCCATTTTGTCCACCTCACGGCCGACAATTTCAAGCTGCTGGGAAAATGACTGTAGGGTCTGCAACACGAAGGATTATTTTATATTATTTAATACACATTTTCGCCAATAATTTTTAGGTTCCACGTAATAGAGGGCGAGACTATTGCCGTACCGGGCACATTACCAGACTCCGTGCTGTTACTGAGAATTTCCTAAAGGAAAATCCCAATAACACTTTACCCGACCCGGGAATCGAACCCAAGACCTCCCAATCCCACGCGCACATTTATGCCGCGAGACCAACGAAAACATATTGCTGTGAATTACACAATAACAACGATCCTTTTACCATGCCATGCCACCATGATCGACAAATTGGTGGCAGACAAATGACCATGCAAGGTGAAACCGAGGGATACTTGACGAAATTATTTCGTTACCTAACGTAAGTGTTATAGATATCCCTACTAATATTATAAATTCGAAAGTGTGTATGTATGTATGTATGTTTGTATGTATGTATGTCCCGTTTTCACGCGAAAACGGCTGAACCGATTTTGTTGAAATTTTATATAGAGATATATTGGACCATGGAGACGGACATAGGCTACCATAAGTTGCAAAAATTAAACTGGGATGGATTGTAGGGAGGATAGAAGTTTGTACGGCAGAAATTTTCCTCTTGGAAGAAAGAACGCATGCGCGAATAATTGAGTGCTGCGCATGTGCTATCTGTCAGTACTGTCACATCATATTGGCGTATTGTGATCGGTGATTACATTGTTCGCATACCTATCTAAACTAATAAATAATTATATACTACGCTCAAACGGCTGAAACGATTTTCTCTACCTACTAAAATTATAAATGCGAAAGTGTTTAAAGATATATATTGAACACGTATTGAAACATGGATTGACATTTCTCATGGATACTGTCCGAGTTACTTTGTACCCTATAGAGCTTCTGACCATAGATTATACACTAAATAACTAGAGCTTCTGACTCTTTAGAATAATCAGGAGTGTCTTCGCACAACTTGAGACTAGATTATTATGTGTTACCGCGAATTTAACGCGCGCGAAGCTGCGGGCAAAGGCTAGTTATAAACATGGTAAGGGTAGAAAACCATAAAAGATAATGTCTACAAACTAAAAGAACGGTACTAAGGTGAAAGTGTCTAGCTTGATGACTAGCCGTATGTAATAGTCAAAATATGTTACTGCGACTCTAAGCCGATATTCAAAGAAAAGAAGGAAAAATTTAAAAGGATAAAAATTCGGGTGAACTTCCTTAAGCCTTCTTAAAACTTCAAGGGACAACCTAACTCCTATAACCTCAGGTTGATAAACATCATAATATCTCGTAAATTTAGATGATCTACAAAACTTAGTTTATTAGTTCCTTAAGCCCACAGGTGAAAACATCTTCAAAACATCATAGTCCTTGATGGAGGGTCAAATTTACATTTAAATTACGATCCCGTAACCACGACTATAATATAAACTTTTTGTCACGAATTTAAAGCACGTCAGTTGTCCTTACTACTTGAAAGTTTGGGTCGTCTTCTTCAAAGTGTATTTTATGATCAAGGTGATTGAGACTTACTTACATTGAAGTTATTATACCGCCGGTCTGACGTCAAACATTTGACAGTGTAAGTATTGATAAGTTAATTTTGTGATTGAGTTTGGAGGACGGTTATTTCGTATGAAAACAACGGTTCGAAATTAGATTATTTTTGCTTGTTCTGTGACAGATTTGTTTTTTGTATGCGTCAAAAGTTTCTAATAGAGTCGAACATTTATTAAGAGGCCGAAAATGGATGTTTTCAACGTTGGGCAAATATGTGAACACTGTAGCACACCCAATATAATAAGGAATAATAAAAACGCACTGTGTGGGATGTAGGAATTATTATGTACTGTAATAGATACTCTTCATGTTCTTGTGAAACTAATAAAACTTACTATTGATTTATTTTACGCCATGAGTCTTAAAAGCTTGATTAAAAGATCTTATAAAAATAACCTTAAAGTATTTTTTTTTCTGTGAGTGTGTTGCCCACTCATGTCAGTTTTTAGGGTTCCGTACCTAAAAGGTAAAAAACGGAACCCTATTACTAAGCCTCCGCTGTCTGTCTGTCTGTTTGTCTGTCTGCCTGTCTGTCTGTCTGTCTTTCTGTCACCATGCTGTATCTCATAAACCATGATAGCTAGAAAGCTGAAAATTTCACAAATTATGTAATTCGGTTGCCGCTATAACAACAAATACTAAAAATAAAAAAATGAAAATATTAAGGGGGGGGTCCCATACAAAAAACGTGTTATTTTTCGTATTTTTTGCTCAAAATTACTAACTGTAACAGGTAGACGCTTTAAATTTTCACAGAATATGTAGTTGTATATTACCTTTCAAAATAAATAATTAAATTAAAAAAAGTAAATAATAAAGGGGGGCTCCCATACAAAAAACGTGTTATTTTTCGTATTTTTTGCTCAAAATTACTAACTGTAACAGGTAGACGCTTTAAATTTTCACAGAATATGTAGTTGTATATTAGCTTTCAAAATAAATAATTAAATTTAAAAAAAGTAAATAATAAAGGGGGGCTCCCATACAACAAACGTAATTTTTAAGCAATTTGTTACTCGATCTTAATAAACAGGTAACTTATAAAGTATTTAAGTATACATACAACGAACGTGATTTTCTTTTATAGATGATGGTACGGAACCCTTTGTGCGCGAGTCCGACTCGCACTTGCCCAATTTTTTAGTAGTTTTCAGACTATCCGAATGCCTCCTGGAAAGGCTAACGATGTTTGCCATTAATAATAATAATAATAATAATAATCATCTTTATTGTACAAATGCCAAAGAAAGTACATGAATGAATCATAACAAAAAAAGAAATAACAGATTGTACAATAGGCGGCCTTATCACTATCAAGCAATCTCTTACAGGCAACCTTTGGATGGATAAGAACAGCACGGATTCAGAAAAGGGTAGTTTGGCGATCTTTACCGATTTAGATTTATAATACAAATACTTACATATACATAAATAAGTACATACATAGATAAATAACTATATACACAAATACATAACTATATACATACATAAATAATTATACAATACATAGATGTTTATATTATTCATACATAAACTAGTGATAATTAAAGGAAAGGAAATAGAAAAATAAGAATTACAAGAGTAAGATTAAAGAGACAAGTAGTATTCTTTGAGTAACTTTTTAAATGATGTTATTGTTTGAGCTTGTTTAATTGGCATCGGCAATGCATTCCACAAGCGAGCAGCTTGGACAGTAAAAGATTTATCGTAAAATCTACTGGAATGCATTCTACTGAATCTGAGACTGGCTATACCAATGTATAGCCAGTCTCAGATTTACCGATGACCTCAGAGATCTAGAATGCGTGTCAGAAAGAAACTCGAACCGTTCTTTTAAGTAATGGGGAGTAGAGGGATTAAAGAGAATGTTATAGAGTAATGATAGTATGTGAGTATTCCGTCGAAGGCGAATAGGGAGCCACTTGAGTGAATTGCGGAAATTGGAAACGTGATCATATTTGCGCAATCCAAATATGAATCTTATACATAAATTTTGAAGGCGCTCAAGCTTATCAAGTTGCTCCTCCGTGAGATCTAGATAGCTGACATCAGCATAGTCAAGGATAGGTAAAAGAAGAGAATTTGCAAGCGCAATCTTGGTGGCAGTCGGCAGAAAGTTTCGCAATCTTCGCAACGTTCCAGCCGCAGAAAACAATTTTCTGCTAACTTCCCTAATTTGAGGGCCCCAGCATAAAGTTTTATCGATGTAAATTCCTAAGTCCTTCACGCAATCACTTATAGATAAAGGAATACCATTAAAGTTGACTTGCGGTAAACAAGTCCGGTCTACACGCGCAATCAGCCTGGGACTACCGACAACAATAATCTGCGTTTTCGTAGGGTTGATTTGAAGGCCAAATCTGAGGCTCCATGCAGCTATACGATCCAAATCAGAGTTGATAATACGAATTGCTTCAGACAACTCATGTTCAGGAGCTTGAGTGTAAATTTGGAGATCATCTGCATAAAGGTGGTAGGATGACTGAACTTGATATGAGATAGAATTTATAAAAATTGAGAAAAGTAAAGGAGATAGAACGCCACCCTGTGGAACGCCGACTGTAGACGTACACCAAGAAGACAAGGCGTCTTCAATTCGTATACGCTGTCGACGACCAAACAGGTAACTATGAAACCAATCAATCACTGGTGGAGATATGTTAATGGAGCGTAATATGCCAAGCAGAATATGGAAATCAATAGTATTGAAGGCATTACTAAAATCAAGTAGACAGAGAACAGTCACGTTGCCATTTTCCATACCGAGCCTGATATCGTCGGTAATGTGGATCAGTGCCGTAACCGTGCTGTGACCTGGGCGGAAACCGGATTGGAGGGGATTGAAAAGAAGGTTTTTATTGAGGAATGTGCTAAGTTGGGCATGGATAAGGCGTTCGAGCACTTTAGAAAGGAATGGTAGGACGGAGATTGGTCGGTATTCAGAAAAAAAAGACGGATTGGGTTTTTTAGGTAAAGGAATAATTTGGGCGTCTTTCCATACGGTGGCAAAAACGCCCCCAGATAGGGAATAATTAAAAATATGACATAGGATGGGAAAGATTTCATCTAATATGGGAAGGATCATTTTCCGGCTGATACAATCATTACCGACTGCGTTAGATGCAATGGATAATACGCTTCTTTTAACATCACACTCAGAAAGTTGATTAAAAACGAAAGAAGGATAATTTGGAGTTGGAAGCAATGAAAGATCATGTAAAGTGTTAGCTTTGGTAGTCTGATCAAATTTAGACGAAGTAGTAAAATGTCTATTTAGAGAATTAATATCTATTTTATCAGAAGCAAGATCATATGAAGATTTTCCAACTCCCAAAGTTTTTAGAAACTTCCAGACCTTAGCTGGATCTTCATTCTCAACAGAGCTATGGATGTATTGGCGTTGTGCTTTCCTACACACCTTTTTACAGTTATTTCTGATAGCAATGTAGTTGTCCCAATTGCGAGAAGTAGGTCGACATTTATATTTAGTCTTAGCTATTGCTTTCTTAGACAACAGAACTTTAATTTCAGAGGTTAGCCAAGGTGATGGTAATTGTCTAACTCTAATCGCACGGACTGGTGCATGGACATCGTATAGACGAATAATCGCGCTACTGAATAATTGAACTTTCTCATCAATGGTCTCTGCGCTCTGTAAAGGACTCCAGTCGATCAAACTTGCATCTGTACGAAGATTTTCTACATTCATGCCGCCAAAATTACGTTGCAGAAGAATTTTTGTTTTTGTCTAAGGAAGACGAAGTTTATAGGAGAGAAAGATAAGGTCTTGGTATGAAAAAGCATCAGCTGGAAGCTGCCCATGCTTGGCGACAAGAGAAGGTGAGGAGACAAACATAAGATCGAGGAGAAAAGGAGTAGAATTTGGAAAATTATGTGTAGCATTTAAAGGGAGGATGGACAGATTACAAGATACGACAATACTACACAAGGAAGATGAGCGCGAATCCTTTTTCAATAAACAAGTGTTGAAATCACCCATGACTATGGTATGACTGTAAGCTGGAGCTAGATTTTCTAAAATTTGTTCGAAAGAGGAGAAGTAATTTACACGACAGTTAGGGGAATAAAAAACACCAAGCAGGACCTTGGTATAAGCCAGATCCAGTTCCACAAAGAGATGTTCGCCGGCATTAAGCGGTGGAGGTTGTGCTGACATACTAACAACATTGAAAGGAATATGTGTACGGAGGTAAATGGCGACACCACCTCCACCACTCACGGTACGATCATTTCTTATGAGTCGGAAATTAGGAAGAGAGTAAGACACAGAGGATAAGCAAGGTTTTAACCAAGATTCAGAAACTAGAATAGCGTGGATATTCTTACAGTCAAAAGTGGTCAGCATATCTTGGAAATGGGCCGGAATACTCTGAGCATTTATATGAACGACATTAAAGTTCCCGGGTACATCGGCAAACTCACACTGCAAATTCTCAGCAAGAGAAGGAATACTTTTGAAACTATTGTTATGGCTACTCACAGAAAAAAAACTATCGTTATCACTACTTAGTAACTGGTCTAACATAATATAAAAATAAATATACTAAATAAATAAATTACTAAAATTAATAGCAAAAAAAAGAACATACATGCCAAATTTTAGCTTCTTCCGGTCAATAGTTCTGGTTGAGCGTTTTCTGTCAGTCGACTGACTATAACAGAAGAATTTTATGTGTATGGAATCATTAATCATCTTCGCACACATTTTCTTGGGTTTACGCAACACCAAGTTGTGTTCTGAATATAACAAAGTCTTTAAAAATACTCAAAGCTCGCACTACGACGAAATCATCTCATTTATTGCAACTCAAATAATCGTATTGAGTTATATCAACTTATGCATTGAACACGGAACTTTCCCTGCCAAGTTAAAAATATCTGTCACTAAGCCAATTTAAAAAGAAGGCTTAAGATGTCTCGGGTTACATACCGAAGCAAATGTAATATCTAATTCCCATACATATTCTCTAAGATAATTGAGAAGATATAATATTGTAATGTTTTACATATTACAATAATATATAAATATTTTGAAAATCATAACTTATTCATCTGCGAAAAAGGGGGTTTTCGTCCGAGTAAGACCATAAATATGGCCATGTAAAAAAATTATAACGGTCTGATTAATAAGGTACTAATAGCTGCCATGTATATGGATATGACTAAGGCCTTCGATCATGTATATAACGGCCTATGGCTAGAAAATTACACAGATACGAAGTAAGGGGTAACGTCCTGTTACTGCTCCGATCAGATTATTTGAGTGCAAAAACACAAGGGACACAAATTAACTCACTTTGCAGATCATAAAAAACTGAACAAAAGCTACCTGTCTAATCAGAGAATAGTCCCATATGGTATGCCACAAGGGAGTAGGTATATTGAGACCGTTACTTTGTCTTACTTATATAAACGAACTACTTACATAAATCTTTTGCGTTTTTTAACATAAATGCATATGAAAAAGATATAAACGACTATACATAACATATTAAATTGGTTGACATGCCATAATCTATTTTAAACTTTCGCGATTTGTATACATCATACAATTTTATTTAAACGGGTCTTATTCGCGATATTTATATTGTAATCGGAAAAAGCGGGTAAGTCTGGAAACTTCGCTCAGTTTTCTGACTAGGTGTCGGGATAGTGAAGTGTTACCTGTAGGAGTGCGTATAAAACCACGAAAGGACATTCTGAACTCCGAAGGCATTCTACACAATGCCAGTGTTCGTCTTTTGAAACAATTAATTCGCAACTGTCGGTACGAGTTAAATGTTGTGCAGTGTGACCTCTATAAAGTTCATACCGAATGTAGTGAAGTGCTATCAACTAGTGATTTTAGTTTGTGCGATCGTGTTACCTATAACCAGGCTAGTCGCATATACGATCTGAGTACTAAACGGCACAACAAGAAATACAGACTGTGTACAACTTGGAATCCAGTAATCAACAAATGTAAACCCCGCCGCAGTAACACAGCTCATCAGTGTGTAGACGTCATAAGTGTTGTGTGTCGGCGTACCGACAGTTCGGATAAAAATAAAAATCAAAAACAAGTGAGGGTAGCTGCCGAAACCCGCGCTTCACAAGGACGACGCTGAGATGATATCAGTCCTGCCGCGACCAAGGCTGTTGTAAGACGGCCGAAATGTCGGTAAAACATAGATATTTATACCTTAAATTAATTAAATATCGCGAATAAGACCCGTTTAAATAAAATTTTATGATGCCATAATCTGTTAATGAATCTTGACAAAACCAAAATAGAATGCTACACTCCAAATAAATCATCCTTGGTATGTCATCACGCATGCTCAATAATAATATGATACTAAAATAAATAAGAGTGATATCAAAAGTTTCAAAAAATAATTAAAGAATTTCTTAGTCACTAGACCATACTAAACTATCCAAAAAAATTATAACTCTTCTGGTTATTGAGCCAAAATGCTTCTAGCGACATTTTATTTTATTTCTATACGTATTGACATATTTTAAATTGTATTAGTTGTAATAGCGTAGTACGGCTGAGAAGTGTGATTGTACAAACAATAAAATTATATATTAACATCTCTGTTAGCACTGTTTTCACAATGCTAACATTTGATTTGATTTAACAAAAATATTATGAAGTAACCAGCATATCTGGGAGCATTTGATTAAAAAAATATATTATGAAGTAACCAGCATATCAAATGGAATAACGCTAGGACGATGCTGGTTATTTATATAGTATCTCCTCAGTACTCATAGACAAAAGCCTTCATAGCGAGACTTCGCTTGCCGTTTGTAACAGATCGGCAAAGTTAAGCAACGCTTGTACAGGCCGCCACTTGGATGGGTGACCACGTGTGGTATTTACTTCTGAGCGCTACCATGCTTCGGAGGGCACGTAAAGCTGTCGGTCTCTGTTCTTGTCTTAGGATAAGAATCGTTAGGCCATGTCGCAGGCCTTCGGGCGGTCTGATAAACCAGACAATAGAGTTGGCCACACACTCACACGAAGCGTGTGCAGTGTTGTTGCTATCCGCGTCGAACATCAGACGACGCGTCGTGAAAGTCTACGTGGCGATTTCCTTCAATAAAAGGACATCTGCGTCACTCGCTGTTTTCCTTCCAATCCCGTTACCCAATCCGTAACAATAATTATAATGACTTTCGTTTAAAATATTAATTAAAAGTTTTCCATAATGTCTTACAACCCGCATTTGGCCAGCGTGGCGAAATATAGCCCATGCTTTCTTATAGTAAGAAGAGGTTCGTACTCACCATTAGGACATAATTATTCTATATAAAACTGATGATAACGAAAGAACGAGCAACAAAATTAGAATAGAAATTAAGATTTTAATATTAGTAATACGTTATTACTTATAAACAGGTCACATCTTTATGATACATTGATATTGATGATTTATGATGACGTGAAATCTAATTTAGTGATAGTGAAGTGTGAAATTCGTAATTATTTAGGGTTAACAAATGTAGCTGTCTCCCTTAACAATATTAATTTGTGTTTCAGTCAGTGAAATTGTGCCACGATGGCTTACAAATATATAAAACGTATGGACAATTTCCTTAAAGAAATAATTTCAGTCAAAACTATTTTATGCTTCGGTTTAGCAGGAGGGCTGTATTTTGAAATAAGTACAAACAAAAGAGTGACATATGTTGTTAAAGCGTATTGTGTATTATTCTGTGTGATGACAGTGTCATTTTTAATATCATTAACCATTGCTGTACATCAAGATTACATATTAAGATATATTTTTAGCCTGATTGCTGTTAACTATCTGATCGTTTGTGTATCGTTCCTTATACATTCAGATAACCATCTAAAACTGCTGGGCGATATGAAATTTGCCGGGCTGATAATTGGCGGCACGGACTTACCAATATCGCGCTTCTTATTTTTAGCTCTTGTAGCAGAAGAGATAATTCTGAACGCTACATTTTGTATATCTATTAGTAAAGCAGCTGGTACACACTTCATGTGCACAGCAAAGCCCGAGCCTTTCATGTTCATTGTATTTATACTGTTAACTATACAAATATCATGTTTTGCAAAAATTATGATGTTCGAATTACTTTTTTACCAAATAACTGCATATAGAAAACAGCTGCAACAGATCCTTTCTGAAATCATTATGCCAGGAAATATGGAACCCGCGAAGACAAAAATGAGGCTTTGGATGAACAATTATAAACTCATATTGGATATTGTAAACAATCTGAGTACACCAATGAAAATACTGGTTGGTATTTTGAGCCAATTTAAAACATGTCAACTTTTATTGGTATCATTCCACTTAACGAGTTATTGATTTCAGATTACTACTGCTGTATTTTATAATGTAACGCACTCAATCGTTTGGGCGTATTATTTTGTGGAAAATTTTAAGATGGTATGTTGCCAGATTACTTTTATTTTTTGGACGCTTATCTATTATATTTGATTTTATGTTTCTTTTAATTTACAGTATTTACCAATAATACCAAAGTTAGCAGAAGTTTCTTTGGCACTTGTTTTAGGATACATACCGCCATTATTTATTGAATTAACTAAACGCGAAGTCAATCTCATGAAAATGGCTATCGGACGGCGATTACTTTTGTGTAGAGGTGAGAGACAAACCCACTTTACGCTTATTTAACGTGTTTTAACAATTTATTTCGCCACGGCTCTTTCAAACTGAATTGAGGTTTCTAAAAACATTTTTCACAAAGTCTATCTTTTGAAAGATTTACGCTTCCAAAATGGCAAAATGTCGTTGGTGGTCTTACCCACAATTTAGCGCATGCTACATACTACCTTTGTTATTATTTTAATTGAATCTACAATACATATTTTATTTCACTTACAGATGTGAAATCACGTGACATACTACAGGACTGCTTACTGTTCCTTGAGCACCGCCCCTTCCAGGTCACAATATGGCGACTGTTTTCTTACGACATGCAACTGATCTTCAGCGTGATCAAGTTATCTATATCTTACACGATTGCTACTCTACAGTTTGCGCACTTTTTTGATTAATCTAATTCATTATTTCATGTCTAATTACAAACTTTGATACAGAATAATAATATGTGTCTGTTACAACACTTGAGTTAGTATTATGGATACAACCTGGACGGACAAGCCGTAGCAGAATGGGCGGATGCATTAAACTTGACTTTAATTCACAATCCTAAAACTCCTTCTTCATTTAATAGGAGAAGTGGTTACAACCCTGATTTAATCTTTGCCAGCTCATCCATAAGCACACAGTGTACTAAATCAATGTGCCAACCTATACCTAGAAGTCAGCATAGGCCCATTATGTGTACTGTTCAGGCTATAATAAAACTAAACGAAGTTCCTTTCAAGCGACGATTCAACTACGCAAAGGCGGACTGGAATAATTATTCAAAATGTATTGACGACTCGTTAATGAGTATAACACCAGACCCCCAACATTACAGCCAATTTGTAAAGATTGTTGCTTTAGCGTCTCGACGGTATATACCCAGGGGCTGCCGTACTTCACACATACCAGGCCTTTCACCAAAATCTGCCCATATGCTGAATCGATATGAGTCTTCCTACAACAAAGACCCCTTCTCTGAAGAAACGCTTCATATGGGTGAAGAGCTGCTTGACGAAATATCCGAAAAGAGACGAGAAAAGTGGATAAATACTATTAATTCCATCGATTTAACCCATAGCAGTAAGAAAGCATGGTCTACTATCCATAAACTGACCAATGGGCGCCCAAAGGCTGTACAAATGTGTCTAGTCACTGCAAACCAAGTCGCACATCAACTACTTTTAAACGGCAAGCCATCACAGCGACCAAAAAGGACACCTAAATCGCCCAGCTATTCTTGGAATCCCAATCACGTAACAAGCAGCCCATTTAACATCACAGAAATCACTTTGGCCATAAAAAATATGAAATTATGAAAGGCGCCAGGAGTGGACGACATTTCCACAGAACAACTGAAAAACCTTGGCCCAGGTGCGGTTTCTTGGCTTCTCAATTTTTTCAACACATGTGTGGAGACAGAAAAAATACCTAGCTTGTGGAGAAAGTCCAAGATAATAGCTGTTCTGAAACCTGGTAAGCGCCCAGATGATCCAAAAAGTTTTCGGCCTATTTCACTCCTCTGTCACACATACAAGTTACTTGAACGAATGCTTCTTAACCGACTGAGTGATACCATAGACCCAAAACTAATCCCTGAGCAAGCTGGCTTCAGACCGGGAAAGTCGTGCTGTGGCCAAGTTCTGAACCTGACTCAGTACATAGAAAACGGCTTTGAGGCTGGCGAAGTCTCGGGTGTCGTCTTTGTAGATCTCTCAGCCGCGTACGACACCGTAAACATACGGAGACTGCTGTGGAAGGTGGCGAACATCACTGGTGACATGAAATTTGTCCGTATCCTTGGAGAGCTTTGGTTTACTAATGTTTGCCATAATTTAAGATGCCATAATTTCATATGCCATACTGGTATTTGCCATAATTTCATTAGATATAACGCTTCACTTGTCATAATCGTGAAATGACATAAAATGACTTTCACTAATTCCATCGGTCATAATCGATCAAGTGTCATAATAATTTAAATCCATAAATGTATTTGCTATAATTTTCGTTTTCAATAATCTAAGAACAAAATAGAGAATTAACTGAAGTTGAAGAAGAAATTAAACTAGTGTGAAGAATGTGGACTAAGTGGACGGAGCCCTGCTTCGCAAGGTTCCTATTTTTGGGTTAAGGGTCAACAGAAAACCCTAACCTAACCTATTCGAGTCGGATTGCACTGGGTCGGGGTGTTAACGATATGTAATTAATTCAACTTCAGTTTATTAAACTAGTGTCAAGAATGTGGACTAAGTTGACGGAGCCCTGCTTCGCAGGGCTCCTATTTTTGGGTTAAGGGTCAAAAGAGAACCATAACCTAACCTATCCGAGTCGGATTGCACTGAGTCGGGGTGTTAACGATAATTAATTCAACTTCAGTTTATTAAACGAGTGTGAAGAATGTGGACTAAGTTGACGGAGCCCTGCTTTGCAGGGCTCCTTTTTTGTGTTAAGGGTCAAAAGAGAACCCTAACCTAACCTATCCGAGTCGGACTGCACTGAGTCGGGGTGTTAACGATAATTAATTTCGACCGAACAATATTATGTATTATTTTCATTATTAAGTATATCAAATTTTGATTATGTCAAGAGTCGATTATGAGATGTGTTACTTATGGAAACTAATTATTATGATACATGTTGTTATAGAAAGTCATTTTATGGCAAATAAAAGTTATCACTGTTGAGTTGTTAAGGCAAACGTTATTAGTATACATGATAATAGTGCAAGTAAATATTATGATCGGGGATGATTATGGCAAACAATATTAGTGCAAATGAATTTATGGAAAACGAGAGAATACCGAGAGCTTTTGCGTAATCGACACTTTCAAGTTCATATGCTTTCGGATAAGAGCAGGTGGCGTTGCCAAAAGAATGGACTGCCCCAAGGTAGTGTACTGGCTCCAGTTCTCTTTAATATTTATACCAACGACCAACCAAACACCCTGGATACAAGTCAATTCGTTTACGCAGATGACTTAGCGCTTGCAACACGAACCAAAACCTTCGAGCAGGCGGAGACTATTCTATCAGCTGCATTGTCCAAGCTAGGTACTTACTACGACGAAAACAATCTGAAACCTAATCCGGCAAAAACACAATCCTGTGCATTTCACCTGCGTTACAGATCTGCGAATCGTACCCTAAACATCTCCTGGCGAGGCACTCCTGTTTCTCATTGCAGCCATCCAAAATACCTGAGTGTAACCCTGGATCGTACATTAACGTACAAAGCCAACTGCGACAATTTAAAACAAAAGGTCTCTGCACGTAATAACCTTTTACTCCGCTTAACATCTTCAACGTGGGGCGCTGCGCCTTCAGTTTTGCGTACTACAGGATTAGCATTATGTTTCTCTTCGGGTGAATACGCGTGCCCAGTTTGGCACCGATCGTCTCACGCCAAGAAAGTGGATATAGCTCTAAACGAAACGTGCCGGCAAATTACTGGATGTTTGAAGCCGACTCCGGTAGAAATGCTATATCCCCTGGCAGGCATTGCGCCTCCATCCGTCCGCAGAGAAGTAGCCTCCTCTATAGAAAAATGGAAACAGGAGACAGACTCAAGACACCCACTGTATGACCAAAGCCCAGCCACGAAGAGGTTAAAAAGCCGAAAAAGTTTTCTCAGTACCACCCCAGCCAGCGATAACAATGCTCCTAAGGCCAGAGAAAACATTTGGCGTGACAAATTCCCTCTCCCAACCTTCGTCCCTTTGGCAGGAAAACTACCAGCAGGAAACAAACTGTCTTGGCCAACCTGGAAGGCGCTCAACAGACTGCGTACCCAGGTTGGTAGATCCAAGGACTATCTGTCAAGGTGGGGATTCATAGACCCAAGCACGAATAAATGCGGGTGTGGAGCGTCACCACAGACGATGGACCATTTGCTTACGTGCCCCGCAGGCCCGGGGTCGTGTACGCTCAATGACCTATATGAGGCAAGGCCAAATGCCATTCGAGTGGCCGAGTTTTGGGCCAAATCTATATAATGTGTTGCCATCGACACGATAAGTAAGTATTATAATAGTTAGGTAGTTATTCAAATACAAATTTTCACCACACATTTCAAACGGTGGGTTTCGTAAAAAGCGACTGAGGAAAATACACGAAGCAAATAGTATCCCTGCGAAGACACGGAAATCTCGATATGAAACCCTGTACTAAACCGTCTGCCCAGCATAATGTTGCGTACACCTCAGTAAAGGTTAAGGAGGATGTGTTGGATCTTGTGAATAACACCCAGTTTTTAGGCATTACATTGGATTCTAAGCTGCAATGGGGACCACATATTAGTAAATTGTCGAATAGACTCAGCTCTGCAGCATAAGCAGTCAGAAAAATTCGATTGACACAGCCAGGCTTGTATATCATAGCTATTTTCATAGCGTAATGTCATACGGTATTCTCTTGTGGGGATATGCTGCTTACATTCACACCATCTTTGTTCTGTTTCAGAAGAGAGCTATCCGAGCAATTTATAATATGGATTATGGGGCTTCATTAAGGAACAAAATTTAAAGAAATAAATATTTTAACAGTTGCAAGCCAGTACATGTATTCCAATCTTATATATACATATACTCCAAAACAAGGACTCATACTAAAAAAAAAATGATATCCACAATGTAAATACCAGAAATAAGTGTAAACCGTTTACACGGCTAAAGAAAACAAAAAGATCTTTCAAAGGCCAATGTGTGTGCTTTTACAATAAAGTACCAAGCAATATTCAAAATTTAAGTTTCAACAAATTCAAGAAGTTTATAAAACGAAAACTATGTCAAAAAGGCCACTATTCAGAACTAGATTATATTGAAGATAAAAACGCTTGGGATTAACTTGTTCAGTACCACGGGCTATTTCCTTCTTAACTATTTAAGTATTTTTGTGAATGTGAGCTGTTGTGTCTGTATTGTGCTAGGCTAGTTTAGTGCTTTCATATTATTTATTTAAAATAACCATATTAAATAACGACATCATTGTGGACAATCCAGCTCATACAGTGTTGATACGACGGTATGACTTTAATTAAAACCACATATAGTACATGATATATAGGTACAAGCTCCACACCAAATTTCAGTTCAATACGAGCAGTAGTTAAGTTACTAGACAAATATTTAGTTTTGACTAAACTGGAACAGGTCGTAACTCTTGTGTCAGCTGTTCCGCGCCCGTAGTAAAGGTCATACACCTTAAAACACTAAAAAAATACGAGTTTTGCATATTTACATTACATAATCTGCTATATTCACTTATTAAGCTACTGCAATAACAATCTCGCTCTTATTCAATAATAGTAACACGAAGATAGACAGAGTCACTCGTACACAATGTTGCGTTTCCATGGCAACTTGATAGCTATTGGTTACGGACTTTTTCATTGAGAATGTGATACGCGTCAGTCGTCACACGATTGTGAAAAATATGGCGGAATTAGTTTAGTTTATTGCGCAGTGCGCACGCGCCATATTGATATTAAAGTTAAATTTCATTTATTAAACATTGCTTATTGCAATCTGCATACCTTTTAGGTGTTCAAAAAGCTATTGCTGTGAAGTGGAAGTGTTTTTATTTGTGTGACAGCACAATGATGTTTAGATGACTAAAAGAAGTGTTTGTGTTTCGTTTTATTTGTGACATGATACTTACGGAAATAATTTCAATCGAGTGATGTTTTGGAGTATTTTAACATTTACATGTGCAGCCCTACAAACCAGTAAGTGTTGTTTGATGTGTGGAATCAATAAATACTAAATGGTGTAAAGTTAACCTTTATCACATATACTTACGGAAATAATTTAAGTCTACTGATATTAGTTATGTGTTTTGGAGTATTTTAACATTTAATCAATTAAAAAGCTTGGTAGCCGACAGTGAGTTCGCCCCCTATTACGTGGGACCTATAAATTCCTGGCAAAATGTGGGTGTAATATTACACCTCTGCCTACCCCTTCGGGAATACAGGCGTGAGTCTATATATTTGTTAATTTGATCTGATTGAGAACTATGGTTTAAAATAATAATAATTATGTGACAAAAAATTAGAATTTTAAGTACATTGTTTTTCGAATACAAAGTGTCACCTCCACATTCCATGTTGGGGGTGACGAAAAAAGCGACTAAGGAAAATACATGAAGCAAATAGGATCCTTGCGAAGAGACGGTAAACTCAACATGAAACCCTGTACCAAACTATATGGCCAGCGTTGTATAGTAGGCCAAATCCTCCTATTGACGCACAGTGCTGCTGTGAGGCTAATGAGGAAAGCTTAAGTCTACAACTGCAGTGGACTGCAAAAGCTGCGAAGAAAGGATTGGTCATTCGATATTTGAGTTTGCAACGCTTGTTTTGGCTCTAGAAAGTTAGTCTATTATTGATTTGAGAACGCATCATTTTCCGATTCTTCATCCAACTTAAAACGATCCATAACTCAATATCCAACCTCTTCGAAACATAAGCTTAAACAAAATTGCTTCGCAAAAACAAATCCGAACTTTTTAAACTAGATCCGAATTTGGAGATTGTTGACGTAAGTTCATACATACGAGATCATATATCCCACGCAGTTTGTCGCCAGAAACCTGGCATTGTTTGAATCAATACTATGACTTTATATTTGTGACTGGAATAACGAATATAGTTTAGATCTCTAGAATAAGTTTTAAGGCCTCACATCTTTCATCGAAACTTTATTTCGCTCGTTATATGTTCTGAAATAAGTAGTTTATTAAAGTTCAAAGTGCATTTATCATTTGTAGAATTATGTTCATTCGAAGCTATCGTAAAAGAAATTAAGCATTAACTTCATTATATGATTTTGTCCAAAATCAAATAATTAAACTGCTAAAAAAAAATAAGGTCTGCCAACCCGTACTTGGCCAGCATGGTGTACTATGGCCTTACCCTTCTCATAGTGAGAAGAAGCCCGTTCCCAGCAGTGGGACAGTATAAAGGGCTGATGATGATGATCTCTTCTAAAACATAGTGCAATATTTTTATGTTTTTGGATGCAGATGAATTTGTAGCGCACGCGTTATTGAAAAAAAGACAGTATAGGCATAAAAAAGTAATTAAAATTTAATCCGTAAGTCTAAATAGTCTAAATTATTAGAAGACGTAATAAATAATTATATGTCACCTTTTCATATAGTTGCTTGGTTATTGAATTTATTCATTAGGTACTATATGATATTTGAACAAGATTCTACATTAGTGTAATCAATAGATAAGCGATTACGGTAGGTATATCTATTTAACGCATAGATTCAACACCGTCCAGTTTATTATTAACTTCAATCACAACTTGATCCTTATGAACGACTTAGTTACAGATAAATTACTCAGTGCTAATATAACGTTTAGTGTCATGATGGCAATGCTAGGGCGCAGCACTATAAGCAACGACTTTGGGAACATTGGTCAAATATGAGAACCCTGTGACATGCCCAATTTACTTCGTCAAATGCCACGTTCAAAATGACATTAGGAATAATAAAAACGCACTGTGGGGGATGTACTTAATATGTACTGTAATAAATACCATTTGTGTTCGCGTGTTAGTAACAAAACTTGCAATTTTCTTTTACTTGCAAAGACATGAGTGTAAAATGTTAAATTAAAGATCATATAAAAATATTTTCTGCCAGTTTTCTTCCAGTGAGTATGTGACCCACTGTGGTGTCGCAGTTTTAAAACCGCCCAAAGACTTTTTAGCAAAAAAAAACCGTTTTCGCCTCAACGACCTACCAAAATTATAGTTAAAAGCAATAATGTAATATCAAAAGCATTGAAGGACCGCACACCAAGTACAACTTCAGTATAAAAATAAATACGAATATGGTATAATTATACTCTCTCATAATTAGAACAAGCCAGTAGCCAACAGTGGGACATATTCTAGATAAGGCTGATAATTATGAAGTAATGATCAACAAAATTGGTGACAGTCAAGTGTAATACGTAATTATTGAGAATTGACAAATGTAACTGTCACTATAACAATATTTTTTCAGTCCGTAAAATTTTATCACGATGGCCTACAAATATTTAAAACGTATGGACAATTTCCTAAAAGAAATAATTTCAGTGAAAACAATTTTATGCTTCGGTTTGGCAGGAGGGCTGTATTTTGAAATAAGTACAAACAAAAGAGTGACAAATTTTATTAAAGCGTATTGTGTATTATTCTGCGTGATGACAGTGTCATTTTTAATATCGTTATCCATTTCTGAACCAGAAGGAGACACATTAAGATTAATTTTTTGCCTGATTGCTGTTAACTATCTGCTCGTTTGTGTATCGTTGCTTATACATTCAGATAACCATCTAAAACTGCTGGATGATATGAAAACTGCCGGGTTAATAATTGGCGGTACTGACTTGCCAATATCGCGCTTCTTGTTTCTCGCACTTGTAGCAGAGGAGATCATTCTAAACGCTACATTTTGCATAACTATTAATAAAGCAGCTGGTACACGCTTCTTGTGCATAGCAAAGCCCCATGCTTACATTTTTTTTGTATTTATACTGGTAACTATACAAGTATCATATTTTGCAAAAATTATGATGTTCGAATTACTTTTTTACCAAATAATTGCATATAGAAAACAGCTACAACAGATCCTTTCTGAAATGATTGTGCCAGGAAATATGCAACCAGATAAAAAAAATATGAGGCATTGGATGAACAATTATAAACTCATATTGGATATTGTAAACAATCTGAGCACATCAATGAAAATTTTGGTTGGTATTCTGAGCTAGTTCAAAACATGTCAATTTGTAATTGAATCGTTCCACTTAACAAATTATTGATTTCAGATTACTACTGCTGTATTTTATAATGTAATACACTCAATCGTTTGGGCGTATTATTTTGTAGAACATTTTAAGATGGTATGTAGAAAGATTATTTTTATTTATCGACGCTTATCTATTTAATTAGATTTATCAATTTTTTTTATTTCCAGGCTTTAGCAATAATACCAAAGTTAGCAGAAGTTTCTTTGGCACTTGTTTTAGGATACATACCACCATTATTTATTGAATTAACTAAACGAGAAGTCAGCCTAATGAAAATGGCTATCGGACGGCGATTACTTTTATGTACAGGTACGTTGCAAACGCACTTTACGTTACAGCAATCAACTGTTCGTCTTGTTTAAACAACTTTCTGTCACAGACTAGCACTGACAAGCGACTTTAATATAGCGCGTGTTGTGTATACCTTTATTTGACCGGAGTCTACAAAACATATTTTATTGCCCTTACAGATGTAAAATCACGTGACATACTACAGGACTGCCTACTGTTCCTTGAGGAACGCCCCTTCCAGGTCACAATATGGCGACTGTTTTCTTACGACATGCGACTGATCTTCAGCGTGATCAAGTTATCTATATCTTACACGATTGCTACTCTACAGTTTGCTCACTTTTTTGATTAACTTATTTCATAGTTTGATCTGATTGAGAATTTTGGTTTAAAATAATAATATGTGACAAAAAATTAGAATTTTAAGTACATTGTTTTTTCGAATACAAAGTGTCACCTCCACATTTCATGTTGTGGGTGTCCTGAAAGGCGACTAAGAAAAATACACAAAGCAAATATTATGCCGACGAAGAGAAGACTTTAAAAGTTGTACCAAACCGATAGCTAGCGTGGCATAGTAGGCCAAATCCTATTGACGCACAGTGCTACTGTGAAGCTAATGAAGAAAGCTTAAGTCCAGCAGTTGCAGTGGACTGTGAAAGCTGTGTAGGAAGGATTGGTTATTCTATATTTGAGTTCGCAAAGCTTATTTCGGCTCGAGGAAGTTACTTTAAATTTTATTTGAAAATGCGTCACTTTTTCATTCCTTATCCAGCTTCAATACGTCATTAACTCAATATCCAGCCTCTTCAAAATATAACCTTAAACAAAATTGCTCCGCACACTCAAGTCCTAACTTTTTAAACTAGATCCGAACTTGGAGATTGTTGACGTAAGTTCATACATACGATATCATATATCCCACGCAGTTTGTCGCCAGAAACTTGGCACTGTTTGAATCACTACTAAGACTTTATATTTGTGTTTGGAATAACGAAAATAATTGAGATAATAATATCTAGAAGAAGAAAGCCTCTTTTCCTCGTTAGATGTTGTGACGTCGTGCCCCTCCGTCTGAACTGTGACGTCGAACGAAGGCGGGAGCGCCTCTGCCCGCGCGCGCCCCGCACGCCATATATAAGCGTGCGACGCTGCTCAATCTTCCCTTTGCTCCAGCTCACGGCCATCAGTTAAGTCTTCTTCCTATCAAAACCCTGGCCTTCGGAACACCAGTGAACACCAGTTAACACCAAACTATACTTGTCGGACCACGCCCTGAATTTACTCATGTTCTCAATTAGTAAAGTCTTAGTTTTAAAGTAGCTGCATTGTATTTACCTATATAGGCAATTATATTGTGAAGTGTACTATTCTAAAAGTGTTTTCATTTGTAAGTAAAACCTGATTTTCTTCCTTTTTTTGATCGGCGAGTGATTGAGTCTAGCCCACCACCTACAAACCAATCACCCGTGCGACATTAGCGCCCAATAAGATTTCTTTTTATAGCTAAATTGGTGTTCCGAAGGTGAGTGGTATTTTTTTCTGTATTTTTATATTTTTTTGTGTATTTTTATGTGTTAAATTCGTCCAGGAGTAACCTATATTTTTTCTTGACAGCCACAAGCTGCTTATTTGTATTCTCTAACTAATTATATGTCTAATTGAACTATCTGCTAGATAAATTGCATCGCGCAATGTTATCAAACGTTTTATTCTCGGCCGCTTGGCGTACAAGCGACGCCGCGCCGCGCCGGCTCAACGAAGCCACGTGTTTTATCTACCTACAATTTCAATTTCTCTTGGACGCATTTTACATTTTATTATATTCTCTTCCTACAATACGCAATTACGCACTTTATTTTCTTTCACTAGTATGGGTGTAATTTTACTGAAAATTGCAGTGTAATTCATTATATTTTTTTGCCATTATTCTTCATGGGTTCGTTTCTCTGTTATATTTTGTCTCATGCGATTGTGTAAATTAAACTGTTAAAATGGCTTTAAATAATTTTTTAAAGACTTTACTAAACTCTTTCTTAAATAAATGCTTTATATAAGTAACTTTGCTCAAAATTTCGCATCTTTATATCATTAATGAAGATACATAAATATTTTCTTTTTCTTTCTATTGCTGTTGGTTTGCTGAGTTGGTAGCTTTGGGAAAGGCTATTCTATTCTAACCTTTGCTAGCCTTTGAGCGGTTGTTGTCTGGCCTTTGATCGGCTGTTTTTTTCTGCTGTTTTGACCAGATAATTCGGAGTGCTTTGTAGTCCACGCGGCGTCTACTAGCCGTGTGTTGACCCTATTTGCTATGTGAAATCTGTACGGATGCTACTAAATGCGTATGGATGCTGCTAAATGCGCATAGATGCTTTTTGCTGTCGGATTCCGATGGTGCTCTGTTTTGCCATTTATATAATGGTTTCGTTCTCTTGCTAAATGGGAGAAGATTGGGTGCTGTTTGCTACCTGATTCTGATGATGTATGTGCCCTGTTTTGCGATTTTCTATTGGTACTTTTGCTCTTGCTAAACAAGAGATAAATGGTATGTTTCTCTGTTCTTGCTGCGAAGAACGGGCATTGTCGGGTTAAAAGTGTTATGGAGTCTATTGTTTATACCGACAACGCCTCTTTAAAACGTTGGAATTTTAACCTTGAATTACCGCTGTGGCTAGACTGCGGGGTTGCGTCGATTAATCGATGATTTTTGTTGTCTTTTAGTGTTTTTACCTGATATTTTTGTTGTTCTATACCTGTTTTCACTACAATACTAACGTGGTGAAGACTCGTTCTTAAAATGTTCAAGTTCTACTAACGATTCTTGGCATTTCATTTTAAACTCTCAAGTTCCGACTAAAGGTTTTTGGTGTTTAAAAGGGTTCCTAGACCCTACTTATGTTGTTGTCTATCAGGTAATAACAATAAATTGTGTGTTTTAATAAACAAAAAATGTGTGTTTAAAAAAAATGCGGGTTAAGTCGTTTTATATAAGATTTTAACCCACACTTACAAAATAATTTTAGCGTATGATGGTCATTCTGTCTGACCTTAGTGTATATAATAATATAATATGTGTAAATATATATTTTTTTTCTTTTTGGGTCACTACTGGAGAACCCAGTATCTTTTGCCCACTGTTGGTCAACTCTTTGTGTTATAGGTATTATTCTAACGCCTGCGCGTAATCACTAATTGCCAGGTGGCGGGCATTCGTTGTAAAATACCTACATAAACTCGTGCGATGAGTATTCGCTCATACTCATAAATACCTTCACAATACAAATGCCTATTTGTTGTTTTAAAATGTTTGTTGAACATACATTGTTATTAAAGTTTATGTAGGTATTTAACCTACATAAACTTTAATAACAAAGTGATAAAATAAAATGTGTTGCTTTTATGTGCATGTTACAACATCCACAATCTTTTTTATAATAAACAATGTTTACATTTATTGGCACTAATTTTAAAACCTAATGTTGAAATAAAATGTTCTAAATGTAAATTATACGCCATTGTATACCTACGCCTCACATTGTGCATAAACTCAATAATTAAGGATATTTTGGTTCTCAGTATATTGACATGGAATTCAATTCCAATATGGTGCATGAGCCATGTGAAGTTTATGCCGAATCGTTGAACTATTTATCTTCTATTCTCGAGAAGGTACACTCAGCTCTGTTGTCGGCTCATCAACGCAATTGTTTATTTTATAATCTTCGCCGTAAATCGGCAGAATTCTTCAGAACTAAATTATATGAATGTTAAACCACTTGGCGAATGGCAAATAAAAGATTTAAAGATACATAAAATTACATAAAATAAAAAAGAATTCTTACAACCCATACATTGTTTATTTTTCCAAACGAATGTTCTCTAATTCATGTTACCGTTTGTAGTAGTGTCTACTATAAATTATTTTTTGTTGTGGGTAGCAAATATATTTTTCTCGTAAAATACACTAATTTTTAAATTGCTGCGCAGTTATGTAGTTATGTACACAAATGTTGTTGAGCATTGTTTTAAAAAAATCTTTCTATAAACTAAATATATTGTTTTTTTTTTACCCTGTGGATCAGTGGTTAAAAGGTCACTGTCTGCCGAGTATACAAGTTCGATTCTCGCTTGTGTTTTTTTCTGGAAGTCTATTTATTTTAATGTCTACTTTGTTGACGTATTATTTTTTTCGCTGTGCTTTGTTCTGAAGTTCTTTTTATTGTTGTTGTTCATAATTTTGTATCGATTTTATAATCGAATTGTTATTATAGGTACTTTTATAAAGCCATATTGTGTGTGATTGACCGGGCGTTGCGAACTCGGAACAGTCAAATAGTACTTATCTAATTAAAATATATCTAGTTTGTTATTGCGATGCACACGCGCTCACTCAGTGACGCGCTAGTAGATAGATACCGAACTTATGATTCATCATTGTTTACTTTAATAGTGTGTTAATTCATCTTGGACAATCGTGGTCTTTGTAATTAAATTGAGCAAAATAATTATGTATTTTGTTGTTCTTTTGTAATTCAGTAGTCAGTTTGTAGTCTGCAACTTGAATTGTTGTTGTTGTTGTTGTTCTCAATTAGTAAAGTCTTAGTTTTAAAGTAGCTGCATTGTATCTACCTATATAGGCAATTATATTGTGAAGTGTACTATTCTAAAAGTGTTTTCATTTGTAAGTAAAACCTGATTTTCTTCCTTTTTTTTGATCGGCAAGTGATTGAGTCTAGCTCACCACCTACAAACCAATCACCCGTGCGACAATGTTCTCAAATTTTTTTTTTAGTTCCAAGTACACTCGAAGCTGTCGTAAAAGAAACTAACTGTGGACAAAATTAATTAAACTCTTCCAAAATGTTGTTCAATATTGTAATGTCTTTGTATGCAAATAAATGTATGAAGTCGTGTTGATAAGAAAAGCAGTATATGTATTAAATCATCATCCTCTTTAGCGTTATCCCAGTTTTAATCTGGGGTCCGCCTACTAGTCTAACCGGATTTGGCGGAATATTAGCTTTTCCACAGAGCGACTGCCTGTCTGACCTCCGCAACCCAAAGGGATAGCGATATTCCATGGTTTAGACTAGTACCAGTTTGTTTAGAAGGTACTGACGCCCTATAACGACTGTCAAAGATCTTCATGACAACCGGGACCGATAGCTTAACGTGCTCTCCGAGTCACGGGACAAGCGATAATTAACAATTCAATACGCACATAACTCCGAAAAGTCATTGGTGCGCGCCGTGGTTTCGCACCCGATACGCTCTGCATGGCAGTCTTTTGGTCCACTGGGCTATCGCTGCCCTTGTATATGAATTTAATATTGATCAAAATATAATCCATTCACAGTCTTAATTATTAAAAGACCTAATAAATTAGTACACGTTACCGCTTTACAGAGCTACCTAGCGACTAAATTAGTTAAGTAAGTAGGTAGTATGTGCTACTTGAACATGCAACCAAGCAGCGACATTCCATATTAGTGTCACCGTTGAGCTATTACGGTATATTTCGCTAATGTGCTGTGTGGTTGACGGCATAGAATACAAGTGTCACCACCCCCAATCTTCCCGTGGGTGTCGTAAAAGGCGACTAAGGGATAACACGATGCAAATACCATCTTTGCGTAGAGACGGAAAACTCGACATCAAACCCTATACGACTGCCTCGTTGGTCTCGCGGCATAAATGTGCGCGTGGGATCGGGAGGTCCCGGGTTCGATTCCTGGGTCGGGCAGTGTTATTGAGATTATCTGTCACGAAATTCTCAGTAGCAGCACGGAGTCTGGAAATGTGCCCGGTACGGCAATAGGCTCGCCCCTTATTACATGGGACTAAAGTATATCTGGCGAAAAGTGGGTGTAGATATACACCTCTGCCTACCCCTTCGGGGATAAAAGGCGTGACGTTATGTATGTATATATCAAATACTACCCAATTTATTATTCACTTCATTCACAAGGTGATCTTTGTGAACCTCAAGATTATAGATAAGGTATGTACTCTGTGCCTATGTAACATCTAGTGTCACGTCGGCTATACCCTAGTATAGCAAATGCAACACTGCGAGCATGGACTTTGAGAGCTTCTCACGATCATTATTTTCAGAGCCTTGTAAGGTGACAAGTACTTCAATCCAAATTATCATATTGTTTTGGCATTTATAGACTATTTTAAAAAGCTAGCCAAGAGATATTCGATAATCACGATGATTTGGAGCAATATTTGCCATTCTGTGTTTACGCTAGCAGCCAATAACTGAGCGAATGTTAATGACCAATTTACGATACGCCGCGCCGCAATGAATGATGCTACACAACCGTATGATAGAACTTAATGCACTATTGGTAAATTTGCAGTATAATGATGTAGGTACTATGCAGCTTTTGTGGGGCAAATAATATGACATAGGATATGACTTTAAACTGACGTTAGTATAAAAAAAAAATATTGTAACGGCAGAAATATGGCAGTACGAAGTTTGCCGGATCAGCTTGCAGTATTATAAAACAAACCGTAGGGTAAATCCTAGAAATTCAATGTGAAATTCGTCAATGTATTGTACGATGATACCCTGAAATTTGCACTGAGATTGCATATGGCGGCCGGCGATTGCACGCTAATCAACACAATTGGAGTGAAGTCCGCTAACCTGAAATTCAATTCCGATAGTTAGTACTACTGCTATTGGTACTCGAACATAAATTTGTGTCCATAACTCTCCTCGTTTACACTATTTTAAACGGTTTAGAGCTCATAGCATGACGTGACTTGGTGTGGTATGGTATGGTAGCAACTGCTGTTTCCTAAACTCCACGGCCGGGCATGTATTTTGCGTACTTGACTTACTGATCGTAGTAGATCGGCAAAATTAAGCAACGTTCACATAAGTCGCAACTTGGATGGACTACTGCTTGTGTGACATTTACCAGTTACCGTGCTCTGAAAGGCACGTTAAACAGTTGGTCTCTTTCTCGTCGGGTTCCTGTCTCAAGTTAGGAATCATTAGCCCATGCCGGAGCCGATTAATGATAATTTTTAAACGGCTGAAATTTCCGGACAATGTTAGGCTTTTTTAAGGAACTGTTTAATTTGTTATTTTTTTCTTACATACAGCATAGGTACAGGCTGTAAAAATACCCAGGATTCAGCAGCTCCTTACTGCCAACGAAGAGTGTTGTTGAAAGTAATAGATTTATTGCATTTTATTTATTTAACTCTTGCCTTTTCAATTTACCGTAATCTAAGTTTAGGATTCAAATATTTTTAAGCACATGTTTATTTCAGACTCACCCAAGTTTAAACAATAAACGCAAATCAAAAACCGGCTGAAACGTAAAACTTATCTTTTCAACAAGTTGAGCAAGAAATCACTAAAATGAATTGAAACTGTGGAAATATACGAGTTTTAAAGGAAACGTTTCAAACTAAGCCATTGAAAACTAAAGTTCTGAAGATATTTGACAACGTTTAGATTTCTGTTAAAAACTGCCTCACGGTTTCTTGGTCAAGTAAAGTAACTTATTGAATTTTCTTTGAAATATTTGGAGTAGTGACTTATTATCTACCTTGTGGCACATTCAATCCTGCTTCGGGAAGTTTTACATAATAAACATGAACCTAGTTTTGGAGTACCATGGAACTGAATAAGTCATGTTTATGATGTTTTTTTTCCTTTGTTGGGAATATTTCCACTCTCGTTTTCACTAGCATCACCTGTGTAGCCAGGTTCTGTAGCAATGGCCTTTAAAAAGTCTTCTAAAGTCCCGGGTAAGTTAAACCATTTTGGCACCTGCATTGAATTTAACCGGAAATAAATTTTGAAAGAGTTAAAAAATATATACACTAGAACTAGATACACAGATGTAATGAAACGAATAGATGTCATAATATTTGAAGTCTCAAATAAATATGAATTTATTTAAAATAAACTACGGAGTGACAAACAAGCTATTTGGTCCGAACTCATAGTAGCCCGCGGCTACCAAATCGATTAATTGCATTAATTGCAAGGAAGTCAAATCTGGTCCACTATTGTCACATTGAAACCGTTATTACACCCCCTTGCCCACTAGGGCCTGAATACGTCGATGTTTAGAAGCAGGAAGCTATTTTAAGCCAAAAATTATATTGATGCAAACTTTCCTTCAACTTGGTTATTGTGTAAGTTCGTTAATGGTTGCTCTTTAGAGGTTCTACGGGCCACTGACTACAAATAATGCCCGATTCAAAACACATTATTCAGAACGCAACCTTGATGTTTCTTGTTCTTCTTAATTAAATTGGGTATATGAATAATTTACTTTGAGGCTTTTATTAATATGTCATGTATAAAATAGATTTGAAAACTATTTCGGGTCGTGAACGCAATATGACTTTTTTGGCATATTTCATTAAATTGTTAATTATCGCCTATCATGTGCCTCGAAGGGCACGTTAAGCTATCGTATCGCCTTCTGACAAGTCAGTGTCCCTTAAATATATTAACACCTGACTGAGCCACAAAATATCATCCATTTACGAAAACGAAGATGTTGGTGATAGTATTCAAAAACTAAAGAACGACAAAGGCTACTCTTTTGTGACATATATTTTTAACATATTGTGTTAAATAATCGAATAAGATGAAGGTCTATACGAACAATTTGGGAAGGCATAGCCGGGGACAGCAATTAGAAATACTAGCTGTTGCCTGCGGCTTCGTTATATAGTATTTTATACATATAACGGTATTCACGAGTAGTCTTCCCGTGACCACGAATCCTCTACTGTTTCACTATTATTCGATGAATTATATCCTTTGCAGGCTATAATTCATCGAATTAAATCCTGCAAAGGATATAATTCGTTGAATAATAGTGAAACAGTTATTCTAGATCTTTCGCCTTAAATCTAATAATAGTAAAATCAAAATAAGCAGCTATGAAATTCGAAACAACTAGTTTGTAATTAATATCTATTTTATTCTATATTGGTTACAATCAAGGTCTTTCGACAACTTTCGGTCATTTACTCTAATCATTACATTAGTCATTTTTCTTAAACACACCTTTATCCATATGGGAACTACTAAAACTATATTTTACTAGAGGACGCCAGCAGCTACGCCTGCATTTTTTTTTTATTTACCCGTTTTGGCCCATCCCATGGGAATTTCGGGAAATCCCTTCTTAGTGCGCCGTTACGGTCCCCAAGGAACATACATGCCAAATTTCAGTTTCTTGCGCCCAATAGTTTCGGTTGCAGCGTGTCTGTCAGTCAGTCAGTAACGCAAGGATTTTATATATTAAGATTACAAACAAAATTTCAAAGCACAACATTTACATGTGCACTATAAAAATATAAAAATAATTGGTCTTACCGAACAAAAGAAAATCAATACATACTGCATTGTACAACCCCAATTACTTTTCACAATAACAACTTCAATTTCAATTGCATCAGAAAGAAAATCGTGAAGGGTACTTCAGGCGAAATTCCAATTGCATGTAATTGAATAGCATAATACAATATTGACTTCGCACATTGGTTGCGAGAGGGAAATGATTGATGCAATCCTACTTCACGTTTCAGATCCCAATTTCAACTTGACTTCAATTTGCTGCGATTTTTTTATCTGAATTCTGAATAGTTTTATTTGCACACCTTTAATCTGATATAATATAATATACAACGCACAGCCAAAATTGAGCGCAATAAGTTAAAATATAGTTGCTTGGAGACTGAAGGGGCGCAATAAGAAGGGGTTTGCCAAAAAACTCACGGGATCGGGAAGAAGCGGTTAATAATCGATTTTAAACTTTCATACATCATACAATATTATTTAGCGGGTCTTAGTCGCAATAATTTATTTATTTCAAGGCATAATTATTCTCCTACGTTTCTACCGGCTTTCAACGGTTGTGGTCGCGGAGGGACTGACTTGAGTCTGACTGACTTCACTGGACTCGAGTCCCTGCGCGATTATATGATTATAAAACTATAGGTCCACTGATCGCTTTTACTATAACGATGGAAATTATGAGGAGGCTAGCGGGGTGCCTGATGGTAAGCGATTACCGACGCCCATGGGTCACCAGAGAAGTCACAATAGTGTTGCCAGCTTGGATAAAAGAGAAAAGGTAAACTTTAAAGCTTAAAACAAATTTTCATTCAATTCATTCCAAGGTAGCATTTAAAATATCTAAACTAATCAAACAATCTCAATAAATTGATTTTATGCTTTACCCTGAATTGACTTACCGTTTTATATGTTAATATTTAATTCCCTTTTTTTTCCCATTACCCCACATCATAATCTGACCCTTAAATCCTAATAAAAGGCCGTCCACACATATGGCAGGATGTAATAAAATTAAATGGCCCGGTCAGAACTAACAACCCATCAAACGATCCAGGGTCAACCATCTTTTATTCAAACAGGCTGTAAAAATATCATCTTATACTACGACTGGATAAGGATATTGTCTTAAAAGGCAATTTATATGTGGCTAATTACTTGCATCTTTGGTTGACATAAAAGTTTTGTTACTCCCTATTTGGTTACTAGTCGTCTGAGAGAAAAGGGTAATCTTAATATAGCTCTCATGGAAGCCTTTCATACAGGTGAATGAATGCAAACTGTAGCTTAGGCTTCAATAAAATGGCAGTCAAATAACGTCTTAAAGTAAGTGTAGTACTAGCTTTTATTGCACTTGATTAGGAGTGTAGCGGTAGCTACACGTAACTAGTGTCAACTAATATTCAATAATGTAGACACAAATAATAAAATGGTGACATCTAACTGCTACCGACAAAACTATCGTAGATCTGGAATGCTGGTATGATACTTTTTACTCATGATTATTCCAACAAAAATACTCGGGTTACAGTTCTCTAGGCACAATCACTAAGGCTGGTTGAATTGCATTGACGACGAAGAAATATCACAAGGAGAATGCAGATAGCATTAAACTTCTTCGTTCGCCTTTAGACCATCTGATAGCATACTGCAGTTTAAACTATTCCAAAACGGTTTTCTATAGATTACTTTTGCTGTAAATACAGTGAAAGAAGACTTTTTAGACCCAAATAACTACTAAAATGTCATTACAATTTCTCTTTAAAGGACATTTTGCAATTAGTTGGTAAGCAGCAAACTCTTAACCTCACAGCAAAATGCCAATCCACCCTAAATAGTGACTCCGGTGGCACTTGATATAATAGTTAAAAGTTTAGTGGTAATAAAGTTGAGCCCAGAGAAATTACAGTATTAAAAGTGATAGCCACTTGAAGCTCAAATATTGCGTTATAACCATCACTATAAACAATGGTTTAATTATTGAGGAATTGGGTTAAATCGGCAGAGAATTGGAGTGAAGTTTGAAGGTTATGGCATTTGGAGCACAAACCATGTTTGGTAAGGCTGGTTAACCCAGCTTAGCTTTGTGTTAATTAGAGAGAATGTTACCTCACCTTTGCATCTCTGCTTTTACTCTCCAATTACATCTGTGTCTCAAGGTATGAGTAAACTCAATGATATGAAATGTGTAATAAATAAAGTATCTTCGTGGAATTAAACGCACAAGCGTTTAATTCCACGAAGATACTTATACTGTTCTATGTAAAGAAACTCTTCTTCTTCTCGAGTCGAGGGTTCAGATACCAAATGGCACCAGCCCGGTATGTGGCCACAGCCAAAAAAAACTATTTTAAAGCCATTGTATGAAACGTAGATTATAGATTGCACTCAGGCTATTTTAGACGTTTTACTCGAACTTGAGTTAATAAACTCAAATACATAGCTAATAATTTTATACATTTCTTAATACAGATTTCTTGCAGAGAATGGACTAAGTATTCATCACGAGATTCAAAATATTAGAAACAACCATAGATTTCTATTACAAAGTAAACAAACGAAAACTGTTAATACTTACTTACCTTACAACAGCAACTTTTGTTTTACAACATCATAAAAATCTTTATTCAGAAATTTACCATCAAGTGAATGTTTTGGAGCACCTACGATGTACATGAGGAAATCCTATGCACGTAAAAGGACAGGTACAAAAGTCGCGAAATGCTTTTTGAAACCGTGCAAACTAAAACATATTTGATTTAAAATTATTTCTTAACCCAGTCGCCAGCCGGACGGAGAATGTGAGGCAGACTCTTCGTGATAAAATCTGCAAGCGCTAATATTTGGGAAAAGTAAATGCCAGTTGCTAACGCGTATAGTGCGACACATAAATCAGAAAATCTCACAACAGCTGAACATATTCACATGTTCGTACTTTGGCGATATTCCAAAGGGTGACACTGCGTTATTTGACAACTATCCGCCTCCGAAATAGCATATTTCTAGTACAATGACATCCCAAACCATGTTTTTGCGTACGGAAGGTTTGTTGATGTGATTTGTTTGTCCATCTTTCAAGTCGCGGCGTTCAAGAAGCGTTGTTATAGTGTGATTTTTGTGAGATAGGAGGCTGAAACGACATACTGGCTACTTTTTACCGCGCTAGTCAACTGCTACGCGGGCGAAGCCACAGGTGAAATCTAATCAAATAATATAGTGTATGGCCAGTATACTTACAATAAAAACAATATACTACATTATTCCTGCTACAAATCTATTCGTAATATCATCTTAGGTTTACGCGAATGTTATGTTATAATTAAACATCGTTATCGAGCGGGTAAAAATGGTGGCAGCGCGGTAGCGCACGACAATAGGGTTGTCATACGTATGCGTCACGTAGGTGCATACATTTAATAAGCTTTTTAGATTATGTTATACCGTACAATACCTTTATTTAATTAAAATATATTATAGTTTTAAATGCTTTTTAAAAGCATAGCTATATAGTATTGTATTTTTTTTCGTATTGTAATAACTTTTTCACTAATTACTCTTAACTACTTCAATGTAATTTGAAAGTTAAGGCGAAATTATTTTCAAAAATATCAAATAATTATTTCGCAGTCGTCATATATTGGATCAAATTTTTACAAGCATCTAGAGTCCGTGCCACGAGAATATAGACTTTTTGTAAACAAAGAATTTCTACTAAGTAACTTAGCGACAGTTCTTCAAAAACAAATAATGTCAAATCCAATGAGCGCAACGGTACATATATATGTGTCATTGCAAGGTAATATTTCAATTGATCGGGTTTTTATCGATATATCCGCTGTCAATAGTGTTTTGTGGTACCGGAACATGTCTGACGCCTGGAACATCAACATTTTGCGTTAATCCATTGAAATGTTACATTCTTGGGCTTAGCGGGCATTTATCAGTATAAGTATCTTCGTGGAATTAAACGCTTGTGCGTTTAATTCCACGAAGATACTTATACTGTTCTATGTAAAGAAACTCTTCTTCTTCTCGAGTCGAGGGTTCAGATACCAAATGGCACCAGCCCGGTATGTGGCCACAGCCAAAAAAAACTATTTTAAAGCCATTGTATGAAACGTAGATTATAGATTGCACTCAGGCTATTTTAGACGTTTTACTCGAACTTGAGTTAATAAACTCAAATACATAGCTAATAATTTTATACATTTCTTAATACAGATTTCTTGCAGAGAATGGACTAAGTATTCATCACGAGATTCAAAATATTAGAAACAACCATAGATTTCTATTACAAAGTAAACAAACGAAAACTGTTAATACTTACCTTACGGATATCTAAACTAGGAAGCGATATTGCGAACGTTTTGGCCCTCACTAATCGAGTATCTCGATCTGCTTAAAGTCCCGGTTCACGTAGACCCATATAATTAGTGGTTCGCTCCACTTAAATAGTCCGAGTTTCGTCAGCTGTGTTGAAGGGTTCAGAAACAGAACACGTTTAGGGAGGGATAAAGAGTTTGGATAAATTAAGGGTGTTTGCCGAAACAAACCAGATAGTGCAAAGTCAAACCCCAGGATAACAAATAAGTTTAAAAAGTCTGATTAATAAGGCTGGTGACGAAAATGGAGCTTTGTTTTATTAGTTATAAAGTAGAATATGAGTTATTATTTATCTTGTCTTCATCATAAACTCAGGGGCTACAATCATGTGATGGCTCAGTAAGTAGGCATGGCAGTCGTATAAGAGTAATGGCTAAATAGCTACGAACATTATAACTAAACATCGTTATCGAGGGGGTCAAGGTCGTGGCATTCGACGCTAGGGTTGCCGCGCGTACCCATATAGCATGCACATTTTTTTATTAATAGTTTAATGTTATTACTTGATATCTTTATGTAATTAAGAATCTATATTTCAATTTGTCCTTGTGTATCTTATTAAAATATCAAAATTAAACTATATTTTAATAATCACTCGTAACTAAGTCAATACGAAATAATTAATGTAGGTTTTTCGTTAGAAATAATTTTGAAATAAAACACATAAATATTTTACAATTACTTTTTATTGAATATTTTTGTTAAAATATTCCTTGAAGATCTTTAGGTCTACTTGGAATAAATAACCAACAACTTATTTATACTACTTACTGTTAGTTTAAGATGTTTGCTGAAAAAAAACCATTTTAAGTAAGAAAATGACCTTTTGACTTCATAACAAAGACGTATTTATTTTAAACTTGTGAAATAATTTGAAAAGTTTATATTTTTAATTTTTCACTTAATGTTAGTGTTCCCAATTTTAAAAATATGTTAACACTTTTTAACATTACAACAAAAATATGAAAGTAAAGAATAGATTAAAACATATTTTTAACATATAGTGGGTGCCACGAGAAGATAGACTTTTTGTAAACACACATGGCTTCACAACCTTTGTTCTTACTTCCTGTCGTGACTAAAAATTTTCAATTTTACAAAAATAAACATTCTGATTGAACTGGTGAATGGTTTTGTGTTTGAGTGGTCGAATTTCCCGGCAGTATTTTCATGAATTTGTGATAAGTAATTCTGTAAATGCAAGAAAATAATAGAGAACCATGTATGTCAATTAAAGAGTACAAACATGGTTCTCTATTATTGACTTGACTTTTTTAATCATAGGTAATAAAAATAGCTCAGCTATCCTAAATTATTTAAAAAAAATCCACAAATGAATAATATTACAGCCCACTAGCTAGTACACTGCATTTAAATTTCTAGGCATTGAGATTTTACGTTGTGTGTGAATGAAAACGTCAGAATGAACTGAAACAAAATCCATTAAAACGTTACGGTAAAATAACATTCAGGGCTACTTTCGTCAGAAGAAGCTTTTTTTATTAACTGTAAGGAATCTTTTGTGTGACAAATAGTTTGCCATCTGCAATGCTGCACCGATTTTTCGCGATGCGGGCCTCAGGACGAGCATTGTAACACCATAAACTTGCATTTAACTTTAAACTTACCTCTTCTTGACATCCAAAAAATATTTTTTATCCTCTGATAAATGCCCGCTAAGCCCAAGAATGTAACATTTCAATGGATTAACGCAAAATGTTGATGTTCCAGGCGTCAGACATGTTCCGGTACCACAAAACACTATTGACAGCGGATATATCGATAAAAACCCGATCAATTGAAATATTACCTTGCAATGACACATATATATGTACCGTTGCGCTCATTGGATTTGACATTATTTGTTTTTGAAGAACTGTCGCTAAGTTACTTAGTAGAAATTCTTTGTTTACAAAAAGTCTATATTCTCGTGGCACGGACTCTAGATGCTTGTAAAAATTTGATCCAATATATGACGACTGCGAAATAATTATTTGATATTTTTGAAAATAATTTCGCCTTAACTTTCAAATTACATTGAAGTAGTTAAGAGTAATTAGTGAAAAAGTTATTACAATACGAAAAAAAATACAATACTATATAGCTATGCTTTTAAAAAGCATTTAAAACTATAATATATTTTAATTAAATAAAGGTATTGTACGGTATAACATAATCTAAAAAGCTTATTAAATGTATGCACCTACGTGACGCATACGTATGACAACCCTATTGTCGTGCGCTACCGCGCTGCCACCATTTTTACCCGCTCGATAACGATGTTTAATTATAACATAACATTCGCGTAAACCTAAGATGATATTACGAATAGATTTGTAGCAGGAATAATGTAGTATATTGTTTTTATTGTAAGTATACTGGCCATACACTATATTATTTGATTAGATTTCACCTGTGGCTTCGCCCGCGTAGCAGTTGACTAGCGCGGTAAAAAGTAGCCAGTATGTCGTTTCAGCCTCCTATCTCACAAAAATCACACTATAACAACGCTTCTTGAACGCCGCGACTTGAAAGATGGACAAACAAATCACATCAACAAACCTTCCGTACGCAAAAACATGGTTTGCGATGTCATTGTACTAGAAATATGCTATTTCGGAGGCGGATAGTTGTCAAATAACGCAGTGTCACCCTTTGGAATATCGCCAAAGTACGAACATGTGAATATGTTCAGCTGTTGTGAGATTTTCTGATTTATGTGTCGCACTATACGCGTTAGCAACTGGCATTTTCTTTTCCCAAATATTAGCGCTTGCAGATTTTATCACGAAGAGTCTGCCTCACATTCTCCGTCCGGCTGGCGACTGGGTTAAGAAATAATTTTAAATCAAATATGTTTTAGTTTGCACGGTTTCAAAAAGCATTTCGCGACTTTTGTACCTGTCCTTTTACGTGCATAGGATTTCCTCATGTACATCGTAGGTGCTCCAAAACATTCACTTGATGGTAAATTTCTGAATAAAGATTTTTATGATGTTGTAAAACAAAAGTTGCTGCGACAACCTGATGGGTTTGCCGCGTTGGTGATGTTGCTTGGAATGAGACTACTTGACGCACATTTTGTGGAATAATTTATTATCGTTTATATTTTTTGCTAAGTTTGTTGCGACCGTTGAAGTTGTATCATATATTATTTTGTAAATTATGCTATAGCAAGTTGTGTTTTCTTTAGCAGTTATGTTTTGAGTGTAGTTGTATAAAGGTAAGGACGTTTTTTTTAAATAATGGGAATATCGGGAAATCCCTTCTTAGTGCACCCCTACGGTCCCCAAGGAACATACATGCCAAATTTCAGCTTCCTGCGCCCAATAGTTTCGGCTGTAGCGTGTCTGTCAGTCAGTCAGTAACGCAAGGATTTTATATATATAGATAATAATACCGTCTTTGGAAATGTGGCTATAAATTATTAGATCTTTAGATGAGCTCTTTAAAATTGTGAGCTCATTGGTCAGGCATAAAAATAAAACAGAACATTTGACAGTTTTCTTTATATTCGATTGTTTTTAACACGGTACTTACTTGATTTTAATATTCCTACAGTATTCTGAAAAATATAAACTTTAGAATTCCTCGAAGACTTTATATTTCCTTGCTGTCGGAAAGACTTCTATCTATATTCTGTCATCGTCTTTTGAGATAGGTATGCAAAGAACAATGGCAAGATTATACCTGTGAAGTGTTAGAAGCGTCTATAAACGTTAGTTATGAAAAACTTATTGATATAATTATTTCGTATTTTGTACGTTTTTAGTTTCAAGTGTACAAAACTACGTTAAATTATCAAAATTTATAAACTATTTATTGAATACATTCATTTCCGGTGCTTGTTTAATGTCATTTTCAGAGTTACCACTTACAAAACAATCAAATTGTTTAATAGAAAATAGGTAGGTAATCTTTTTAACCTACATCTAGAAACAATTCAAGATAATGTTAAAAAAGTATTTTATGTGTAAAAATATAAATTAAATCTATATTTTATTATATAAAAAGAAGATTTTATTTATTTATTTAAACTTTATGTACAATACACAATGTAAGTACAATGGCGGACTTAATGCCATCGAGGCATTTTCTCCAAGTCAACCATAGGGTGATAGTGGTGATACAGAGATAATTGTGGTAGGTGTACAAATTAGTTTAAAGAGCTTAATATTTGTATATGACAAGTAACATAAATATGATACTATACAATACATACATATTTTATACAATATGGCTACATATATACATTCAAGATAAATATATATTTAAATCATATATATAATCACCTATATACTTATATAAATATACATAATATATACATACATATACAGTTTTGTTGATGTGAAAAATTATGATGATTGTGCCAATAAGTCTTTGCGAATATGCTCGCGTGCCTTAACCTTGAACGTCCAACGATTAGCAGCCATCCTGATCTCCAGAGGCAGGGAATTCCAAAAATGAACTGATTGCACAGAAAAGGAAGAGTGGACAAGGCCAGACGTGTGAGAAGGGCATGAAAGTAAGAGATTGTTAGAAGAGCGAAGATCTTTTGAATGATTCGACCTTAAGAATTGAATATTAGACATTAAGTATACGGGAGGACTTGGAGAATGAAGAAGAGAAAAAAGAGTCGTGAGAGTGCGCAACCTTCGGCGCTGACGAATGGGCAACCAGCGAAGTTCTGAACGAAAAGCAAACACATGGTCATACTTGCGAAGATTAAAAATAAATTGAATGCAGTTATTGAGAAGACGGTCAAGTTTATCGAGAAGGTCTGCATTCAGGTCGAGATAACAAACATCACCATAATCGATGACCGGGAAGAGTAAAGTTTGCACCAGCGTTACCTTTGTCTTGACGGGAATAAAATGTCTTAAGCGATAGAGAGTTCGCAGGGACCCAGTAATTCGCTTACGCACATTCGTGACTTGAGCTTGCCAACTAAGAGATTCGTCGATATGCAATCCTAGGTTTTTGACACTCGAAGTTACCTTTATTACAGTTCCATCAAATAAATTCGATGGAAGAGATAGTGCCTTAACTCTGCTCATCATACGATTACTTCCTATAATAATAGCCTGGCATTTAGAAGGATTGACATGAAGTCCAAAGCTATCGGACCAATGTTTAATAGCGGTCAAATCATTGTTCACAGCGTCAATGGCAGCAGTTAGATTATCTACCGTGGCCTGAGAGTATAACTGCAAGTCATCAGCATACAAATGATACGTACGCCGAAGGTCATGGGTCAGGAGATTAATGAAAAGAGCAAAAAGAAGAGGAGATAAAATACCGCCCTGTGGAACGCCAGAGTCGAGAACTCGCCAAGATGATAATGATTCATCAATGCGAACCGCCTGCTGACGCTCCCGAAGATAAGAGGATTTTATTAATGATATTAATAAATAAATATCATTTTATAATGATATAAATAAATATCATTGTTTACTTGATCTGAGATATCATTTAATTAGAGGTGTCAGTAGGCAATGGAAAGATAATTAATGATAACACTAAGTGAAAATATCTACATTGTCAGTATCCCTACATAATATGTCTATCCATGATCCCTATATAGTCTGTGCCACGAGAACATAGACTTTTTGAAACAAAGAATTTCTACTAAGTATCTTAGCGACAGATCTGTCAAAAACAAAGTATGTCAAATCCAATGAGCGCAACGGTACACAAATATGTCATTGCAAAGTAATATGTCAATTGATTGGATTTTTATCGATATATGCGCTGCCAACAGTGTTTTGTGATACTGGAATATGTCAGACGTCTGAAACGTCAATATTTTGCGTTAATTCATTTTTTTTCATTCTTAAGTCATTTATCAGAGGATACAACATATTTTTTGGATGTTAAGAATATTTTTGGTGTCGCAATGCTCGTTCTACGGTCGGCATCTCGGAAAAGCGGGTGCAGAATTGTAGATGGCGAACTATTAGTCTCAAAAAGATTCTTTACATCCAATAAAAATAAATAGCTTCTTCTGACGAAGGTAACCCCAAATCTTATTTTACCGTGACTTTTTAATGGATTTTGTTTATATTCATTGTGACGTTTTCATTCATACACAATTTAAAATCTCTATGCCTAGACAGTTTAACCCTTTCATGGGCGGTGGCGTGTATATACGTTCCAAGACAGCTACGAGTGGTGACAGAACGTACTACCACGTCTATTTTAATTTACTTGTTTTAAGCAGACCGTATGCTTACGTTGACTCGCCATACAAAATTGTACTAGCTACGTCTTTCCGCCACAACGCATGAAAATTTCAAAATTGTTCTGTCACATTACATAATGATTTTGGTGCTTCAAAAAGAAGACATCCTGCTCGTGCGCTGGTGGTACGTAGAATACGCACGACGCCATGATACGCCCCCGCGTCCCTACATTTCCGTTGCCTCAGTCACATAGTGTCAACCTAGAGGTACGCGCGCGCGCGCAGCCGAGAACCGGCTGCTTTTACTGTTGTTTTTTAGAGTGATTTTGCATAAAATGTAAGTATTATGACTGATTATTTTTTATACGTTATGCAAAAACAGATAAACTATCCTTAGAGGGTATATATTTTGCTATAATTCATTTTTTAAACGGACTTTTAAATGAGTAATAACAGAATGTAAGTACCTACTAGCTCCTTTGATTTTTTACGCATCTAGTTACAACGTAATTTAGGTACCTACCTAAATTACGTTGTAACTAGATGTTTATCTAGCAGAAAGATAATGGACATTATCTAGGGATCTAATCAATGTGTTTCTTGCTTTTTTAGATGGATAAACGCAAAAGAAAATCTATGAAAATATTTGAATATCGGTCATCAGATGAAACAGCTCGGGATCCGTTTGAAGACGACGGAGAGTGCGGTTCAGACAATAATTATGAACCCAGTGAAGAAGATTCCTATAGTGACAGCAACCTTAGTGAGTCTTTCGAATTACCAATAAAAAGATCACGAGTTGGTTGTGCCCCTGATAAGAAAAAAGACCCGAAAAAGTCAACCCCATGCACGCCGTGGTAAGGTAAAAAAGCAGGTACTATCTAAAAATACTAATAATGGTTCCAGTTTTCGATCTGTTTCAAGTGATACAGATAGTCAGAGCTCAGAATCGGATTCAGAGGCCTCAGAAGATCTTGACGACAGCAATGATAAAGACTCGCATTCTAGGTGCCAAGGCTCTCTATCCAATCTATCTGAGACAGGGAATAATGTGGGTACTAACGAACAACATGATGAATCTGGTTATGAAATTGCGAATTCATCAGACTTGGAAATATTTCCCTTACCTAAACGACTGAAAAGGCAATCTAATGATACTGTAACAAATTTACTTCAAAATGACTACAAGGACGAATCTGCATCACGTTCTATGCGCCGTTTATTTCAAAATAATCCTGAGTTACGTCCTCTTCGCTGTTCACCTCAAGGTGCTCATGAGGATGAACCTAAGTTGCCGCCTGTGCACCAGTTACTTCAAGCTGATCCTGATTTAGGTCCTATTCACCGTTCACCTCAATACGACCTTGATTTAGATTCTGTTCGCCGTTTATCTCTCCATAGAAATGAACCCAAATCACCATATTTACACCATTTATCTAAAAGCACTCTAGAGTTACCATCTACGCATCATTCACCCAGTAGCCATGTAAGCCATGCAAGTGAGCCTAAGTCACCGTCCGATAATTGTTAACGATGTTGTAACTCATGATCAACCTGAGTCAACATCTGCATGCTGTTCACGTCTAGATAATCAAACATATGAAACATCATCTTTCGATAATGTTTTGCCGGAAGTTCAGCAAAGACCAAGGCTTAAGTCTCCTTCAAAAAGTCGTTCTTTAAAAGATAATTCTGCTCCTATTCAGCATTCACCTCATGCAGGCCAAGTACTTGTTCCCGAGACCCCTTCTCCGTGCCATTCACTTCAGGTTAGCCATTTAGAGGTACCTAAAACACCTACTGTGTCCCATTTATCAGGAGATGGTTCTGCAATAACTCCTGTTTACCGTTCGCTTCAAGTTAATCATGTAGAGGTACTACCCGAGACGCCTTCTGTGTGCCATTCGTCAAGATATCATTCTGAGCCAGCTTTTTTTCGGCCGTCATCGCAGATTGACCAAAGGTATGAAACTGATACTCGTCCTGGACAAAATGATCTTGCGTTACCCTCTACGAACCGTTGTCCTCAAGATAGCCCAAGAGAAGAACCTGAGTTACCTTCTCGTGTAAGAGGTGCTTCTACTATCGATGAAGAATGGAGCGCTACTATCTCTCCCATACCTGATTTCAATTTTAATGATAATTCTGTAGGTATCCGGTTTCCTGTTGATGAAACTACAACAGTAGTTGATATTTTTAATCGAGTATTCCCGCCTGAAATTGTTGATTACATAATGGAATGCACCAACGCCTCCGGGCTTGATTTATGTAAAAGAAATAGACCTAAGACTAGAAACAGTCGCTCTTACATATACAAAGAAGTTAACCGAGAAGAGTTACTAAAATTTTTGGGATTGTGTTTACTAAGCGGTCATATTGCTACTCCACAAAAACGTAAACTGTTTACAATGTCAGATCCATTATATTACCATCCGATTTTTATGTCGGTACTATCTGGACGTCGATATGAACAGATACTAAGATGTTTAAACGTTGCTTCTCCAGACGCGAAAGGACTTGAAAAAGTAAGTGCTTTTATTTATTTTGTAACAAGAAACTTCCGATTATGTTATAAACCAGAAAAAGAACTGAGTTTGGATGAATCTTTACTGTTATTCAAAGGTCGTTTGACATGTAAACAGTACATAAAATCAAAGCGAGCTAGATATGGCATAAAGTTTTATGAACTGACATCATCGAGTGCTTATGTCCTAAATATGTTAATGTATTCTGGTAAAGTAGCTGACACCACAGAAAAGGGGAAGAAAGTATTAAAGACCGTCTTGAGACTTATGAGACCATACATTTTAAAAGGTCATTCCCTTTATATGGATAACTACTACAATTCCATAGAATTATCCCAAAAACTTTTAGATCTCAAGACACATTCAACGGGAACATTACGAGTGAATAGAAAAGGCAACCGAAAACGTTTACTGTCCAAGAAACTCAAAAAAAGGAAATCATGTTTGGGCAAAAAGAAATCGGATTTACGTTTCGAAATGGGTGGACAAACGACCCGTGAACATGATCACCACTGAATATCATCCTGAGTTGGTTGAAATTACTAACAGACGTGGACAGCCTAAAACTAAACCACGAGAAGTGGTTCAATACAACAAATTCATGTCTGGAGTTGATCGTGTTGACCAAATGGTGTCATATTATTCATCCCCTCGAAAGACTTTAAGGTGGTACAAAAAGGTGTTTTTCCACCTTCTAGATATCGCCGTTTGGAACAGCTTTTTTCTATTTAAAAAATACTGCAAGAATAACGACAATTCTTACGAATTTATTACTTTCCGAGAAGAGCTGATCAGAAATCTAATTCAAATTGAACCCGTTGTTGATCTCAAGCACCTGATAAGGCACTCTAAATACAGTAATCGAAAGGGGTCCAACGAGCAAAACCCAGTGGTTGCACCAGCTGATTCTTCAAATGGGGGTCACTGGCCTGAAAAAAATCCTGTACCACTTGGATCAAAGAAAAAGTCTAACTATCTAAAATGTAAAATGTGCAAAAATAATCAAAGAAGGGAAACTGGATTGCGATGCAAGGGATGTGACGATAAACCAGCGCTCTGCGCCCTGTGTTTTGATGAGTGGCATAGCCAATTGAACAACTAATTAATTGACTTTATATGTTTTTCAGAATATTCTATAAATGTTAACGAAAACACTTACTCATTATGTTGAATTGAAACTTATACTTACAATGATTCATTTAGTTTTTTGTTATTGTTTCTTTTTGTAGAACTATACAAATTTAGTTTTTTTTGTTCATTCTGGCATTTAAACAGTTGTATGTTGTACGTCTGGATCACAATATTAATGTGACAGTGAAAAAGATTTTGAACTTTAAAATCCATGTAGATTTCAATTTCAAGCAAGTCTGTTTACCTACATTTTTAAATGCCACATTGAAGATTTTATAGTAGTAGGTATACCTACTCTTTTGTGTTTTTTATTTGTTACTCAGAAGTTGCAAGTATTTTGTTTAGTTTTATTGTGCTAACATTTTATTAGTGCTGTGGTGAAAAACTTATTGATCCCTGTTAAGTTTAATACGGAAATGTTAAAACCTTTGAAAACTGTGATTATAGTTAAACGTTTGATGATAATAATAATTACAAACTTTATTCGATCTCAATAATACCTAAGACTGATTAGCTGTTGTTGTATTACTTCTAAAATAAATAAATAATGCACATTTCAACTATCTCCTTGTGTTTTATTGTCTAGTAAAAATATTTAATTAGGTAGGTACCTAATTTAACCTAACGCATGGATACGTTGGTTAAATCTTTTAGAAAATACAAAATGCCATAGGAACACAACGTTAGCAAACGTTATCGTATTCACACGTTGTGTTTAATTAGTAACAAAATGTACTACGTTATGGAAAACAACGTATGCTAACGTTCGACGTACATTAACGTTGTAACACAGATATATAAATAAACATTATTGAATATGATAGAACGTTTTCATACGGTGGACGTATATGAACGTTGTGACATATAACCTTAGAAATATGACACTGAATGTGGCACGACGTAAATATGTGTCTGACGTTCAGTATGTTTCAGTACGTCGTACTTCTAAATAACATATAAAACCAATAAAATATGACAGAACGTTTCCGTACGTTGGGCGTTTGTAGACGTTGTGTGCATATTATATGTTACAGTATCCTACAAACACGGCACGACGTTTGCAGACGTTCGACGTCAATAAACGTTGTAGACCAATGAGAATGACCTGCTGTACAGGCAATGACTGAGCGTCTATAAACGTAGACGTTAGATAACGATAGTGCCGCTATTGGCCAAATGTATCGAAAAAATATGACTCAACGTCAATAAACGTCTAACCATTTTGTACGAAGAATTGATGTGTCATTCTACATAAACCACGTGATCGAGTACCGTCCGCGAAAGGGTTAATGTAATGTACTAGCTAGTGGTCTGTAATATTATTCATTCGTGGTATTTTTTTATTTATTTTACGATAGCTTAACTATTGACTATGATTAAAAAATCAAGTCAATAATAGAGTACCACACTACTCTATAATTGACATACATGGCTCTCTATTGTTGTCTTGCTTTTACAGAATTACTTACGTGTAAAAACTAAAAAAAAATCGGCAAATTCATGAAAATACTTCCGGGAAATTCGACCACTCAAACACAAAATAAAATATTTTTATTTATGTAAAATTAGAAAAAAATTGGTCACGACAAGAAGTCATAGATAATAAAATATAAATTCGAATATTTAGTAGCATAATTGAGCATTGAAACAAAAAAACTACTGTTGCAAAAGTATAAAAGTTCACTAAAGCATAAAATCCCAAAAACAACTGTTTGAAACAAAGGTTGTGAAGCCCTGAATGTGTGTTTACAAAAAGTCTATCTTCTCGTGGCAACAACTATAGTCTGTGACTGTCAACGTTCTTTTCTTTCCGAAAAGCTTGTTTGGTAGTATTCTCGTTGTTTTCGCAGTTTTTAGTTGAAATATTCTTATTTTTGACGCTCGCTTACCCCCTGGACCTGTTTCGCTGCCCCATACGACGACTTGGGCTTTCTCACGGACTATCTGCGCTCAAAACATATGGACCTATAGCTTTTTCTACACTGACTTCGATTGTGCCTTAAGATTTTGTTATGATGCGAAGTAGCAGGCCTACATGCATATTGTGCGTGAATTGTAACATTTGCGTCAATACTCTCCGGCGATATCGCATCTTAGATCAGAACACAAGTCTTTGTACTTTGCTCTGCAACTGGGTTTATCCACAAATCGTGAGTTTTCAAACATTATTATGCTTACTTACCAATTTAGCATAAGTAAGTTTCAGTGGATTTTCAAAGCAGTTTAAAATATTACAAAATTGGGTAACAGTAGTCTATCTACATGTAGTGTGATGCGTTTTCTTTGCCTGTAGTAATAATTGCTTTTCTTAATTTTTAATTACTGATGATGATTATGTTTGTGAAGCATGTTTGGAACTCGCTATGGCTTCAGTAAATCTGAGTTTGCAGCAAGATGCTAATGAAGGTGAACAACCTGGACCGTGTCCGCGAGGATAATAGAAACATAGAAATGTGTGCCTTCTGTGTGGATATTCATTAGTACGCAGGCAAAGTGACAAAATATTAAAATATAGCCCGACCGAACTACAACAGAACATAATGAAGATGGGAAGATCAATAAATGTTAAAAAGTCCTTATATCTTTTTTATTTATCTTCAAAAGGCTGTGGTCCCATATCCTTATCCTTACATATATCTAATATATAAAATTCTCGTGTCACAGTTTTCGTTCTCATACTCCTCCGAAACGGCTTGACCGATTTTGATGAAATTTTTTGTGCTTATCCGGTATCTATGAGAATCGGCCAACATCTATTTTTCAAAAAAATTTTGCAAAACAACGTTTGCCGGGTCAGCTAGTATATTATAAATGCGAATATTTATTTGTTTGTCTGTTTGTTACGCATTCACGAAAAACCTACTGAACCGATTAGAATGAAACTTGGCACATAGATAGATCATAACCTGGAATAGGATGTAGTATACTTTTTATCCCGGTATTGAGTTCCCGTGGGATAATTTTCGACTTCCACGCGGGCAAAAGCTAATTCCTTATAAAAGCAAGTGGGTAGGTACATAAAACTGACTTGTACCTATTTATTAGAGAGATCTAACATCATGCCATGACGTCTTATCTTAAGAGCCCTGCCTCACTTGTTCGCCATGGTGACGTCGCCGGCTGCGTATCCAAACAGTATGTACCAAAAACTGCCAAATCGTGGCCAAGTGAGTTAGGTACCATACATCATCCTCATCCTCCTAGCGTTATCCCAGTTTCAATCTGGGGTCCGCTTTCTAGTCTAACCGGATTTGGCTGAATATTAGCTTTTCCACGGAGCGACTGCCTGTCTGACCTCCGCAACCCGAAGGGATAGCGATATTCCATGGTTTAGACTAGTGTCAGTTTATTTAGAAGGTACTGACGCCCTGTAACGACTGCCAAACATCATCATGACAACCGGGACCGACGGCTTAACGTGTTCTCCGAGGCACGGGACAAGCGATAATTAATAATTCAATACGCACATAACTCCGAAAAGTCATTGGTGCGCGCCGTGGATTCGAACCCGATACCTACCCTCTGCATAGCAGTCTGTTGGTATATCCACTCGGCTATCGCTGCCTTGAGTTAGGTACCATACATTTCAATATAAATTGTACGGTAGCCGGCGACGTCGCCATGGCCTCCTAATGAGGTGGGGCTCTAAAACTCAATAAAATTGTGAAAGAAAAAGGGTTGCATAAATCCTACATAGTCTACATCCCTATTTCGTGATGAAACTTTGATTATTTAATATTTGGTATAGGTCGGTTCACGAAAGATGACCACTACGCAGAAATCATTTTTTAGGTCCCCGTGGAGGTGCGGGGTGAGGCGCGGGTGGAATGCCAATGGCGTGGCTCCGTTCTTGACGCATTCCCTAAATGCGTCAAGACTGGAGCCACGCTATTGGTGCACGAATGTACATATGCGCGACGGCCGCTATTTGTGGTCAACTTTCGTGAACCGACCTATACTTATCAAGTCTATACACTGATGTTGTATCAGTCTAGGTATATCCTATCTATGCTTTTTGCACATCACCATGCATCTAAATGCATTTGTGTAGTTACAAAGTTGTTTTCTATTAACATAACCTTAAAATATAAACAATGTTCATATCTTTTTTTTACGGCCTCCTAAAATAAAAACTCTTTATGATTATGTTTAAGTAATATAACCCCTTTGTTTTTAACATTTTTTCGTACATAGACGCTTCGAATCGATTTCAAATAAAGTGTTGTATGGGAACTTGCCATTGTTCTTTCATATTTCGAAAGGACAGATTTCTTTATTTGACCTTATCAAAACCCGTTTACATAAAATATTAAATATACGTTTTTTCCAAAAACCAGACACAGAGATAGAAATGCAGAAATATTTTCATATATCGGTGAAGATATTTTTATCCAAAATTGTAGCCGACGTCTGAATAGAATGAACGTGCTTTAACTTGATACCTTTTATTATTCAGGGCCTTTTTGTATTCTAAGATGGAAGAATTCTGTTAGTGATAGTGTCAAATATATTAAAATAAAAGACTCAAACTATTTGAAAACCTGTAGTTGAAAATCAGCGCTATTCTTTGGCCTGGCATATTAGTATGCTGAAGTAGGTACATTTTCGTCGCATGCAAGGAATTTTCAGTATTGGAACTTTCCTTTCTAATACAATATTATTATTAACATATTTTGACTGTTTTCATTAAGCACTTGTTAGGGTCCTGGTGGACGTAAATAAATGGACTGTATTTTTCTTGCTGGTTTAATCGCCGTTTTACCAGGGAATTACAAAATTTGGAAGTATAAAATAATATTTGTACAAAAATATGGTCGACCGTCCGCTATCGAAAGCTTGTGAGCGAGTAATTCATTCGTTCGCCGCTCCTTGTATTGTGGTGGGGCCGGGCTCGCGCGCCGGCGGCGTCCGCGCATCTCAGTGCTGCGTGTAACGAGTCGCAACATGCTCCCCGGGTTGAAGACTGGAGACTTCAAAATCTGGAAGTGGACATATATTATTAAATGCCCTACGAATAGTGCCCTCTTTAGTCTTCAGCTCGACCACTCGCGTTACACCGTCAGTGCCTGGGTAAAGTTGTGTGACTCTTCCTAGTGCCCAAAGGAGAGGAGACAATGTTTTGTCCTTTATTAAAACTAGAGTGCCTTGCTTGAGATCAGCCCTTGTAGCTCGCCACTTCGTCTTTGCCTGCAGCAAGGACACATACTCTAAGGCAAATCGTTGCCAGAAATACTACTTAATAAGCTCTATCCTTTTAAATCGCTCTAATGCGTTGATGTTCACGGTCGATATCTGTGGATGTGGAGTAAACATAAGTGGCCGTCCAATAAAAAAATGTGCAGGAGTTAGAGCCGAGAAATCAAGAGGATTTGAAAAGAGAGGAGTAAGAGGACGTGAATTCAAAACTGTCTCTGAGTGAGGCATGTAGCCATCTCCTCATAGGTAAAATGCGTAAGCTGAAGTAACTTACGTAGATGGTACTTAGTAGAACGCACTGCGGCCTCTGCTAACCCATTAAAATGGGGACTATACGGACGTACAAATTTAAATTCAATACCTTCCTGCGCAATACAACCTTTAAGATTTGACTGAGCAAGAAATCTAGTTAATTTGTGATAGGCACCCACGAAGTTTGTACCATTGTCAGAAGTAATACTTGCAGGCTTTCCACGACGAGATATGAATCGATTTAAGGCAGCCATATATGCTGCTGTCGACAGTGCTGTAACAAGTTCGATATGACAGGCCTTTACAGCATTGCAAATGAAAATTGCCAAATAACACTTACTTAACCTACAACCACGACCCTTTCGGTCCGCTATCAATACTGGCCCAGCGTAGTCCACCGAACAGTGTAAAAAAGGGAATTCTAGTTCTGTTTGAGATGTGGGTAGCTGACCCATTACAGGCTGAATAGTTTCAGCTTTGTATCTGCAGCACCGCACACATCTATGAACGATAGACTTAGCCAAATTCCTACCACCTAATGGCCAATAAATTTGTCTTATGTTCGCCAAAAGCAATTGTGGACCAGCGTGTAAATATTTTAAATGAAAATAATTAAATTACATTTTACTAAAATGATGTTTGGAACAAATTAAAATAGGATATTTAGTATCATAGCTGTATGGGGCATTACTGAGCCTGCCTCCAACTCCAATAATACCTCTGGCGTCTAAACCGTCACCGTCGCTACCGTCTACATGTCAAAAGTGTCTCCGTACATTTAAACTTCGAAAAATAGTAAAAGTGGATAAAATCGCTAAAAGCTGTTATAATTTCTTTGATAATAATCCAATAAACAAGCAGTATTGTTTTTAATACAATATAATAATAACAATTATAGTGCATAAACTTCATCAATAACTTTGTGGCAGTGACTTTATAAAAACTTCTAAAATCGAAATAAAACCGTATAAATCAGTGACACAACAATAAACAGTTACGCAAAAACGTCGTTTTGAAGACAAAACCCACAAGCAAACAGTGTTAAATCGTTAAAACCACAATAAAGTGAACGTAAACAACAAACGTTTTAAATAAAAAACGGTCGGTAGATACATTCAACGAAACAATTTCCACCCGTTCTCAAAGTTTTCTCAGAATGTCGGATACATCCAAGTGCGGTATCTGCAGTGAGTTGTTGACGGATGGTGCTCACTGCGCGGCGTGCAACCTCACGGTCCACTTCCACTGTGGTGGCGTCAACGAAGCCGGATATCGGAGGCTCGGCGATCGGAAGTTAATGTGGCGCTGTAGCAAATGTAAACAGGCAGGGAATACTATGCCTGCCTCGCCTAGATCACCGTTATCAACACCCGATTCAACGGTCTTGCAGGAAATACGCGCGCTATCTGACAAATTTGCTAAACTGGAAAACATGAAAGATGACATCGTGGCACTGAGAAATGAATTTGCTGAGTTCAAAAGTTCCCTGATCAATCAGCACAACGAAATGATGAAAGAAGTGACAGGCAAAATTAACGACATGGAACAACGAATAGTACAGGTTGAAAAACTTCAAAGTCAAGTTGAACAGTTACGGACCCGGTTAGATAAATTGGAGGAAGACCAAAACACTAAAGATCAATGGTCGCGTTCGAACAATATTGAAGTTAAGGGTATACCACAGACAAGTAACGAGAACCTCTTCGATATCATTACAAAAATCAGTGTTAAGGTCAATTATCCTATCTCAAAAAATCATATAAACTTTATAACTCGGGTACCAACAAATGACAAAGACCGTATAAAACCAATCATAGTTTGTTTTGGTCAACGGTATGTGAAGGAGGACTTTGTAGCAGCTGCCCGACAAGAGCTGAAAACTTCAACCCTGACGCCTGCTAAAATTAGATTAAACGGGAACCAAAAAATATATATTAATGACCATTTAACCGTAAAGAACAAGCTGTTGTTGTCTAAGGTCAAGAAAACTGCTGGTGAAGCGGGGTTTCAGTATGTCTGGGTCAAAAACGCAAAGATATATGTAAGGAAAAACGACACGTCGCCAATAGTGGTAATCAAAGCGGAAAAAGATTTGAAAAAAATTGTTTAAATTTTCTGATTTCAATCGTTATTAAAGTCATCGATATAATATCTCATCTGTTTAAGTATCTGCTTACATTATTTGTACTGAAAAAGTTTGAGAATCTTGGTCAAATGTGTGCTGATTGCGTATTCCTACTAGTATTGTGTCGCCGTATTGTGCTCTCAAGTAAGTTCATTAGATGTATTTTTTGCAGTGATACAGCTTATCACGCTGATTTCAACCGTATTTTGTGCAAGTTACGGTGTATATTCCTACACAGGTGGTACCGACTTATGACTGTTAGCTGCGAGCTACCTGTATCTCGATACCTGTCGACGCCTTTTGTCTCCATTCAAAACATCTATTTCTGTGGAGTAATTTCGATCGAACACTGTGCTTTGCTGTGTCTTTTATTTCAACTATCCACTACCTTACATAAATATTATAAAAGTTTTAACAGACCTTTATCTTTGAAATTATTAATTATAACGTTAAAATATAATTTATTTTTGGGCTGTTATTATATGATTGTTAATAATTTGATTATAGCTAAATTTAATTATGACTACGCTTAAAGTTTACTATCAAAATGTGCGTGGTCTGCGTACGAAAACGAACAGTGTTTTTCGTGGTGTGTGTCTAGGATCATACGATGTCATTATATTCACGGAAACGTGGCTCGACGACAGTTTTTACAATAGTGAAATATTTGATGAACGATATCTCGTATGGAGACGCGATCGTGATTATTCCCGAACCGGGCAAAAACGTGGTGGAGGTGTTTTGATAGCAGTGAAAAAGGAACTGACTATTGTTGAAAGGCAGGACTGGCGCAGCTCTGCTGAGGATATTTGGCTGTCCGTGATCCTTAAGAGGTCCAAACAGCAGGTTAGTCATAATTTGCATATATGTGCGCTTTATTTATGTAAACAAAATCTAGGCAATTCTTATAATACTCAGTTAGGTAATTTCACGCACAACCTAAGCAACTTATTCTTAGCTCATCCACTTGACAAATTTATGTTGGTGGGAGATTTTAATTTTGGAAATGACGTCGAGTGGTGTCACGGTAACGTGACCACGGGCGAGTTAGTCCCTATAAATATTTCTTCGCAGCACACCACAGAGTTTTTTGATACCCTTAATACCTTTAATATGTCGCAGTATAACGGCGAGCGAAATGTAAACGGCAGATTACTCGATTTAGTATTTTGTAACGACTTAGTAACTGTTATGGAAAGTAGGGACCCACTAGCACAGCCCATTGATTTGCACCACAAACCATTGTTAATTCATAGCCGGTTTGTTGATATTCATCAACTCATGGACAAACCTATGCATCGATACATTTTTTCTAAAGGCGATTATACTGCTATTAAATCTGAACTAGACTTAATTAATTGGACTCAATTATTACAGACAGTGAGTTTAGAGGATGCAATCAGAAAAAAAGACATTTTATTTATTAATGCACATATGATCATTATTTATAATCTGGTTGTACACGATGGCACACGGAAGTAATTCAGGTAACTCGGTTTCCTTGATTGTGTTAGGCATCTTTGGCCATTCGTCTTCAGGTTTAACTAAAAATGTAGGACCTGACCACCACAATAAAGAATGACTGATGCAATCAGCCTTCACCTCGTAGGAAACTAGATCCGCCGGGTTGTCTTTCGACGGTACGTAGCGCCACGTATAACCCTCTGTGCTCTCCAGAATTTCATGAACTCGATTTCGAACAAAACTTTTTAAATTATTATTTGGTGTTTTCAACCATCCTAAGACGATCGTTGAGTCACACCAAAACTGACAAGTAGTAATAGGCATAGTTTAAGAAGCAAGTACCTTAGTAAATAGCCTTGCAGCTAACAAGGCTCCGCAAAGCTCGAGACGAGGCATCGTCGTCGACTTTATCGGCGCTACTCTATTCTTAGAGGTCAAGAGATGGACGTATACTAGCCCTGATTTATGCACAGAACGAACATACACACAAGCGCCGTATGCTCGCTCTGACGCATCTGAAAAAATATGTATTTCATGATTAATGCAATTATCACTAAAAGCCCAACGAGGAATTTTTAAATTATTTAAACAAGGCAAAGTATTTGCAAAAGCCAACCAAAGGTTTTTAATTTCATCAGAGACGCCGTTATTCCAATCATATTCTTTGATCCATGTCATCTGCATTATAATTTTTGCCTCAACTATACACGGGCCTAAAAGGCCTAGTGGGTCAAAAATCTGACTTATAACTGACAGAATATGGCGTTTAGTAACCTTCTTATGAATGTCTATATTAATGGAAAAAGATAAAATATCTGTGTCACAGATCCAGTTTAAACCTAAGGTTTTAGAAGCGACATTTGTATTAGTATCTGAAAAACTAAGCGTATCATTTACTTTTAATTGAGAAGGAGATAATTTCGCAAGAATTTCGTTACAATTTGATTTTAATTTTCTTAAATTGAATCCTGCTGATTTTAAAGTAGAGATTACTACCGTACAAAGTGCGATGGTATTAGGGATCGATGACGATCCGCTTAGATAATCATCCATGAAAAAATCTTTTTCTATAGACGTTTTAACTATGTTATTGGGAGCCCTAGATGCTAAACTAACCAAACATTTGGTTGCAAGATATGGAGCACAAGCTGTACCATAAGTTACAGTGTTAAGAGTGTAAGTTTTTAAAGGCTCATCTGTGCTATACCTAAAAAATATTTGTTGAAGACAGCGTTGAGATTTATTGAGCTCAATCGCTCTGTACATTTTTACTATGTCCCCAGTTATGACATATTTATGCTGTCGGAAACGAATTAAAATCGAATATAGGTCATCCTGCACCATGAGGCCGACCATAAGCATGTCATTAAGTGACAAGCCAGAAGAAGTGGCCGCTGAAGCATCAAACACTGTGCGAAATTTTGTTGTCAAAGATGACTCACGGATGACCCCGTGATGTGGTAAGAAAACATTGACTTGTTGATTATTATTAAGTGAAAAATCTTTATTTTCAGTCATGTGATCTAGATCTTCGTATTCTTTCATAAATTCAAGATACCTTTTCTTAAATTCAGGATCCTTTAAAAACTTACGCTCTAATGATAAGAAACGACATTTTGCTTTCTAATATGACTCGCCTAAGACTGAAGGATCTTTATTCAGTGGCATTGAGACTACAAATCGACCATCAGTATTAAATTTGGTATTACGTAAAAAATGTTCTTTACAGGCACGCTCCTCTGAAGACAGATAATGTTTATCGGAAACAATATCTAGGTCCCAAAAACGAGATAAGTCTGGGTTGGATTCTTCATTTAAAAATTACATATTATATTGGGGGTACGTGTCTTAGGACGGGCAACATATCCAGACTAACCTAACCTAACCAACCCAGTTTCGTTTCGTATATCTTAGGTAAATTTTTACCTAAATCTATCGAATTTTTTCCTAAGACTGACCAAAATATAGGTACCCCAACTAATATGTCAATAGTCGCCGACACATTAAAAGAAGGGTCAGCTAGACATTTTCCTTAAGGAAGAGGAATATTTTCAATATTTATGTGAGAAGGCGGTAAATTTCTAGTTAACTGAGGTAAAATATGACAGTCGATAGTAGTTGTATAATCATTATAGATTGATTTTATCGTAAGACTACATGACTGTCTACTTTGAGAAGTATTATTAGTAATACCTGTCACCGTGGTGCTCGTACTACGTCGTGACAAGCCCAGTGTAACGTATGTCCGGTACTTACCGCGTTGCGTCACAGTACCGCCCATACGCTCGGCCAATCAGAGAAAGCCATCGTCCGCACTCGCAAAGCCTGACCAAATATGGTCATAAACGGACTCTCAGCCTGATGGAGGGCCCGGTATATAAAGGGGCCGACAGAGAGGCCGGCACCGCAACTCTAACGTCGCTTCTACTATAACTAAGCGTACCTACTGACCCTACGTCGTATTTACGTGTATCCTGGTCCCAGCTACGGGTAGGCACTACATTTACTGCGTTAGCGTACTGCCCATCTCTCTACCTGCTAGCTGAGGCCGGCTGACGCCGACTGCCTGACTCTATTGGTTGTGGCTCTCCTAATGCTGCTTTCCTTCAGGTTCGAGGTTCACGTTAAGACTCCGGCTACGCTCCTAGACCGCTACACTTTCCTGCATCGCCTTCGGCTTCACCTCTGGCGAAGAGTCTGGCCTGCCCTGCTCATCGTACTCACACCGCCGGCGTCTGCCAGCTGAGCCAACGTCAGCGAGGGCCTGTACCGCTACGCACAGCCTTCGAGCAGCCTGCCTACACACTACCGGAGGGAACAGCGTGGGAGACTACAGCCCTTAGTGTTCAGGCCAGTGTCGTGTTGTTGGTCGGTCATACTCGTGGCAAGGGAAGTGAGACAATACTCTGCAATAAACGCATCTAAACCTCTACTGCGTTTTTACTACCAGAACCCGTTACAGTGGCGCCTACGTGGGTTATTGTCTCGCTTTCCGTGCTCGAGTTCTCATCTAGCAGGTCTCCATCATTGTAAGCGAGCAGGTGCGGCTACAGCGAACCGGTACGTATTGCTATACTAATTGTCTACCTTTTAGTGTAACTACCTACTACGTAATAGTTCGCAAATTTGAATCTAACGTCTTTCTAATTAGTCCTAACGGTCGAACTTTTACGCCTAATCGTAAAGTAGGCCATTTGTAAGGGCGGAACGCTTGCGCACTAAGTGTAGTGTGTAGTGTTATACTTACGCGGTAATCCTTCATACACAATGGGCTCACACCCCATAAAATACTTCCTGCTAAACAAGAACGAGTTAGCTTACGAGGTCGCGATTAGAGGTGAGGAGCCGGCTACCTCTGTCCTAGGTCTGCGGAAGCAGCTCCCTAAATTACTGGAAGCCATTCCAAATGATGACATTTTGGAGTCGGGTCTAGCCATAGCGGTGGACTTCGAGGGCGCTAGCGAGGCCGTCTCTGAGCTGGCCAAGCGACTAAATTCGTTATCTGCCTCTTACGACGCGAACCTAGCTAAGAGGTCTACCGCACTGCACAACCACTTATACCATAGACTCCGTAGGATGGAACGTCCTACGGCGTTATCAAAACGGATTACCGAATTGTGCAGCCGGTTCGACAAGCTCTCGGCGGAGCTGTCCGCCATTGAGCAATCAGCTGTTCGCTCAGCCGATGCTGTGGCAGAGGTCCAACCTGCGCCGTCTACCTCGACGCAGGCAGGGTTAGCCCCAGTATTGCATTGCGAGCATTTGAGAGTTAGCGAACTGTCTAAGCTAAAATACGACGGTACGGGATGCGTCCGAGCGTTCCTACAACGCGTAACCGAATTCCAAACCGCGCGTAATCTACCTTCCACTAAAATTTTATCATATGCCTCCGAAATTTTCACCGGTAACGCACTTCACTGGTACCGCGGCCTAAAAGAATATTTCACTACATGGGAAGAACTCACCACTAAATTAATAGACGATTTCACACCGTACGATTATGACTACCGGTTATTAAATGAAATCCGCCGACGTACTCAAGGTGCTACCGAAACTATAATTATTTATCTCTCGATAATGAATCAGCTGTTCGCTAGGCTGTCTCCGTCAAAGCGATTGTCCGAACGCGAAAAGTTAGACATCTTATTGCATAACATACGTCCATGCTACTCACTAGTGCTAGCTCCGTCAATATCTTCAATAGACAGTATAGCAACACTGCAGACGTTATGTTTAAACTACGAACGGATGAAATGTTTGAACTCTCAATTCCGCGAACCGTATTATAATAACGACACGTTGGCACCAGATCTAGCTTACAGTCACAAACCTAATAACCGAGCGCGTAATAATTCCTACAATAATTATCCCGTTGCTACTATAGAGGGTACGTCCGAATACACTGTGAACAACGAACCTAGCAAACCTAAGTCTAAACCTAGCTCTGTCGCTCTAGTCACGTCCAAGTACTGCCCGCGCTGCAGAATCAATGATCACAGTTTGAATGAATGCAAACGCGATCGCTTCGCAATTTGCTTCAAGTGCGGCTGTAGGGATGTGACATTCCCTAACTGCCCGAACTGTAAATCGACGAAACCAAAAAACTAGTTGGTCAGGGTCGGGGCGTGTCAAAATCTAAATTAGGTTCTACAACCTATTCAACCAATTTTGACAAAGATGATTGGAGAAATTGGCTAAACACTCTAAAAGTGTATTTCTCTAGTTATTCCGTCGCCTCGATCCTGGATAATAAACCTAAAAATGACCTACGGCCCTATGTTAACGTAACGATTAACAGTTTACCTATTTGTGGATTGCTCGACTCCGGTTCAGCCATTACAATTCTAGGTAACAACTCCCATCTGGAGATAATTACTAAAACCGGGTTAGAAATACAGCAGTGTCACAACACTAATTCCATTCGGTCCGCGGGTGGAAATATCTTGTTGCCGCGCGGTTTTATCAACTTACCCACTACTTTTAATAATCAAACCCACTTATTGAAAGCTTATATTATTCCAGAAGTTACAAGTAATTTAATTTTAGGCATCGATTTCTGGAAACTATTTAAATTACTGCCTAACCATATCGCATCCGTATGCATGTCTAAAACATTGCCGTGTAGTGTGTTAGGTGAAAATAAGCTAAGTAACACGAACGTATTGCAATCTTTTAGTGAGTTGAGTGAGTCACAACAGAGAACGGCTAAGTTAATTATAAAGCAATACGAGTCGATTTCTACTGAAAAAACCGGTTTAGGACGAACTCACTTAATAGAACATGCAATAGACACTGGCGATTCTGCGCCGATACGCCAAAGATATTATAGGTTACCGCCGGCGAAATTAAAAATAATTATTGACAAATTAGACGAAATGCTTGCATTGGGAGTGGTAGAAAAATGCGAAAGTCCGTGGTCGTCACCGATTTTACTAACGCCTAAGAAAGACGGTAAACTAAGGTTTTGTTTAGATAGTCGGAAACTTAATTCTATTACTAAAAAAGACGCGTACAAACTACCTTACGTATCCGAAATTTTAGACAATCTTAGGAACGCTAGATATCTAAGTAGTATAGACTTATCTAAGTCCTTTTGGCAGACTCCTCTTCGCAAATGTGATCGTGATAAGACTGCGTTCTATGTGCCTACTGGAGGAACATTTAGATTTGTGACTATGCCGTTTGGTTTAACGAATGCGCCTGCGACACAACAGCGTTTGGTGGATCACTTGTTTACGAACAGTCCTGAGTTCGAAAACTCTGTATTCGTTTTTTTAGATGATATCGTGCTTATATCGCCATCCTTTAATGCTCATGTGTCACTATTAAATAAAGTATACGAAAAATTAAAATCGGCCAACCTTACCATCAACTTGGAAAAATTTAAATTCTTCCGTGATGAATTGAAGTACTTGGGCTACGTAGTAAACTCTAATGGATTACAAGTAGACCCATGTCAGGTGGAAGCCATTCTTCAATATGCTACGCCTAAGAATAAAAAAGAAGTCAAAAGGTTCTTAGGCATTGCATCATGGTATCGGCGATTTATACCTAATTTTAGTACTATTGCCGGACCTCTGAACAAACTTACCTCTACCGGTAAGAAAGCCACACCATTTCAGTGGTCGGTGGAAGCTGATGACTTGTTTTGTAAACTAAAACAATTGTTAAGCTCCGCACCAATATTATCGTGTCCCGATTACGAGAAACCTTTTCAAGTTCACACAGATGCGAGTGCGAGCGGCATCGGTGGGTTACTTACACAAGAAATAGATGGCGTGCAACTACCTATCGCTTACATGAGTAGGTCACTAAATGCACAGGAACAAAACTACAGTATAACAGAACGGGAGACATTAGCAGTTCTAACAGCCCTCGAATATTGGCGCTGTTATTTAGATAACGGGTTAAAGTTTGTTGTGTATACTGACCATTCCGCACTGAAATGGTTCCTAAACTTGAGCAACCCGACTGGTAGATTAGCTCGGTGGTCGGTTCGTCTGTCAGCCTTCAACTTCGAAATAAAGCATCGGCGCGGTGCGGATAATATTATAGCCGATGCGTTATCACGATCCCTACCTGTAAATATAATTAACGCGAATAATAATAACGTGAATGACCCTAATGTTAACACTGATCAATGGTATTCAGCCACCTACAATGGTTGTTTATCTTCGCCTAATGACTATCCAGACTATTCTATTAAAAATAATAAATTATATCGTTTGATTAAATCTAGGTGTATGCTACGTAAGGAGTTCGAATGGAAAGAAGTACTACCTTCTTCTGGTCGAAATAATGCCATATTAGAGAACCATGCCGAACCCACTTCGGGGCATTTCGGTATATTTAAAACTTACAAGCGCTTAGCACTGCGTTACTATTGGCCCAAAATGCGCAATGACGTAGTTAAGTTCATAAATTCTTGCGACACTTGTATCGCGCACAAACATCAGAACCACGCACCATTGGGAACCATGGGACGACCCAAAGTGTGTTCACGACCCTTCCAAACCATTAGTGTAGATTTGGTGGGGCCACTACCCGTCACAAGAAAACAAAACGCCTACATCTTCGTAGTAACTTGTTGTTTTAGTAAATACTGTCTACTTTTTCCTATCAGGCGCGCAACTGCTGAAATAATAACTAATATTTTGGAAGAAAAAATATTTTTAGTTCATGGTATACCATCTACAATTATATTGGACAATGGTAAACAGTTTGTCAGTGCTACTTTAAAAGCTATGTTGCGCAAGTACAAAATCCCTAATCTTCATTATACTCCTAAATATTCCCCACATATCAATACGGTCGAACGCTATAATAAAACCATTGGTTCTACCTTGGCGGCGTTTGTAGGAAATGACCAGAGATTATGGGACACTCTCGTACCTAAGGTGCAGTTTGCATTAAATACTGCAGTTAATGAAGTCACGGGCTATACACCTAGTTTTTTAGTCTATGGACGTGAACTAGTTCCATGCGGCTCACACTATGTCGACACAGACGCTGATGATATAGTATACATACCTAGGGACGATTACGCAGAAAACATAGGTCACTTATCAGGCATATTTGACAAAGTTCAGGCACTCCTCATTCAAGCTCATGCTAGGAATTCCCAAACGTATAATTTACGCCGTAAACCAGCTGAGTTTAATGTGGGAGATACTGTGTGGAAACGGACTTTTTATCAGAGCGACAAGGATAAGTCCTTCTGTAAGAAACTAGCCCCTAAATTCGTGAAGTGCACAGTGATTAATAAAAAGTCGCCTCTCGTTTACGAGTTGTCGGACGCGTCTGGAAATTCTATTGGGTTTTGGCACATTAAGGACCTAAAACTTATACACTATGGTGCCTAACTATTTGTTACAAACCGTAGAAGACTTTCCCTTCCTTCTCTCTATATGCCGTCTTAGCTTGGACAGTAGCGGACTCATAGACCTAACGTAGCTAGTCGGATTTTCCTTGTTAGCCACGTAAAATCCTCTCCTAAGGCGGGCGGTATTGTAACGTATGTCCGGTACTTACCGCGTTGCGTCACAGTACCGCCCATACGCTCGGCCAATCAGAGAAAGCCATCGTCCGCACTCGCAAAGCCTGACCAAATATGGTCATAAACGGACTCTCAGCCTGATGGAGGGCCCGGTATATAAAGGGGCCGACAGAGAGGCCGGCACCGCTACTCTAACGTCGCTTCTACTATAACTAAGCGTACCTACTGACCCTACGTCGTATTTACGTGTATCCTGGTCCCAGCGACGGGTAAGCACTACATTTACTGCGTTAGCGTACTGCCCATCTCTCTACCTGCTAGCTGAGGCCGGCTGACGCCGACTGCCTGACTCTATTGGTTGTGGCTCTCCTAATGCTGCTTTCCTTCAGGTTCCAGGTTCACGTTAAGACTCCGGCTACGCTCCTAGACCGCTACACTTTCCTGCATCGCCTTCGGCTTCACTTCTGGCGAAGAGTCTGGCCTGCCCTGCTCATCGTACTCACACCGCCGGCGTCTGCCAGCTGAGCCAACGTCAGCGAGGGCCTGTACCGCTACGCACAGCCTTCGAGCAGCCTGCCTACACACTACCGGAGGGAACAGCGTGGGAGACTACAGCCCTTAGTGTTCAGGCCAGTGTCGTGTTGTTGGTCGGTCATACTCGTGGCAAGGGAAGTGAGACAATACTCTGCAATAAACGCATCTAAACCTCTACTGCGTTTTTACTACCAGAACCCGTTACAAGACTTACCGCAAAAAGACTCCGTTACAAAATTAGCAGAGTTGCCATTGTCGAGCAGCACCCGGGCAAAGTGCTCGACGTCCTTGCTGTCAACCACCTTCACGCGCGCTGTGGAAAGCAAGACGTGTGGAGGAGTAGTCAGCTGTTTAAAATTAGTAGAATTCACAAAGTTATTTACCGACGTAGTCGGCTCATCAGAGGCTGAAGCAATGTAAAAGGGTGTTGTGTTTTTTCTTGCAATATTTGCACGGAACTAGATTACACCTATTTTCGTTATGACCTGGTCGTAAACAATTAAGACAGACTTTTAAGTCTTTGGCCTTCTTGATACGATTTTCAATAGGCAAGGATCTAAATGACTCACAGTTAAATAAATAATGGTTCTGATTACACATGAGACAATGTAATGGGGTTTTGTACATATTATTCGGTTTTTGATTATAGTTTTTATTAGTATTATAATTTAAATTTTGGTTATGTTTGTAATCTGAATGATAAGACGAATTTTTCTTGTTGTTTTCGTATTTTTGTGACTTTAATATCTTACTTCCTTTAAATGTTTCTAATAAGTCCGCCCTATTGCTGAGAAAGGTTATAAAAATGTCATATGTCGGTGGGTTATCCAAAGTATTCCTGTACGTCTCCCACTCCCTTCGGGCGGTGGTATCAAGCTTATCTGCCATCATATGAATTATTAATGTATCCCAATGCTGGGTAGGCTGATCTAAAGTAGACAAAGCACGTAAGTTTTTATTAGTGACGATTAGTGACGATCATATAAGCTGGCGAATTGCTACAGAGCATTCTTTATGAATGTATTCAATATTAAATAAAATCTGAACATGATTATTTACGAGTAACCTTTTGTTGTCGTACCTGTTACATAACAACTGCCAAGCACTCGCATAGTTATCGCCTTTTACGTCCAAACTATCAATAACTAACAAAGCACTACCTTTCAAAGATGCGCGAAGATAACGTAACTTGTTAATATCATCTATATCCGACCTTGAATGGATTAAAGATATAAAAGTGTCCCTATATTCCAGCCAGTGTTGATAGTGACCATGAAAGGTAGGTAATTCCATCTTTGGCAATCTCACGCAACTGTATTGTATTTGGAAGTACCTGCCTGTACATCCTCGAAACTTGCTACAGAACCGTCCTGAGCCTCACGTCGTTGGAAAGGCTGCTGACCGAGCAGAATACGAGCCTCTGCCACCAGCTCGTGGTACTGGTTCTCAAACTCTTCACGTTCCTGTAGCTCGTCCTCTGGATTATCCGACGCCATATCAATTTCACTCTGCAATTGATCGTAATCCGCATATAAGGTATTGAACTTATTAAATCGGCCTTCCAAGTCTAGTAATTGTAAAGCACTAAGTTCTGTAGAACTTTTAAGAAGATTTATATAATTACTAAAGATAGTCACTTTAGATTTTAAACCACCACGTTTTTTAATAAATTTTTCAATCTTTGCGTCAGCCATAGCGGTTAAAATAATAAACTCAGCGGTTGAAAACGTAAATAACAAATATATCTTAATATATAAAATCCTTGCGTTACTGACTGACTGACAGACACGCTACAGCCGAAACTATTGGGCGCAGGAAGCTGAAATTTGGCATGTATGTTCCTTGGGGACCGTAGGGGTGCACTACGAAGGGATTTCCCGAAATTCCCACGGGATCGGCCAAAAAGAGTAAATTAAAAAAATGCAGGCGTAGCTGCTGGCGTCCTCTAGTTATGAATAAAAGTGCAAGAACTGGCTTAATGATGTAACCGTGAGACCAATAGTGAAGCGACCGCACGCCGTCTGGCCGATCAACAGCTGTTTGCAATAAAAATGTAACGGTAAATCATTCATAGGCTATCACGCATAGTATGCGTGCACTTGTTACGCAGAAATAATATATGGAATGACTTGCAATATTATAAGCAGCGAAGATGAAAATTTAATGAGGCTCATTAAAAGGCTATATATTATGCAATGAAGCGCTTAAGGCTTAGAAATAACTTGATTATGCACTCACTTAGTAAAGGCACTTTTGAATATAGGTTTGAAATTTTGATAATTATTAGGAAAAGAGACATTTCCACAGAACAACTGAAAAACCTTGGCCCAGGTGCGGTTTCTTGGCTTCTCAATTTTTTCAACACATGTGTGGAGACAGAAAAAATACCTAGCTTGTGGAGAAAGTCCAAGATAATAGCTGTTCTGAAACCTGGTAAGCGCCCAGATGATCCAAAAAGCTTTCGGCCTATTTCACTCCTCTGTCACACATACAAGTTACTTGAACGAATGCTTCTTAACCGACTGAGTGATACCATAGACCCAAAACTAATCCCTGAGCAAGCTGGCTTCAGACCGGGAAAGTCGTGCTGTAGCCAAGTTCTGAACCTGACTCAGTACATAGAAAACGGCTTTGAGGCTGGCGAAGTCTCGGGTGTCGTCTTTGTGGATCTCTCAGCCGCGTACGACACCGTAAACATACGGCAACTGCTGTGGAAGGTGGCGAACATCACTGGCGACATGAAATTTGTCCGTATCCTTGGAGAGCTTTTGCGTAATCGACACTTTCAAGTTCAAATGCTTTCGAATAAGAGCAGGTGGCGTTGCCAAAAGAATGGACTGCCCCAAGGTAGTGTACTGGCTCCAGTTCTCTTTAATATTTATACCAACGACCAACCAAACACCCCGGATACAAGTCGATTCGTTTACGCAGATGACTTAGCGCTCGCAACACGAACCAAAACCTTCGAGCAGGCGGAGACTACTCTATTAGCTGCATTGTCCAAGCTAGGTACTTACTACGACGAAAACAATCTGAAACCCAATCCGGCAAAAACACAATCCTGTGCATTTCACCTGCGTAACAGATCTGCGAATCGTACCCTTAACATCTCCTGGCGAGGCACTCCTGTTTCTCATTGCAGCCATCCAAAATACCTGGGTGTAACCCTGGATCGTACATTAATGTACAAAACCAACTGCGACAATTTAAAACAAAAGGTCTCTGCACGTAATAACCTTTTACACCGCTTAACATCCTCAAAGTGGGGCGCTGCGCCTTCAGTTTTGCGTACTACAGGATTGGCATTGTGTTTCTCTGCGGGCGAATACGCGTGCCCAGTTTGGCACCAATCGTCTCACGCCAAGAAAGTGGATATAGCTCTAAACGAAACGTGCCGGCAAATTACTGGATGTTTGAAGCCGACTCCGGTAGAAATGCTATATCCCCTGGCAGGCATTGCGCCTCCATCCATCCGCAGAGAAGTAGCCTCCTCTATAGAAAAATGGAAACAGGAGACAGACTCAAGACACCCACTGTATGGCCAAAGCCCAGCCACGAAGAGATTAAAAAGCCGAAAAAGTTTTCTCAGTACCACCCCAGCCAGCGATAACAATGCTCCTAAGGCCAGAGAAAACATTTGGCGTGACAAATTCCCTCTCCCAACCTTCGTCCCTTTGGCAGAAAAACTACCTGCAGGAAACAAACTGCCTTGGCCAACCTGGAAGGTGCTCAACAGGCTGCGTACCCAGGTTGGTAGATCCAAGGACAATCTGTCAAGGTGGGGATTCATAGACACAAGCACGAATAAATGCGGGTGTGGCGCGTCACCACAGACGATGGACCATTTGCTTTCATGCCCCGCAGGCCCGGGGTCGTGTACGCTCTATGACCTATATGAGGCAAGGCCAAATGCCATTCGAGTGGCCGAGTTTTGGGCCAAATTTATATAATGTGTTGCCATCGACACAATAAGTAAGTAAGTAAGGAAAAGAGAAAAAGGAATAATTGGAACGAACTCACAAATTTTTAACCCATCCACTTATGAGCGTTGGTGTTAGAAGGATGTCCTTTTTGATCTTGAAGTTCCAAAGTCCAAGCGGTTGACCTCCAAATGACTTTGACATCCGGGCTTGTGTAGATGCTATGCAATATCTTAGCTTTAGCAACCACACCACCGCTCCACATTTTTGCTCATATCATTCCTGTCCACCTCAAGGTTGCCTGGAAGAGATCGCCCTAGGCGATAAGGCCGCCGATTGTACATTATCGTAGTTTTAAGTCTCTTTATAAAATATGTACTGTTTAATGCTATGTTGGTGTACCATAGAGCGTATATCTATCTATCTATCTATCTTCACTTGCGATGATGATTACTATTGCGCTGCTGAAGTCTAAAACTAAAGAGCGCCGAATCTTCAAATATTTTCTTTAATTTGATGATGATGGTACACATGGCGAGAATCCTAAAGGACCAATGGTAGATTATTTTTCTTGCTGGTTTAATCGCCGTTTTACCATGGATAAAAATTTTTGGAATAATAAAATAATATTTGTACTAAAATATGGTCGACCGTCCGCTATCTGGTTTTGTGAGCAAGTCCTTCGTTCGTTTGCCGCTCCTTGTATTTTGGTGGGGCCGGGCTCGCGCGCCGGCGGTGTCCGCGCATCTCAGTGCTGCGTGTAACGAGTCGCAACAGATTTTGAATTCGCACTAGTAATAGCTCAGCTTTATTCAAAACATGTTTCCTCGAGCACCACACTAACGAAGATAACAACGAGTATCTGTTACAAAAGGAACGACAAGATTTTAATCAAAGTCCTCAAATATGTACATTGTATTCAGTACTGAAAATTTAAATTCATGTAATGAACAAAATTTCTATTCGGAAAAATAACTGTAAAAATTAAATAGAAAATGGTGAAACTCATCGGTTTGGCCTAACCCGTTTGCCGCTAGCGGTGTCGCGTCGACACAAAACGCAACTAAAAATAATGCAATAAAATAAAACGTATCATGAAATCGCAGTGCGTCCTGCTAAGCCCCACTAAATGCACTGTAATGGAATTTCGCCACCGCACTATGTATTAAATATAGCTACACGCCCGATAGCCTGAAATATTTTTCAGCATATAAAAGCTTAAAACCTGAAACTGAATAACAAATTGAAATAAAACATTTTGCCTTTTTTACTTTTTTGAATATTTTATTAAAAGTTCATCAACAGCACGGTTCTTTGTTTGATAAATATAGATGACTATGTAAAATTATTTGACACTTGTATACAAAATTGGATTGTGATTAGTAATATTACAAAAATAAGATATGCGATGACTGAATTCTTTTTATAAATAATTTATTTATTTTTATTTTATTTATAGATTCACGCCTGTATCCCCGAAGTTACCCTGCAAGGGTAAGCAGAGGTGTAATATTACATACACATTTCGCCAAGAATTTTTAGGTTCCACGTAATAGAGGGCGAGACTATTGCCGTACCGGGCACATTACCAGACTCCGTGCTGTTACTGAGAATTTCCTAAAGGAAAAACCCAATAACACTTTGCCCGACCCGGGAATCGAACCCGAGACCTGCCAATCCCACACGCACATTTATGCCGCGAGACCAACGAAAACATATTGCTATGAATTACACAATAACAACGATCCTTTTACCATGCAATGTCACCATGATCAACAAATTGGTGGCAGACAAATGACCATGCAAGGTAAAACCGAGGGATACTTGACGAAATTATTTCGTTACCTTTTACGTAAGTGTTATAGATATCCTTACTAATATTATAAATTTGAAAGTGTGTACGTATGTATGTATGTATGTCCCGTTTTCACGCGAAAACGGCTGAACCGATTTTGTTGAAACTTAATATAGATATATATTGGACCATGGAGACGGACATAGGCTACCATAAGTTGCAAAAATTAAACTGGGAGGGATTGTAGGGAGGATAGAAGTTTGTACGGCAGAAATTTTCCTCTTGGAAGAAAGAACGCATGCGCGAATAATTAAGTGCTGCGCATGTGCTACCTGTTAGTACTGTCACATCATACATATTGGCATATTGGGATCAGTGATTACATTGTTCGCATACCTATCTAAACTAATAAATAATTATATACTACGCTCCAACGGCTGAAACGATTTTCTCTACCTACTAAAATTATAAATGCGAAAGTGTTTATAAATATATATTGTGCACGTATTGAAACATGGCTTGACATTTGTCATGGATACTGTCAGAGTTACTTTGTACCCTATAGAGCTTCTGACTTTTTAGAATAATCAGGAGTGTCTTCGCACAACTTGAGACTAGATTATTATGTGTTACCGCGAATTTAACGCGCGTGAAGCCGCGGGCAAAGGCTAGTTATAAACATGGTAAGGGTAGAAAACCATAAAAGATAATGTCTACAAACTATAAGAACTGTACTAAGGTGAAAGTATCCAGCTCGATGACTAGCCGTATGTAATAGTCAAAATATATTACTGCGACTCTAAGCCGATATTCAAAGAAAAGAAGGAAAAATTTAAAAAGATTAAAATTCGGGTGAACTTCCTTAAGCCTTCTTCAAACTTCAAGGGACAACCTAACTCCTATAATCTCAAGTTGACAAACATCATAATATCTCGTAAATTTTGATGATCTACAAAACTTAGTCTATTTTTCAGAAATGGTAAAAACGTCTTTCCTTAAGCCTACAGGTGAAAACATCTTCAAAACATCATAGTCCTTGATGAAGGGTCAAATTTACATTTAAATTACGATCCCGTAACCACGACTATAATATAAACTTTTTGCCACGAATTTAAGGCACGTCAGTTGTCCTTAATACTTGAAAGTTTGGGTCATCTTCTTCAAAGTGTATTTTATGGTCAAGGTGATTGAGACTTAGTTACATTGAAGTTGTTATACCGCCGGTCTGACGTCAAACATTTGACAGTGTAAGTATTGTTAAGTTAATGTTGGGATTGAGTTTGGAGGACGGTAATTTCGTATGAAAACAACGGTTCGAAATAAGATTATTTTTGCTTGTTCTGTGACAGATTTGTTTTTTGTATGCGTCAAAAGTTTCTAATAGAGTCGAACATTTATTAGGAGGCCGAAAATGGATGTTTTCTACGTTGGGCAAATATGTGAACACTGTAGCACACCCAATATAATAAGGAATAATAAAAACGCACTATATGGGATGTAGGACTTATTATGTACTGTAATAGACACTCTTCATGTTCTTGTGAAACTAATAAAACTTACTATTGATTTATTTTACGCTATAATTCTTAAAAGCTTGATTAAAAGATCTTATAAAAATAACCTTAAAGTATATTTTTTTTCTGTGAGTGTGTTGCCCACTCGGATGTCGGTTTTTTAGTAGTTTTCAGACCATCCGAATGCCTCCTGCAAAGGCTAACGATGTTTGCCATTAATAGCAAAAAAAGAAAATACATGCCAAATTTTAGCTTCTTCCGGTCAATAGTTCTGGTTGTGTGTTTTCTGTCTGTCGACTGACTGTAACAGAAGAATTTTATGTTTATGGAATCATTAATCATCTTCGCACACATCTTCTTGGGTTTACACAACACTAAGTTGTGTTCTGAATATAACAAAGTCTTTAAAAATACTCAAAGCTCGCACTACGACAAAATCATCTCATTTATTGCAACTCAAATAATCTTATTGAGTTATAACAACTTATGGCTTTTTTTTGGCTGGCAACACTGTAAACGTCAGACGTAAAATTACGTAGCTCTGTAATTTTAAAAGTTTTATTTTATTTTAAATGAATATTAAATGCTTAAATATCATTTATGTTATCATACTGTGCATAAAATTGTGAAAGACATTGAGTTTGGTGTTTAAAACCTCGATACGAACAGTTTTTGGCGGACAGATCTACTACCAGGTGTCAACGGACGGATTTGAAATCATCTTTAAACCCGGGGAGTATCTTACTTATTAACTTACACTCCTCATCACACATTTACTCGGCTCACACCAACGTGAGCTTCGTCCATCACACACTGGCACAGTTTCTGTCTCCTTTTGCTTGACAAGACGTGGAAGCAAAATCGAAGACCGAACAAACGCCCCATACAAACACCTACTACACTTACACTTCACATTTATTTAAGTGTTTATATCTTTAACAAGGTCCCTATATATAATATCTTTATAAGTAATATAATATAAAAATTGATACAAATTAGTAAATTTGCCAAGATTATATTTTTCATTTACTACCTACATATTTTGCCTAATTAATTAAAAATTGAATAACACCTTTACTTACAATAATATTTTTCCTTTTCTGTTATTTGTCTACTGTCCTTCTAACTATAAATATTTATTTAAATAAATATATTTATTTATTTATCTATATCTATAAACTCCTACTATTACTGACTTATCTCTTTTCTGACATCTTGTTTATCTTTCTGTCCATAGGTGTTTGACGTATCCTTGGCTATGAGCCATTCCACAATGAGCACTATGATGACCCGGAAGGCCACAGCGAAGGATCTAGAGAACAAGCTGAGAATAACCTTGATAGAATTAAAGAAGTGCCAGGAGGAGAATATACACCTACTGAAGGAGCGTGCAGACTGTGAAGAGGACATCAGGATTGTCAACGATAGGGTTTCCAACCTGAAGGCTAAGCTCGCAGAACTCCATATTGAGTATATGGACACACTGGCCCAGCGAGATAGGTTACAGGAGGAAATACATTTATTAACCGCTAGCAATGATGGCCATTCATGGTCTATGAGTCGCATTAGGGAACTTGAATGCTGTTTAGAACAATCTGTAATAAATATTAAATCCCTAGAACAGACTGTTGAGGAATTAAACAGTAGAAAAACTCAGAACCTTTATACAGAGGTTGTAGGTACTAGCTTAGGTCACAGATCTACTAAACCATTTAAATTAAACACAAGTGGCCTGAAAGGACATAGAAAATATAATAAACTAAACAAACACATTAGGAAACTAATCTTTAGCCTAAAACAATACAAGAAAAATAAAGTAACATCCCAGCAATATAAAGTTTTAGTTTTGAGCGTTCAGAATTGTTATTAGACTTAGAAAAGTACAACACAGAGTTGATAAATAGTAAAATGCTGTATGATCAACATACTAGGGATATCAAAGGTCAAATTACCTCTTTACAGTCTCAAATAGATAGGATGAACACCCAATATCAAAATGAGGTTCAGGATTATATTAGGAAATATGATGAGATAGCTCAGGTAGGTAGGCAAAATCTTGAGTATGTGAAAGCTTTGACAAACACCAATACTTGCCTAAATAGCATAAAATCAACCATACCCACTTGTGAGCCTCAGAATATTTTTGATTTTGACAAAAGTTATTATTTAGCAAATAATACAACAGATAGGTCTTCCTTAGGTAGGAATGGCACAAATAAAGTTTATATGTTCTCTGATAGGTTCGGTTTAGGCTTAGGTAGTTTAATAAATTGTGAATTGAAACAACACAATATTATTAATTATTGCTATCCAGAGTCTTCTTTTTCACATCTAATTGATAAATTAAATACAACAATATTTGATAGGGAGTCCACAATAATTATCTCATACGGTGATAGTCAAATAGTGACTAAAAAAGATATAATTAATTTAACAGAAGTTATGTTATCGCTTCACAGAACATATGATTGCAAATTTATTAGTATGACTTTGCCTTATGCTTATAGTTTAAACGCTATGATGAATAGACATATTCATGAACATAACTTGATGTTATACAATTTGACATGGCAATATAAGGATTTTATTTTATTTTTTGACATCAATAATTTTATTAATAATTTTACATTGACCAAAGATACTATGTATCTGCCATTATTTTATAAAAGACAAGTTGCTAAATTATTAGCATATAATATACAAAATGACACAGGTACATGTAGGGTATCCAAGAATTTAGTTTCTGTAAATAGTTCCTATCCTTATAATTCTTCTATTGAGAATACTGACACAAGTTCTTTAAACTTAAGAACAGGACAAAGGGTAGACAAATTGAACTGACTGTAGCACATCAAAACATACAAGCTCTATCTGGCAAGGATTTAGAATAAGGTTTATATTTAAAAAATCATAGTATTAAAGTTATGTGCATTACGGAACACTGGCTTAAAGAATACCAGATTAAATTCATAAATAACACACAATACACAGTACACAGTGCCTTCTCTAGGAAACAAGCTATTCATGGTGGATCATTGATTATTGTTTCAAACAGTTTAACATGTAAAGAACGGAAAGACATAGCTAGCTTGTCTATAGAACGCACGGTGGAACTGTCATGCATTGAGCTTGAGCAGCATATTATTATATGTGTATATCGTCCTCCATTAAGTGACTTTAATTTGTTTGAATCTGTTATGGAAGATGCAATTAGTAAAATTAGGAGCAATAAGAAAGGGATTATAGTTTGTGGTGATTTTAATGTTAACATTCTTGAAAATTCAATAATGACTTGTAGATTTTTAAACCTTTTTAGATCATTTAATTTGAAAAATTAATTTCTTGAACCAACTAGAATCACAGCAACATCTTTCACCTGTCTTGATAACATATTTAGTAATTGTATTGTTTCAGATAGAGTTGTTACTTCTGAATTAACTTCGGATCACTGTAGTCAATTAGCTAGGTTTCCATATTACAATGATAGCATGGTACAGAGAGTGTTGGTTAGGCCATTACCTAGGCATAAGTTTAATGAATTCCGGAATAAAGTATTGATTGGAATGAATACTATGAATCCTGACTTAATAGAAATAGATTCGCCAAATAAGAATTTTAACAATTTATTTAATATAGTTAATAACACGTTTCAGAATACTTTTAAGACTAAGGAGAAAGTAATTAAGGAATCTCGAGCTTTTAATGAGTGGGCTACTGCGGGTATTTACAAAAGCAGAGCAAAAATGTATGAGTTGTATGGTATGAAAAAATACAATTCTGATTTAAACTTCACTGAGTATGTTAGGAATTATTCTAAAATATTTAAAAGAGTGTGCAATACAGCTAAAGCTATATTCGTTAGGAATAAAATTAAACAATCTTCGAATAAAGTTAAGGCAACCTGGCGAGCTATTAATGAAACAACAGGTAAGACAACATTAAGAAGTAATAGTTTTAGTCTTCTTGATAATGATAAATTAATTCATAATGACGAAGAAGTCGCACACACATTTAATAACTTTTTTTCTAGCATACCACTTACTACTACTAGAGAATTAAAATCATCAGCTATAGTCGCAGAAAACCTATTAGAGTCTAGTGTAGGAAAATGTGAAGTAATATTTAAATTTCATAGTATTAGTTCTACCGATATTATAAATACTTTTAAGTCTTTAGAGTCTAAAAATACAGGTGATCTCTGGGGCATTTCTGTTAAGGTTTTGACAAGTATAATTGATGTAGTGGCTCCTTATTTAAGCAACTTATTCAATAAGTGTATTAAATCTGGCAGTTTTCCAGATCTAATGAAACATTGTAGAATAATACCTCTGTTCAAATCCGGCAATAAGACTGATCCTAGTAATTATAGGCCAATATCGATACTACCTGCTTTTAGTAAGATTTTTGAAAAGATCATACTCAAGCAACTACTAAGACATTTTAATCAAAACAGCCTCCTTCATGGTGAGCAATATGGTTTTACCAAGGGTCTTTCGACAACAGATGCAGGAGTAGCGTTACTCAAACATATCTACAGTGCTTGGGAGAATTCCCAAAATGCTGTTGGTGTGTTCTGCGACCTTTCGAAAGCATTTGATTGTGTCTGCCATGAGATGCTCTTGTGCAAGCTTAGACATTACGGCGTCCAGACTAAAGCATTGGATGTCATTAAGTCGTACTTAAGTGACAGGATCCAATGTGTTGAAATAAATGGCTCAAAATCCAATGGCTTACCTGTTGATTTAGGAGTGCCACAGGGCAGCATCCTAGGGCCTTTCTTGTTTCTTGTTTACATAAACGATTTACCTTTTTACTTGAGAAACATTTGTGACGTTGTACTGTTTGCTGACGATACTTCTTTGATATTTAAAGAAGATAGAAATAAGGAACACTTTAACGAAATAAACAGTGCACTCATTCAAGTGACTAAATGGTTTAATGTAAACAATCTAGTACTGAACGCCAAAAAAAACAAAATGTGTTAAGTTTGCTCTGCCTAATGTCAGAAACTTTGGTCCTAACATAGTTTTAAATGACGATGTACTCGAAACAACTGAATCCACATTATTTCTAGGATTAACACTTGATTCGAAGTTACAATGGGGTGCGCATGTTACATATCTCTCAGGGAAACTTAGCTCAGCTGCTTATGCCGTTAAGAAGGTTCGTAGGTTGACCGATGTCGAAACGGCTAGATTGGTTTATTTTAGTTATTTTCATAGTGTTATGTCATATGGCATATTGTTATGGGGTAGAGCTGCTGATATCCAAAATATTTTTATATTGCAGAAACGGGCAGTTAGGGCCATTTACCAGTTAAAGACAAGAGTCTCACTCAAAGAAAAATTTAAAACTATTGGTATTCTTACTGTAGCGTCACAATATATTTATGCCAGTGTTATGCATGTAAGACTAAACATAAATTCTTATAAAATGAATAGTGACAGACACAATATCAATACTCGAAATAGACATAAATTATGTGTTCCGTATTTTCGTTTGCACAAAACGCATAGCTCTTTTATTGGGCTCAGTATTCGCATATACAATAAATTACCAACTTATATTTTAGACTTGCCATTAAGTTCGTTTCAGGCAGAAGTTAAAAAGAATCTTATAAATAAGGCATATTACAGTTTGAAGGATTATTTTGATGACAGGAGCGCTTGGAAGTAGTTGTTCGCTTTTGACTAGGTCAATAATTAGTAGTTTTATTTTATAGTGTAGTTAATTACGATATTCTCATTTCATACTATATTTTGCATTCATGTTCCACACTTTCATTATAACTTTGCGGATTTGTAAAATGTGGGTAACTCGTGGTCATGGGCTAACTAATAGGTTGTCGATTGCTTTGGGTTCATAATACCGTTACTTTCTGCTTCATTCACTTCTACCATAGTTCTGACCATGTTCGCGAGTTGCCTACATTAAAAAGACGTAAGTGGATGCTCCTGTTTCACCATATTTACTTTGGGAGGCTTACCATATGAACATCATTTACTGCTTGACTATGATATCAATAGCTACTAAAAATTTTACTAGTAGATGTCTACAATGTGAAACAGTTGCAGCTCCTTACAAAAATAAAATGTACCACCATTATATTTGTTTGAAAAGAGTGGCCATGAGTTTTATTGCCCGTTCTTTCTCGTGGTTCTACCTATTGCATTGCGAACGTGGCAGTAAATGTAAATGTAGAATCATTAAGTAATTAACTTAAATTTTGACGTTCATAAGCATCACTTTGTGGCCTAGATGAATAAATGATTTTGATTTTGATTTTGATTTTATGCATTGAACACGGAACTTTCCCTGCCAAGTTAAAAATATCTGTCACTAAGCCAATTTAAAAAGAAGGCTTAAAGCAAGATGTCTCAGGTTACATACCGAAGCAAATGTAATATCTAATTCCCATATTCTCTAAGATAATTGAGAAGGTAAAACATTACAATAATATATAAATATTTTGAAAATCATAACTTATTCATCTGCGAAAAAGGGGGTTTTCGTCCGAGTAAGACCATAAATATGGCCATGTAAAAAAATTATAACGGTCTGATTAATAAGGTACTAATAGCTGCCATGTATATGGATATGACTAAGGCCTTCGATCATGTGTATAACGGCCTTATGGCTAGATAATTACACAGATACAAAGTAAGGGGTAACGTGTTGTCACTGCTCCGATCAGATTATTTGAGTGCAAAAACACAAGGGACACAAATTAACTCACTTTGCAGATCATAAAAAACTGAACAAAAGCTACCTGTCTAATCAGAGAATAGTCCCATATGGTATACCACAAGGGGGTATATTGAGACCGTTACTTTGTCTTACTTATATAAACGAGCTACTTACCTAAAGCTTTTGCGTTTTTTAACATTAATGCATATGAAAAAGATATAAACGACTATACATAACATATTAAATTGGTTGACATGCTATAATCTGTTAATAAATCTTGAAAAAAACAAAATAGAATGCTACACTCCAAATAAATCATCCTTGGTATGTCATCACGCATGCTCAATAATAATATGATTCTAAAAAAAATAAGAGTGATATTAAAGGTTTAAAAAAATAATTAAAGAATTTCTTAGTCACTAGACCATACTAAACTATCAAAAAAAAAATATAACTCTTCTGGTTATTGAGCCAAAATGCTTTTAGCGACATTTTATTTTATTTCTATATGTATTTACATATTTTTAATTTGTATTAGTTGTAATAGCGTAGTACGGCTGAGAAGTGTGATTATACAAACAATAAAATTATATATTAACATCTCTGTAAGCACTGTTTTAACAATAAAGGCATTTGATTTGATTAAAAAAAAATATTATGAAGTAACCAGCATATCTGAGAGCATTTGATTAAAAAAATATTATGAAGTAACCAGCCTATCAAATTGAATAACGCTAGGACGATTATATCGTATCTCCACAGTACTCATGTACAAAAGCGTTCATAGCGAGACTTGGCTTGCCGTTTGTAACAGATCGACAAAGTTAAGCAACGCTTGCATAGGCCGCCACTTGGATGGGTGACCACGTGTGGTATTTACTTCTGAGCGCTACCATGCTTCGGAGGGCACGTAAAGCTGTCGGTCTTTGGTCTTGTCTTAGCATAAGAATCGTTAGGCCATGTCGCAGGCCTTCGGGCGGTCTGATAACCCATACAATAGAGTTGGCCACACACTCACACGAAGCGTGTTCAGTGTTGTTGCTATCCGCGTCGAACATCAGACGACGCGTCGTGAAAGTCTACGTGGCGATTTCCTTCAATAAAAGGACATCTGCGTCACTCGCTGTTTTCCTTCCAATCCCGTTACCCAATCCGTAACAATAATTATAATGACTTTCGTTTAAAATATTAATTAAAAGTTCTCCGTAATGTCTTACAACCCGCATTTGGACAGCGTGGCGAAATATAGCCTATGCTTTCTTATAGTAAGAAGAGGTTCGTACTCACCATTAGGAGATAATTATTCTATATGAGACTGATGATAACGAAAGAATGAGCAGCAAAATTAGAATATAAATTAAGATTTAAATAATAGTAACACGTAATACGTTATTACTTATAAACAGATCACATCTTTATGCTACATTGATATTGATGATTTATGATGACGTGAAATGTAATTTACTGATAGTGAAGTGTGAAATTCGTAATTATTTAGGGTTAACAAATGTAGCTGTCTCCCTTAACAATATTAATTTGTGTTTCAGTCAGTGCAATTGTGCCACGATGGCCTACAAATATATAAAACGTATGGACAATTTCCTAAAAGAAATAATTTCAGTCAAAACTATTTTATGCTTCGGTTTAGCAGGAGGGCTGTATTTTGAAATAAGTACAAACAAAAGTGTGACATATGTTGTTAAAGCGTATTGTGTATTATTCTGTGTGATGACAGTGTAATTTTTATTATCACTAACCATTGCTGTATAACAAGAACACATATTAAGATACATTTTCAGCTTGATCGCTGTTAACTATCTGCTCGTTTGTGTATCGTTGCTTATACATTCAGATAGCCATCTAAAACTGCTGGGCGATATGAAAACTGCCGGGTTCATAATTGGCGGCACTGACTTGCCAATATCACGCTTCTTATTTTTGGCGCTTGTAGCAGAAGAGATAATTCTGAACACTACATATTGTATATCTATTAGTAAAGCAGCTGGTACACACTTCATGTGCATAGCAAAGCTCGAGATTTTCATGTTCATTGTATTTATACTGTTAACTATACAAATATCATGTTTTGCAAAAATTATGATGTTCGAATTATTTTTTTACCAAATAACTGCATATAGAAAACAGCTGCAACAGATCCTTTCTGAAATCATTATGCCAGGAAACATGGAACCCGCGAAGACAAAAATGAGGCATTGGATGAACAATTATAAACTCATATAGGATATTGTAGACAATCTGAGTACAGCAATGAAAATTCTGGTTGGTATTTTGAGCCAATTTAAAAAATTTCAACTTTTATTTGTATCATTCCACTGAACGAGTTAATGATTTCAGATTACTACTGCTGTATTTTATAATGTAACGCACTCAATCGTTTGGGCGTATTATTTTTTAGAAAATTTTAAGATGTTATCTTACCAGATTACTTACTTTTATTTTATAGACGCTTATCTATTATATTTGATTTATTTTTTCTTTTAATTTACAGTATTTACCAATAATACCAAAGTTAGCAGAAGTTTCTTTGGCACTTGTTTTAGGATACATACCGCCATTATTTATTGAATTAACCAAACGCGAAGTCAATCTCATGAAAATGGCTATCGGACGGCGATTACTTTTATGTAGAGGTACGAGGCCACTTTACGCTTATTTAACGTGTTTTAACAATTTATTTCGCCACGGATCTTTCAAAATGAATTGAGGTTTCTAAAACCAATTTTCACAAAGTAATATTTTGAAAGATTTACGCTTCCAAAATAGCAAAATGTCGTTGTTGGTCTTATCCACAATTTAGCGCATGGTGCATACCACCTTTGTTATTATTTTAATTGAGTCTACAATACATATTTTATTTTACATACAGATGTGAAATCACGTGACATACTACAGGACTACTTACTATTCCTTGAGCACCGCCCCTTCCAGGTCACAATATGGCGACTGTTTTCTTACGACATGCGACTGATCTACAGCGTGATCAAGTTATCTACATCTTACACGATTGCTACTCTACAGTTTGCGGACTTTTTTGATTAATCTAATTGATTATTTCGTGTCTAATTATGAACTTTGATAAAAAATAATAAAATGTGTCTGTTACAACAGTTGAGTTATTATTATAATAAGTTAGGTAGTTATTCAAATAAAAATTTTCACCACACATTTCAAACGGTGGGTTTCGTAAAAAGCGACTGAGGAAAATACACGAAGCAAATAGTATCCCTGCGAAGAGTCGAAAATCTTGATATGAAACCCTGTACCAAATCGTCTGGCCAGCATAATGTTGCGTACACCTCAATATTGGTTAAGGAGGATGTGTGGATCTTGTGGATAGCACTCAGTTTTTAGGCATTCCGTTGGATTCTAAGCTGCAATGGGGACCACTTATTAGTAAGTTGTCGAATAGACTCAGCTCTGCAGCATACGCAGTCAGAAAAATTCGCCAGTTAACTGACATTGACACAGCCAGGCTTGTATATAATAGTTATTTTCATAGCTTAATGACATACGGTATTCTTTTGTGGGGATATTCTGCTGACATTCACACCATCTTTGTTCTGCAGAAGAGAGCTATCCGATCAATTTATAATATGGATTATGGGAAATGGGAATGGAATGGTTAAGGAATAAATTTAAAGAAATAAATATTTTAACAGTTGCAAGCCAGTACATATATTCCAATCTTTATATGTACTCCAAAATAAGGCCTCATACTAAAAAAGTGATATCCACAATGTAAATACTAGAAATAAGAGTAAACTAGTAGTGTTGTCCACACGGCTAGAGAAAATAAAAAGATCTTTCAGAGGCCAATGTGTGCGCTTTTACAATAAAGTACCAAGCAATATACAACATTTAAGTTTCAACAAATTCAAGAAGTTTATAAAACGAAAACTATGTCAAAAAGGCTACTATTCAGTACTAGATTATATTGAAGATAAAAATGCTTGGGATTAACTTGTTCAGTATCACGGACTATTTCCTACTTAACATTGTAAGTTTTTTTGTGAATGTGAGCTGTTGTGTCTGTATTGTGCTAGTCTAGTTTAGTGCTTTTATATTACTTTTTTTAAATAACCATATTAATTAACGACAACATTATGGACAATCCAGCTCATACAGGGTTGATACCGACGGTATGATTTTAATTAAAACCACATATAGTACATGATATATAGGTATAAGCTCCACAGCAAATTTCAGTTCAATAAGAGCAGTAGTTTAGTCACTAGTCAAATATTTAGTTTTGACTAAACTGGAACAGGTCTTAACTCTTACGTTAAGCTGTTCTGCGCCCGTAGTAAAGGTCATACACCTTAAAACACTATGAAAATACGCGTTTTGCGTGTTTACATTACATAATCTGCCAAATTCACTCATTACGCTACCGCAATAAGGACGAATAAGCATAAAATCTCACAAAAAAGTCGCACACTTTCACACTTGAATGGCATCTCGCTCTTATTCAATAATAGTAAGAGAAAGATAGACAAAGTCACTCGTACACAATGTTGCGTTGCCATGGCAACTTGATAGCTATTGGTTACGGATTTCTTCATTGAGAATGTGATACTCGTCAGTCGTTACGCGATTGTGAAAAATATGGCGGAATTAGTTTTGTTTATTGCGCGGTGCGCACGCGCCATATTGAAATTAAAGTTTAATTTCATTTATTAACCATTGCTTATTGCAATCTGGATACCATTTAGGTGTTCAAAGAGCTATTGGTGTGAAGTGGGAGTGTTTTTTATTTGTGTGACAGCACAATGATGTTTAGATGACTAAAATAAGTGTTTGTGTCTCGTTTTATTTGTGACATGATACTTACGGAAATAATTACAATCGAGTGATAGTATTTGTTTTGGAGTATTTTAACATTTACATGTGCAGCCCTACAAACCAGTAAGTGTTGTTTGATGTGTGAAATCAATAAATACTTAATAGTGCAAAGTTAACATTTATCACATATACTTACGGAAATAATTCAAATCCACTGATATTAGGTATGTGTTTTGAAGTATTTTAATATTTAATCAATTAAAAAGTTTGGTAGCCTACAGTGACTTTGTTGTAAAACTGCAAAACAATATCGTACGGCCTAGTTGTGTGTAAATGAGAAAAATATTTTGTCATAATTGAGGAGCAGGCGAACAAAACTGGGCTTGTCCACGTATCACCTTTTTTTTTCTTTTTTTATATACCTCTGAAAGTAAACATCTATGCATTACCAAAAGATTTTCAATCAATTCCGGATCTTTCATATTCAAAATAAAGATGTAAATTTGCCTTTTCATGCAGAAACGGACTTACATTTTACTTTATTTAGATTTTCAATCAAAACTGGACTAAAACAATACAAATATTTTCATGCTGAAGGATTTTCAAACAAATTGTAACTTGTCCATTAAAATTTACGAATATTTCTATATGGTACCGCACCAACCAGGGGGCTATCTTGTCAACATCGTGGGAGAGGCAGAGGTTTTAGAGGAAGAAATGTGAGCCGAGCTGAGTCTTGTTTTTCTTATGTACACTGCGGCATAAAAGTTTAAAATATTTATAAAAACTCCTGAAAACGAACTCAACACTGTATCTTTACTAAAATCATCATAGAACCACACATCACTTCTTCACAGACTGCCAGCTGTGAATGAGATTAAGCAGCAGAAAAAAAAAGATGTGGAGCAAATCTTGGCTAAGCTGTTTGGAAAACAGAAAATCCTGAAGTTGAATGGTTCAAAGTTCAAAGGCATAATTTCCAGTCATACATCAACTGCTGTAGTTACAGAAAATAGCGTCAATGATGACGATGCTGATGCCGATGTTAAAGAATGCGATTGTTGTGAGCACGATTAACAAGATTTTGTATAGTGATTGATTTTTATTAAAGCTTTTGATATAAATTAATGAAATTTTCAAATACAGACTTCTCCAGCAACTTTTCAATCAAAAACCGGAGTTGTCCAAATTTTCGAACAAAACCAGACTTGTCCTTTACAAAAATAATAATAAAAAAGCGACAGGTAATATTTTTGATTAACATGAAGCGGGTTCGTCTTTGTACTTATATGTAGTTTGCATGTACTAACAATCAGAACTCTGACTAAACTATATTTGCTTCATTCACATTTTTCGCCCTCCTGTAAAAAATCGTTTATTGGACAATTCCGGTTTTGTTCGCCTGCTCCTCAATTATGTACCCACTAACGTCTGTGCCGTGCCACCGTCGCTAGATAGGTATGTACTATGTAGGTATTGTAATGGTGTTGCTGGCTACACCAAATTAATTAATAATATATAGTTTTTAGGTCGCATACTTGTTTCCACATGTGTTTGTCTAATCGCTACGATGGCGCCAACGTTCTGCAATTAGTAAACTCATAAATTCTAAGAGGTTGACAAATTTATAAGAGTTATGTGACAGGCATATGAATAAAGAAATAGCCATGAAATATGAGAAACCATTTGCACTGTAGTGTTCACATGCGGTGTAGTTGAGGATCATAAAGAAAGGGATCAACGATAAGAAACGGACCTTGTCAGGTTGCGTTGGTTGTGTTTGACTGGACAGTCGGTCTTAGGAGGCGGAGCTAGTCGGGTCCCAGGACAGCGTGACGTGGTAGTGGTGGTGTTGGAGGGGACAGTCAATGTTGGGACGCGAAAGAGGGCAGAGCACGGGAACGCTCTAGCGTGGTGATTTAGACAGTCAGTCTTAGGACGCGGAAGAGGGCAGATCTCGGGAACGCGAAGCGTGGTAGTTTAGGAAATACGGAAAGAGTGGTGTTTCGTGAGACAGTTGGTCTTATGGCGCGAGAGAGATCGGACCTGGCCTAGCGCGAAAGAGGTTCGGTGTTGGTCGATAATTAGTGCTTAGTGATATCGAAGAACAAGGCGAGCGGCTTCAAGAGAAGGTGATCAGCACAGGGCAAGGGGTAAGTTTGGCAGTGACGCAGCTAAAAGTCCGGTGAGTGTCTGTTATTAACTTTACTGTAATTTATTGCATGAACTGTATAACATTAATAACTCTGTTGTGTATCTATGTCTATATCACACCATATATATATGTATATATATACCAGGCTGACTAAAATATAAAGTTCTCTATGAGATATTGTACATAGTTATATTATTAATAACCGCGTGTACCATTAGTAGTGGTTCGTACCTTGTTGATGATGGATGTGAAGACGAGCGATGTATGATGGGAGTCTCCGTATTCGCGATCAGGTGGTAGAATGCAGGACTTTCACAATCGCTGTCTAAACCTGCGTACAGGCCAGTACATAGCAGCTGACAAGGTTTTAAAGAGCGAAAGAAGAGCCACCTGTCGGTCACGCGGTAACCGTAAGTCCCGGCGGCTAATCTAGCGGCGATTGTAACGAGAGCTTCCCGGCAAACTATGCGCGATGGCTTAATACGTTTTAATTGACTATGTTTGTATGGGCTTCAATGTTGTGACTTGCGGTAAGGAGGCGTTTTGTGACATCAGTTCTGAGACTGTTACTGTACACTCAACACTATACACTGGATATCGCTGAAATACTCGGCGCCGATAATACTATATGACTAATATACCTGGATCATGTTCTCCGTCTCCCTGGAGCTGCCGTCTCTGAGATACGCTGCCTTGTACTCAAGTACCAATATGTGAAGCAAGAATATATGGCGAGTGATTTTGTGATGACAAACCAATACTAATGTATCGCTGTCTTTAGTATTTTGATGTCCACTTTCATTCAATTATAAGCATTTACGTTTGGTAAATGCTGTCAGCAGAGGAATATAAAGTAAGGACGAATTCCATGGTCCTGCGCGGGGAGGTGCGCGGGAACCCTGGCCACAAAATTACTTGGCGGGGCTGGCATTTTAAACCCAGTTATTAAGAAAACTAAAATTTTAATCAGCCTGGGGTCCATAGGATTCCGTTACATTTGGTGCCGTGACCAGGATCCTCGTCATAAAATATTCTGATTCACTTCAGAATAACGAGGAAGAACTAAAGGGTTACTACACAAACACAACGTAGAAAAATACAAACACAACGTAGAGAAATAACAATACATAACGTAGGAAAATATCGATCTAATTAGGCACAACTTGTTATTCATTAATCGATAGACGACCATGTTCATTTCAGAAAGACGAAATAATATTTAAGTCACGGCAATTATCTCAATATTTATTAGTCCGAAGGGGGCGATATTGTGCCTAAATGCCACACTCTCGCACGTGTTATTTATTTTAATGGAAATGCGGTACCTCTCATAACATTGCCGAATCTCGAAAGTAAACATATTATTGACCACATAGGTTCAAGCGCTTTACCTATAGCTCATGCACATAATTTATACTGTATGTCGAGTTCGAGTCTCAACAGTGGTTATATTATTGGCTACAGAAAATGCTTTACGTTTAAATATCTCGACTTCGACTCTCGATAATAAGCATATTGTTGGTTACAAGCACTTCCGTATCAGGTTCGCTGTTTGAGTCCGATTCGTGATGCAGACTAGCGATGGTTAGAAATGTTAGAACTAATTTTGGATAGGGAAAGAGAAGGATTTTATATTATATAGATTATATTTATAGGATATCTGGTGTAGGCCATTAACATGGCTTGAGATTAATGTATAATGCACACCAGAATATTCCGTGGAACACCTAGGTGTAGTTAAATCAGGTTAGACTCCTGAGTAATGTCTGTGACGATAACTATATTGATGTGCAACGTCAACAAACTGTCGCCGTATTATTAATAGCGTGTTTGATAACTGTATATAATAAGAGGGAATTATTTAAGGATAAATAATGTATAATATTTTGTTGGAGTTGCGGGACAGGAATTTATTACACTAACGTACTGAAATAGCAGGTTCGACTCCTGTTGCTAGTATATTATAAAAATGTTTTCAACAGACTTACTGAAATAGTGGGTTCGATTCCTGTTGCTATGATATTTCAAAATGGTGTCAACAAACGTATTAAATAACGAAATCTAGTAATAATATCTATCTTATGCATACGCGTTCTTTGGACAAGCATCTATTAGTTTATTACATTGGTTGGGTTGAGATTCTTACAGAATGCATAGGGTTTTTATTGATGAAGTTTACACGAGCTTTAATTGAGAAAAGGATTATTCTGAGGTCATATATCAGTAAATTTTGTTTCCTAACGTGTTAGCAAGTAGATTAGGGTAATATTAGCCCACTGCAGTATTTTGGTATACCTTATAAAAGCTCTAGGTTCGATTCCTGAGCATTGGTGAAAGTCGGCGGATATTATACTCATGTATCTAATGATCGGCGCCGGCTTTATTGAAGCCGTACAATGTGATTTTAAATATTTTGGGTTCGATTCTCAAACATAAAAAGAATGCACACTATTGTTGAACACGAAACTATTATGTTAATTGTTGTTATTTTAGCAGGAATTAATACTTCGCCGATAATGTGCATCTGGACCTGGGTTTAGTGACCATTATTTTAAAATGTTTTGTTTTAAAATTGTTTCCCAAACTAGAAAGGCAATGCAATAAGCCGACATCTGGCACGTTTTGTTTCCAAATGCCAGCGTGTGAAAAAAATAAGGGATAAAACAAAAAAGGGAAACACATTTTAGATGTTTATTAGTTAAAATAAAGAAGGCTAGAAAGGAACTATTGTTCTTTTGTATTATTGATGTGCTTTGTCCGAACGCGCCAACGCGCACGTGAAAAGGACAGGATGGGCTACTTTGTTAAGATATGATTGCGCATGTGGCGCATTGTTTTAAGGAACTGAATGGCTTTGGAGAGTCATTTACGCCGTTTTTTAGGATGGGTTCAATTCCCATCGTGAAAGGAGCCATAGTTCTTTTGTATTATTGATCTGCTTTGTCCAAGGGCCAAGATCGGCTACTTTGATAAGATATCACTGCACATGTGCTGCATTGTTTTGAAAAACTGAATGGCTTTTGTAAGTCATTTCTGCCGTCTTTGGTATGGGTTCGATTCCCGTCGTGCGTCATATGAAATAGAAATTCTACACGTGTTAATTCTAAGCATCAGTATTTTACTTATCTGTTACAGTTTAGGCTATCGCAGATTTTGGTTAAGCTGAGTATTTACAATACTTATTCATCTGTGTTACAATGTGATTGTAAGTGGCAATGATGTATGTATTTGTTACACCTGGTATATTCTACACATACCTTTTAACCACGGGTTTTTTACCAGGGTTCGAGCCCCGAGTTTACTTAGAGTTTGACATTGAATTCATATTTCTCATGAGATTCGAGAGGTGTGTAAGCAGTATGCTAACAACGTCTTGATACATACTAGACTCATAGACATAGTTTAGCCCTGTCGTGTGATATCCGTAAACAGCTAACTTGATTCTGAAGTTCAAATAAAATAATATTTTGTTGCTAGACTCATGCAATATACTTAATACGCATACTGAAAAATATTCATTGGTGATCCGCATCACATCTTCTAATTATCTGTTAGTTTGTATCCGGGTTTAGTACTCAAATAAAAGTCGTATATTATATGACTAATCTTGGAAGTTTGATACTCGTGGCATTTCATTTAAAATTCCAGGACCCTTCGTCACCTTTTACATCAACTACCGCACGTGTTGTTGCGTCCGTCGGCTGTGAGTACAAAGTAGCGGCGTTCCGGTAACGTGAAAGGCAGTTGCAGTATGCGTCGAAGGAGATATCTCACATTGGATCATCTTACACAGAGCTAAGTTTTCATTATCTTTACTAACTATAAACGTGCACATCGACTAACTTCAAGCAAGTGGACTACCTCTGATCCGAACTCTCAAATATACAATATTAAACGAAGGTTTAAGTTACATAGGGCCTTATGTGTGTCGTTCGTTATATAGAACTTTTTTTTATGGCATAATATATTTGGCAACTGCGTCCAACTGCACGAGTAATAATAGTAATTGTTATTTACGTTAACTGTAATCAGACCCTTAATAATGAAGCAGATATCATGTCGATACACTTGATGATCCGAATGAAGAACTGATTGGAGCGGCAAATTCGCCGGACATTGTGGGTTCGATCCCCACGCGTGCAATTTCGAGCTAAATGGGAATAATTCCTAGCGTGGGACCAAGTTCAGAATTGTTTAGTTGTAAGGAATGTCGAGTTATCGACTGGGGAAACCACTGCTGCACTGTACTATTGTTTACGACTATTTAGCTCATTATATAAAACTATTGCAACTACTTGTCTGTCACTTTTGATAAAACTAGTCTCTTATACGAGTGTGTGCGAACTATTCCAGCCACTGCTACCTGACGCTATGTACACCCGCTACTGAACCCGATTTCAACGAGTGACAATGGCTAATCAGGTACCTTGATCATACCACGCTGCCCGTTTATCAAGGAGACATCTGGTATGTACACCTCCATTCTAAGCATGGATAGGATGTCTTATAGATTGTACTACTATTTTGAGAATTTAATGCTAAAACGCCATCTGGCTTATTGGAATGCAGAGGTTACGGGCCACTGGTGATCTCGGTTATGTGCACTAGTTCCAATAAGAAGTTTAGGTCTGAGGAGAAGTTTAGTAGTATACAGATGGATAAGAGTTTTGATAATTTCTCATAGGCATAGTAAAACGTTCATATTTGAATAGGCACAGTTGAGGCAACAATTGCTATAGGATACTTATAAGCAACAATGTTGTCGTAATATGGAGATGGCTGAAGTATAGTTAGTTAGTTATTGTATCGTACGGAGTGACCTTAGCAAAGGTATGGTAGGGTTATTATTGTCAATCAACTATGAGTTAGGATAAGTGCTATTGAAGCAGTGGTTATTTATTGGAAGTTGTATGTTACTTGCCGATAGTTAATGGTGGAAGACAAGATGCAGTTTTAACTGGCGTACTCTAATACATATGCTATTGTATCTGTAGTGAAAGCTCATATGCTATGACTTAGTCTACGCGTCTGATTTTCAGAGGGGGGAATGTAATGGTGTTGCTGGCTACACCAAATTAATTAATAATATATAGTTTTTAGGTCGCATACTTGTTTCCACATGTGTTTGTCTTATCGCTACGATGGCGCCAACGTTCTGCAATTAGTAAACTCATAAATTCTAAGAGGTTGACAAATTTATAAGAGTTATGTGACAGGCATATGAGTAAAGAAATAGCCATGAAATATGAGAAACCATTTGCACTGTAGTGTTCACATGCGGTGTAGTTGAGGATCATAAAAAAAGGGATCAACGATAAGAAACGGACCTTGTCAGGTAGTAAGGATTCGAGAGGCGTTGCGTTGGTTGTGTTTGACTGGACAGTCGGTCTTAGGAGGCGGAGCTAGTCGGGTCCCAGGACAGCGTGACGTGGTAGTGGTGGTGTTGGAGGGGACAGTCAATGTTGTTACGCGAAAGAGGGCAGAGCACGGGAACGCTCTAGCGTGGTGGTTAAGACAGTCAGTCTTAGGACGCGGAAGAGGGCAGATCTCGGGAACGCAAAGCGTGGTAGTTTAGGAAATACGGAAAGAGTAGTGTTTCGTGAGACAGTTGGTCTTATGGCGCGAGAGAGATCGGACCTGGCCTAGCGCGAAAGAGATTCGGTGTTGGTCGATAATTAGTGCTTAGTGATATCGAAGAACAAGGCGAGCGGCTTCAAGAGAAGGTGATCAGCACAGGGCAAGGGGTAAGTTTGGCAGCGACGCAGCTAAAAGTCCGGTGAGTGTCTGTTATTAACTTTACTGTAATTTATTGCATGAACTGTATAACATTAATAACTCTGTTGTGTATCTATGTCTATATCACACCATATATATATGTATATATATACCAGGCTGACTAAAATATAAAGTTCTCTATGAGATATTGTACATAGTTATATTATTAATAACCGCGTGTACCATTAGTAGTGGTTCGTACCTTGTTGATGATGGATGTGAAGACGAGCGATGTATGATGGGAGTCTCCGTATTCGCGATCAGGTGGTAGAATGCAGGACTTTCACAATCGCTGTCTAAACCTGCGTACAGGCCAGTATATAGCAGCTGACAAGGTTTTAAAGAGCGAAAGAAGAGCCACCTGTCGGTCACGCGGTAACCGTAAGTCCCGGCGGCTAATCTAGCGGCGATTGTAACGAGAGCTTCCTGGCAAACTATGCGCGATGGCTTAATACGTTTTATTTGACTATGTTTGTATGGGCTTCAATGTTGTGACTTGCGGTAAGGAGGCGTTTTGTGACATCAGTTCTGAGACTGTTACTGTACGCTCAATACTATACACTGGATATCGCTGAAATACTCGGCGCCGATAATACTAAATGACTAATATACCTGGATCATGTTCTCCGTCTCCCTGGAGCTGCCGTCTCTGAGATACGCTACCTTGTACTCAAGTACCAATATGTGAAGCATGAATATATGGCGAGTGATTTTGTGATGACAAACCAATACTAATGTATCGCTGTCTTTAGTATTTTGATGTCCACTTTCATTCAATTATAAGCATTTACGTTTGGTAAATGCTGTCAGCAGAGGAATATAAAGTAAGGACGAATTCCATGGTCCTGCGCGGGGAGGTGCGCGGGAACCCTGGCCACAAAATTACTTGGCAGGGCTGGCATTTTAAACCCAGTTATTAAGAAAACTAAAATTTTAATCAGCCTGGGGTCCATAGGATTCCGTTACAGTATCTATAGTCGTAATAAATGTTGTCATTCATGGTGATCCTAGATTAGTGTAAATATTATACATGGTGTTTGCGTATTAAATTGATTTAATTTGTTTCAAAGAAAAAAAAGATATTCTCAATTTTCATTGTAATAAACTGAAAGGACTATGCGTCAAATTGGGCTCAGTGTCCAACAGAGTTATGACATATTATGCCATTGTAAAGGATTTTATTAGTACTAAAATTGTTACTACCGGCACCACCTTCAATTCCATTGCAGAAAAAAGATATGCACTTAAATAGTTTTTGTAGAAAAATACAATTGTTAGTCATAAAACTATTATAGTAACAATATAGTCATACTTTAAAATCAGTGGCGAAGCTAGCTTGGGTGGCACCCGGGGCGGAAGTTGGCGGTCGACGTTTTTCTTTTTTTTTTTTGTCGATACCCAACAATTACGGGCTTACTGGCCCCGAATCGTAGTGCTGAGCTAGTGCTTATGTTTTTTTATATGTTTGTACATTGTTCTTAAAGTCGAGTTTGGGTGGCACCCCAAAAAGGGTAACATCCGGGGCGAACCGCCCCCGCCGCCCCCTCTCCCTTCCTACGCCCCTGTTTAAAATAATGGTAAACAATAGATGCGCTCTCCTTCCCTCTCACACCTCTCGGACGCCTGCCCGGGCGCCCGTCTGCTCTTAGTCAGCCGACTTGTGATTCTCATGGTGTTATCTGTGTGTCCCAAAAACAGGACAGGTTAGAAGTACCCTGAACCGACGAACCGAATCTGATGGGAGTGAATGAAGCAAGAGAGATATGTCAGGATAGTTGCAAATGGCGTTCCGTAGTCTCTGCCTACCCCTCCGGGCAACAGGCGTGAGTCTATGCATGTATGTATGTATGTTATCTGTGTGTTTTCGTGTATCTTCTCGGCACATACAATTAAATCCACCGGCAGGTCACCTAAACGTTATTATTATTGATATTGATTGAAATGTTAATAAAAATATTTTTAACTGTTAGCAGCTGTTTTATTTCTATGTATTCATTGCACATAGAATTTAAACTAGTTAACGATGTGAAACAACCAAAACTATAATGCCATAACAGCATTACTTTGCAGGATTGTAGTTAATTTATGGTAGGAGAAAAATATTTATAGCAAAATAACCCCATGGATTCTTCGCAAAAATGAGTTTATATCTTTATATTTAGTGCTTTACAAGTATATTTAAAGTGGTCTCATCTCTGTTGGTGGGTGAGCCCAGGCTTCAAATATATATTTTTGCCCATGGTCCTTTGGTATAGAGCTTGTATATGTCAAGTACTATATCGGGTTTTAATTAAAAGTCATACCATCGTATCCACCGTGTATATGAAAAATGCAATGTAGTTACTTAGTTATTTAATTGTATAAAATTGGACGATGAAAAGAGCGGCCCTGAGTTTCTTGCCTGATTCTTCTCAGAGGCTCTACTTTTTTTACAGCCATTTTTTTTTTCAATGCTCAATTATGTAAATAAACATTTATATTTACTTTCTTTCTTATATTATTATCTATGACTTTCTGAAAAATTGTCCAAAAAATTTTTGAAATTGATATGGAAATAAACAAATTTGAGTTTGAGTGACTTTGAGTTTGAGTGCAGGCCAAATCTTCCTATTAACGCATAGTGCTGCTGTGTAGCAAATTAGGAGAAGCTTAAGTCCAGCAGTAGATCGCGAGAAGCTGCGAAGGAAGGATTGGTTATCCTGGTACCAAATATATTTGAGTTAGCAAATAATATTTCGGCTCGAGGAAGTTTGTCTACTAATTATCTTAGAACTTGTCATGCAGTGACTGCCTCCGTGGTCCAGTGGATATTGCTTGCGTCTGCTGATCAGGGGCTCCCGGGTTCGATTACTGGGTCGGGCAAAAATTATTACTGACTTTTTCCGAATTCTCAGTAGCAGCACGGAATCTGGCAATGTGCCCGGTAACGGCAATGAGCTCGCCTCCTATAACGTGGGACCTAAAATGTGGGTGTAATATTACACCTCTGCCTACCCATTCCGGAACACAGGCGTGACGATCAAAATGGGGCAAGTATAGAACACCTAGATATACAGTTAATCATCTCAACCAAAATTCATCCACTGTTGATCGTAGGCCTCCCCGTAGATTACACGTGTATAGGTTAGATAGATAGACTTTATTGCACACCAAAATAATTGTTTACAGTACAATATGCTTAAAAACTACAAGTTATCGCTAAGTGCGATCTCTCCTAGGCAACGTTAGGATGGACAGAAATGATGTTAGCAGCACCTGTATATAGACGTGACTTAGAGGAAATATATAACCACGTCATATACATATACGATACTATACCATCATTTCTTTTTAATTTCAATCATCCCAAATTCAAAATACAAGAATTTATTTTAGATTACTTTACGTACACGTACGTTGTGGTGGGAGCAGGAGGTTTTAGATAGGTATCATAAAGTGTTAAGGGTTTAATCCCTCAAAAATACCTCAGGCTGCGGCAATGATTATTGCTTCTAAGTTTAGTAGGTACTTAATAGTATTTGTCCCAACACCTATTTATTACGAAGTTGATAGGATTATTTTTTATATATTGTTAAGAACTGCTAAGTCAAGTTGCGTAACTCGAGTTAAACTCGAGTTACTTAGATTTCAGCTCAAGTTAACATTAAGACGAAAGAAAAGACGATCGAAAAGCATAACGAAATTAGTAAATCTATAGCATTCCTAGGGGTATTAAATCTGCAGCAGACGCGCGGAACGCCAGTCTAAGTTGAGAAGCGATACAGTGAAGAAGAAGAAGGAAGAATTAAGAAGTATAGTGAAATAAAGTAAAGTAATGATATGTGGAAATAAAAGTCGCTACTGCGGTGCTGTGTTGGTGCTATCCACGTCAAACGACTCAGCAACCGTTCTCTTAAGACCGATTCGCTATTGGACTATTCGTCGACAGTATGATTCATTTATTTCCGTTTCCTCAGCAGGGTCTTTCACCTATGCACATTTCGCCGACAGAACCTTTCATATGCGTCACTTTCGACGACAGCCCTTTCCAGCTACTAAATGTTTCACCGAAACGAGGATAAATCTATAACTCTTTTAACAATTCTTCGCCGTCAATCTTAAGATTTAAACAATATGACAAAAAATGCACATGTCTATCTATAGTTTACTGTGTCTTTCTTTACTACTGACTACTAGATCAGGGCCAACAACTTGTCCTAGAGAATTTAAACTTTGCATCCAACTCAGCAAACTTAATATTAAAAAAAAATTCCTACCTATAAAAAAAGCATTACCTAGGTCCTTATTTATTTTATGTAGCTTTAATAACTTACATCTCATCCTATTAACATACATACATACATAGACTCAGGCCTGTTTCCCCGAAGGGGTAGGCAGAGGCATATTAAACGCCCACTTTTCGCCAGTGTTTTGATCCCACGTAATAGGTGGCGAGCCTATTGCCGCTTATCGGGATATTTTGTTTGCCAGAGCCTCGTCCGTTGATCGGCAGGTGCAACACTTGCAGGTGAGGTTGGCTTCGGACCCTAAGTTCTTCTAAGTTATCCTATTAAATAAAAATAAAACAATACAATTATCGTAAACTGCACTTATACCTATGTACGGCAGTTTTGTTGCATCATTTTTCTTTACGTTTTTTTAATTTTTTTGTATGGTAATAGGCGGCAAACGAGCAGACGGATCGCCTGATGGTAAGCAATTACCGCCGCCCATGGACACAAGCAACACCGCAGGAGTCACAAGTGCGTTGCCGCCCCTTGAGGTTGGGAAAAGGGATAGGATGAGGAGTGGGATGAGGGAGAAGGAATAGGGGATCGGGCCTCCGGTACTCTCACTCACCAAACGAAACTTAACTTTATTATCTATTACACCGGAAATTATCTATATAAATATTACGCTACAACACATTTATTTTGCATACAACGAACACATTAAAAAGTTGCCAGTGATAATAAAGTAGGCTCTAGCACTTACCGAGTAATTTGACAAAAATTAAATAAATGCGGGTAGTTTCATAATTATCATCAATGACATTTTTCTTTACTTGTTTCTGGGTGTAGTGTGTCTTGGTCTTATCTAAATTAACTATATAATGAATAAGCAATAAGTAACTGTGAGCTTGTGAAGTCTAAACGTGGTAAAGACATTATATTCCATGAAGGTTACTGCTTTCATCTAAATAATAGGCGTGATACGAAGTTTTACTGGCGATGTTCGCGTAAAGATTCGGCTTGATGTGACGTGTTTGTAACAACTCTGTACATGCAGATAACACTCATATTGTGATGTCACAAAATCATAAACATGAACATTTATCAGATCCTGAAAAACGGCTAGAATTCAGCCTGAAGGAAAATTTAAAAGAAAAGGCCAACAGCTCGATGGATGGACACCTGCACAAATCATTAAGCAGTGCATCCAAGTTGTACCCAGTACTTTTTCTCCTCATATGCCTAATAAGGATGCGATGAGGAAGATGATACAACGAGAACGGAATCAAAATTTACCAAATATTCCAAAAGATATCCGACAAGTTGAGATTCCCGATGAATATAGTATGATTAATGGTGAACTATTTCTCATGGGTCATTTTATTGATCATGCTGAAATTATTATCGTATTTTGCATGAAAGAAAATTTAAAATTGCTGAGTGAGGCAAGTTTTTGGCTAATGGATGGGGCATTTGATAGCTGCCCTCTCTCATTTTGTAAAATTTACGACACATGCCATAGTTGGAACACTGGAAGGGACAAACAAAATAGCTCCCCTAGCATATGGTTTGCCCTCGCATAAATCAGGAAGATGTTACACGATTTTCCTAGAAATTTTAAAATGTCAAGCTTCAAATAAGTTGAAAGTGCAACTGAACCCTTAAATCATCTTAACTGATTTTGAACTTGCGGCAATGAATGCCATCAAAATCTATGTCTTTTTCATTTCCAACAAAGTATATATCGGCACATTCAATCAGTTGGTCTCGCATCCCGCTTTAACAATGATCCAGTGTTTGCTCGTAACATCTGACACATCGGTGTACTAGCGTTTTTAGAGCCAACAGATATCAGTGATGCATTCAATATAATAATAACCGACATAATTCCCGAGGAAGCAAACAACGTAATTAAGTGAACCACTTAATTTTATGTTAATGCATCAACAAAAATCTGTTAGCTGTAAAATTACAGTGGAACAACGTCAACCTCGTTTCCCACCTTGCATGTGGTCAGTAAATAACAGTCTTATAAAACATGTGCCGAACGCAAAATGCTCTTGAATCTTGGCACAACCGCTGGAACTCATTATTGAGTCGCCGAAAATGGAATATATTTTTAACTATTAATGAATTCATAAAGTAACAACATCACACGGAAGGCATTATTCAGAAAATCAAATCAATCCTCGCAGCCAATACTTAAGCGTAAGTGCAGTGAAACAAGGTATAAAGAAAGAATCTAGCTGCATTTATCTGATAAAAATGGAATGGACATGAAAACCTATTTAAGTGGCTAGGCACATATTTGTCATTTAATCAAAATAAGAAAAGGAGAACAATAACTAAAAGAACAATAACATAATCAGATTTTGATTCAATAAATTAAAAGGGGTGTAAGGGGTTCCAATAATATCTTAGGATCCCAAGCCAATCTCACCTGCCCGCGGTGCACCCTGCTAATTAACAAACGAGGCTCTGGCAATCTCGCCAACACGCATAGGACCACCAGTGTGGCAGGATATGGTCCAAATTCCCCCTGCTAAAATGAAAAATACCCATAGATTATGTCACAGGACACTGATGCTCTCAACATCCTATCATACAATGTTCGCACACTATTAGGAGACGAACGTCTAATAGAGCTGGAGAATGCTATTAGTGAGATAAAATGGGATATAATTGGCCTAGCTGAAGTTAGACGGGAAGGGGAATATATAGAAGAGAGACAAGACCTAACATTTTTTAATCCTGGAGTAAATAGTGGGCGTTCTGGTGTTGGCTTCAAAAAAAGGGAAAGCAATATTATAGAGTTTAGAGGCTACTCCGACCAAATAGCAGTTTTAAAATTTCAACTGACTACCAATAAGACCCTCACAGTTGTACAAGCTTACGCTCCAACAACAACACATTCTGATGCAGATGTAGAAGACTTCTATGACCTACTTAATAAAGCCTCTGAAGAAAATTCAAGTACGTGGGTAATAGTAATTGACGATTTTAACGCTAAGATAGGATCAAGGCAACATTTAGATACTGGCAATGTTATGGGTCTCCATGGTTTAGGGATGCGAAACGAACGTGGAGTTCTATTGATGCAGTTCGCTTTTGGACAAAACATGCATATTGCTAACACCTTCTTTCCTAAAAAACCCCAGCGTCGATGGACTTAGATTTCGCCAAACAATAGTACAAAAAACGAAATAGACGTTTTACTGACATTAGATATGGATATAATAAAAGAAGTAAGTACAATAAACAAAATCAAATTTAGTTCAGATCACAGACCTATCCGGGAAAACTTAAATTTAACTTTAAGATACATAGAGCTAAAATTTTCCGATCAATAGTAAAAAAACTCTCTCAACAAGATATTCTGATAAATAAAAAACAACTCAATTTAAATCTTTGTAATAACTTCCAATCTCTTACTATAGAGCATCTAAATGTTAATGAGCAATACGATAAAATAATTACCGGTATTCGTCCTAGTGTAAACAAAATCAAAATAGATCAAAAGAAAATCAAAAACTGTCACCTCCTACACCTAACTGATTGAGCAGAGAAGCAAACATACAATTGGAAGCATGCAACATAGGCCAATATAATAAACAAGTCAAACGAAGTATTCAAAGAGATATTAGAAACCATAACACTCACTTAGTTAAAGTAGCACTAGAAAAACACACCTCTTTAAGAGTATCAAAACAAGGCAGTCAGAACGAAAACTTTAGAGGCAGCGATAGCCGAGTGGATATACCAACAGACTGCCATGCAGAGGGTATCAGGTTCGAATCCACGGCGCGCACCGATGACTTTTCGGAGTTATGTGCGTATTGAATTGTTAATTATCGCTTGTCCCGTGCCTCGTAGAGCACGTTAAGCCGTCGGTCCCGGTTGTCATGAAGATCTTTGACAGTCGTTACAGGGCGTCAGTACCTTCTAAACAAACTGACACTAGTCTAAACCATGGAATATCGCTATCCCTTCGGGTTGCGGAGGTCAGACAGGCAGTCGCTCCGTGGAAAAGCTAATATTCAGCCAAATCCGGTTAGACTAGAAAGCGGACCCCAGACTGAAACTGGGATAACGCTAAGAGAAAGAGAGTCAGAACTAAATCTTTGTTCAATAGTGTGAAGGACAGCGTCGGAATCATACATCATAACAAGAGCAAAATTATGGAAACATGCACAGCATTTTACAAATCATTATATTCGGACCAAAACAAAACAGACGAAGAAATTTTTTCCATATTACCTGATACAGTCCCTCCTATAACGGATACTGAAGTTCTTAAAGTGATTAACAAAATGCCTAACGGTAAGCCTCCTGGAGAGGATGGTACAACTTCAGAGGTCCTTAAACTCGGAGCACCCTCGATTCTAAGACACATCGTTACTTTGTTCAACAATATTTTGAAAACAGGCAAAATACCCGCCACAATGTGCCACTCTAACATAATTCTACTTTTGAAAAAAGGAGATAGATCTGACATTAACAATTACAGACCCATCACTTTAACATCACACTTATACAGAGCCTTTATTAAAATAATACATGACAGAATAGATGGTAAGCTAGACTCACACCAACCTCCAGAACAAGCTGTATTCCGCCAAAGCTTCTCTACCATTGATCACCTGTATACCATCAATCAAATCATAGAAAAACATACAGAGCTTAATATGCCACTTTACATAGCTTTCATAGATTAAAAGCATTCGACAGCCTCAAACACAATTTAATATTTGCCGCACTAGCAAACCATGACGTTGATCCTGTATATATAAATATCATAAAGAACATATATAGCAACAGCACTGCAAACATCAAGCTGGACAGTCTTGGACCAACATTCAAAATAGAAAAGGGTGTCAAACAGGGTGACCCGCTCTCTCCCAAGCTTTTCACATGCGCACTCGAAGAACTTTTTAAATCTGTCCTTCCGTCATGGTCCACGAAGGGCATCATGATGGACAACAAAAGGCTTACGAATCTCCGTTTTGCCGATGATATAGCTCTTTTCGCATCATCCTCCCAAGATTTGCAAGATATGCTTCAAAATCTAAGCACAGCAAGCCTTGAGGTTGGGCTAGTGATAAATCGGTCCAAAACAAAAATAATGACGAATTGCAGAAAACGTAAGGTCGAGGTAGATGGGCAAGAAATACATTATGTTGATGAGTATATTTACTTGGGCCAGTTAGTCTCTTTCAAACATAGGCAGGACCTAGGTAGGGCCTGGATGAGCTACTGGTCCATAAAGACGTTTATGAAGGGCAACCCTCCAATGGTACTCAAACGCAGACTCATCGACATGTGTATCTTGCCCGTCCTAAGTTACGGAGCCCAGACGTGGTCACTGACCGATTCTCAGAAGTACAAACTCAAGGTTTGCCAAAAAGCTATTGAAAGGAGCGTATTGGGGATTTAACTAACAGACCGAATCTGAAACACAGCCATACGCATTAAAACTGGCATCAGCGATGTTGGCAAGAAGGCTGCAAAATTAAAATGGGATTGGTGATTGGTGTTAGATGGTCATGTTTGCAGAATGCATCCCGAGAAATGGGCACATATCGCCACGTGACGTCGTGGTCGGGGTCGACCTAGGAAGCGTAGGGGAGACTTTTGCCCAACAATGGGACAGTATAGGTTAGGAAAAAAATAAAATTAAAAAGTATGCTGTTTTGTAGTTTGTTTTATTGTTAAGTTTTGTTTTGTTATAATATGTTTTGTTTATTTATATGAAAGGGTCAAAACTGATACCAAATGGTTCATGTAATATAACACGGCTGCTGCATTTTTTTCTTGGCACAACTTTGGCGTGACATTCTCTAGGGCAAATAGCCGGCCCTAATCTTTTACCGCCATCCAATCAAATCAAATCCAATAACCTACCTATCACCAGCTTTGGCATACTAGAGATAGCAAAACAAATGAAACAATATGAAAATTATATAGGTTTTCTGTTGTTTCATTTGTTTTTCTATTTCCAGTACGTGATAGATAGCTGGTTATTGGGTTCAGCCGATAGTAAAGACACAGTAAGCTATAGATAGATATGTGCATTTTTGTAATATTGTTTATCTTAAGATTGACGGCGAATTCTTCGTCGTATATGGAAAGGTCTGTAGTTAAAAGAGATATAGGTTTATCGTCGTGTCGGTGAAACATTAAGTAGCTGGAAAGGACTGTCGTCGAAATTGACGCATATGAAAGGTTTTGTCGGCGAAATGTCCATAGGTAAAAGACCCTGCTGGGGAAACGGAAATTAATGAATAATCCTGTCGACGAACAGTCCAATGGCGAATCGGTCTTAAGAGAACGGTTGCTGAATCGCCTCGAACATCACACAACGCGTCGAGAAAGTGTACGTGGCGATATCCTTCAATAAAGGGACATCTTGTGTCACTCGGTTTTATTCTTCCAGTCCCGTTACCCTTTCCGTCACAGTATTTTTATGACTTTTGTTTAAAAACAAAATTAAAAATATAATGAGGAAACCTCAGTAATGTCTGACAACTCGCATTTGGCCAGCGGGGCGAAATATAGCCAATGCTTTCTTATATATGAGAAGAGGTTCGTACTCACCACTAGGACATAATTATTCTATATGAGACTGATGACACCGAAAGAATGAGCAACAGAATTAGAATAGAAATTAAGATTTTAATAATAGTAACACGTAATACGTTATTACTTATAAACAGGTCACATATTTATGATACATTGATATTGATGATTTATGATGACGTGAAATCTAATTTAATAACAGTGAAGAGTGATTCGTAATTATTTAGCATTAACAAATGTAACTGTCTCTCTAACAATATTAATTTGTGTTTCAGTCAGTGCAACTGTGCCACGATGGCCTACAAATATATAAAACGTATGGACAATTTCCTAAAAGAAATTATTTCAGTCAAAACTATATTATGCTTCGGTTTAGCAGGAGGGCTGTATTTTGAAATAAGTACAAACAAAAGAGTGAAAAATGTTGTTAAAACGTATTGTGTATTATTCTGTGTACTGACAGTGTCATTTTTAATATCATTAACCATTGCTGTACAACAAGACGACATATTAAGATACATTTTTAGCTTGATCGCTGTTAACTATCTACTCGTTTGTGTATCGTTGCTTATACATTCAGATAACCATCTAAAACTGCTGGGCAATATGAAAACTGCCGGGTTGATAATTGGCGCCACTGACTTGCCAATATCGCGCTTTTTATTTTTAGCGCTTGTATCAGAAGAGATAATTCTGAGCACTATATATTGCATATCTATTAGTAAAGTAGCTGGTACACCCTTCATGTGCACATCATTTCCCGAGTCTTACATTTTCTTTATATTTATATCGTTAACAACACAAGTATCATGTTTTGCAAAAATAATGATGTTTGAATTACTTTTTTACCAAATAACTGCATATAGGAAACAGTTGCAACAGATCCTTTTTGAAATTATTATGCAAGGAAATATGGAACCTGCGAAGACAAAAATAAGGCATTGGATGAACAATTATAAACTCATATTAGATATTGTAAACAATCTGAGTACACCAATGAAAATTCTGGTTGGTATTCTGAGCCAGTTCAAAACAGGTCAACTTATATTTAAATCGTTCCACTTAACAAATTATTGCTTTCAGATTACTACTGCTGTATTTTAAAATGTAATACACTCAATCGTTTGGGCGTATTATTTTGTAGAACATTTTAAGATGGTATGTAGAAAGATTATTTTTATTTATCGACGCTTATCTATCTAAATCGATTTTTTTTATTTTCAGGCTTTACCAATAATACCAAAGTTAGCAGAAGTTTCTTTGGCAATTGTTTTAGGATACATACCGCCATTATTTATTGAATTAACTAAACGCGAAGTTAGGCTCATGAAACTGTCTATCGGACGGCAATTACTTTTATGTACAGGTACGATGCAAACGCACTTTACCTTACAGCAATCATCAGTGTGTCTTGTTTAAAAAAGTTTTTATCACAGACTAGCACTGACAAGCATGTGTATCTATTGATTGTTCTCTCTGTTGGTATATTTCAATGAAGCGTGTGCTGTATATACCTTTATTTGACCGAAGTCTACAATACACATTTTATTTCACTTTCAGATGTGAAATCACGTGACATTCTACAGGACCTCCTATGTTTCCTTGAGCACCGCCCCTTCCAGGTCACAATATGGCGACTGTTTTCTTACGACATGCGACTGATCTTCAGCGTGATCAAGTTATCTATTTCTTACTCGATTGCTACTCTACAGTTTGCTCACTTTTTTTACTAACTTATTTCATAGTTTTATCGAAAGAAAAATTTAAAGTATATCTGGCGAAAAATGGGTGTAGAAATACACCTCTGCCTACCTCTTCGGGGTTGTAGGCGTGAGACTATGTATGTATGTATAGTTTTATCTGATTGAGAGCTTTGGTTGAAAATAATAATGTGTCACAAAAAATAGAACTTTAAAGTACGTTTTTTTTCGAATACAAAGTGTTACTCCACATTTCATGTTGTGGGTGTCGAATATGGCGACTAAGGAAAATAAATGAAGCATATTGGTAGCGCCATCTACCTTCCTATCTATAACTAATCGCACCAAGATCAATCGTTCCACGTACAAGTGTGAGCGATACCATATTTCCGTCTCCCTTTATCCCACTCCCTGGAAGAGGCACTGCCTTTCGCCTGATTCGTCGCCGCGATCGTCGACGCGAGTGACAGTCCAGAACATTCCGCTCGCTGAGAACGCCGTCTCGTTCGTATCGCGCCGCATCGCTGTATGTGATTATTACCGCATATATAAACCGCTCGCAAGTGGGATTGACGGTGAAGTGAAAACAAGCAGCTGCATCACGAAACCACCAGGAGACTGCCCTTCGGAAACGAAAAAGGTTGTATAAGGTAAGTGCCCTCCATCCTTAAAATATCCTATACCCACTCAATCACCTCTCCCCGTAACCATCTCCTAGGCGGCGAAGAACCGCTATCCTCTGTATACAGTCCATTTCCCTCCCAAGTCGCCTAGAACCTACCTATGGTTTCGGTGTATCGCCGAACCACATATAGTATCCCTGCGAAGAGATGGTAAACTCAACATGAAATCCTGTACCAAACTGTATGGCCAGCGTTGTATAGTAGGCCAAATCCTCCTATTGACTCACAATGCTACTCTGAGGTTAATGAAGAAAGCTTAATTCCAGCAGCTGCAGTGGACTGCAAAAGCTATGAAAGCAGGATTGGTTATTCTATATTAAATTTGAGTTCGCAAAGCTTGTTTTGGCTCTAGGAAGTTAGTCTATTATTTATCTGAGAACTCATCATTTACCAATTCTTCAACCAACTTTAAACTATCCATAGCTCAATATCTAGCCTCTTCGAAAATAAGCGTCAACAAAATTGTTTCGCAAAAGCAAGTACTTACTTTTTAAACTAGATCCGAACTTGGAGATTATTGACGTAAGTTCATACATACGAGATCATATATCCCACGCAGTTTGTCGCCAGAAACTGGGCACTGCTTGGATCAATGCTATGACTTTATATTTGTGACTGGAATAACGAATATAGTTTAGATCTCTAGAACAAGTTTTAAGGGCTGCCATCTTTCATTTTACTCCCAACTTTATTTTGCTAGTTATATATGCTGAAATAGCTTATTATAGTTCAAATTGCATTTATCATTTGTAGAATAATTATGTTGTTTGTAAAAAAAATTAAGTCTGCCAACCCGCACTTGGCCAGCAAGGTGGACTATGGTCTTACCCTTTTCATAGTGAGAAGAGCCCCGTGCCCAGCAGTGGGACAGTATAATGGGCTGATAATGATGATGAAACTCTTCTATTACATAATGCAATATTTTTATGTCGTAGGATACAGATGAATTTATGGCACACGCGTTATTGAAAAAAAGACAGCTTAGGCATAAAAATGTGATTAAAATTTAATCCATAAGTCTATATAGTCTAAATTATTAGAAGCCGTAATAAATAAGTATACGTCACTTCTTTATATAGTTGCTTGGTTATTGAATTTGTTGATTAGGTATTGTACAATATTATTTAGCGGGTCTTAGTCGCGATAATTTACTTATTTAAAGGCATAAATACCTCTGTTATTCTCCTACGTTTCTACCAGCTTGCAGGAGGGACTGCTCAGTCCTTCCGCGACCACAACCGTTGCAACCGGTAGAAACGTAGGAGAATAACAGAGGTATTTATGCCTTTAAATAAGTAAATTATCGCGACTAAGACTTGCTAAATAATATTGTATGACGTATACAAATCGCGAAAGTTTATAATCGATCATTAGGTTTTATGTGATATTTGAACAAGATTCTACTTTTATAGTGTAATCAATAGATAATTACGGTAAGTTTATCTTTTTAACGCATAGATTCAACACCGTCCAGTTTATTATTCACTTCAATCACATTTTGATCCTTATAAACGACTTAGTTACAGATAAATTACTCAGTGCTTATATGACATTTAGTGTCACTATAAGCAACGACTTCGAGAACATTGGACAAATATTAGAGCCCTCTGACATGCCCAATATACCTCGTCAAACGTTCGATGACATTAGGAATAATAAAAACGCAATGTGTGGGATGCACTTATTATTTTTATTTATTTATAAGGATCGCCAACAAATGATACACAATTCTTCACACAATAAAAGCTGTTACAATAAGAGATGTCTTGTGCTCATTCTGTTATAGGCAACCACAACTAACACAGGAAGTACCAGTACAATAAACTTAAAAATAAACTATAATATTATAAAATAATAAAAATATGAAAATGAGAAAAACAATGATAAGTGTTTAAAAAAAAATTAAACAGTGTAAAAATACAGGTTAATTAACTTGTATTTTTGAGATACTCTAATATTACTTTTTTAAAGTTGGACATTTTTTTGTGATACTATGCCTAACATAGTATCACAAGAAAATGTCCAACTTAAGCAGACGAGCGAGTTCGTTATACACCGCTATTATTTAATTAGTACAAAAAATTTAAGAGAGCACTAAGTATCTTTAACTGATCATATTTATGTAGTTAAAAAATAAAAACACTAAGTCCCAAAACTGTCTCAAAACTGTCCCGAACCCGCGCACAATCATAGTAAAATGAACCATTGATAAATTTCCAAACCCCCCCCCCCACGCCCCTCTGCGCCTGCGCCACGCCGCGACGATGCGACAAACAGTGCTAAATTGCTAGCGAAAGTAAGCGTATCTAATTTCGTTGCAAAAGTTAATTGTTTGTCTACGTTTGCCCGATGCGATGGCCTATAATATCAGTTCATATCACGGGAGTATGTAGCTATGCTTCGTGCGTTCTTTTTGAGTGGAAAAATCGCGAGTGCAGCTGTGTACCCATGGACATCTTATTGTGAGTGTACAAAAGTGAGCCGGTCAGTGTCAAACAATTAAAGCAGTGCATATTGGATGCTTTTGACAACGGTGGTGGACATTTCGAAGGACATTGGAAATACTTGTAAGTTTAGTAAATAATACGTACTTAAGTAAATAATAATTGATGCGGGCGGCTCAAAATCGGCCTGTGTTCTCCACACAACTTGAGGAAGGCCTATGTCCAGCAGTGGACGTCTCTAGGCTGACATGATGATGATAAAATAATATTTGTAAATAGCAGGTGATTCTAACTTCATAAATACGCCAAAATTACTCTTTTCTTTTAGTCCAGAACACCTTCTCTTATTTTCATATTTGTTTGCTTTCTAATTACATACCTCCGTATTTAATTACTTATTAAACGATAAATTTTACCGGTCCTAAGCCCGAATGAAGTATGAAGGAGAGGGTAGAATTAACAAAATTAAAAAATAACTACCTACATTTATTATTTTTCTTCATTTTATTTTCTATGGCTACCTACATCATAAGTGCGACAGAGAGAATGCGAATGAGCAGGATGGAATATAATCAATGAATTAGTGAATGGATTGTAAAGTATGACTATGATTTAAGTGAGATTTTCTACAATAAACAAATGATAATAACTTTGCTCTTTAATGATATAATGAAATTCTTACGTCACATATATGATAATAATATCTTCGCTAATCTGTCCTTAAAGTTTTTGTACTAATAAAAAATAATGGTGTATAACTTCGTCAATCTAGTTATTGGCGAGTTAAGCCCTAGGTTGGTCTTATATCGAGGCATTCTCACTGTGAGAAGGATAAGGCCATAGTCCACCACGCTGGCCAAGCGGGTTGGCAGACTTAAATTTTTTTAGGAGTTTAATTAGTTGATTTTGGACAAGATCAAATAATGAAGTTCTTATTTCGAACAGTTTGAAGGCATTTCAGTGCGGCAATCTACTAGGAGCTGAGATATATTATGTACTGTAATAGATACCTTTCACGTCCGATATCTCACGGTGTCTCAAGACGGCAGTCTTTGACCAGTGTGTGTTGCCAGTGATGATCTACGGAGCCGAGACGTGGTCGCTAACTATGGGCCTTATCCGGAAGCTCAAGGTCACTCAGAGGGCGATGGAGACAGCTATGCTCGGAGTTTCCATGCGAGATCGAATCAGAAATGAGAAGACCCGCAGGCGAACCAAAGTCACCGACATAGCTCTCCGAATAGTCAGGCTGAAGTGGCAGTGGGCAGGGCACATAGCCAGAAGAACCGATGGCTGTTGGAGCAGATAAGTTCTGGAGTGGCGGCCACGCACAGGACGTTGTAACAGAGGTAGGCCTCCCACAAGGTGGACCGACGATCTTGTTGGGCTCTATGTGGAGAGCCTTGGGGGAGGCCTATGTGGACTTCTTTCAGCTGATATGATGATGATGATGATGATGATGAGAGATATCTTTTGTGTTCTCGTGTAAGTTATAAAACTTGCAATTTTTTTTTTAGGAACGACATTAGTATAAAAAGTTGAATAAAAAATCTTATAAAAAATAATTTCTGCTATTTTTCTCCCAGTGAGTATGTGGCCCACTCTGGTTTCGTAGTTTTACGTCGCCCAAAACGCTTTCAGCAAAAGTAAACCGTTTTCGCCTCAATGACCTACCAAAATTATAGTTAAAAGCAATTAATTTTGTATCAAATATTCGAAAATATATAAAATTAAATAAGAATGTGGTATATACTCTCTTATAATTAGAACAAGCCAGTAGCCAGCAGTGGGACATATTCTAGATAAGGCTGATAATTATGAGGTAATGAGCAACAAAATTAGTGACAGTCAAGTGTAATACGTAATTATTCAGAGTTGACAAATACTCTCAATAATTACGTTTTACACTTGACTGTCACTATAACAAAATTTTTCCAGTCAGTGAAATTGTATCACGATGGCCTACAAATATATAAAACGTATGGACAATTTCCTAAAAGAAATAATTTCAGTCAAAACTATTTTATGCTTCAGTTTGGCAGGAGGGCTGTATTTTGAAATAAGTACAAACAAAAGAGTGAAAATTTTTGTCAAAACGTATTGTGTATTATTCTGTGTGATGACAGTGTCATTTTTAATATCGTTATCCATTTCTGAACCAGAAGGAGACAGATTTATTTTAAGATTAATTTTTAGCCTAATTGCTGTTAACTATCTGCTCGTTTGTGTATCGTTGCTTATACATTCAGATAACCATCTAAAACTGCTGGACGATATGAAAACTGCCGGGTTGATAATTGGCGGTACTGACTTGCCAATATCGCGCTTCTTGTTTCTCGCACTTGTAGCAGAGGAGATCATTCTAAACGCTACATTTTGCATAACTATTAATAAAGCAGCTGGTACACGATTCTTGTGCATAGCAAAACCCGATGCTTACATTTTCTTTGTATTTATATTGTTAACTATACAAGTATCATGTTTTGCAAAAATTATGATATTCGAATTAATTTTTTACCAAATAATTGCATATAGAAAACAGCTACAACAGATCCTTTCTGAAATGATTGTGCCAGGAAATATGGAACCAGCTAAGAAAAATATGAGGCATTGGATGAACAATTATAAACTCATATTGGATACTGTAAACAATCTGAGCACACCAATGACAATTCTGGTTGGTATTCTGAGCCAGTTCAAAACATGGCAACTTATATTTGAATCGTTCCACTTGACAAATTATTGATTTCAGATTACTACTGCTGTATTTTATAATGTAATACACTCAATCGTTTGGGCGTATTATTTTGTAGAACATTTTAAGATGGTATGTAGAAAGATTATTTTTATTTATCGACACTTATCTATTTAATTTGATTTATCCATTTTTTTTATTTACAGGCTTTAGCAATAATACCAAAGTTAGCAGAAATTTCTTTGGTACTTGTTTTAGGATACATACCACCATTATTTATTGAATTAACTAAACGCGAAGTCAGTCTCATGAAACTGTCTATCGGACGCCAATTACTTTTATGTACAGGTACGACACAAACGCACTTTACGTTACAGCAGTTTGTCTTGTTTAAGCAAGTTTTTATCACAAACTAGCACTGACAATGTTTGTCAGTGCTAGTTTGTGATAAAAACTTGCACTCGTGTATTTATTGGATGTGTTACAAATATTTGTTTTCTCTCTCTGTTGGTATATCTTTCAATAAAGCGCGTGCCGTATATACCTTTTTTTGACCGAAGTCTACAATACATATTTTATTTCACTTACAGATGTGAAATCACGTGACATACTACAGGACTGCCTACTATTCCTTGAGCACCACCCCTTCCAGGTCACAATATGGCGACTGTTTTCATACGACATGCGACTGATCTTCAGCGTGATCAAGTTATCTATATCTTATACGATTGCTACTCTACAGTTTGCTCACTTTTTTGATTAACTCATTTCATAGTTTGATCTGCTTGAGAACTTTGGTTGAGAATAATAATATGTGACAAAAAATTTGAATTTTAAGTACATTGTTTTTTTGAATACAAAGTGTCACCTCCACATTTCATGTTGGGGGTGTCCTAAAAGGTGACTAAGGAAAATACACGAAGCAAATATTATGCGTACGAAGAGATGACTTCAAATGCTGCAGCAAACCGTATAGCCAGCGTGGTAAAGTAGGCCAAATCCTCCTATTGACGCACAGTGCTGCTGTGAAGCTATTGAAGAAAGCTAAAGTCCAGCAACTGCAGTGTACTGCGAAAGCTGTGAAGATTGGTTATTCTATATTTGAGTTCGCAAAGCTTATTTCAGCTCGAGGAAGTTATTCTAAATTTTATTTGAAAACGCGTCACTTTTTCATTCCTTATCCAACTTCAATGCGTCATTAGCTCAATATCCAGCCTGTTCAAAACATAACCTAAAACAAAATTGTTGCGCACACACAAGTCCTAACTTTTGAAATAGATCCGAACTTGGAGATTGCTGGCGTAAGTTCATACATACGAGATCATATAGGTACGAGTATCCCACGCAGTTTGTCGCCAGAAACTTGGCACTGTTTGAATCCCTACTAAGACTTTATTTTTGTGACTGAAATAACGAAAATATTTGGAATAATAATATCTAGAAAAAGAAGATCTTCCATATTTTATCGAAACTTTATTTTGATTGTTAGATGTGCTCAAATATTTTATTCTAGTTCAAGATGCATTTATCCCTTTGGTTCAGTCGAAGCTGTCGTAAAAAAAAAAAAAACTGAGAACAAAATCAAACTCTTCTAAAAAGTAGTAGAATATTGTATTGTCTTTGGATGCAAATAAATGTATGGCAGTCATGTTGATAAGAAAAACAGTATAAGAATTAAGTATTGATCAAAATATAATCCATTCACAGTCTTCATTATTAGAAGACGTAATAAATAAGTACACGTCACCGCTTTACACAGCTGCCTAGCAACTTAATTTGTTAAGTAAGTAGGTAGTATTTGCTCTTTTTGAACATGCGAGCAAGCAGCGACATTCTAAATTAGAGTCACCGTTAAGCTTTTACGTGATAGCTCTCTAATGCATAGATTCAATACTATCCATGTGATCTTTATGAACATCAAAATTATAGATAAGGTACTCTGTGCCTATGTAACATCTAGTGTCGCGTTGGCAATACTAGAATGCAGCACTGCGAGCATGGACTTTGAGAACTTCTGACGGTCTTTTTTTTAGAGCCTTATGTCACCTTGACAAGTACGCCAATCCAAATTATCATATTGTTTTGGCATTTATAGACTATTTTAATAAGCTAGCCAAGAGATATTCGATAATCATTATGCTTTGGAGCAATATTTGCTATTCTGTGTTTACGCTAGCAGCCAATAACTGAGCGAATGTTAATGACCAATTTACGATACGCCGCACTAAATGACGCTATTTAACCGTATGATAGAACTTAATGCACTATTGGTAAATTTCCAGTATAATTATGTACTATGCAGCTTTTGTGGGTGAAATAATATGACGTCACAGATATGCAGATTCCAATTCACATACAGATAATTTTATATCACAGTTATTTGTTTGTTTGCAGAGTAACACTTTAAAAAAAATGTGGTATGGGTTTTTGTTTGGAATCTGAAACAGAACAACGTAGCCTAAAGAAATAGTAAACCTAAATGGTATTTGTTACAGCCTCTTCTACTTTTTCATTGACATGTTGCCTTGCCGTGAATAGAGACCTCTCGGCTGTCCCAAATCAAAACACAGTAAGGGACATTTTTGTCGAAATCAAGATTTTTACACCATGCTTTTAACACAGTAAATGCCCACAATATGCAAAAACCCTTTTTCCATAAAGGCCTCCATTCCCAATATAGCGATACCATAAAACCTAGTAAGTGCATAGACTAAACCGCAAACCCCAAATCAAAAACATAGCAACAGCTGATAACCAGTTCAAAACACAGCAAGGCACACGTACTTACTTTGTTTTGGATTGGGAATTTCCACTTGCTAGGTTTTTGATTTGGGGATGAATATGTCTAAAAGACCATTAAATCTAAAAATTACACAGTATAGCACACACCCGTCGGAGTTTCTATCTCCAGTAATTAGGGTTTAAATTAGTGAGAAAACTTCAAATATCGTATTTTGAGTTTATCTGTTTTTGTTATAAATTCCTCGTTTTCTACTATAATTTGGAATTTTTCACATTAAATTACTTCACCTTCTAAGAATTTGAATAAACATGGTTAAACCCTTGACGAAAAGCAAGCAACTCGGGACGACTGTCCCGAGTTGCTTGATCGACTGATCGTACCGTTCAAAATATGGATAAGGAAGGTTATGTCAGCCGCACGCCTTCTCTCTTGCAGCGGTAATAAATGAAATTTCTTACCGCGAGAACTATAATTGCTTGAGTATGAGTTTGTGCGATACTGAAGATATCAGAGAAACCCTTTTTTTGAATGCCCTCTATGCGATCTATATAAGTACTGTAGCTTGGGTTCTACACTTGGGACGCGTATTCTAGGTGGCTACGTACGTATGCACAGTATAGTGTTTTAATTGATTTTATTGATTGAAAATCAGTTGACATTCGTAGCACAAAACCTAATGCTTTAGATGCCTTTTTAATTATAGTATTGACATAGGTATCAAATATAAGTTTTGATTCAAATATTACGCCTAAGTCAGTTACATTAGATACAGTGGGTAAATAGGAATCTTTTATTCTATAATTTCCCACAATAAGTACCGGTTTACGCGTAAACGTACACTCAAAACATTTTGATGCATTCAAATCTAGTTTGTTAAGAGTGCAGTATTCTTGAAACCGGCTTAAATCGTCTTGAAGACGCAACGTATCTTGAATAGTTTTGACGGGATAAAGTATTTTCATATCGTCGGCGTAAAAAAGAATTTTTGAAAAATGAAAACTATTCGAAATGTCATGTATAAATAAAGTGAGCAGAAGAGGACCAAGCAAAGATCCTTGGCTTATTCCAGATGGTATGCTCATGGGAGCAGATGAAAAGCCATTGAGGACGACTATCTGGCATCTGTTTGCTACGTACGACGAGAACCACCTTAACAGGTCACCTCTTATGCCAACCTGTTGAAGTTTCTGTAGCAGTATAAAATGGTCTATTCTGTCAAAACACTTGCTGTAGTTAGTATAAATATTATATAAAAGTACTTGATAGATTGCGTTATATTAATTTAATGAATATCTGTGTATGCCAGCGTTTTCATGGCAGCAAACTGTAAGTTACATGGATAATTTTCTCAGGTTATTTACATCGGCTAAAACGACGACAATGGTGACACAATGTTGGCAGTCAGTTTGTAATCAAAAACGCAAACTGGCAAGCATGTACTTAAACACAAGCACTCTTGACAGAGCGGCTGTCCCAAATCAAAACACAGTAAGGGACTTTGAACAAATTTTACAGGAGGGCAAAAAAAGCAGATTTTATTATGCCTTACCAAACTATGAATCTACAGCTGAATATGATTCTTGGAGATGGTAGATAAGATTACTGTCTACATTTTTGCATACTAAAACTTCAAAAATATATTTCGATGCACGTTGTATAACACTTACTAAGTTTGGAATGGGATCCAACACTAACAATTGTCCATGGAAACTAAACCAAAACACAGTAAGTAATAAGACATTATTAGGTTTTGATTTTTTTTTTACTTTTAGTTATGATAAAAGTTATGATAAAGAAAATGAGTAAATAAATATTGCAGTAAAACACACTAACGAGAATTAACCATGTTTATTCAAATTCTTAGAAGGTGAAGTAATTTAATGTGAAAAATTCCAAATTATAGTAGAAAACGAGGAATTTATAACAAAAACAGATAAACTCAAAATACGATATTTGAAGTTTTCTCACTAATTTAAACCCTAATTACTGGAGATAGAAACTCCGACGGGTGTGTGCTATACTTTGTAATTTTTAGATTTAATGGTCTTTTAGACATATTCATCCCCAAATCAAAAACCTAGCAAGTGGAAATTCCCAATCCAAAACAAAGTAAGTACGTGTGCCTTGCTGTGTTTTGAACTGGTTATCAGCTGTTGCTATGTTTTTGATTTGGGGTTTGCGGTTTAGTCTGTGCACTTACTAGGTTTTATGGTATCGCTATATTGGGAATGGAGGCCTTTATGGAAAAAGGGTTTTTGCATATTGTGGGCATTTACTGTGTTAAAAGCATGGTGTAAAAATCTTGATTTCGACAAAAATGTCCCTTACTGTGTTTTGATTTGGGACAGCCGAGAGGTCTCTATTCACGGCAAGGCAACATGTCAATGAAAAAGTAGAAGAGGCTGTAACAAATACCATTTAGGTTTACTATTTCTTTAGGCTACGTTGTTCTGTTTCAGATTCCAAACAAAAACCCATACCACATTTTTTTTAAAGTGTTACTCTGCAAACAAACAAATAACTGTGATATAAAATTATCTGTATGTGAATTGGAATCTGCATATCTGTGACGTCATATTATTTCACCCACAAAAGCTGCATAGTACATAATTATACTGGAAATTTACCAATAGTGCATTAAGTTCTATCATACGGTTAAATAGCGTCATTTAGTGCGGCGTATCGTAAATTGGTCATTAACATTCGCTCAGTTATTGGCTGCTAGCGTAAACACAGAATAGCAAATATTGCTCCAAAGCATAATGATTATCGAATATCTCTTGGCTAGCTTATTAAAATAGTCTATAAATGCCAAAACAATATGATAATTTGGATTGGCGTACTTGTCAAGGTGACATAAGGCTCTAAAAAAAAGACCGTCAGAAGTTCTCAAAGTCCATGCTCGCAGTGCTGCATTCTAGTATTGCCAACGCGACACTAGATGTTACATAGGCACAGAGTACCTTATCTATAATTTTGATGTTCATAAAGATCACATGGATAGTATTGAATCTATGCATTAGAGAGCTATCACGTAAAAGCTTAACGGTGACTCTAATTTAGAATGTCGCTGCTTGCTCGCATGTTCAAAAAGAGCAAATACTACCTACTTACTTAACAAATTAAGTTGCTAGGCAGCTCTGTAAAGCGGTGACGTGTACTTATTTATTACGTCTTCTAATAATGAAGACTGTGAATGGATTATATTTTGATCAATACTTAATTCTTATACTGTTTTTCTTATCAACATGACTGCCATACATTTATTTGCATCCAAAGACAATACAATATTCTACTACTTTTTAGAAGAGTTTGATTTTGTTCTCAGTTTGTTTTTTTTTTACGACAGCTTCGACTGAACCAAAGGGATAAATGCATCTTGAACTAGAATAAAATATTTGAGCACATCTAACAATCAAAATAAAGTTTCGATAAAATATGGAAGATCTTCTTTTTCTAGATATTATTATTCCAAATATTTTCGTTATTCCAGTCACAAAAATAAAGTCTTAGTAGGGATTCAAACAGTGCCAAGTTTCTGGCGACAAACTGCGTGGGATACTCGTACTTATATGATCTCGTATGTATGAACTTACGCCAACAATCTCCAAGTTCGGATCTATTTCAAAAGTTAGGACTTGTGTGTGCGCAACAATTTTGTTTTAGGTTATGTTTTGAACAGGCTGGATATTGAGCTAATGACGCATTGAAGTTGGATAAGGAATGAAAAAGTGACGCGTTTTCAAATAAAATTTAGAATAACTTCCTCGAGCTGAAATAAGCTTTGCGAACTCAAATATAGAATAACCAATCTTCACAGCTTTCGCAGTACACTGCAGTTGCTGGACTTTAGCTTTCTTCAATAGCTTCACAGCAGCACTGTGCGTCAATAGGAGGATTTGGCCTACTTTACCACGCTGGCTATACGGTTTGCTGCAGCATTTGAAGTCATCTCTTCGTACGCATAATATTTGCTTCGTGTATTTTCCTTAGTCACCTTTTAGGACACCCCCAACATGAAATGTGGAGGTGACACTTTGTATTCAAAAAAACAATGTACTTAAAATTTAAATTTTTTGTCACATATTATTATTTTCAACCAAAGTTCTCAAGCAGATCAAACTATGAAATGAGTTAAACAAAAAAGTGAGCAAACTGTAGAGTAGCAATCGTATAAGATATAGATAACTTGATCACGCTGAAGATCAGTCGCATGTCGTATGAAAACAGTCGCCATATTGTGACCTGGAAGGGGTGGTGCTCAAGGAATAGTAGGCAGTCCTGTAGTATGTCACGTGATTTCACATCTGTAAGTGAAATAAAATATGTATTGTAGACTTCGGTCAAAAAAAGGTATATACGGCACGCGCTTTATTGAAAGATATACCAACAGAGAGAGAAAACAAATATTTGTAACACATCCAATAAATACACGAGTGCAAGTTTTTATCACAAACTAGCACTGACAAACGTTGTCAGTGCTAGTTTGTGATAAAAACTTGCTTAAACAAGACAAACTGCTGTAACGTAAAGTGCGTTTGTGTCGTACCTGTACATAAAAGTAATTGGCGTCCGATAGACAGTTTCATGAGACTGACTTCGCGTTTAGTTAATTCAATAAATAATGGTGGTATGTATCCTAAAACAAGTACCAAAGAAATTTCTGCTAACTTTGGTATTATTGCTAAAGCCTGTTAATAAAAAAAATGGATAAATCAAATTAAATAGATAAGTGTCGATAAATAAAAATAATCTTTCTACATACCATCTTAAAATGTTCTACAAAATAATACGCCCAAACGATTGAGTGTATTACATTATAAAATACAGCAGTAGTAATCTGAAATCAATAATTTGTCAAGTGGAACGATTCAAATATAAGTTGCCATGTTTTGAACTGGCTCAGAATACCAACCAGAATTGTCATTGGTGTGCTCAGATTGTTTACAGTATCCAATATGAGTTTATAATTGTTCATCCAATGCCTCATATTTTTCTTAGCTGGTTCCATATTTCCTGGCACAATCATTTCAGAAAGGATCTGTTGTAGCTGTTTTCTATATGCAATTATTTGGTAAAAAATTAATTCGAATATCATAATTTTTGCAAAACATGATACTTGTATAGTTAACAATATAAATACAAAGAAAATGTAAGCATCGGGTTTTGCTATGCACAAGAATCGTGTACCAGCTGCTTTATTAATAGTTATGCAAAATGTAGCGTTTAGAATGATCTCCTCTGCTACAAGTGCGAGAAACAAGAAGCGCGATATTGGCAAGTCAGTACCGCCAATTATCAACCCGGCAGTTTTCATATCGTCCAGCAGTTTTAGATGGTTATCTGAATGTATAAGCAACGATACACAAACGAGCAGATAGTTAACAGCAATTAGGCTAAAAATTAATCTTAAAATAAATCTGTCTCCTTCTGGTTCAGAAATGGATAACGATATTAAAAATGACACTGTCATCACACAGAATAATACACAATACGTTTTGACAAAAATTTTCACTCTTTTGTTTGTACTTATTTCAAAATACAGCCCTCCTGCCAAACTGAAGCATAAAATAGTTTTGACTGAAATTATTTCTTTTAGGAAATTGTCCATACGTTTTATATATTTGTAGGCCATCGTGATACAATTTCACTGACTGGAAAAATTTTGTTATAGTGACAGTCAAGTGTAAAACGTAATTATTGAGAGTATTTGTCAACTCTGAATAATTACGTATTACACTTGACTGTCACTAATTTTGTTGCTCATTACCTCATAATTATCAGCCTTATCTAGAATATGTCCCACTGCTGGCTACTGGCTTGTTCTAATTATAAGAGAGTATATACCACATTCTTATTTAATTTTATATATTTTCGAATATTTGATACAAAATTAATTGCTTTTAACTATAATTTTGGTAGGTCATTGAGGCGAAAACGGTTTACTTTTGCTGAAAGCGTTTTGGGCGACGTAAAACTACGAAACCAGAGTGGGCCACATACTCACTGGGAGAAAAATAGCAGAAATTATTTTTTATAAGATTTTTTATTCAACTTTTTATACTAATGTCGTTCCTAAAAAAAAAATTGCAAGTTTTATAACTTACACGAGAACACAAAAGATATCTCTCATCATCATCATCATCATCATCATATCAGCTGAAAGAAGTCCACATAGGCCTCCCCCAAGGCTCTCCACATAGAGCCCAACAAGATCGTCGGTCCACCTTGTGGGAGGCCTACCTCTGTTACAACGTCCTGTGCGTGGCCGCCACTCCAGAACTTATCTGCTCCAACAGCCATCGGTTCTTCTGGCTATGTGCCCTGCCCACTGCCACTTCAGCCTGACTATTCGGAGAGCTATGTCGGTGACTTTGGTTCGCCTGCGGGTCTTCTCATTTCTGATTCGATCTCGCATGGAAACTCCGAGCATAGCTGTCTCCATCGCCCTCTGAGTGACCTTGAGCTTCCGGATAAGGCCCATAGTTAGCGACCACGTCTCGGCTCCGTAGATCATCACTGGCAACACACACTGGTCAAAGGAGACAGGTGGCGCTAGTTGCCGTGTTTGCATCAGCTCTGTGATTTTTAGTTATTAAAAATACTAAATATTGATTATCGTGACTTTTTATGTTTAATATATGTATAAAACTATATAACGTGCACCGTATATCGTTTGTGAAAGTATATACAAAGTGGTTTAAAAATAAAAAAGCGGAAATCCAAACTAACATCAAAACAGTGAGTTACTAAACAAAAGTAAATTTAATAGTTTAAATTATATTCAAATAACAATCTTAAAACATTAGTGCAAACATTATAGTATTTAAACTGTGAAAATATAACTAAAATCAGTGAATACAAAACTGTGAAAAAAGTGCTCGTTAATTTTATTCAAACTTGTGCACCGACAAAGTTCTGACCAATCAAAACACTTCATTCGCATTGTGTCCCAACCAGCAGAGTATTTAATACAGAAGCCCTATTTACTCGGTTATACTAGCTGTTCTGTTGGCATAGTGGATAATACCCCTGCGCTTACTACGTGAGGCTCATGATCGAATCTTAGTTATTGGACACGCTTTTTGAGGTTTATTCAGAAATTTTAAATATGAATTTCTTTGATAACATAACGTTCAGAAAGACACGTACTCGATCTATGACAGATACAGAGATTATTAGTGATGATGAAAAAAGTCTAAATAGCTCCAAACTAGATGGCACCACTAGTAGTCTTCCTAACATATCCACTGAGGAAAATAATGCAGAGATTCAAAAGTTAAAAGAACATATTAACCAGCTTACTCAACAACTAAATGCAGCTCATGAGGAAATAAATAACATTTCTATAGAGAACCAAGAACTAAAAAAAACCGTTCAGATGTTATCGGCAAAACATGAAGTACTAAAAAAGGCTACAAAATATCTAACTTCTGATATTGAATCCAGCAATAAAAGTTTAAAAACGTCTACGCCCCGAAACAAGTCTAAAACAATACCACCAAAGAAAATTATGAATGACCAATGCACATCAATAAGCCAGAAACAGAATATTCAGACAGAAGATACAGTATTGAAAAGTTTAGATTGCGACGGATCCTACAAAACAGATAAAAATAGTACTGAGATGGTAAATAATAACTCTTCCAAGTGCCATATTTCGACGAAAGATGGCGCGTCTTCAGATTATATATTTCAACCGAAGTCAAATAACCGGTGTACCGATGATAAGATAATATTAAATAAAATGCATATATTTAGCGATAATAACGTAAATAATATTCTTGGCCACGCTGAAAGGTTCTTTCCCCATTCAAAAATATGTCACTATTGTTCACCAAATGCGGGTATGTTACAAATTATTGATAACTTAGATAAAAAGTTAGTCAATTTTACTACTAAGGATTTTTGTATTATATTTATGGGTGAAAAGGACTTTTTAGTGTCAAAAAATTATGAAAGTTTGATTTACCATATTAAAGGTAAGTTAGAAAATATCACACACACAAATGTAATTCTGTGTTCTCCTAATTTTAAAGTAGGTTATTACACTAATTTATTTAATAAAAGAGTGGAAGCTTTCAATAGACTATTATATCAAAGTAACAAGAACTATGAATTTGCGTACTTGTTTGATACTAACAAACATTTGGAATACTCTTATAAAATGTTCTCAAAAAATACTGGGAAAATAAATAATGACGCTATAGTAAACATTTTTCAACACTTACAGAAATACATTATCTTTTTGAACAGTTTCTATAATGATGAAATTTGTAATAATAATAACAATGATATTGCAATAGAAAGTAACAAACGTAAGAGCAGTAATCAATTTAAGCCTGGTACTATTCCCTACTATTTTCATAAGTTAACCAATACTAAAGCTATTAAGACCATATGTAATAATAGTGTTGCAGGTAAATCTATGGAATATTATAACGATACAAATTGTTTTCGTCAAAAATAAGTATCTATATGTACTTCATCAAAATATTGCCGGTCTTGTGAACAAAGTAGACTTGCTTTCTGTTTGTTTACATGAGTTATCAGAAAAAAAACAAACTGTAGATGTATTATGTATAACCGAACATTTTATGATGTCCGGCCATGAGACCTATTTATGTATACAAAACTATACTTTGGCAGCGTATTATAGTAGACAACATTGCAAAAGAGGTGGAGCTTGCATACTGGTACGAAATGGCCTTGTTTGGCAAGATATTCCAGATGCTTCATTGATTTCATTAGTTAATAACTTTGAATGTTGCGCAATCGAATTAACTGATTATAAAATAATTATTGTTTGTGTATACAGAGTACCTAATGGAAACATTCGGATATTTTTTTGTAAATTAGAGGAGTTATTAATTAAAATATGTAAAAGAAAATATGAACACATTATTTTAGCAGGAGACATAAATATAGATGTATTAAAAAATAACAATGTTACACTTGAACTTAAATGTCTATTGAAAAGTTTTAATTTATCCTTATCTATAGAGCAGCCTACTAGGTTAAATAGTCGAACCTGTTTGGACAACATTGCTCATAATTTCTGTAAGGGTTGTAAGACGGAAGTGCTCGAATTAGCCATGTCTGATCATACTGCACAGTTGCTTGAATGTCCCGTAGTAAAAAAATGCATGTTTAATTATTGGCATTCTCTTCAAAGAGAGTATTCAAATGAAAATATTATAAAATTCAGATCCTGTTTAAAAGCTTTATCTTTCTCTGACGTCTTTGCCACTGACAGCCCAAATGAAGCATATAATTGCTTCTTTGAAACATTTAAGTTATTTTACGATTTATGCTTTCCTCTAAGATTTATTACAATACAAGTCAATAAAAAGTCTAAATGGATATCCCGTGGAATCAAACTGTGTAGTTCTAAAAAAAGAGAATTGTTATGGCAGGCTAGACTTAAGCCTACATTTAGTAATAAATTCAAATACAGTAGTTACTCGAAGTTATTAAAAAGAATTATAAACTTAACTAAACGATCTCAAAATATCTATAATATTAAAAATTCTAAGAATAAAAATAAAACTACATGGCAAATAATAAATTCCTCTAAAATGCGTGTACCTAGTGATTCTATAAGTAAAATTGTTATAAATGATAAAGTTCATGTTGAACCACAAATTATTGCAAATAAAATTAATGATTATTTTGTTGATAAAATTGTACCTTTACCAGAATCAGGACAGAATCCTACTAAGTACATAAAAAAATGTTTAAATTCAATGTTTTTGATACCAAGTACATCTAACGATGTACTTAATATTATTAAGGATTTGAAAAATAAAAATAGTGTGGGCTATGATGAAATCTCTACCAAAATAGTAAAATCTGTTGGAGATTTAATATCTGAACACCTCAGTTACATTTTAAACCTATGTATTTGCCATGGTGTATTTCCTGACCAACTAAAAATATCGATTATAAAGCCTTTACACAAAAAAGAAAATAAAGAGCTTATTGATAATTATAGACCGATCTCACTTCTGCCAATCTTTTCAAAAATATTTGAAAAATATATAAATCACAGAATATATTCATACCTTGAAAAAAACAATATATTATGTAAAGAACAAAAAGGTTTTCGTAAAGATAACACCATAAATATGGCTATATATGAGTTTTTAAATGTGGTAATGATGAATGTTGATAAAAGAATACCTATATGTGCCGTTTATTGTGATATGACACAAGCTTTTGACTACGTCGATCATAATATTCTACTTGAAAAGCTTGACGCTTATGGCTTAAGAGGCAATGTAAATAATTTAATAAAATCTTATTTAACGAACAGAAAACGGTAATTGCAATAAATAAGTTAAATTTCAAGACAAAAAGACAAGATATATACTTATCTAAGGAACGTAAAGTATTATTCGGAGTGCCCCAGGGCAATGTATTGGGGCCTTTGTTGTTCATCATATACATAAATGATTTACCTCAAGCAATTAAACATCCCTTAACACTATTTGCCGATGACAGTACTGTGACTATAGCTTGTGATAAACCCGATTCGTATGAATCGGATATTAATACCACAATCAGCTCAATAATTGTATGGTTGAATAATAATAATTTGAAGATAAATCTAGGCAAGACTCAAATTATGCATTTCTGTCAAAGACAACGCTCTTGTTATCAAATGAATATCAAATATCAGAATAATAATATATGTGAAACAAATAATACAAAATTCCTTGGACTGACGATTGACAATCAGCTTAATTGGAAACAACATATAGAGACTCTTTGCAAAAAAATCAGTAGTTCGTCCTATGCTCTTTATAAACTCAAACATACAGTTAACACAGAAGCTCTACTAACTGCTTACCATGGCATTGTTGCATCCGTACTTAGATACGGAATAATTTTTTGGGGCAACTCTGCACATAGGGAGATTGCGTTCAAAGCACAAAAAAGATGTATAAGGGCTATGTTTGGTCTTCGAGTGACTGACAGCTGTAGATCATATTTTATCAAACACAAAATTCTAACACTTCCGTCTTTGTATATTTTTGAAGTAGCTTTATTTGTTAAAGCAAATCCTCATTTGTTTCCCAGTTTATCTGATGTTATCATACGTAATAGGCGCAAAAATAATTTATGTATTCGAAAAGCTAATACTGCCCTCTTATGGAATAGCATGTTTTGTCTAGCTCCAAAGATTTATAACAAGATACCGGAGGCATACAAAGAATTAAATTTAAACCTTTTCAAGAAAAAGCTTAATATGTTTTTATGTGAAAGATGCTATTATTCGATTACCGATTTTCTAAATGACACGTCTCAAAATGTTTTTGATTGATTTTATTACTTTTAATTATTTTTTATTTTTTTATCCATGAATTTTTGTACGCCGATAGTATTGGCAAGACACAGCGTTGCACTGTAATTTTATTTTGTAAGATCTTTTTATTACCTGTGTTTAACAAAATAAATATAATTTGAATTTGAATTTGAATTTGAAAAAAAAAAAAGACTGCCGTCTTGAGACACCGTGAGATATCGGACGTGAAAGGTATCTATTACAGTACATAATATATCTCAGCTCCTAGTAGATTGCCGCACTCAAATGCCTTCAAACTGTTCGAAATAAGAACTTCATTATTTGATCTTGTCCAAAATCAACTAATTAAACTCCTAAAAAAATTTAAGTCTGCCAACCCGCTTGGCCAGCGTGGTGGACTATGGCCTTATCCTTCTCACAGTGAGAATGCCTCGATATAAGACCAACCTAGGGCTTAACTCGCCAATAACTAGATTGACGAAGTTATACACCATTATTTTTTATTAGTACAAAAACTTTAAGGACAGATTAGCGAAGATATTATTATCATATATGTGACGTAAAAATTTCATTATATCATTAAAGAGCAAAGTTATTATCATTTGTTTATTGTAGAAAATCTCACTTAAATCATAGTCATACTTTACAATCCATTCACTAATTCATTGATTATATTCCATCCTGCTCATTCGCATTCTCTCTGTCGCACTTATGATGTAGGTAGCCATAGAAAATAAAATGAAGAAAAATAATAAATGTAGGTAGTTATTTTTTAATTTTGTTAATTCTACCCTCTCCTTCATACTTCATTCGGGCTTAGGACCGGTAAAATTTATCGTTTAATAAGTAATTAAATACGGAGGTATGTAATTAGAAAGCAAACAAATATGAAAATAAGAGAAGGTGTTCTGGACTAAAAGAAAAGAGTAATTTTGGTGTATTTATGAAGTTAGAATCACCTGCTATTTACAAATATTATTTAATCATCATCATGTCAGCCTAGAGACGTCCACTGCTGGACATAGGCCTTCCTCAAGTTGTGTGGAGAACACAGGCCGATTTTGAGCCGCCCGCATCAAATTATTATTTACTTAAGTACGTATTATTTACTAAACTTACAAGTATTTCCAATGTCCTTCGAAATGTCCACCACCGTTGTCAAAAGCATCCAATATGCACTGCTTTAATTGTTTGACACTGACCGGCTCACTTTTGTACACTCACAATAAGATGTCCATGGGTACACAGCTGCACTCGCGATTTTTCCACTCAAAAAGAACGCACGAAGCATAGCTACATACTCCCGTGATATGAACTGATATTATAGGCCATCGCATCGGGCAAACGTAGACAAACAATTAACTTTTGCAACGAAATTAGATACGCTTACTTTCGCTAGCAATTTAGCACTGTTTGTCGCATCGTCGCGGCGTGGCGCAGGCGCAGAGGGGCGTGGGGGGGGGGGTTTGGAAATTTATCAATGGTTCATTTTACTATGATTGTGCGCGGGTTCGGGACAGTTTTGAGACAGTTTTGGGACTTAGTGTTTTTATTTTTTAACTACATAAATATGATCAGTTAAAGATACTTAGTGCCCTCTTAAATTTTTTGTACTAATTAAAAAATAGCGGTGTATAACGAACTCGCTCGTCTGCTTAAGTTGGACATTTTTTTGTGATACTATGTTAGGCATAGTATCACAAAAAAATGTTCAACTTTAAAAAAGTAATATTAGAGTATCTCAAAAATACAAGTTAATTAACCTGTATTTTTACACTGTTTAATTTTTTTTTAAACACTTATCATTGTTTTTCTCATTTTCATATTTTTATTATTTTATAATATTATAGTTTATTTTTAAGTTTATTGTACTGGTACTTCCTGTGTTAGTTGTGGTTGCCTATAACAGAATGAGCACAAGACATGTCTTATTGTAACAGCTTTTATTGTGTGAAGAATTGTGTATCATTTGTTGGCGATCCTTATAAATAAATAAAAATAATAAGTGCATCCCACACATTGCGTTTTTATTATTCCTAATGTCATCGAACGTTTGACGAGGTATATTGGGCATGTCAGAGGGCTCTAATATTTGTCCAATGTTCTCGAAGTCGTTGCTTATAGTGACACTAAATGTCATATAAGCACTGAGTAATTTATCTGTAACTAAGTCGTTTAAAAGGATCAAATTGTGATTGAAGTGAATAATAAACTGGACGGTGTTGAATTTATGCGTTAAAAAGATAAACTTACCGTAATTATCTATTGATTACACTATAAAAGTAGAATCTTGTTCAAATATCACATAAAACCTAATGATCGATTATAAACTTTCGCGATTTGTATACGTCATACAATATTATTTAGCAAGTCTTAGTCGCGATAATTTACTTATTTAAAGGCATAAATACCTCTTTTATTCTCCTACGTTTCTACCGGTTGCAACGGTTGTGGTCGCGGAAGGACTGAGCAGTCCCTCCTGCAAGCTGGTAGAAACGTAGGAGAATAACAGAGGTATTTATGCCTTTAAATAAGTAAATTATCGCGACTAAGACCCGCTAAATAATATTGTACAATACCTAATCAACAAATTCAATAACCAAGCAACTATATAAAGAAGTGACGTATACTTATTTATTACGGCTTCTAATAATTTAGACTATATAGACTTATGGATTAAATTTTAATCACATTTTTATGCCTAAGCTGTCTTTTTTTCAATAACGCGTGTGCCATAAATTCATCTGTATCCTACGACATAAAAATATTGCATTATGTAATAGAAGAGTTTCATCATCATTATCAGCCCATTATACTGTCCCACTGCTGGGCACGGGGCTCTTCTCACTATAAAAAGGGTAAGACCATAGTCCACCTTGCTGGCCAAGTGCGGGTTGGCAGACTTAATTTTTTTTACAAACAACATAATTATTCTACAAATGATAAATGCAATTTGAACTATAATAAGCTATTTCAGCATATATAACTAGCAAAATAAAGTTGGCAGTAAAATGAAAGATGGCAGCCCTTAAAACTTGTTCTAGAGATCTAAACTATATTCGTTATTCCAGTCACAAATATAAAGTCATAGCATTGATCCAAGCAGTGCCCAGTTTCTGGCGACAAACTGCGTGGGATATATGATCTCGTATGTATGAACTTACGTCAACAATCTCCAAGTTCGGATCTAGTTTAAATAGTAAGTACTTGCTTTTGCGAAACAATTTTGTTGACGCTTATTTTCGAAGAGGCTAGATATTGAGCTATGGATAGTTTAAAGTTGGTTGAAGAATTGGTAAATGATGAGTTCTCAGATAAATAATAGACTAACTTCCTAGAGCCAAAACAAGCTTTGCGAACTCAAATTTAATATAGAATAACCAATCCTGCTTTCATAGCTTTTGCAGTCCACTGCAGCTGCTGGAATTAAGCTTTCCTCATTAGCCTCAGAGTAGCATTGTGAGTCAATAGGAGGATTTGGCCTACTATACAACGCTGGCCATACAGTTTGGTACAGGATTTCATGTTGAGTTTACCATCTCTTCGCAGGGATACTATATGTGGTTCGGCGATACACCGAAACCATAGGTAGGTTCTAGGCGACTTGGGAGGGAAATGGACTGTATACAGAGGATAGCGGTTCTTCGCCGCCTAGGAGATGGTTACGGGGAGAGGTGATTGAGTGGGTATAGGATATTTTAAGGATGGAGGGCACTTACTTTATACAACCTTCTTCGTTTCCGAAGGGCAGTCTCCTGGTGGTTTCGTGATGCAGCTGCTTGTTTTCACTTCACCGTCACTCCCACTTGCGAGCGGTTTATATATGCGGTAATAATCACATACAGCGATGCGGCGCGATACGAACGAGACGGCGTTCTCAGCGAGCGGAATGTTCTGGACTGTCACTCGCGTCGACGATCGCGGCGACGAATCAGGCGAAAGGCAGTGCCTCTTCCAGGGAGTGGGATAAAGGGAGACGGAAATATGGTATCGCTCACACTTGTACGTGGAACGATTGATCTTGGTGCGATTAGTTATAGATAGGAAGGTAGATGGCGCTACCAATATGCTTCATTTATTTTCCTTAGTCGCCATATTCGACACCCACAACATGAAATGTGGAGTAACACTTTGTATTCGAAAAAAAACGTTCTTTAAAGTTCTATTTTTTGTGACATATTATTATTTTCAACCAAAGCTCTCAATCAGATAAAACTATACATACATACATAGTCTCACGCCTACAACCCCGAAGAGGTAGGCAGAGGTGTATTTCTACACCCATTTTTCGCCAGATATACTTTAAATTTTTCTTTCGATAAAACTATGAAATAAGTTAGTCAAAAAAGTGAGCAAACTGTAGAGTAGCAATCGAGTAAGAAATAGATAACTTGATCACGCTGACTCGTCGACGATCGCGGCGACGAATCAGGCGAAAGGCAGTGCCTCTTCCAGGGAGTGGGATAAAGGGAGACGGAAATATAGTATCGCTCACACTTGTACGTGGAACGATTGATCTTGGTGCGATTTGTTATAGATAGGAAGGTAGATGGCGCTACCATATCCCCCCGGCCCTAAAGGGTTGCCTTTAAAAAAAATAGAATTGAACTTAGCTATGTTGGGTGTACTACCGCATAACCCATCAATAGGCTAAGACAGCGATATGACAATAAAATTAATCTAAATTAACTTTAGCGAAACTACAAACGCAATAATAGCGAAAAGTACTAACTAAATACTTAAACTAAGAGGTAGGTCCAACTTCAGGCTAGATCTCACTGAGTTGGAAGCGGACGCGAGTTGATCAGTGCCTCGACTTATGCAAGGACAGTTAAAGGCTCTTCGTAAGAGAGGATCTGTTGACCTATAACTTTGAAGAGATGCGTTTTAATTACTTTGACCATGCTTGCCCAACATCCACCGAAATGTGGTGATGCTGGTGGAATAAACTTGTGTCTTGACTGTGTCTTGAACCTTGCGGAGCAACTGAGACAGCAGAAGGGCCGCGCACAACTCCAGTCTCGCAACTGAAATGGTTTTAACAGGCGAGACCTTAGACTTGGCACAAACTAACTGCACCGAGTAGTTAGAACCAATGCGGACTTGCAGATATACGACTCAGCCGTAAACACGCTCGCTGGTCATGTTATATAAAAGGCTAAAGTCTGTCTCCAAAAGTTCTTGTTCAATTGTGTTATAGTCGATAACTTTAGTTGTTTTTGTCTGATAGGGATCGTATTTATTTTGAGAACTCGTGGAAAGAAACAGGATAATAGTGTCGTGATCGGTAACTGAGGTATGGGCGACGTAACAAAAGGCCAGTTTTGTAGTTTTAAGGATTATGTGATCAAGACAAGAGCTATTTAGGCGTGTAGGTATAATATGACCGGGTAACATACCATGATACGCGAGCATGGTTAAATAATCTATTGATCGCGTGTCCTTATTATTAGGAGCAATATCAATATTTATATCACCAGTTAAAATTACGTTTTTGTAGGAACAGAGTGACGTCAGAAGTTCATTTAAGGATGTAAGGAAATCGGAAACATTTCGATTTGCCGGCGGGCGATATATCGCAACTACAACCGGGTCTTTATTAAACGATATTATTAAGCAATTTGCATCGACAAGTTTGTGTTCCGTAACCCTAATTTGAAAGAGATTACGATAATACACGATAACTCCTTCATTCTGGGATTTAACATGTGACGTAGCGCAAACAGAATAGCCGGGGATGTCCGGTATTGGATGTGAGTGTTATAATAGCCAACATTCAGTTAGAATGATTAAATCCCATACTGTTTTACTTCTCTCAAGAAGTGTAGTGAGGCCATCAAAATTTTTATTAATGCTCCTGATGTTTTGACACAATAATGAAATTGTGAGCGGATGATACCTTTGTAAACGTTCACAATCCTCGATCATACAACTTGACGAATCTGCCACTGAAATACCATCAAGTTCGGATTGTATATTATTTAGTTTATCGAAATTTAAGATTAGTGACTGGAAACTGTAAAATATATATGCTAATGCATGTGCGACGGTTGTAGGAGGTGATAGCAAATTGATATGTATTAGCACTATATGCCCACTTCATTAATTTTTTTAAATTAAATTCTCTACAACTTTGGTTCTGATACTATTTGTCGTAAAACCATGAATAAAAAGTTTTTCTATGATATTGTTTTCTTTAGGTTATTATAACGTGTCTTCATGATTACTGTGTCTTTAGTATTTTTATGAGCCAGGCTGCGGCCTATAATCTAATAGAGCTTTAGAAGAACTATAGCAAAAAAAGGCAATTTGTTGGTAAATTATAATTGGCACTGATATTTCCAATTATTTTGCAGCGTATTTCCCCAGAACATTCAGGTGCTGCAGAACATTGCAGTTTCCTTTACTTGGGCGGAACATCAACTTCAATAGCCCACAGAGTGCCGTTGTTTTAGAGTTTTGTCCATATTTTGCCAAACCCCTGATTTCATGATCGTTGCGATAAGTTAAAATAAAATTGACCTAATCTTGTCTTGGAGGCTGCGGGGTCTCAAGTAAGAGGTTCTTGTTTTGGTGATAGTAAAGATAAATTAAATAGTTTTTTTTGTTCCTGAGGACGAAAAAACTACAACACATTGAAAAGAAAATTTGTTACAAATTGCACTCGATTTTCGTTTGTAACTTTTTTATTTATTATTTTACGACTAAATACTACGGGGCCAAAGTTGTAGCGAATTTAATTTGCAACTCATCATGTGTTGAAATTTTTCTGTGCAGCAAATAGTTTGCCAGATATACTAGAAAAACCATTTGTACCACTCTTTACAAGATGGCGGCCGCAGGACGAGGGTTCTCTCCTTGGCATCTATGAAATAAAATTGCGTCCTCTGACAAATGTACGCTAAGCCCAAAAAAATTATGTAACATTTCAATAGACTAATGGGCTGGCATTGAAAATATTTTTCTTTGCATCGGTTTTTTAGCAGTTTTATTCTCAATAATCAATTAAAAAACTAGATACGAGTACCATTTCCGTAATAGTTATTCCGTATATACCAGATATGATAACACTCGCGCGACCGTCTACGTATAAGTTTAACTTCTGTTGGTTTTTTACATTGTGGTACAGCGGATGACCTCACTAGTGTTGCCAACAACTACATCAGATTTCCATCTGATCTGAATACTAAAACTACCATAAACCACTAAGAAATATTGTTCTTAACTAGACACATGACATGAACACAGTTATGTCCACTAAGATTTTCTTACATTACATTTACGATCAGTCGCACACAAGTTATAAGTTCCCTTTTAAGTAACAATAAATCATTTTTAAATAAATCAACGTACAAGTTATTTCAAAACAAAGGCTATTTTGAATTTGTTTGTAATTATCAGACGAATTAATTGTTCTTAACGTAGCAGTTTAAAGATATATTTTCATTGTGTGCGTCTGCTTGTTTATTTCTGCCACTTAAAATCACCAGTTTTAGCGGAAAATCTTCTAAGCTGGCAACACTGTAGTGTATGACGGGTTTGTGAGTAGGGGTGTGCTAAACTGCTACATCTAAATATTATAGCATAACGTAATAATATTTTTTATAGCAGGTTATGTTTGCAGCGCTAATATAATAGGTAAATGTTTATGCATATCCATATACTTTCAATCAAATAGAAATTAGTAGTGTTAATACGGATAATATTTAGATAAAAATATGTACCATTATATTCAAGAATATTAGGTGCGGTTATTTACGTAAGAAAGTACGGTTACATAACATGATTCCCGTTACTTTGGGTCTGGATCTTGCAAAAATTGCGATATTACCAGTTCTATAATTTTGATTAAAAAGTAGAGTCGGTATGAAAATTGAAATGAAATGAAATGAAATGAAATGATACTTTATTTCGTGTAAACTTTGTATAAAGTGCTTACAAAACGTCAATTTTAAATTTAGCAATTGTACAAGTTTATATATTTAAATATGTTGAATTAGAGCAGCTCAATCCCAAGCATTTTTGTCGTCTATATAATCAGAAATTTTATAATATGCTTTTAAACACAATTTAGTTTTAACAATTATCTTAAATTTATTTATTGTTAAATTTCTTGTACTAAGGGGGAGCTTGTTATAAAAGCGTATACACTGCCCCATAAAACAGCTACTTATTTTGTGGAGGCGGGTGCTATGAACTACAAGATTATACTTATGTCTAGTATTTACAGTGTGAAGATCACTTTTTTTACTAAATTTGTCAATATTCTTGTGGACATATAACAGATTATCGTATATATATTGCGATACAACAGTTAGAATGCCTATCTCACTGAACTTCCTTCTTAGAGAAATACGAGGACCAAGGTTGTAAATTCCCCTTATTGCTCTTTTCTGCAGAACGAATATCGTGTTAAGGTCTGCAGCATTCCCCCAGAGAAGAATCCCATAAGACATGATACTATGAAAATAACTGAAATAAACCATTCTAGCTGTATCTATATCTGTAAGGCGTCTAATTGTCCTAACTGCATAAGCTGCAGAACTAAGTTTGCCCGAAAGTCTTTCTATATGCGGGCCCTATTGGAGTGTGGTATCAAGCATAATACCTAGAAACATAGTTGTCCCGACGGGCTCAACTCTGGACTCCTTAAGTTGTACATTGGTTTCAATCTGTTTAACATTGGGCATTGAGAATTTTAATAGTTTGGTTTTCTTATCATTAAGTAATAAATTATTTACATTAAACGAATTAACAACTTTAGAGAGTGCATTGTTTACTTCGTCAAAATTTATCTGTTGTCGTCTAATATTAAAAATTAAGGAGGTATCATCCGCGAACAACACAATCTCATGATTCTTTTTTACATAATAAGGTAGATCGTTAATATAAATCAAAAAAAGAAATGGTCCGAGGATTGACCCCTGCGGGACTCCCATTTTCAAGGCAGAACCTGGAGATGTCTTGTCATTGATCTGAACCTTCTGGATTCTTTTGCCCAAGTAAGAAACCAGGAGATCGAGAGCTTTGTTCCTAACGCCGTAATGATACAATTTCCTGACCAGAGTGTCATGATGTACACAATCAAACGCTTTTGACAAGTCGCAAAAAATACCTAGTGCATCTTGCGACTTCTCCCAAGCTGCAAATATGCTTTTGAGTAGCTCAACTCCTGCGTCAGTAGTCGAACGACCCCTCGTAAATCCGAACTGTTTCTCGTAAAGCCGGTATAACAAAAGTATTGTTCAATTTCTGAAATAATTGTCTTGTTTAATCTATATAAGTCACATTGTTAACATAAGTTTTAGTGTTAGAAGGTGTACGTGCGTTTCATTATCAATAGAATATTTTATATTTCTGTTGACTTATAAAAATTGAAGATCTGAAACATCTGATAAGGTAGAGCCTATCTACACTAGACTATATACTGACTTGTTGGCTTAGCATAAGTTGTTCAGTCAAATGAGCATTTGCTGCAAACTTACAAAAATCGAAGATCTGGAACATCAGATGTGGAACTGCAAGTGCCCATCGTAACTATAACACACATCTATACACATAAATCAAATTGGAGTGTCTGGTTGTAATATTAAAATAACCGCTTTTTACTAAATGCATATGTATGTATATACGGTGCATATACCTAAATTATTTTTTACCATTTTTGTCTGTCTGTCTGTCTATTTGTTCTCGCTGATCTCTAGAACGGCTGCACTGATTTTGACGGAACGTTCACTGGCGGATAGCTGATGTACCAAGGAGTAACTTAGGCTATAAATTAACCGGGTACGCGAAGTAGTTCCCTCAGGACATGGGTGAAACCGCGGGAAACAGCTATAAATAATAAAATGGTTTAATAGAATTTACCACATTTAAAATACAAAATTTCTTCATCATTTACTTGTTTATTTTCTATGAAGTTAATAGGTACTAATGATATTATGAATGCTATCCCCAGCCAGCACTCTAGCACCATCTTAAAGACTGCTGCAAACAAATTTGTTTAGATCGCCATGTATCGCACGAGGGTGTCAATTAAACGTTATTTCTTTTTACTGTTAATAGTCTATCTTTATGCTATCTATAGTCATAGTGGCAATGAAGTCCTGTGTCAAAGGAATTGACTGTTAATGACTTTTATCATAATGTTGCTGTGAGATACTCGTAGTATTGCCAATTTAGCGACTTACGTGGCGACTTTCATTAAATAAAAACAATTTTAGGCCAGTGACAGATCTGTTAATTTTGTTTTATGACACAATTGGTGCATACAACAGCAAAGTGGTAGCGCACGATGAATGCCCGCCTAGCGCACGCCGAGCGGCCGCTCAAGGAACACGCATACCCAGTGGCGTAGGAAGGGTGGGGCGGCGGGGGCGGTCCGCCCCGGGTGCCACCCTTTTTGGGGTGCCAGCCATCCAAAAAAAGGGGTGACACCGTTTAAGAACAATGTACAAAAATATAAAACAACATAGACTAGGTCAGCACTACGAGAGTTAGCTCGAAATTTTTAGGTATAGACTAAACAAAAAATGATCATCCGCAAACTTCCGCCCCGGGTGCCACCCAAGCTAGCTACGCCACTGCGCATACCCAAAGTGCGGGTGGCCTAAAAGCTCTGCTAAGTGACAATCCTATGTTATACCAAGGACATAATGGCTTTACTTATATTCAAACAAAATAGCATAGCATCTTATTGGGCTTTATAAATAACAGATTATATGGTTATTATAAAATAATATGTTACTTATCAAGTTATCCATGATAAAGCGAACATCTCTTGTGGTAAGCAGCCGGTCGCTCCAAGAACGCTCGGCTGTCGCGGCGTCGACGCCGCGTAGACGCCGCGTATACGCCGGGGCGCGCCCAATGTGACGGGGGCCTAACTGTAAGATGCCCTAATTTGGCCCACCTAGCCCTCCTTTGCCTAAACAGGTTATTTGAATTTTAATAGTATACTATCCTAGCTAGTGAATTTTGTCTACGGTACGACTTTTTACGCGTAGCAGCGCTTATTTTTCGTTATGGCAAGACAGACGTGAAATGTCAGTGAACGTCAGAATTTTTCAAATGGTGATCGCTCTAATTTTTGCCTGGATTTCGAAATTTCACTTTATGAGTATTTTAAGCTATTTTTGTGGATTTTATGGACCATATTAATTGAAAAATAGTCTTCTGTCTTCCTATCTATGTTTTGCACTTATACAGAGAGTTTTAGTTGGTAAAATCAAGAAGAACAAACGTGGGTCACTTTTTATGACGTAAAATATGAATCAACAAAACTTTACCTAGGGGTATCTATTGTATTATTGCATAAATACAATTAGTTTTTACCTAGGTGCGTAATAAAACCAATTAAACGTGTTGATTTATGATCTTTTAATTACATGTTGTTTTATTTTCTACGGTGACAGCCCTGAATAAAACCTCTTTTAGTAATTAATGTTCAAAAAGTACTCCTAACTTTGCCTACCTTCTAAAAAAAAGAATAAAAGTGTTTTAGACTCAATGCCGTGGTTATTTATGAATACTAACAAAATACTTTATAGGTACAAAATCTGTTTATTTGGAAATATATATTTTAACTGCGATATTATTGCCTTGGCAAAGTAGAGGAAATGCCATCAACTTTGCCTAGACATTTCAAAGCTTATTTCTCAGAAAATATTTAATGTAAGCTATAATGAGTTGTTTTGATAGGAGCATGAAGTTCTGATTTGCATTTTTTCTATACATGACTTTACGATATTTCTACTCATGTGAAAAATATTCACAAAAAACCTCGATTTTCGTGCAGTTATAATATAGGGTAAATCCTTGAAATTCAATGTGAAATTCGTCAATGTATTGTACAATGATACCCTGAAATTTTCACTGAGATTGCATATGGCGGCCGGCGATCGCACGGTAATCAACACAATTGGAGTGAAGTCCGCTAACCTGAAATTCAGTTCCGATAGTTAGTACCACTACTATTAGTACTCGAACATAAATCATACATTCAAGGCAATAACTCTTTTTACACTAGTTTAAAACGGTGTAGAGCTCATAGCGTGATTTCACTCACCGCTCGTTACAGATCGGCAAAGTGGATGTGTGACCGCTTGTGTGACATTTATCAAAGCGTTAGCATGTTCTGTCTGGAGGGCAAGTAAAGTCATTGGTCTCAGTTCTTGTCCTAAGACAGGAATGTTTAGGCCGAGTTGGAGACCTCCGGGCGGTCTTTAAACTTCGAAGTCAAAGTTGGCTTGCCACACAAGAAACTAATGGAGCAAGGCATAAAAAGGGCTAACTTCCTCTATCAATTAAATTAATTATTTTTTTGTAGCTAGGCTGTTTTGTTGTTTCTTTGTTTTTACTTGGCGTCCAGTACATATGGGCATTTATAATCATGGACGCAGTAGTTCCTTACTAAGCCTTCGCTGCCAATAAAAAGTATAGTTAAAAGTATTAGATAGATTGTAATTTATTTATTAAACTTTCGCCGTTTCAGTTCAACTTAGTCAAGTTAATAATAACAAACATACATTTATTTCAGACTCACCCAAGTTTACACAATAAATGCGAATCAAAAACCGGCTGAAACTTAAAACTTATCCTTTCAGCAAGTTGAGCTAGAAATCTCTAAAATGAATTGAAACTGTAGAAATACACGAATTTCAAAGGAAACGTTCCAAACTAGGCCATTGAAAACTAAAATTCTAAAGATATTTGACAACGTTTGGATTTTAGTTAAAAACTGCCTCGTGGTTTCTTGGTCAAGAAAAGTAACTTATTGAATTTTCTTTAAGAAAATTCTGAGTTGTGACTTGAAAGCTGTATTCACATTTTATTATAGCCTAACGATAAACTTAAATGTCAGTAGCAGTCTCGTTTGATGTCGACACCAATAAGAGGTTTCGGTGGCAAACATACACATACTGCTCCAATAATGGTGGTGTTAGCGTTAGAGACACAAAACCAAGAAAATACTTTCAAGACATAAGAAGCATCTTTATACTTAGGTGGGGCAGGAATAGCAAAGTTACCAACAAAATACTAACTACCTCGTGATGCATTAAAATCCTGTTTCAGTAAGAGTGCCATGAAAAAATATTTACGTAGTTTAGAGTGCTAGGCAACTAAATACGCCATGTTTAATGTATTTTTCCAACCGCTTCCGCGATGCGGGCGGCTCAAAATCGGTCTGTGTGGAGAACCTTGGGGGAGGCCTATGTCCAGCAGCTGGCTGACATGATGAATGTATTTTTTGTTGGGTTTAGACCCCTACTCTTTCGCATTAGTGTCAGTGTGTAGCCAAGTTCAGTACTAGACTGTAGACTGTTGAAATCTCCCGAGGAGTCGCGGAAAAAATAACCATTTTCCAACTCGCAATTAATGTATCCAGAAGTACATATTGCAGAGGTCGGAAGAAGATAATCCACAACAACTAGATACACAAATTTAATGTAATGAAACGAAGTAATACCATATTTATATTTTAAAGTCTCATAGTCTCTGAATTAAATTAAATAAATTTCGGTGCACATAGTAGCCCTCGGCTACCAAATCGATCAATTGAATTAATTGCCTGGAAGTCAAATTTGGTCCACTATTGTCACATTGAAACCGTTATTACACCCTCCCACTGCAGGGCCTGAATAGATCGAAGATTAGAAGCAGGAAGCTATTTTAAGCCAAAAAGTCTATTAAAGGAAACTTTCCTTCAACTTGGTTATTGTGTAAGTTCGTTAATGGTTGCTGTTAAGAGGTTCTACGGGCTACTGACTTCAAATAATGCCCGATTTAAAACAAATTACCTGACATTAAAAAGGCCATTCGTAACCTTGATATTTCTTGTTCTTCTTTAAATTTGGTATATGAATAATTTACTTTGAAGCCTTCATTAATATACCTGTATAAAATAGATTTGAAATCTGTTTCGGTTCGTCATCGCAGTATGACATTTATTTGCATATTTCATAAAATTCTTAATTATCGTTTATCACGTTGGCACGTTCAACTGTCATGTCGCTTTATGACGAGTCAATTGCCGCTATACTTTTGGGCAACACGGGGTAAAATAATCGAATAAGATGAAGGCTTATACGAAAAAATTTGGCCAGGCCGCGGGCAGCAGTTAGCAACAATATGTACCTATAAGTAGATGTGGATGTCCGCAACTTTCATCATCATCATCAGCCTTTAAGAGTCCACTGCTGGACTAGGCCTCTCCTTTGAAAGGAGGAATTGGCCTACTATACCACGCTGGCCAAACGGGTTGGTATAGGGTTTGTTTCAAGTTTTCCTTCTCTTACAGTGCTGTTCTATGCATAATTATGCTCCCTCTGTCGGCTCTTATGACACCCATGGGATTATATGGGGTGGTGACAATCCGTATTCTTAATCCGTCACCACACGGACATCAACCCGCAACTTTGTTGAGAAGTATTTTACTAGAGGAGCGCACTTACTCTCGCATTATTTAGAGGACATCTGCTGCGCTCCCGTGGCTCATAGCGTGATGTTATATACCTTACAGCCTTTCTCTGATAAATGGGGTATCTAACACTGAAATATTTTTTCAAATCGGACCAGTAGTTCCTGAGATTAGTGCGTTCAAGCAAAGAAACAAACAAACTCTTTAACTCTATAATATTAGTATAGATATACAAAGCAAATAAATCGAATAATAGTGAAGCGAATCGAAACGAATGAAATAACAGTAATTTTTGGGAACAGGACAATCTGAACCAATGACACGATGAATAAGAAGAAGACAGTAATTCTAGATCTTTCAACTTAAATATACTTAACGAGAGGATGCCCGCAGAGCCTACGCCAACACATTGGTTTTTAATTAAACCGTTTCTGCGCATTCCCGGAGGATTTTAGGTTTTCCGGTAAATCCTACGAGAGCGACCAAAAATCCCTTCTTAGTGCACCCCTATGGCCCCGAGTAATAATATACATGAAAAGTTTCAGCAAGTTTTGGCTGTGCGTTGTCTGTCAGTCAGTAACGAAATAATTTTATATGTACAGATAAAGGTAAAATCAAATAAACCGCATTCAAATAGACATTGAAATTAATGTAATAGTCCCGAACCATTTCTTTCATTTCAATGTATATTTTATACTTAGTTCATTTTTGAGCGTCTTTGGAGCCAATAGATAAATTTATGTTTTAAATTCTCTTAACCTTAGGCGAAAAACTAACCGTTATTCAAAAATATAATAAATACATCATTTTATTCTAAGTACACTTAACAATAGAATAATAAAAATAATTGGTTTTACTGAACAAAACAGAATCAATACATACGGCATTGAACAACCCCAATTACTTTTAACAATAACAACTTCAATTTCAACTGCATCAGAAAGAAAATCGTGAAGGGTATTTCAGGCAAAATTTCAATTGCATGCAATTGAATGGTTGAATAGCATAATACAATATTGACTTCGCACAATGTTTGCGAGAGGGAACCGCGTTTCAAAGATTCACACAATGCTACTTCGTGTTTCAGCCCTCAATTTCAACTTGACTTTAATATACTACGAATATTTTATTCGTAATCTAAATGCAAAGATTTTTTTAATCGATTTCGTTTTTTCTTTCAGATTCTGCTCCGGTAGTTTTGCTTCGTTGGTAGTTTGTACATCTTAAAGTGATATCTATTTTATAAAATTCTTGCGTTACTGACTGATTGACAGAGGTCGCACTGCTAAAACTATTGGATGCAAGAAGCTGGAATATAGCATGTAAGTTTCTTGGGGACCGTACGGGTGGAATAAAAAAGGGTTTCCCGAAATGCTCATGAGATTCGGAAGAAACGGTAAATTAAAATAAAGTCTGCGAGCGTTGCTGCGGGTACCCTCTAGTATTTTTTATAAAACTATAGGTCCACTGGTCGCTTTTACCATTATGATGGCAATGATGAGGAGGCTAATGAATCGTCTGATGATAAGCGATTACCGCCGCCTATGGGCGTCTATGGGTCACCAGAGAAGTCACAAGAGTGTTACCGGCTTGGATGGTTGAAGAAAAAGAAGGATGAGCGGTATGAAGGAGAAAGCGAAACTTACTTGCTTTCTTAAAACTAATTTTCATTAAATTCATTCCAAAGTAGCATTTAAATCTAAACTATTCTAACAATCTCAATAATTGATTTTATCCCTTATCCTGTATAGACTTACCATTTTATATGTTAACATTTTATTTTCTTCCTTTTCCCATTACCCCACATCATAATCTGACCCTTAAATCCTAATAAAAGCTTGTTCACACAAATGGCAAGATGTAATAAAATTAAATGCGCCGGTCAGAACTAATTACCCAACAAACGATCCAGGGTCAACCATCTTTTATTCAAACAGGCTGTAAAAATCTCATCTATACTATAACAGGATAAGGATATTGTCATAGAGGGCAATTTATTCGTGGCCTTTGCCACAGTGTGCCGTGGCCACAGAAGCCTTCATATGGATGAATGCATGCAAGTCAAGTCAAGTCGAATTCATTTATTCATATAGGTTACACAGCAACACTTATGAGCGTCACAGCATCTTTTAAAACCAGAATCTTAAATTATAAACAACTAGAGGACGCCAGCAGCTACGCCTGCATTTTTTTTTATTTACCCGTTTTGGCCGATCCCGTGGGAATTTCGGGAAATCCCTTCTTAGTGAACCCCTACGGTCCCCAAGGAACATACATGCCAAATTTCAGCTTTCTGCGCCCAATAGTTTCGGCTGTAGCGTGTCTGTCAGTCAGTCAGTAACGCAAGGATTTTATATATTAAGATTTGTGGTACCATGATTGCTGACACAGACGAAGTACTTCGCGATACTGCTTAAATGAATGAGAAAAAAGAAAACATGCGAATAGTAACACAATAAACTATAGCAGCAGTAGGTAGTATAGATGTATCAGCAACCAGTAGGTTAAAGAATTTTGTAAAGGTGATAAATGAACAATGATTTGATCAGGGATAAATAATGATAATTCATCATCATCAGCCTTTATCAGTCCACTGCTGGACTAGGCCTTTCCTTTGAAAGGAGGAATTGGCCTACTATACCACGCTGGCCAAACGGGTTGGTATAGGGTTTGTATCAAGTTTTCCTTCTCTTACAGTGCTGTTTTCTGCATAATATGCTCCCTCTGTCGGTTCTTACGACACCCATGGGATGATATGGGGTGGTGACAATCCGTATTCTTAATCCGTCACTACACGGATAAATAATGATAATCTAGTATAATTATAAAATAATGACAATTATACTAGATTAAACAAATCATTAAAATATACAAATCCTGCAAAAATCGTGAGTGTTTACGAGGCACCTTCACTTAACATGTCACTAATTAACCCGCCAGTGGTGACGTACATGTCTGTGAGACCGGGTGATTTTTAAAACTCGAATAACTTTTTCTCCCGACGTCGATTTGTTTTGTAATTTTGAGTAGCTGCCTAAATCCGCGACCCACACAGATAGTTTGTTTGTTTTTCGTGTGATTGTGTAGCTAACTCTGGCCACACACTCACACGAACTCCGACACAGATAGTTAAGCGCGCGACAGCGGCGCATACTCATGAACGTAAGTTTCGGCCCCAAAAAGGTCTTTGACAGGTGAGGAAGACTGATTTCTGAGGGATGTTTTAATTTTTTTTGTAATAAGTCCATTATTATTTTTGTTGATTTTTTATAAGTTCCTAGTGTCATATGACTGAGAAATACTGATTTAGTTAAGATAGTTGATTGCTTTGAGTTTTGATATTTACAAAATTTAGGTTAACAGGTATAGTAGACTAGAGGACGCCAGCAGCTACACCTGCATTTTTTTTAAATTTACCCGTTTTGGCCGATCCCGTGGGAATTTCGGGAAATCCCTTCTTAGTGCACCCTTACGGTCCCCAAGGAACATACATGCCAAATTTCAGCATCCTGCGCCCAATAGTTTGGACTGTAGCGTGTCTGTCAGTCAGTCAGTAACGCAAGGATTTATACAGGGCGTCTCACGGCAGAGTTAGGATTTTGAAATGAAATAAAAGTCACTTGGCATATTTTTGTCAAAACATTTTTATTGAAAATTATTGGACTATAATGCAGATTTTATTTTTTAAAGATAACATCTTCGAGATATCCTCCATTTCGTAGCACGCACTCACGGAACCGATGCATCGCATTTTGCATAACGCGCCCAAGCATAGCTGGCTCGATGTCACGTATTTCTTGTTGGATATTTTGTTTTAGCTCAGCGATATTCCTCGGATTATTGACGTAAACTTTGCTCTTAAGGTACCCCCATAGGAATTAGTCCATGGGGGTCAAATCGAGTGATCGCGGAGGCCACGCGATATCACCAAAGCGGGATATCAATTTTTGAGGAAACAATTCACGAAGTTGGTCCATAGTGGCTCTTGCAGTGTGGTAAATGGCTCCATCCTGCTGAAACCATGTTCTTGAGCTGAAGGCTGGATGCTCTTGAAGTAGGGGTATAAAATAATTGGATATAATTTGCCGATACGCCTCGCCAGACACAGTTATCGCAGCACCTGTCGCATTTTCAAAAAAATACGGCCCGATTATTCCATCTACCGAAAGAGCACACCACTCTGTCACTTTTGGGCTATGCAGAGGTCGTTGATGTTTTTGTCTGGGATTGACAACTGACCAAAAGCGACAATTTTGTTTGTTAACATTTCCATTTAAATGAAAATGAGCTTCATCGCTCCAAAACACATTATTCAAAGTGCGAAATCTCTCAATTATTGTCTGGCAAAAACTTTTACGTAAATTGTAGTCATTTTCATTTATTTCTTGCACTATTTGTATTTTATAGGGATGGAATTTAAAATCACGTTTTAAAATCCTCTCTACGGTTGATTTGGTGACGTTTAAAGCCACCGCTCTTTTGCGTATTGACAAGCGTGGATTACGACGAACGCTAGCTGCCACTTCGTTTATTGTTTCTTCCGTCCTTGAAGTTCTGCTTGGGCCCGGACGCGGTTGATTTATAGCGGACCCGGTAGCTTGAAACTTGATAATCCATTTACGAACCAAATTTTCGCTTGGTCCATCTCGTTAACGTCTGATATTGTAGTGAGAACAAAACTGTCTCCGAGCCACAACGTACGATTCTCCACCTTTCAAAAACGCTTCGATAGCGAACGCGCGGTGCTCACCCGACCACTGTGACATCGTGACTAACGAATCCGCACGAACGACGAAGCTACTGCACTCCTGCCCCCGCGCTTACCTGCAACGGTTTTTTAAATATTCAAATTTAAAATCCTAACTCTGCCGTGAGACACCCTGTATATTAAGATTTTAGTGTGTATTTACCAATAAATGAGCTGTGATTTGTGAATTGCCTGTGTTTTACTTAAGAAAAAGCATGTAGTTTTAAATCTAAATCAAATAAAAATTGTATATATAAATTATTGCGAAGTTATCAGGGTTCAAAATCCCGGTGCGTGGGACCGGCGTCACTATTCATGTAAGTAAAATTGACGTCACCAGTGGCGGGTTAAGAAGAGGGTTTATTTAATATATTATTATTATACAGTCATAAAAAGAACAATAATTGAGAATATAAAAAAGCAACTAGCCCCATGATGTCCTATCATCTAGAAATTCTTTAACAGTGTAACCTCTTTGTAAAATAAAATTCCTAAAAGTTGTTTTCAATGTGTGCAGAGGTAAATTTATTATTTCAAGAGTCAATTTGCTGAAGAATTTTAAACTGTATCACGCAAATGAGTTATGAACTTTATGTAGACGGTAGTTAGTGCCCACTAGTTTATTCAATCTGTAGCTTAAGACTCATTTGCTCAAAAGTTATGTGTTGAAATTAATGCAATACTTACTTCTTTGTACCTACTAGCTAGATATAGCATAGTGTAAACTAGTGTCATCTAGCCTTCATTATTGAAGTAAATCTATAGTCTAACGCTGTTAGTATACTTACGCGTTCGCATGCGGCTGCGAAACTTTTTGCTAAACTATTGCGGCGACGAAACATTGCGAAACTGTCAAAGCAAGAACAAAAATCCTTGAGGCATGTTTTGTCATAACGTCTGCGTCTGTGTAACGACAATGTCGCAGATATCTGCGGAACAGTAGTGACAAGGCTGCAACTAATTAATCTTCCTGTATGATAGAGTGAGACATAGCATACACAAAATGCTTCCATACAACTGACAGATTTTTTTTTTTTTTTTTTTTTTTTTTTTTTTAAAGTTTCGCAGCCGCATGCGAACGCGTATGTATACTTCTTACTTGGCGAAGTGACTGCCTCTAACCGTTCAATAATTCTAATTTTGTATTTTATTTATGTACTTTTTTATAAAAGCAGTGTAATAAAGCCTTTTTGCTCAAAAATAACGCCACTTCTAACATAACGGAGTTACAGTACCTACTTCAATTTCATAAAAATCTCATGATTCTTTATTTTTTATGCTTTTTATATATTTTCCTTTTTATTGTTTTTATTAGCCGTAAGCTTTTCCTAATAAAACTGAAATAAAAAAAATAAAAAAAAATCAGTGCAGTTAATAAGCAGCAAACTCTTAACCACACAGAAAATACAAACCTAATAGTGAATCTGGTAACTCTAGACGTATAATAGTACCCCCCCGTGGGATCTCCACCTTGTCGTGGTGGGGGGGCTCAGTAACCGTGGATTGGTCACCCGCGGTGAAGCTAAGAGGGATCCAGGAGGGGACGCTCCGCGTGGGCTTGGAGGGGCCTGCGCAGGATGCGTCCAACGGTGCGGGTGCGGGGGACAGTTCTGTCTGTCCCTCGCAGTCGGGTGCGGTCGCGGGAGGAGAGGCGTGTCGGTGTTGCGTTGCCGCGCGCCCTATCTCCCGCGACCGAATGGGGGCGCACCATTCGATGCGTCGCGGTGGGGCCGCAGAGGAAGAGGAGATGCGGTGTTGCGTTGCCGTCCTCCCTATCCTCTGCGGCCGCTGGGCGTTTTGGCGGCGGAGTCCAACACCTTAATCCGTCGCCAAGGGGGTTTTGTTCGGGGCCCGCCTGACCATCTGGCGGGCCAATACCCGTCGGAGGGTGGCGACGAGTGCTTTGGTGATGCCCCACCCTCCGACACACGGGTACATGGCGGAAGTCGAGGTGGTTTTTAGTGGAAACACCACATACTCCGGCTCTTATTTCCCCCAAGAGTCGGAGATCCGAAGGGATTTTCCACCTCGTAAAACAAAAAAAAAAAAAAAAAAAAAAAGACGTATAATAGTAAAAAGTTTAGTGGTAGTAAAGTCGAGCTCAGAGAAATTACAGTATTAGAAGTGATAGCCACATGATTATTGTAGCTCAGATATTGTTTTGGAAAGCTCACGACAAACAATGGTTTGATTCATCCAATATTATTTAGCGGGTCTTAGTCGCGATAATTTATTTATTTCAAGGCATAAATACCTCTGATATTCTCCTACGTTTCTACCGGCTTGCAACGGTTGTGGTCGCGGAGGGACTGATGTCAGCTCAGCGCCGTCCTTGTGAAGCGCGAGTTTCGGCAGCTACCCTCACTTGTTTTGTATTTTTGATATTTTTAGTTCCATCCGCACTGTCGGTACTTCGACACACTACACTTATGACGTCTACACACTGATGAGTTGTGTTACTGCGGCGTTGTTTGCATTTGTTGATAACTGGGTTCCAAGTGGTCGATAGTCTGTATCCGTCCTCCCGGTTGAAATTTTTATGTTTTTTGATTTCAACCGCTTCACGTACTATCCTGGAGTAATAGTGGCGATCGGTGGATAAAACTCGTGGTTGATGTAATTCTATCCAGTGGTTTGGTCCAGATTCCAGCAAATGCTCAGCTATGGCAGATTTATTAATTTGTCGATTTTTGACAGCTGTTCTTTGACCCTTTCAGCGATCGTTCGTTTGGTCTGTCCGATATAGGAACTACCACAACTGCAATCGACCTTGTAGACGCCTGGTGTTTGTACAGGAATTACGTCCTTTGGGGTACGCAGATTGTGTGCTACCTTAGAGAGGGGACTTTATACAGTCTCGATGGAGTATTTCTGTAGTACTGTTCCAACATTGTCCGTCACTCCCTTGATATAAGGCATGTAAGCCGGCACTCTGCTTACTTCAGGTTTGCGGTCCTTCCTCTTCCGACGGGGTATCTCCTTTTTGTATCCGTTGCGCCTTAGTACCTCCTGAACATGTGACAATTCACTGCTTAAGTGTGCAGGATCACAGAGGTCATAGGCTCTGTTCACTAACGAGGTCGCTACGGATTCCAAATGTCGCGGATGATGATGCGAGCAGGCGTTGAGATACCTGTACCCGCTAAATAATATTGTATGATGTATACAAATCGCGAAAGTTTAAAATCGAAAAAAAAATGGTTTGATTATTAAGGAATTGGGGTTTGTAAGTCGGCAGGGAATTGGAGTGAAGTTTGAAGGTTTATGGGTGGAATATTACTAACCTTGCATGTGCATATTGTGCATGTACTGAACAACATAGTTCAGTAGATGCACATACAAGGATTTAAGATCTTTGCCTCGGCAACAAGGCCTTTGCACAAGGTATGTCTATGCGTACTGTTATAGGGACCCTTTCGGAGGACGTTTTAAAAAACACTTTTTATGAGATTTAAGACGTATATTGTTCTTGAACAATGTGACACGGATAGTAGGGTCCGAAACCAACCGCTTGAGACAGAGTTGAGACGCAGACAGAGGTCCGCGGGGTTCGGTACATGAATATATTACTAACATAGTTGCTGACTTGCAAATAGGGCGTCTGCTCAATAGCATAACGCTATGCATGGAAGGGGTATAACACCTCCCCCGATAAAGTGAACTTAGGGCTTAAATGTCCGAAGTTCGGAGTTAGAGGTGGATCCTAATATTAGGCGTCGAGACTTTTTCTAACTCAGAGCCTAGGCTAGTGTTATCTCTATTAGAACCATTAATGTTTCCAGATATTGACTGAGATTTGGGTAAGGTAAAGCTCAAGCGTTTACTTTCGGATTTACAACGAGAATACACTTTATAAAATACAAAAGGTAATAAAATTAAAAAGGTAAGTATACTTAAAATAGAGTAATGTGTCCCGTACGTAACAATATGTGGGGTATCTATTATTTTATCTAATTTCTCAATATTGTTTTCCAAAATATGTTTATTTGTATTGATATTATCCAAATCAATGTTTTGTAGGTGAACAGGTGACACATTTCCCTTATATCTATTAAACTTATCTAAGTTACAACAGGAGCTGTTTATTAAATTGAATTCTGATATTATTACGGGTGATGTTATGTTTAAAACATTGTTTACAGAGGTGAGAACGGTGCTTTTACAATAACCAGCACAACCTTTAGGAATGGTAAGTATTTCAGTACCTATTACATTTATTTCAGGTGTTTCTTGGTGCGGACAATCCAGAGTGACCTTGGTCGGCTCCATAGATAATATAATACAAATAGATATAGCATTTCGCCTGATATTCGTGTCCGTGATATGAATTCTACGAGCATATCTTATATTGCACAATTTGACACATGCCAGTCGCTCATTGACCTTCATATAGGCATTTTATAGCATAATTTAGGCAAGAATGCCTGCTTGTGCCGTTGTAAGCTGCAGGAGACCAAGCCATATATTTAATCTTTCTAATGGAAACATTAGTTTTCATCGGTAAGTCCATATTTCATCTAAATTAAATAAAATATCACTGTGACACAAAAAGTATACATTGCTGATTTAATATAACACTACCGTTTGTAGGATCGACTTTACACGGCAATCTACTCTAAACGTCAAATTATGTGCAAATATGACGTGTTGAGTGATGTATCTCTATTGCGATAAGAATATATCGATACTCCAGTTGTTTAGTAATTGGCAAATAGCAAAGATTCAAATCGTTACATGTGCTCTGCTTTGCTTCCAAAATCTGTCCAGGTTTATTTTGACTAAATAACTTATGTGTTTTTTAGCTTTCCGTCCACACTCAAAGAAAAATTAAAATGGGTAGAAGCAACAGGACGAATCGATTGGATACCAAAAAAATGGAGCACAATATGCTCACTACATTTTAGTGAAAATTTGTTTGTAATAAAAGAAAAAGGGAGGCGATATTTAAAACCAGGAGCTATTCCCACCCTTGAAATAGCTAAATTATGTTCTAAAACTACCAGGGTAAATGCTATTTTTATTATTATTTAAAATAAATAAATAAATCTTTTTATATACATTGCGCCTCTAGCAATTGTATTGTAGCGGCATAGCCGTAATAATTTCGTTTATACTCATTACTTTTTTAGACCACAGGAACGAATCCGCCTCACCAACCATCACCTCAAGGACTTCATTTCATAGTACGTATCAATATATAGATTAAATTATTTGTTGTAAATGCTTGCGGGATATTTACTATATATAATTGGTTTTAAGTATCCGTATTTGTAATTTTATTTATTTTGTTTTGACATTGTTATTTTCTTTTGACATTTAAAATTACTTAAGTAATATATTATTATTTAATTTTTTTGAAATTCTTAAATTGACATACAATAATATTTTTTGACATTTAAATATATGACATTTTATTGTTAAAATTTTTATAATTTTACATATTGTTTACAACATGTATTTTACTATGTATTAGCATGTAAAGTTGTGAGTACGATGTGGGCATTATTAAACATATAAGCAAATAGTTGTGGCAACCTGTCTGATGGCTTAGGCTGACATGCTTATGCATACACCTTCTGATGGCGTGGAGGCATAGTGATACAGATCGTGCTGGCTCCCTCAATCAAGGTTGAGCCGTACGATTGCTGTTGAATGCGGGCCATCAGTGGGCCGAGTCAGTCAAAAGCGTCAGATGATTTCCTGCATTGTACTTGCATACTAAACCCTTTTTTGTCTGGACTTTAAAAGATCAAGAAAAGACTAAAGAAATTGAAGTGACAAAAAAATAATGACTCTGAGTTTGTTTCGGCTTTTCTTCTCAAGAAGTCATTTAGCTAGGAAAAGCGGGCCTCATCTAGAATAGGGTTTTGACATGTATAAGTGTTGTAAACAACCAAAATGCAGAAATAAATATGTCTTTATGTCTTTATGTCTTTATGATATTGCGGCACAGTTCCAAACACCATGATTAGGGATGTTCTGATATCTTACAGGTGGGTGAAAGCTTACGAGCGAGAAAAACGATCTACTCCCTTTCTTAGGAGTTTACTAATCTCCACGTCATAATAGTATATATTACTATTCCTATACCTATTAAAATAAACATCTATAACATTATTCAAATATATACATAGACTAAAAATGTATAAACACAATGCGCTTAAATACGTAACATAACTGCTCTTTTCAGCCGAAAGAATCGTCTCCGGGGAATTCTAATGCATCTTCACCAAGAAAGAGGAAATTGAAATGTATAATTACAAGTAAAGATAGTGTAATAAAGCGTCAAAGATTGCAAATAAAAAGGATTCAAGCTCAAAACCGAAGATTAAGAAAGAAAATTACAAGAATGACAGAAATTTTTGAAGATTTTAAGAACATTTTTTTTATGAGAACTGAGAGATTTACATACTCTTGAAAATATTAATTTATCAGTAAGTTTACGGTATAAACAATCTAACTTTGCGCGCGTTGCTGTCATATTGTAGCTATATGTCTATCTAATGCGATCCTTATTTTTTTGCAGGTGCATGAACTAAAGAAGCGTATGGTAAAAAAAGACAAATCAGCAGTAAAAAGCACAACACAATATCCACCAGCACTCAAAAGCTTTGCACTCACTCTACATTACTACTTACCAAAAGCGTATGAGTACGTACGGCAAACATTCAACACATGTTTGCCACACTCGCAAACTATAAAAAAATGGTACCAGAGCGTTAGCGGCGACCCAGGTTTTACCAGCGAATCATTCAAAGCTCTGAAATATAAGGCTGAATGTGCAAAGTTTCCTTTGTATGCAAATTTAGTGCTAGATGAAAATACGGCGACGAATAGAGTGGGATGGGCAAAAGATGCAGGGCTATGTCAACATTGGCAATAATTTAAACAACGATCATGTCTGTGAGGCAAAAGAAGCTTTAGTGTATTGCACCAGTATGGCATGCATTTTTAATTATCTGCGGTATGTTTATTATTATCTTTAAGTCTAGTCAGTCAATTCGTCGTTTACCGGAGGTGGACGCGTAACCGGCAAAGGTATGCCAGAGTAGGTAATCTACCTATGCTATTTCTCTGTAATAAAATTTAAACAATTTTGTTTTTTCTTCTCCTTAAGTGTATATATTTAAATAAAGCTTTTACTACCAATGTTTTGTCTTTTATTTATTAAAACTTTCACTGTCCGACCCCAGACACAATATAAATTCAATTGTTATGAGCCACATGTGGTTCATGGGAATGGCAATGGGTTAAAGTAGATGAACCTGCGGGTACACTCGCATTATTTAGGGCTACCTACTGCTCCGCTCTTGTGGCTCATGGCGCGATGTAAATCCCGAATTCCTTCATGGGCATCGCAGATAAGTCTAATAATTTGAAAATATAAAAATGTTAATGTGTAACATCAAAAAATATATAGCCCGCAAAAAATACTAACTGCCCGTTCACATATTGAATGGGATTATAAATGGTGGATCATACATATATTCACTTCTCGCCCACACACTGTTTCTAATCTTTCAACAAAAAATTTAACTTCTTAGCTGCCCTATGTGTTATAGCAGTGTGTTATTTTAAACAAGAATTTAACATAGAAAATTGATGAATTGATTCATAAAATATACTTCTTTGTTATATAGAACCCCATATTATTCACCTGTCAGTTGAACACTTGTAAGTGTAATTTAGATCACATTACACAAACAATCCTATTAAATTAAATATTTTTATAAATCGTAAAATACACTATCGATAAAAAAAATATCGATAGTGCCCCATGTCTAAATGTCATGTCATTTGCACAAAACAGATTATGTTAAATAATACCAGCGTTAGACATTTGTAATCTATTATATAATTGTAAACAGAAACAGCGAAATCTAGGTGTTTAAATCATTTGGGCCACAAAATACGAACATATACATTTTTATAAAAGGCATTCCTAACTAATTAAATTAATTAGTAATACGCAAAAACCGTTTGAATGTATTATTTTGCACGATTTCACGCTCTTGGTAACACTTAAAACTAGAATATAAATGTAAATCAGTTCTTACGACTTTGAAAATAAGGTTAATATGTCTTTATGTGTGTCTTTTAGATAATACCTTTTTATGATAATTGTGTCTTATATATTTAACGAATCACGCCGTGGCGTTTTATGTAGTGGTAAATGTGTATATGTGTGTGAGAGGCGACACTGCTTCTCGTATGATATGCCTGATATACTAATTCCATTTACTTCTGTATTCCATGGTCGGCTCTGATTGAACGAATAACCATTTATTGTTAGACAATAGTTTCCAAATATCTAATTTACCGTATGTTAGAGCGACTTTACATTGTTTCGGGATTTCACTAATCACTTTAGAGATTATTTCACTTTCACAGGTTGGTTTTGATTCACTTTTAAACACACTTGTAATTTTGCAGAGGAACGATCCGGTTTTGACTACACAACACTCATCTAACTCATCTCAGGTACAGTATTGGGTTCTGTCTTTGGTCATTGCGATAAATATGGAACTCGGTACAATCAGGCCAAAAGAATCTGGCTTCCTAGGATTGTGTAATACAGGTAAAGCTATCGTGTGGAACAAGTTAAATTTCTTAACAGATACTAAAGGTATTTGTAATACGAATATAATTTTACCATCTGTAAAATAGCATGATAAATTTGAAACATTTAGCAAATTATGGATATAAATTAATTCTAACGATACAGGGAACTCTAAATCATTGGGTAGATGTCGATGGTTATCGGCAAGCTCGTGGTACAATTGCGATGGTGTTAGTATGGCTGGGTGTAGTATATTTTGACTACTAAACAATACAGCGTTGGTAATGTCTTCTAGTTGGGCATATTATTATATTATATATATTGAAGTTGAAAATCTGTCAAGGATTATGCTCACATAAGTTTGTAGCCGTAGCTCGTTCACGACATTGGTCATGTTTTGTAAATCTGCTGATAGGTTGCCGATAGCCTCCGATAGCATAGCTTCATTAATTTTGATTTTCTCTAACGTGTTATTGTATGATGAGATAATTGAAGTAGTGACCAAAATATTTTCTTTCATTAAGGAAGCTAGCTTTACTTGGTTATTCTGTAGAGATTCTATAGCATCGTTATATTTTACGGCGTCGTCTTCGTCTAAAGTGCCAAAGTTCGTTTTTAAGACAGTGCCCATTCCTCCTATCCAGGCGCTTCGTCTAGACCGATTCTCTAACAGGTAAGATATAGAGGTCAATTCCCTTTTCAGGTCATGATGCCGTGCTATTAACGGTTCTAGCATATGTTGTGGCGCCTTTTCGTCGAGTATCGGCGTTTGCTCGAACATACGTTTTGATGTGATCAAAGTGGTTTCTATGTTATCTATATATGTGCCAAAATTCGAAATTTCTAATGGTATCAAAACACTTAGTTGATTACGGCATATCTGTAACGTGCCCAGATGGTCAAAATAGAGACCCGAACTTGACGTGATTGGTTGAACATGGTTCGGTTGACCTCTCGTGGGAGAACTGCAAATAATTATGCTATGGTTAGTTCGCTGTTTATTATTTCCTGTGTATAGCTCCTGTTATGCCTTATCCTATCTTAGTACTAAATATAGGAATGCAAATATATCTTAAAGATTAAAATAGATGTGTTGTAATGGAAAATAATAAAAATATTTTTTATTTTACAGGTTGCTGGGGATATCAGCTAATTTGATTTCATCGTAGTGGTGTCGCACGTGACGTCGATTTATAAGTAGGGATAAAGCGTTGTTACCATGCAACTTTACAACTTTGTAAGGTCCCTTCCAAATCGGTGATAGGGCTTTACGTGACCTGAGATGGTTTTGAAGGTACACGAGGTCACCAACCTTGTACTGAATTACACGACTCCGGGTATCGTAATAGTTTTTGGAAACAGTTTTAGAACGTTGAATGTATTCCAGAGCTTTTTCTTTTGAATACTTTAGGCAATTCTGTAACATTTTTATGTATTCCGGATAGGTGACATTGGTATTTTCATCGAAAATTGAGTTTGGTATAAAAGGCTTATGGCTAAACATGAGTTCGTATGGGGAATAATGTGTCGTTGAATGAATTGCTGAGTTATAGGCTAGCATGGCTGTATAAACATATCGAGGCCAATTTGTTTGGTCTTCGTTAACGTAGGACTTTAAATACTCGTTGAGAGTCGAGTGACTTCGTTCTTGCGTTTGCGGGTGGTATGGTGAAGACCACAGCTGTTTTATTTTCAGGAAGTCACAAGTTTTCTTGAACAGCTGTGAAGTTGGTCCCCTGATCCGTGAGTATGATTTTTGGAATTCCGAAAATGGATATAAAGTGTATCAAACATTCACTAGTTTCTTCAGCGGTAATAGATCTAAGCGGATAACCCATAGAGAACTTTGTGAGGTCGTCTTGAATGTTGAGAATGTATTTTAATTTTGCAGTTCCTGCTTAGGGAAGAGGTCCTACGATGTCCATGGCAATGCGTTGACATGGAGCAGTTGAGCTACTAGTTATTTGCATAGGACTGCGATTCATTTTCCTTAAGGCCTTATTTTCCTGACATGATCTACATTGTTTAACATAGGATTCAATATCGCTTCTCATTCCCTTCCAATAATAGGACTCCCTTATTCGGTTATACATACGAGAGGTTCTTAGGTGTCCTGCTATTGGTATATCGTGATTATCGAATAGGATTCTTTTTTTTCAGTGGTTGAGGGATATATAAAGTTATTATGGTAAACGTTAATTATTATTGATGTGTTATGGAAGAGGAACATGATCATATTATTTATTTTTATGAAATAATGTTTCTCGAAAGGATTTTTAAAATCTGAAATAGCGATTTCACTGTCGCTTTCAGTGACTAAAATTTCGTTCTTGACATTCTTTAATGTTTTAAAAATTTTAGGATACGATGCCTCGTCGAAGTGGTGAACTTTCGAGAATAAGAAGTATATGGTTTTGTTATTATGTGTAATTGTAAGAAAAGAGTGCAGTTCCTTTTCGCTATTAAGAATATTTTCGTGATCTTGCAGATTACTCAGGAGTTCGTGAACGTAAGGGTTTGACTCGTCGAGGTCAATCGACGTTGGGATAAGGATAATTTTGGAAGTTGATTTAAGGAGGTTGTCATTGTGTTCCCTAATTATTGTATTATAGGTTTTGTTTTTGTCTTTAATGGATTTCAGGAACGTGGTGTAATCATCCGATGGCGACTCAGGAGTAGGACTAAGATTTTCAGGTGGGCTGCAGGGCATTTCACTGGAAGGTAAGTCGTCGGCGTTTGCAGGTGAGTTTATATTCAGGGACGTTGGACGGTAGGTTTTCAGCAGAAGCGAGTGGATCTCCGTGTATCGTCTCTGGTTGGTCCATTTGCAGGTCTAAGTTCGGCTCTACTTCGTCGGGATTAAACGAGTCAATTTCGTCAAGGTTAAAGGAGGATGGCGAGATCAAGAGGTCTAGTAAATCCCTGTCGTCGTTGTACGGGCTAGGTGAAGGTTGTGTAGGTTTTTGTGATGTTGTATTTTCGTTTGGTTGATTTTGAGTCATTTCAGAAGTATCGTTTATAGGCTGGATAGGGTTTACTGGGAAACGGGATAACGTCAGCGTTGGCGTTGATGTTGCCTTTTTTGTATTGAATTTCGTAGTCGAATTCTTCGAGTTTGAGTCGCCAACGAACGAGTCTGGATCCCGGGTCTTTGCAGTTAAAAAGCCATTGAAGGGGTTTGTGATCGGTAAGTATTTTGAAACGGTAACCGTATCGATAGGGCCAGAAAACTTTAGTGCCGAAGATTATAGCGAGACATTATTTTTCGGTGACGCTATAATTGCATTCTGCTTTGTTCAGGGTACGGGATGCAAAAGCAATAGGTCGATCTTGTCCTATTGGGCCCTGGGAAAGTATAGCCGATATGGCGTAGTTAGAAGCGTCACATGTGAGGACGAAAGGTTGTGTAAAATCTGGGTATGCGAGAACGGGAGCAGTGACTAGCTTTTGTTTCAGAGATTCGAATGCAAGCTGTTGCTCGTTTGCCCAAAAGAATTTAGCGTCCTTTTTGAGAAGTGTAGTAAGTGGCTTAGCCAACTTTGAGAAATCTTTTATGAATCGTCTATAGTAGGACACAAGACCTAAGAACGATTTGACGTCCTTAGGACATTTAGGGATTGGAAATTGCGTGACTGCTTTTAGTTTTTCAGGATTGGGCTTTACGCCTGCGTCACTTATGATGTGGCCAAGATAGCCAACTTCCTTGCGGAGAAACTCGCACTTGTCGGGTTGTAACTTGAGATTGAAAGATCTGAGTCTTTGAAACACGGAATTTAGGTTATTTATGTGATTTTTTATATCTACGGACATAATAACTACGTCATCAAGGTAAACAAAGCATTGGATTCCTTGTAACCCAGATAAGCAAGTGTTCATTAATCTCTGGTAGGTGGAAGGCGCATTTTTCGGGCCAAATGGCATCCGATTAATTTGAAAATGACCCTGGGGTACAGAGAATGCGGTCTTCTCTGCTTCTTCCGGTGCAATGCGGACCTGGTGAAACCCGGATGCAAGGTCAAGGGTGAAGAAATACCGACATTTCCCTAATTGGTCTAAAATCTCAGATATTTGGTATAGGGTAAACTTCGCCTATTGTTATATCATTCAACTTGCGATAATCTATTACGACGCGCCATTTACGCTATCCGGATGCGTCGCTTTTCTTGGGCACCACACATATGGGGGATGACCAAGGTGATATGGAAGGTTGAATAATTCCCTGGTCGAGCATCTTATTTATCTGGGATTCTACTTCGCTTGTATGGCATTCCGGAAATCGGTAGGATTTAGTATAGATAGGGGCTGACGGCGTCGTACGGATTTGATGCTCTATAGCGTTAGTGCATGATAAATTGTCATTAGGTAGGTAGAAAATATCGGAATATTCGGCACAAAGCTCAAAGAGAGACGATTTCTCTTCTTCATTCAGATGTTCCGTCCTAAGCAAGTTAAGTACCTTTCTGGTACGATGAGATGCATCAGATTGTTTTTCCGACTCAGCAGTAAGGGTACACATTTTTATGTCAATTGGTTCAAGTTTTAATTTGAGGTCTGATTTAACTGTAATAGGTCTCTCTGAAGTGTTTACTATCGTAATGTTGATTCGACGATTGGTTTTAACCGAGGCTAGGCAGTTAGCTATAAATACTTTATTAGAAATGTGTTGGTCCAGCACTAATCCTTTTTTTACTTCAGGATTTTCTACTGTTGATTCTATGACGGTTTCGGTGCGAGGTGGAATCACATAAAATGGATCGATAAAATTTAGTTTTAACGTAAGAGAGTCTATTATGAGTGTGTCCGTAACATAGTTGATTTTACACCCGAAAGTGATTAAAAAGTCCGAGCCTATTATTCCGTCATAAGGCAGGCTGATGTCTTGGATCAAATGGAATCTGTGTGATATACATTTATTATCTTTTAGTTTTAAATTTAATTTGAAATGACCTAAGGTCGGTGTTAGTTGATCGCCAGGGTCAATACCCTTTAGGTTTATGGGTTCTTTGGTAAGATTTGGATGTTTATTTATAGAGGATATTTTTAGTAAGCTTATAGCGGCTCCCGAATCTACTAGAAATTATAATGGGTTAAAGGATATAGGAGATTTTAGAATAATATGTGGCAGTGACCTTTTACTATTATCGATATTTATTTCATATACGTCGGATACTTGTGATTGGTATTTAGATTGGGCGTTTGGAATGAGCGTTTTACTCGAGTTTTGGATTTCGTGAAACGGAGGAACGGAGGTGACGAAGGAATTTCCTATTTGGGGCTGATTACCCGGTCGTGTAATTCGCTTCGGGACAGAGACAGAGGTGTTGAAGGAATTTCTTGTTTGGGGCTGATTACCCGGTCGTGTAATTCGCTTCGGAACGGAGACAGAGGTATTGAAGGAATTTCCTGTTTGGGGCTGATTGCCCGGTCGTGTAATTCGCTTCGGATTGGATACAGTGGGTTTGGTGCCTATTAGTAAATTGCATCCCGCTCGACACCACAACGAGACGTTCACTCGTTTAAATCAGGTTCCTCAGTTACGATTGCTGCATCTACTTCGTCACGCCCTTTTTATTCAAACGGGGTATCGGTAGCAAAGTTGACACGAGGTTGTACTCGGTTAGGGGTACTAATAGCAGGTTTAGAATAAGACGGACCTTGTCTCTGAAAACGACTATTATTATATTCACGCTTTTTACGGTCGCGGGTATCATGGCCATAGGCCTTACAATATCGACACATAATTGTGTTAGAGGCGTTCGTCTGTTGGGAACTAGAAGGTTGTTGAGTTGGCTAAGAAAACTTCGACGGTTGTTTTTGTATGCTGTTTGTCGCTTTATTAGGTTGCCGCTGTTCAAGGCTGCGTTTAAATTGACTTTGTTGGATTCGTTCTTCAGATATAGCAATATTAATAGCATCGTTAAGGTTTTTCGGCGACTTACAGCGCACAATATTCGAGATTCGTGGAATCAAACCCATAAGGAAGTGGTGGAGGGCAAGGTCCTCCATAGCGGCTGTGCGGCCTGCAATTTCCCTTTGTTTTGTGTTAGATAGGGAAATTTCTGTGAGAATCTGTGAGAGAGATGTTTCGACTCGCAGGGCAAATTGGGATACATTCTTGGCATTACTTTGTCTACTCTCTTGGAGTACGGTGAGAAGGTGTGAATAATGTTTTCTTTCATCCAAAAATAGCTTTGTCTCATATTTAAAGAAATATTTGCTAGAAGCACAAAAAGAAAACAACACAGAACTTTTTCAATTTATATACCTACATAATTATAGAATTATTTTATTACTCGTATCTTTATATCAATTTATTACAATTATATATATATTACTTATCTATAAGTACAGGCAGTTTTAATTTGCATCATTTTCTAATACTTTTATGTTTTATTACTTCTAGATCAGATCTAGTGCCTATTCAAACACCTACTCACCTTCTGGATATGGCCGACGGGTATTGGTTCAGATCCAAAGCTCCAGACAGTGTTGTTGTAGCATAGCTTACAAGATTGGGCAGTTTACTGACATGTTTACTGGCAAAATCCTATTATCACACCACGGATTGCCTTCCGGTCCTACGACAGAACAGGTAATTTGTCATTATCTGCAAACTTTCACTTTATTTAAGTTTATTTATAATTTCTTTTATTTTTACACAATAACTTACCATTTGCTCGCTATGTATTTGGTCGAAATTTAGAGTCGCCGCAATGTCAAATAACATTAGCGACATGGGCAGGTACATATAGCACACTGACGCTTAGCTTTAAACTGTATTATATTCGAAAAATTCTACATTGGACACTACACACTCGATATCCTTGTGTAAATCTGTTTAATATATAGTTTCTACACGCACATTTAACACATTGATGTATATTTTAGTTTGTACATAAAGTTTTGAACAGACACTCTTGCGCCGACGCCACTAAAATGGATTGCGCAGAATACCAGTGTTGCGGCTTAATAACCGTAACATATACAGAGCGTAGTCCAAATTTTGGCACTGATGAGACACACACTTACAGTTCTTTTTACAAATTTAATTCAATAATAAATATGTACATTTTTAGGATTGTTATCAATGCTCACTGACATCATTTGCAACTTTGTGTTTGTATGTTTGTTATTGTTTGGCCGCTTCTGTCGACCAATGGAAGCAGACGGCTCTCAATTGGTCAGCCGGGAAGCGTGGTGTTGCCAGTGGGCAGGAGTTACAATCTTCCATTTAAAATAATAAGTAATTTAGTCATAGGCTTGTTTTATTATGTATTATTTTATGTTTTTTATTATTTGTTCTTTTATCTTTGTTTTGTTATTTTATTTTTGATGTGTGCCATTTGTGGCCAAATAAATATTTCTTTTCTTTTTTTCTTTTTTTTTTCTTTCACTTAACTGGGTCTTAAGGAATTCCTTTAACTGTTCCCAATTGCTAAAATCTTTGATAGAACACGCTATTTCAGCTTTACCTTGTAGTTGGCACAGTATATATTTAAATAAGGTTGGTTTCTGAACCTCGGATGCTAGATCGTAGGCGTTATTGCAATTAACTATAAATTAGTTAAGCGTTTCGCGAGAACCGTCATACGGTTTTATAAACTTAAGGGGTATATTTAACTCTAAACCCTCTGTCGGAGTCGGTTTTGACTTAGCAGGCTGCACGTTAGGCGAATGGGTTTTGTCGCTAGTCGCAGGCAATTCGATATTGGTATTACCTTTGGCTTCTTCTTTAGCAACTTTCGACATGATTAAGCCGTACACAATAATATAAACAAAAGTAAAATAAAATTAGGAATACAAACAAGACAAATAAATCGACGAAAATAAAGATATTCTTAAATATATTGTAAGGTTACAGTCATTAAATTGGGAAGTTATGTTGTGTTGAGTGTTAGAACTGTATATAATCTATTTTTAGAACGAACAAGGTTTTAATTTAGCGACTGTACCTTAATACAATGACCAAAGACTTACAACAAAGTTGCGTAGGTAGCGACGATAAGAGCGAGCCTGAGCGGAGATCGCATTCCTTATGCGACAAGGCCGTCTGCGACACAGGAAACGGGAGCGACGCTACCGCGGTAGCTGGCCCAAGGTTACCCAACCTTGGTACTGGATCGGTTTCAGGAACAATATTTTAGGATTCACACGACGCGAAGATTTATTTGTATGTACACTTAGCAAACCGGTACACGGGTTTTGTACTTTTCGCGGCACGATGAGGTAAGTATAACGGCGATGAGTCTGCGACGCGCGGTTTTGTAGCGAAAGTGTTCACTGAAAACAGCGAGTTTATAAGATTTGCACGGAAACAGAGGTAGGTTTTGGAGCACTTCACTATTTTATACCGCGGATAAGCAACTGGGGATTTTCGGATCCCACCGCTGCCACCAAATGTTATAGGGACCCTTTCGGAGGACGTTTTAAAAAACACTTTTTATGAGATTTAAGACGTATATTATTCTTGAATAATGTGACACGGATAGTAGGGTCCGAAACTAGCCGCTTGAGACAGAGTTGAGACGTAGACTTAGGTCCGCGGGGTTCAGTACATGAATATATTACTAACATAGTTGCTGACTTGGAAATAGGGCGTCTGCTCAATAGCATAACGCTATGCATGGAAGGGGTATAACAGTACTTGTAAAAAATATGAATTATCGTTGCATTATCCAGGTGGCATCCAAGATTTAAATCTTGGATGCCACCGGGGTCAAAGGCTTAAGCCTTTGACCCCGGAGACCGCTTTCTAGCCTTATCAGATTAGACAAAATATTAGATTTTTACACAAAGTGACTGACGTCTGGCCTGCACAGCCCAAAGGGAGCTATTTTCCATGACCCTGAACGAGGCATTATTATTACCACCACGGAGCGTTAGCATTAGGATATGTGCTCACTACAAGACAAATCAAAACAAGGTACTTAATTTTCGATCAGAAGCACAGATGCAGAGATCTGCATGGATGAACAAAGCCTTCATTACTTTTTACAGTTATATAGTATCCGCCCAATTAAGGAGATTTGTATTACCCCGAACATCGATGATACACTATAACTAGAGAACCCCAAATTTACGTGAGCGAAGCCGCGGGCAAAAGCTAGTGTATATGTAAATATATATATTCTTGAATGTTTCATACTACGGATTACTTTTTGAAACTTAAGATGTTTATGTAAAAGCGAGGTAGTTCTAAATAATAGATAGTTTGTAGGGTATAAACACTTTAATTAATCAATTATCAATTAGACTGAAATGAAACATATCTTGTCCAGTTATACATTACATAGATTTATTCACAGAAAATAATAATTACTGCACATAATATTACACTATAATATATACTAAAATTGGAATCGTACTATATTATACCGTACGTGGTTTCAATTACAAGTATTATTACTGTATACAATAAATATACTTATCTCCAGTATTACAGCTGGACCGTGCGGAGTGTACTGTCCTGTGGTCGCCCAACGAAATGTGTCAGTTGTAGTACGGCACTGGTTTAGATTTGTTTACTTTAGCTATTTTCATAGTGTTATGTCATATGGCATACTATTACGGGGAAGGGCTGCTGACATCGAAAATATTTTTATATTGCAAAAACGGGCAGTTAGGGCCATTTACCAGTTAAAGACAAGAGTCTCACTCAAAGAAAAATTAAAAAATATTGGTATTCTTACTTTAGCATCACAATATATTTATGCCAGTGTTATGCATGTACAACAACATATAAATTCTTACAAAATGAATAGTGACATACACAATATTAATACTAGGAACAGGCACAAATTATGTGTACCATATTTCCGTTTACACAAAACACATAGCTCTTTTATTGGGCTTAGTATAAGAATGTATAATAAAATACCATCTAATATTTTAGAATTGCCGTTAAGGTCGTTTCAGACAATAGTTAAAAATAATCTTAAACTAAAGACATACTATAGTGTAAATGAGTATCTCGACGACAAGTACGCTTGGAAATAAATATTATTTTTTATTAGGCCAAATTTTTTTTATTAGGTCAATAAGCAGTTTAGTTAATTACCGTATTTTCTTTTTTGACTACATTTGCATTCTTGTCCTACTCTTTTTAGTATAATTTATCGGATTTGTAAGGCGAGGGTAACCCGTGGTCATGAACTGCTAACTAATGGATTGTAAATTGCTGCAGGTTTATATACCGTTATTATTTTTCGGGACATACTGTTCCACCATAGCTCTGAGCAGTTATGTTCACGAGTTGCCAAAATCAAAAGACGTAAGTTGATGCTCCTGTTTCACCACATTTACTTTGGGAGGCTGACCAAATGAACATCATTTATTGCTTGAGTACAATATCAATAACTATTAAAATTTTGCATTTGTAGATAACTCACAATGTGAAACAGTTGCAGCTCCTTACAAAGATAACATGTAAAAACATTATACTGGCATTTAAAAAGAGTGGCCACGAGTTTTATTGCCCGTTCTTTCTCGTGGTTCTACCTATTGCATTGCGAACGTGGCAGTAAATGTAAATGTAGAATCATCTAGTAATTAACTTAAATTTTTGACGTTCATAAGCGTCACTTTGTGGCCTAAATGAATAAATGATTTTGATTTTGATTTGATTTTGAACCCTAAATTTCCACTAATTCAGGTAGCGTTTGAAACCGAGCCTACAAAATCGACTCGCAAACAATGTCAAAAAATAAACAAGTCTATTGAAATGTGTCTAAAATTTTTACGTTCTCATATATTTGTTCTGTAGGGTAAACATATCGTTTTACTTCTAGTAACAGATAAACAAAGTGGCTGACGATTTATTGGAGCTGTTACCCTACATGTGTTCGGACACTTCAGTGTCTTTTATTTATATTTGTGATTTACCACCCTTTTGGCCAAAATATTGGCGAAAAATGTTGTACGCCACCGGATTGTAATTTGGATTTATGAATTTTATTGCACACATGACTATCAAGATAGTAAACCTTATTATGAATAGCTATAATACAAAAAGAGAGATGGTAGTGGTCAGAAATGGTTCAAGCTGAAATATTTATTTTTTTAAATCGCACTGTATCATGTGACAATTACTGACACTTACAACATTAAGTAATAATAATAATACTTATATTCTACCACATTCACACAACACCATCTAGTCCCAAACTAAGCAGAGCTTGTACTATGGGTACTAGGCAATGGATAAACATACATATATACTTTTCTTTTTTGTAAATAAATACATATTATACACAGAAACACCCAGACCAAGACAAATATCCATGTTCATGCACACAAATGTTTGACTTGAGCGGGAATCGAACCCGTGACCTTCGACGTAGCATTCGCTTACACTCCTGCTACGCCAACCGGCCGTCAGATCCGTCAGTAATTAGGAGATGCATATATAATAGTCCATATAGGTACATACAATGCAGACATAATGTCTTTTTTACCTCTTTACAAGCGCATCCTTGATTATAACTTTGTAAGCGTGGGCGAAATGTATAAAAATATAACTATTCACAGTTCTTTAGTGACTATATTGCCCGAGCTAAAAATTAACGAACACAGCGAAATTATAAGGGCTATTACAAAAACTTGAACGCACTTTATAATCTCCTCCAATTACAACATCGGATTGAAGTTCTGTTAACTAAGGAAGGAGTTGATCCAGTGGCCATTTAAGTTGGCAACTAACTGTGGGAGCTGCAAACTGATAGCTTTTTAATTCCAAGTAGGTGTAAGATGTAAAAACTTTGTAGACTCTCTACTCTGTTTGAAACTTGTTATAGACGTAAAACTAGTGCATACAAAAGCGGCAATAGAGACGAGTCTAACGGGATTAAAAGTAATTAGGTAGGTTCTGATATAAGATAAGCATTTGACATACGAGAACTATATAGTATTTACAAAAAGCGTTTAATGTGCTTGAAAATTAATGCGAGGAAACTTTAAATAACTTCTGGTTCTGGAAGTAGTTATTTAATGCGAGGTACGTCTTGGTAGGTAGTTAGGTACCATCACTGTATCAGTATTTTAGCGCTAAGTAGTAAAGTACAAATTTTAATGTGCAGTGCCATGTTACGGTTTAATGGTACTGTAAATTTATGAAGGCACGCAGCGTCTAAGCTGTGTCTCCGACATGGTCAAAGTCTATGAGCCTCGGTTTCTGATTATCATCAGGTGGTACGTCGGCCTGCCACATTACTGCTATGAAAAAAATTGCTTTAAATTCTATCAAAATTATTGTTTCACCTGACTCTTTACCAGCAGTCAAAAACCATTATTACGTTTGCCTGATATTATTTATTTTTAATTTCACCCTTTCGCTTAATGATAAAAGGGCACTTCTCAGCAGTGTCATAGATAAAACACGAGGCAGTTGATGGTGATGCCGCACCTGTGTAAACGAACAAATTAATTCACTTCGGTTATTTACCTATTTTATACACTTAATTGTGAACACATTTAAATGTATATACAAATAAAGGTTGACTTAATGCTTTAGGAATTATCAAATCTCTTGGTCAAAACTTACACTGATTCTAGCAAAATAATGTACACGTACTAACTTAAGGGATGCTCTTCCTTTGTAAACGACTCCGAAAGCAATGCAGAAAAGTAATTTCACTCACCAGAGACATTCTGAAGTGCCGGTAGCATCCTGTTTAATGAGTGCCCGACAACTTAGTTGTACTCCGAAAATATCATTCAATTTACAGCAGAACCCATTGTCTGAATGACTTGTCTGACTGTACTTATAAACAGTACGTACTTACAGTTAGTTTCTAGTACGTACAGCTGTGACTTTTTGAATGGTACTTTATAGTTTTATATTAGTTGTCTTTTAAAGCAGTACTTACCTAATTAAGTGAGATTTAAGTGTGATAGCTAAGAATATATTTCTTAAGAGTCGATTATTTTGTGAAGAGACTTTACATTGTACATTTATTCTGAAGTGTTCAGTAAGTAAAGAATTAGAGTAGAATTAATTTCTAGTGATTAATAGCTGATTGACTAAAAGAAAATTAACGCAGTGAGTGTAAGGACTACTACACAAAACCCCAAAACATAAAATATTATATTGTACAGATAATAATCGATCTGGGAACACTTATTTTACTAAACCATCCAAATAACTACAAGCAAAGATAAAGGATATCTTAAGAAAGTAAAACTTAAGATTTTAATAAGAAACTGCAAGCTCTTAAAACGAGAGGAAATAATCACCATAGAACGGTATTCAGGGGTGCAAACCCTTGTAAATCAGAAGAGAGTACTGTTTGCAACAATTGTTAATGACTATTAATGCTAGCGGCCAGAGCTTAGTAGTACTCGAATAGCAGAATTGGAAAATGTCTTCAAGATCTGCATGTATTTAAATAACAGGAGCTTGTGAATATTGTCTAACAACGTAGGCTTTATACATATCTACTTACAGTCATCCACGGCAGATTGCGAATAGAAATCATGTTACACTTCACAATACTTACATATTTAAATAGAGATATATATAAATAAATGTTCTGTGAAGCTCCATTATAAAGCGCTGTTCATCTGCCTATTTGTCTGTCAGCGAGCTATATTCCATACACCACAATAAGCAAAAAGAAACAATTTTGGCAAAAATGTTTCTTCTATCACTTAATATTATTATAAAGCTGAAGAGTTTGTATGGTTGAACGCGCTAAACTCAGAAACTACTGGTTCGAGTTGAAACATCATTTTTATGAACTATCCAATAGTCCATTAATCTTGGAAGACACGCATCATATCGCACATAACATGACACTTTTAGCCGCGGTTGCAGAGCAATATAATAATTATAGCCCAGGAGAAGCTTGTTCTATACAATATTGACATTCTCACTCGCTTCCGCTATTCTTCTCACAACATAATTCTTAAGCTCACCGATTCTGTTATCTCAGTAAAGTGGAGCTTTCCGCTAAGTATTCAAATGTTTATCGAAATGAGAAGACACTGCGCCTCCGGGTGCGCTTAGCGTAATGACCGACTGTATGCAGCTACACCGAATTTAGTTATGCAGCTGAAACTTGAATCCCAATGCTGTAAACTTACGCAATTAATATCTAAATTAATTTATCAGTATTTAAACCAAAACGGATTATCAATTCGATTTTTATACTCGTATGTTGCTGTTAAAATCGCACATTGCTCGCAGTTACTAAAGAGATTTTACAATTTTCATAATCAGATCTGTATCTTCCGCTTCCTCTGATCCTAGTTCAATTGGAGTCGGGTTGCCTCATGTTCATCGGGATAAATGTCTTAGCAGTAATAGATCTACGTCTTTTTCGAACCGGGACAGGTCGCGATAATGGCGCCCCTTCCAAACAGATTTTCAACCAGTTCAAATTTTTCGCTATATGCCGTGAAAAGATTTTAACGTCCCCATGACGCTGCCGCCCTAGGCAAGTGCCCCGCTCCCGCGTAGATCCGCCACTGTGTCTTAAGACATTTATCTTGGGTTCGCCCGTGGATCGGTAAAACATATTTGTAAAATTATCGCGATTAATACCAGTCTAATCTACATTTATATCATGCTTACATATTATCTAATACTATATATCATCTTCTACTATTATTACTATGAAGATGACGTTACAAAAAGTTAGAAAACCATAATTATTACCTGTATAAAATTATCCACAGCAACAAGCTTTTTTTCAACTTACCTTACCTAAAAGATAGGAACACAGCCGACACTCCAAAATTAGGTCACAAAGTATCAGTGTCGCTGCAAAAAAACTCGAATTCCTTTCTCATTCTAGTAACATAATAAGCAGCCATTAAGCCACCTAGAATGTGTTTAAAAGTGTTAAAAAGTGCAAAGTACAGGTCATTCCGCCAAACGATCTTCAGACGGGGCTCGATACAAATTGAATTCCGTAATGATTGTGAGGATATGGGTCGAAATTAAGCGATACGAGGTGAGGTTTATTCAAGATGGAGTCATGGACATTTTGATCGTAAATGTTTGTATTAATTCTGCTGAATATGTTTTGGTCTATTGCACAGCAACGTTGGTGACTGAGTAATATTTGTTAACAGCTTTGAAAATGCACTTGCCTAGAAGTCTTAAAATTGAACATAGTTTGATAATATGAGAATGGTTTTAGGTAGCTTACTTATGGCGTAATCTTACCAAAATGTGTTGTAAGTTTGACAAAGACAGCCTGCAGTAACACATGCAGTGAAAGCTTATTGTCAGCTACGTTAGAAATCAAGATTTTCGCTATTGTTATTTATATCCTATGGTTAGGTTAGGTTGCGGTTAGATTTAAGGCAGCAATACTCACGTCTTTTAATAGAGCCAGTAATTATGTTGAAATTCGTACCACCCCTAAGATTATCAAGACACTTTTGAAGAATAGGGTTGGAACAGAACGCGTCCTAAGGCACCTACTATCGATCGACTGCGTAAAAGTACCAGAGACCAGTAGTGATTACAAGCAAAATAGCTAGTAGTGACTCTGAGTTGCTATTAAGCTTACTCTTACGCAAGGCAAAACATGAGCCCTATTTACCCTTTAACCTCTCCAGTCATGAATATAACCTAGTCGCTACCCACATAAAACTAATTTCCATAAAACAGAATCCAATTTAAGCATAAACCTACAGTCATCTCAATATTCCTTAACGACCAACCCAACCGGAGTTAACCAACAATCTTATCTTGGAAAGTAGAAGGAATATCACGCTATTAATTCCGGGGAAGCACCTAAATATTAAGTGCGGGCCAGCATAAATATTAAAATGGTGCGATCCGTGAAAAATTCCAGCGGCGTTCGGTCACTAAATTGGCGTTATTGGCAAAATACGTAAAAGGAAATGTTATGAGGCCATCACAGGATGGTCCAGTGTGAGCTATAATATATATCAGATCCACAGAATCCACTGGAAAGTGCGTCAAAGCGCCTACCGTCAGTGGCTGCCATTGTCATGGCAGTGTCTTGGTGCTGAAAAAGCTATAGTGCAAACTACTACTACTATCATATTATACAGATATTCAAAGTATATATGACAATGTTCTAAATAATATTCTATGACAAGCGCAGTAGAATGTCTTCATATCTGCGTTCAGTACGGTATTGTGTCAAGACTCTATAGAAACGGTCGAATTGCTACGTGTTTTATAACGGGCAATGGTACCGCATAGATAACAGTTACCAAGACACCAATGGCACTTGCTGATTCGTGCTACGGAGTCTACACTGTGAGATCCGAATGTCAGCAAATGGTGTTGCATGCCATTAAAGCAAGACCAGCGCCAGGTTTAAACACTTTTTATTTTAAGTTACATTCGTACAGTTGAAATAAGCAGTTTTATGGTACTCTAGAATATAGTGGAGTGGGTCCGCAGCTACGGCCGCACACTTTATATTAATTTAACCGTTTCTTCCCGAACCCATGGAATTTTTAATCATTGCTTAGTCCCCCTATGGCCTCCAAGGAACATACATACAAAATTTCAGCTTCTTGCACCCAAAACAAACGAGCAGGCACACTGGCAGATGTAGATAAAAGTTGTTCTTACAATGTTACACAACGGCACGTCCCTACTACTTATTTCTAAGACTAAGGCTCAGTTCACACCGAAATGGCAGCAGCCGGAAGCGAAGCGGAGAGCAGTTTCAGTGTCATATAATTTTAGTCTTTATCACCATGACTATAATACATAGAATCACTTGACAAACTTGAAAACGTCGTGCGCACGACCGCTCTGGCGGGCGCGAGCGGCCGCGAGCATGCGCTGGAAGGTGCGGGCAGCCGCGAGCATGCGCGGGAAGGCGCGGGCAGCCGCGAGCATGCGCGGGAAGGCGCGGGCAGCCACGAGCATGTGCGGGAAGGCACGGGCGGCCGCAAGCAAACGCGGGAGGGCGCGGGCGGCCGTGTACCCAAGAATTTATTTTCCTTCTTAATCTTATCCACGTTTCCTCTTCTTCGCCTTCAATTATACGTGCAATAACGATTAAATCCAAAATACTCATTTTCACAGCGAATTACACACGTGTTTCCTCGTTATATATGTAGAATATGAACTGCGCATAGGAATAGCGTGCAAAAAAAGTGTAAATTTTATATTAAAATTATTTAAAACCTTATCCTTAGAATTTAAAAATGCTTTATCACTCGATCTATTTATTACAATATATCAAACGGACTGCCTCCGTGGTCCAGTAAATAGCGTATGCGACTACTGATCGGAGATCCCGGGTTCAATTCCCGGGTCGGGCAAAAGTGTTATTGGGTTTTTCCGAATTCTCAGTCGCAGCTCGGCGTCTGGTGATGTGCCCGGTAACGGCAATAGGCTCACCCCCTATTACGTGGGACTTAAAAATTCATGGCGAAATGTGGGTGTAATGCTAATATAATCTAACTTAAATATGTTTTTTCCATAAAAATGTTGACATTTTTTGACACGTCAGAAGGCCATACAAATTAAAATAAAAAAGTAACTTGAAATGCATATTAACATAATTGAGCATTGAAAAACTAATGCCTACCCCTTCGGGGTTGCATATGATCTATCCCATAAAAAGGCACGTGCTCTGTTCTGATAATTTGAAGTCCACCACGCTGGCCAAAATTTTCTAAACTATATGACGTCTAGACTAGACCAATCCGCGGGATAGACATACTTATATACATAGAAATTTACAAGCTTTCTCAATAAACATGCTGCCAGACACTTTATTTATTATATCACACGGCCATTTTAGGTTCCCGGTCCAAGAAATAAACACACCTTTCATTTATAATAGTATAGTTAATTTACTCTGTTATTTTGAGAGCAAGTCTCTGCCTCATATGTGGTTTCAGGCGTCTATAGCGCGAAATGTGCTTTTATGATGATAGGGTAAGTAAACGTCCAGAGTAAACATGATTATGGATATGATCCCGTACATTTATGTATGAATGTATGGTGTAAATATGTAACTTGATCGTGCGTGGTACACAAAGTGACGTCATGTCAATCGACTGCGTATATTAATATGTTTACATAAAGCACAATACATAGTACATATGTATGTATGTACATACAGACGTAAGCGTTAACCTTTGAATACAATTATGTAAGGTTATCAGCCGCGCAAATAAACCTTTCCACTCTTGGGTACGCACTTTTTCACAGTATGCAAAGGGTTAGTCTGCAGTCCACCAGGTTGGCCAAGTGCGGTTTAGCATCACATGTCTTTCGAGAACGTAATGGCGAACTCTCAGACTTACAGGTTTTACTTACGATGTTCAGGCGATAAATAACAATTTAATACACACGTAACTTTAGTCAAAGTCAGGGGTGCGCGGCTTGTGATTGATCCGAATATTCTCAGCATAGCAGTCTGTTGGCATCTCCACTAGGCTTTCGTTGCCTTTTCACTTCTGCCGGTACCTACGTATAAATAATGTGTTAAGAGGTCAACAGCACACGGTGGTCGTTCAAAACGTCAAAGTTATTATTAAGCCCATGTTTTGTGTTGCGAGCAGGTAAATATTTATATTGGTTCTGATGATTAACGAGCCACTTGATGGTAACTACCACTTACACTACCTGAGGGTCCTGGGAAATGTAAAAGTATATTCCACTAGGCATTACTTATAGGGCAGAGTATCAGATGGAAATGAAGCTTTCCACAAATCGTGAATGTAGTGTAAGATGAATAAGAAGCTTTCCCCAAATCGTGAATGTAGTGTAAGATGGACAAGAAGCTTTCCACAAATCGTGAATGTAGTGTAAGATAAATAAGAAGCTTTCCACAAATTGTGAATGTAGTGTAAGATGAATAAGAAGCTTTCCACAAATCGTGAATGTAGTGTAAGATGAATAAGAAGCTTTCCACAAATCGTGAATGTAGTGTAAGATGGATAAGAAGCTTTCCACAAATCGTGAATGTAGTGTAAGATGGATAAGAAGCTTTCCACAAATCGTGAATGTAGTGTAAGATGGATAAGAAGCTTTCCACAAATCGTGAATGTAGTGTAAGATGAATAAGAAACTTTCCACTAATCGTGAATGTAGTGTAAGATGGATAAGAAGCTTTCCACAAATCGTGAATGTAGTGTAAGATGGATAAGAAGCTTTCCACAAATCGTGAATGTAGTGTAAGATGGATAAGAAGCTTTCCACAAATCGTGAATGTAGTGTAAGATAGATAAGAAGCTTTCCACAAATCGTGAATGTAGTGTAAGATGGACAAGAAGCTTTCCACAAATCGTGAATGTAGTGTAAGATGAATAAGAAGCTTTCCACAAATCGTGAATGTAGTGTAAGATGGACAAGAAGCTTCCCACAAATCGTGAATGTAGTGAAAGATGAATAAGAAGCTTTCCACAAATCGTGAATGTAGTGTAAGGTGGATAAGAAGCTTTCCACAAATCGTGAATGTAGTGTAAGATGGACAAGAAGCTTTCCACAAATCGTGAATGTAGTGTAAGATAAATAAGAAGCTTTCCACAAATCGTGAATGTAGTGTAAGATGGATAAGAAGCTTTCCACAAATCGTGAATGTAGTGTAAGATGGATAAGAAGCTTTCCACAAATCGTGAATGTAGTGTAAGATGGATAAGAAGCTTTCCACAAATCGTGAATGTAGTGTAAGATAGATAAGAAGCTTTCCACAAATCGTGAATGTAGTGTAAGATGGATAAGAAGCTTTCCACAAATCGTGAATGTAGTGTAAGATGAATAAGAAGCTTTCCACAAATCGTGAATGTAGTGTAAGATGGACAAGAAGCTTCCCACAAATCGTGAATGTAGTGAAAGATGAATAAGAAGCTTTCCACAAATCGTGAATGTAGTGTAAGATGGATAAGAAGCTTTCCACAAATCGTGAATGTAGTGTAAGATGGACAAGAAGCTTTCCACAAATCGTGAATGTAGTGTAAGATGGATAAGAAGCTTTCCACAAATCGTGAATGTAGTGTAAGATGAATAAGAAGCTTTCCACAAATCGTGAATGTAGTGTAAGATGGACAAGAAGCTTCCCACAAATCGTGAATGTAGTGAAAGATGAATAAGAAGCTTTCCACAAATCGTGAATGTAGTGTAAGATGGATAAGAAGCTTTCCACAAATCGTGAATGTAGTGTAAGATGGACAAGAAGCTTTCCACAAATCGTGAATGTAGTGTAAGATAAATAAGAAGCTTTCCACAAATCGTGAATGTAGTGTAAGATGGATAAGAAGCTTTCCACAAATCGTGAATGTAGTGTAAGATGGATAAGAAGCTTTCCACAAATCGTGAATGTAGTGTAAGATGGATAAGAAGCTTTCCACAAATCGTGAATGTAGTGTAAGATAGATAAGAAGCTTTCCACAAATCGTGAATGTAGTGTAAGATGGATAAGAAGCTTTCCACAAATCGTGAATGTAGTGTAAGATGAATAAGAAGCTTTCCACAAATCGTGAATGTAGTGTAAGATGGACAAGAAGCTTCCCACAAATCGTGAATGTAGTGAAAGATGAATAAGAAGCTTTCCACAAATCGTGAATGTAGTGTAAGATGGATAAGAAGCTTTCCACAAATCGTGAATGTAGTGTAAGATGGACAAGAAGCTTTCCACAAATCGTGAATGTAGTGTAAGATGGATAAGAAGCTTTCCACAAATCGTGAATGTAGTGTAAGATGAATAAGAAGCTTTCCACAAATCGTGAATGTAGTGTAAGATGGACAAGAAGCTTCCCACAAATCGTGAATGTAGTGAAAGATGAATAAGAAGCTTTCCACAAATCGTGAATGTAGTGTAAGATGGATAATAAGCTTTCCACAAATCGTGAATGTAGTGTAAGATGAATAAGAAGCTTTCCACGAATCGCCTATGCCCTTAGATTGAGGTGGAATTCTAAGTACACATATACCCTGATCATTTAGGAAATGCATCAAGCCTGTTGTAGTGCGCTTTCTGTGAAAAACATTACTATGAAATTACCTACATTCCAGCTCTTGTGATGTCATTCGTGCTGGCAGCTACAAAAAACGTATCATTTAATTTTGTTAAACCGAATACAGCGTATGACCGAATACAAACAAAAACCGAACATCGATTTTCTGTCATACAGTTTATTTATTAATTGGTTTTCCAACAAAGAATACACATTACCTACATGATTAAAGATAACTATTACAATAGTTGTACTAGCTTTATTTTCTAAATGTCTTGAACCTTTGTGACGTAACACTCAGATAATAGAAAACTAATCATTTACGCTCACACGCGGAGACAATGCTGAACAAAATTTATATTACCTGTCGCTATCACAATCATCCTCTCATCTTCCTTTACACACCTCTTGTATTTGAGGAAAAGGGACCAAAGAGTTTTACAAAATGTAAGCAATGTTCACTTTTAGATATTTTTATACAGCGTTATTTTATATTTAGCCTCATAATACACTATACTTTAATATTTAATCGTGGAAACAAAACAGTTGTCTATAAATGTCAATGTATAAAACTGGAAGCGATTGCTTTTGTAAACTAGTAGTCAGGTTTGAATATCCATTTTTTGCACATGATCGACACTTTCACGAGGAAGGTTTCCTATAACATCATATACGTTACGTGCTGAGGTTCAACTGACGGTTCAATGAAAAAGGCATTGCGGGTGAATCCTCGGGCACGGTTATTTCTTTTTATTTTTAGACTCACGCCTGTATCTCCGAAGGGGTAGGCAGAGGTGTTATATAACACCCACATTTCGACAGGAATTTTTAGGTCCCACGTAATAGGGGGCGAGCCTATTGCCGTACCGGGCACATTACCAAACTCCGGGCTGCTACTGAGAATTTCCTAAGGGAAAAACCCAATAACAGGGCACGGTTAGTTCATTAATAAAATAGAATTGTCAAAACAAATAAATTAAAATGGTTCTAGGTAATGAAAACATGTTACAAGAGGCTGTATTACGAGGTTAATTGATTAGGAACAATGGCATGAGCCTGTGAATAGAGAGCCGGCCCGGCTTGCGGTCGCCATCGAGCGCTTACATATACATAGATAGTGTGGTATACGGCCGGTGCTACTGTGCTACTAGTCTTAATGTATCTATTTGGAGTCCAAGGTAATTTATATTAGCATTTTCGATTCTCTCAGAAACGGAGATTATCATTTTTTATGACTTATCCAATCGTGCAAGGTAATAAAAGTAATTTCCAGTGAGTTAGCTATTTATCCACTTATCTTAAATCCGACTGTCCTTTGGGGCAAAGTGAAGCAAATGTACCTACTTCGATCGTAGGTCAGTAGCTAATATTGAAGCAAATATTCTGATTTGAGAGATGTGCGCTGGGCAACCAAACTAATGTTTATTCGTACAACACTGCTTATTTTACAATAATAAATGCAAATTGAATTGAGAAAAAGTAATAAAGTATTTTAGCATGGTATTTTGGACATATTTCCATATTTCACTTTATATTTCTTACTCTCAAGAGCAAGCGACGACGCGGTTGTTAAATAAACGATTCTGATCCAAGACATAAACTTAAAAACCGCACGGAGCGACAACAAAACCGTCTTTATCTCTCGCACATTTAACCTATTCACATTTAAATGCCATTGAAGAAGCTTGTACGAACGGACAATAAAAATTGGCGAAACAAATGTTTAATGCTTGGAGTGAAAGTGTAGTTATGATTCTACTGGCGAGTACTTTCTATTTTAATGTCAGTGGATGAAAGTCCCGGGTGCGTCGGTGAGCCGTGTGCGCCGAGCGAACAAACTGTACCTATCTTTCGTTACTTGCTTCATGTCGAGGCACGTGGTTGCTTGTTTGTTAACTGAAGGTATACACCGTGTCATCGTGTTTTGAATGGTAATGGTAGTGAAAGAGATGTATTGTAAGCTGTATGCTCTAGAACGATTTACTATAATTTAAACTTAGTCACTTTGCATATTTTTATGTAGACTGAAGATCGGCATAATTGTCTGCTCTTCTTTCTCTCATTCTGCCTGTTAGGTGTCATCTGCTACACTTAGCACTCCTTCTGAAACGAAGAAGCAAAACATCCTTGTCTAAGTTCTGATTTAATAGTTGGTTCAATTCGCATAATAAAATGTTATCAAAACAGTAACAATATTGAGCAAAAACTTCTTAACGCTTGTTTACAGTTTATATATCTTATAATAGTCACTTTGCCTGAATATGGCCACATCATTCCAAAGCTTAATAAAAAGTCAATAAAAATCCATGCTCGCCAGTTAAGGCGGGTGTTGCAAATGGGCCAGCGGTGTAAGGCCAGTAGAACAGTTGAGGTGCTATCGATTTTATGACGTACTGCCATGTACCTACCTACTGCCGCCGCCACCGCCGCCGCGCGCTTACGTAACGAGAAATCGCCGCATAAACAAACCACCGACCGCGAAACACTCAACCTTGTTGATACACAACAGTATCGGGAACATTTTAATAACTTTTTTTTATAAATATCTAGTTGATGAACTCGGTTTGCACCGCCAGTCTTACTAAAATAACAATAACATAACGGGAAACTCCGTAAGCACTCTTATTCTAAACGCAGAGAGCTTAAGAGCTTAAGAGCTTCTATGAAATGGCAACTAATTCACTAATAAACATATTTATGAATTAATTGCACTCAGACATAGACATCGTGTCCATCACGCAAAATTATCATCATTCAGAATCGAATTCACGATAGCCGTCATTGCTATGCTTGAGTTCAGTAGGTATCCTCTGTTTATAGGACATACTATGTATGATTTCGATCAATGCTTGTGATGACTGATTATACTGCGCTCCATCGTAATGACCAACAGTTTAAAGCAATTTATGACCCATCAGCCATGGGCCTTAAAATTTAAAAGGTTACTGGACTAACCAGTTCTGAGTGGTGTGGGGATGGTGAGGTTTACTAGTTACTGAGGTGTACTACTACCCTTACTGTAAATATTTCAAGATGAGTTGTTTGTGGCGTTTTTCTCCGTACTACTTACCCGGTAAGAAGCTACAAGGTTAACTTCTATTACTTGATTTCTAAATGTAACTACAGGTGCCTACCACTGTTTTCGCTAATTAATTTGAAGTATGGAAAATTTTAACTGATATTTGAGTCAACCATACATTTGTATGTTCGCAAAATGCATATTTTAAATTTCATATTAATATTTTATTTATGCAACGGGTCTATATCGGGTATTTACAATTTGTGACCATAGCATTTTTTTTGTTCACTACGGTAGAAACTCCCCTTATGAGCCGTCTCATCTCGACGCCAACCCAGCCAGAGTGTGATTGACCGGGCTTGGGACTGACGGAGGAGGTGTGTGGAGGCTCTCCCCTTAAGATGGGGCATACCCACTAAAACCACCGCAGTGTCCCTGCAGTCCCGTGTAGTGGCGGGCTCATGCGATTCGCGGATAGCATACTTTTTTATGATCCCGCCCGGGATTGGCCCGCTGTTGTTGTTGGCGGGCCGCGTCTCGTTATGACTTGGGAGGCGGCGCGGACACTACGCAGCCTCCTTGCCTTTTGGCGAAAGGGCAGCAGCCCCAGCGCTCGCCGCCCGCAGGCACTAAAACGGCCGCAGAGGATAGGAAGAGGACGGCAACCTAATAACACAGCATCTCCTCTTTCTCTGCGGCCCCACCGAGACGCACAAAATGGTGCACCCCCATTTGGTCGCGGGCGATAGGGCGCGCGACAACGCAACACCGACACGCCTCTCCTCACGCGACCGCGCCCGACTGCGAGGGACAGAAAGAACTGTCCCCCGCACCAGCACCTTAGGACGCATCCTGCGCAGGCCTCTATCAAGCCCGCGTGGAGCGTCCACTCCCGGGATTACGCTTAGCTTAACCGTGGCTGCCCTAACCATGGTGAAACGTGAAGGTAAATACACGTACGGTATTTATTTTTGAATTATTGAGCGATTGAGACCCGTCACATGAATAATATACCATGATAAAAAAAAGTGTGGTTGACGGCATAGAATACAAGTGTCACCACCCCCTATCTTCCCGTGGGTGTCGTAAGAGGCGACTAAGGAATAACACGACGCAAATACCATCTTTGCGTAGAGACGGAAAACTTGACATCAAACCCTATACGACTGCCTCGTTGGTCTCGCGGCATAAATGTGCGCGTGGGATCGGGAGGACCCGGGTTCGATTCCTGGGTCGGGCATTGGGTTTTTCCGTCACGAAATTCTCAGTAGCAGCACGGAGTCTGTAAATGTGCCCGGTACGGCAATAGGCTCGCCCCTTATTACGTGGGACTAAAGTATATCTGGCGAAAAGTGGGTGTAGAAATACACCTCTGCCTACTTCTTCGGGGTTATAGGCGTGAGACTATGAAGGGACGATATGGGATTCCAAATACGAGGTATTACGTTTACTTTGTACATGTATATTGGAAGTGAGATATGACAGCCATTGAAATTGTGAAAGCACCCATTTCCATCTGATTAAATGTCTCCAAGAAAAGCTCACATTAAAAAAATATTAAAAGGATGGAAAGAAGATTGTCCTCCGTTCCTACTTATCAACCCCAGATTACCAACCGATTGTGTTGGTAATCTCAATTTGAAATGATATTTTGCCCACATTTCCTATCAGATTGCGCGGATGGCGCAGTAATGTAAGAGATCGTCTTATTTTAGCCTGAAAGCGTAGTGGGTAAACCTGGGTTTGATTCCATCACGAAATAGCATTCTTTGTGATTGAAAGTTGTTGCTTTCGAGGATGGAAAATGTTAGTGTTCACTGTCTTAATGTTTGTTCAGTCATTTTACAAAGTACTTAATGTTTTCTAAGTCGAGTATGGCAATGTATCGACAAAGGGCACTGTTATCCTAACTAACTCCCACTAGATATATAATATGTACCTTATATTTTAGATGTCACGCATTAAATCACTAACTAATAGCAGGTTAATCAGACCTTGAACTCCGACACAAGCATAACTACGAAAATATCAGTTATTTTGTTTCTACAAGGAAGTCAATTACTTAATTGCTGAAAGAAACGTTACAATTTACAATACAGTTTGAGTGTCAAGTTGAAAAACACAAGCAGCAGTTTGTTCCCACGTGCTCGCCGTCTATAGAACGAAATGGGTTAGTAGTGTGTCGGTCGAAGCTCTACCCCTAAGGCGTTAATACTGTCTTTATATAAAACAAGTTCTGCTGTGCCGACTGTACGACTGTACTGACTTGTTAGCCGACAGCCGAGTCAGGGATAAAGACGCGACACGTGAATGTCTCGTATAGAACAATGTTGCAGTTTGTGTCGCGCCTTACTGATCGTTTGATTTTGTTATGATACAGATTCTTCTTGGTTTTCTTCAGTAATACAGGTAGATAAAGATGTATGTAATTATAATTGGGCATTTAATAGCTCTCTAAGTACAATAAGCAGTCAAGTTATGTATATGATGTATTGGATACTGTTCTTGTCAGTAACGTTACAATTAGGTTAAGTCGTCAATGTGTAGTACCTATCTATAGTTTACCTTGGTTAGGTCGATAGCTTAGTTATCTGTTTTTTGGCATAGTTAGCTTAGCTGGTATCAGTAAATATGACAGTAATAATACAGTCATCAAACCATACATTGTTAAAGTAATGGCTTTCCGGTAAAATTTTTTTTCGTGGGTGTCTTAAATGACCACTAAATAAAATACACTACTATTGGAAAGAGACTGAAAACTCGACAATGAACTCTATACCAATCCAACTAGCCGGGATCATAAAATAGGCTGAATTTGCCTATTGAATCAAATTGTGACGCATATCCGGTAAGGATAATGGACTGCAAAAGGCTATATTATGACAAAGACTTCATTGTACATATGTCCATACAACCAAACAAGCTTTCTAGTAACCTGCTCCTTTACATATCTCAAAACATACAAAGCAAACCCATGGTTGTTTATGTAGCAGTAATAAAGTGAGACAACTCAGATAAGTGGGTGTGTTCCGTCGCTTGCGTGAGCACTCAGCGCCGTCGCGGCGCACACGTAGCTAACTCGTCCCGCTGTAAGGGCGTTTTTAGTGTCATGCGGATTTGCTCCCGCAAATGTCATTTTCATACAAGTATTTATTGTAATGCGTGGAATATGCACGCGGGTCACGCGTCCCGCGTGCGTATTCAACGCATTACAATAAATACTAATGACATTTGCGGGGTTTACGCAGGCCGGCCAATCCCGCGTGCGTGAGCAAATCCGCATGACACTAAAAACGCCCTAAGTGCATCGTCACAACAATCGATTTTAAACTTTCGCGATTTGTATACATCATACAATATTATTTAGCGGGTCTTAGTCGCGATAATTTATTTATTTCAAGGTATAAATACCTCTGTTATTCTCCTACGTTTCTACCGGCTTGCAACGGTTGTGGTCGCGGAGGGACTGATGTCAGCTCAGCGCCGTCCTTGTGAAGCGCGGGTTTCGGCAGCTACCCTCACTTGTTTTGTATTTTTGATATTTTGAGTTCTATCCGCACTGTCGGTACTTCGACACACTACACTTATGACGTCTACACACTGATGAGTTGTGTTACTGCGGCGTTGTTTGCATTTGTTGATAACTGGGTTCCAAGTGGTCGATAGTCTGTATCCGTCCTCCCGGTTGAAATTTCTATGTTTTTTGATTTCAACCGCTTCACGTACTATCCTGGAGTAATAGTGGCGATCGGTGGATAAGACTTGTGGTTGATGTAATTCTATCCAGTGGTTTGGTCCAGATACCAGCAAATGCTCAGCTATGGCAGATTTATTAATTAGTCGATTTTTGACAGCTGTGATATGTTCTTTGACCCTTTCAGCGATCGTTCGTTTGGTCTGTCCGATATAGGAACTACCACAACTGCAATCAACCTTGTAGACGCCTGGTGTTTGTAGAGGAATTACGTCCTTTGGGGTACGCAGATTGTGTGCTACCTTGGAGAGGGGACTATATACAGTCTTGATGGAGTATTTCTGTAGTACTGTTCCAACTTTGTCCGTCACTCCCTTGATATAAGGCATGTAAGCCGGCACTCTGCTTACTTCAGATTTGCGGTCCTTCCTCTTCCGACGGGGTATCTCCTTTTTGTATCCGTTGCGCCTTAGTACCTCCTGAACATGTGACAATTCACTGTTTAAGTGTTCAGGGTCACAGAGGTCATAGGCTCTGTTCACTAACGAGGTCGCTACGGATTCCAAATGTCGCGGGTGATGATGCGAGCAGTCGTTGAGATACCTGTCGGTGTGTGTCGGTTTTCTGTATACAGTGTGTTCAAGTGTACCATTAGCTCTCACCGTCACTTTGACGTCGAGAAAGGGTAGCGATCCGTCTACCTCCATTTCAAATGTAAACCGGATGTTCGGATGTATGGAGTTCAATTTGTCTGCGAAACGTTCTATGTCTTGCTTGTTGCCCTTCATGATGCAGAATACATCGTCGACATACCTCTTCCATAGCTTTACATTTGAAGCCTGCATGTCTATGGATTCTTCGAAATGTTCCATCCAGATATTGGCCATCACCGGTGCTACTGGGCTACCCATTGCCACTCCGTCGATCTGGAGGTAATGTTGTCCACGATATATGAAGTAGTTACCCTCCAAGCAATTCTTCAATAGAACGGCGTATTCGTTAGACAGACCGCTATCCCTTAATTTTCTCTCAACGACCGCAAGGCAATCCTGAACTGGAACATTGGTGAATAGTGACTCCACGTCAAAACTTACCATCACTTCGTCTGGTTCCTTTGTCACGCTCTTGATGATGTTGATGAAATGGCGAGAGTCCTTCACGAAAGATGCCGTCTTACCTACTAACGGTTGCAGTACCTTGCTGATGTGTTTCGCCAAACCATATGTCGGTGAATTTATTTGACTCACTATCGGCCGCAATGGGACATTTGTCTTGTGGACTTTAGGCAAACCGTAAATCTTGGGTGGCTGCACGATTTGGGGTTTGTGTAGACGTTCAAAGTCATCTTCCGCGAACACGCTTCTATGGTCCTTTATCAAAGCTCGAATGCGTTTCGTTACTCTGGCTGTCGGGTTATAAGACACAGGTTTATATATTAGTGTGTCACTTAACAAATTCCGTATTTTGCTGTCATAGTCACTAGAATTCATCACCACAGTGGCGTTCCCCTTGTCGGCCTTCAGCACTAAAATATTCGTGTTATCACGCAGCGTTCTTAATGCCTGACGCTCTTCTGTGGAGACATTGGGTTTCGGCGGCTTTGACTTACGTAAAATAACGGCAACATCCTGTCTAAGTGTATCCGCATCGTTAGACGGTAACTTGTTGCGCGTTATAACCTCTTCGATGCTGCTTATGACATTCTCGTACGGAATTCGTTTAGGTGTTAACGCATAATTTAACCCTTTAGCTAGTACGCTTTGTGTCGCATTATCAATAATATGATCCGATAAATTATCGCGAAAAAATAAATAAATTATCGCGACTAAGACCCGCTAAATAATATTGTATGATCGTCACAACACACGTATAATGTGACCAACTTGGCGTTTGTTCCATGTTCCGGCCCTAAACTTGGTCCAACTTTGGAAAGAAAAAAAATGTGGATGGTACAAAACCTGGAAGTTGGTGTGTTCTGCATCACAATGATGTACGGAGAATGCGGACTTCGTGAGAAGTTGTCGTACGGTTGGGGCGTCACACAATTCGTTATTTGCTACTGTTTGTTGAAGCGAGTCACTTGAGGTGATAAGGTTCTGCATACACATGTTGTAATGGGGTACGAAATAAATTATGTTATAAAACTATAATTAGTTTATCCACAAAGAAGAATAATTTTATGATTTAAATGAAGCTTAATCTAATCTTAATGTCTAAGTAAGTATTTGTACAAAAACCATACGAAGATATTGAAAAGTGGAAATAGTGAAAACTTCAGAGTAATTTCATTTTTAACAACCTCGGGGATTTCTCAAACGAGAAGGGACTCGTTTCATACTGGTAGTAAGACGTCTACCACGCAGTATAAATAAGGACTCCCGGAAAGAACGGAATCCCAGTAGACTTCAGCCACATCCGATTGTCCAGTCATATCACAGAGTATCAAACCAATATCGTTCTGCGCTGCCCACACATTGTTTCCAAGCGACGAAGTTGTGTATTTGTGAAGAAAATAATGAGGTTTTACATACATTGTTAACTTTTTATGTTTATTCATAGGTATCGGTGTGTTACGTCGCAGTTGATGCAAAAGTTAAGGCGCTGTCCTAAGCGACTGTTTTGGTAAATGAGGGGGTGAAGCAGGGGAGGTGAAGGGAGCTTAGCTCCGTCTACTGCGGGGCGCCCCCCTTCATTCTTGTCGCGTGCGGCCGTATTCTGGCGACATACGTATTCCAATATTTCAAAATCGCAAGCAAAACGTTTTAGCACATTGAATTGAGATACTGATATTAAAATTTATATTACATACATCTATCTGTTTGTACAATATAGGCATAGCGCAATTTTTGTTCTCAGTGCAGCCATGAGCAAAACTGGTTTACCTTAGACGTCATAGGTATTAAATGTTGACGAAAGTAGGTAAATACCTACGTGCCGTAAGATGATAAAAATAATTAAGTCAGTTCCATGTATGGAGAGGCCATTATTATGTTTGTTTTGTTTTTGTATAAAAATAGTGAAGCAGTTCATAGAATACCTACATCTAATTCCATTCCTGCCAGTTTTCAAATCTGTTTTGCAATAAATTGGCTGTGACATACGGGCGGACAGACAGACAGAAATTGCGAATCTATAAGGGTTCCGTTTTTACAATTTTCGGCTACGGTACCCTAAAAAACACAATACTGCTCTACTAAGCGCAAAAGCCGTATCTCAACTAAAGCGAGTTACGAGATAATTGAAGTTTAGTAAAAGTTGATTTCTTTTATTTATTTATGGATGTTTATTGTTATTATACGTATAATTATTATGGCAAAGGTTTCGAAATACGTCGCCGTCTTTAGGGGTTGTGAGTGATTGGAGAGGGAGCAGGGGAGGTCTTGAAACCCCCCTCACCATTTTCACTTGCCGGAAATACTCGGTTTCCTCTGAAAAAAAAAATCTCCAAACACCGGTGTGTATGGCACTGCCAACTTCCACATTCATCACACTAGTTTAATAAACTAAGGTTGTCGGAGCCCTGCGAAGGGCTCCTATTTTCGGATTAAGGGTCAAAAGAGAACCTAACATAACCTATTTATTTACTTATTACAGTCGCACCTAACCCAAGGCACTCGAAAGCAATGACGCACAAATTTGACATTAGCTGTCAATATGATCATTCCAAGATGGCAGTTTTGTGTTTCGTTTCACGTTTTTCACATAAAACCTAAAAATTACATTTGTAAAACTGTACTAAAGTATAAAAAACTATATTCCGTTTTGCATAATTGCCGAAGTATTTATGAAATTTTGGAAATTGTTTAAAAATATTTAGACGCAACTCCGGCAGCCAAAATTACTTTTAGGGGATTAAAACGAACTACCTTAAGCCCCCTACACTACCAGTACCCTCAAATTCAGGCGACTCGTTTCGAAACCCAACCCATTATTATTTTTTCAAAATAGATGAAACATCAAAAATATATGTGGATATACCTTATTCATGAGATACTGCTATGTCGCTTAGAAAATTATAGAATTAGAATTTGAGTTACTGCTTTTTCGTTAGCTCTCGTCATACATGTTTGTATGGAAAAATATAAAAAATTTCTTTCGCTTCAAATATGTGTTGTTTCAAAGAAAATAAATGTTAAAAGATATTTATTTCTATTCATTTATAATTTATTAACGAAATACAGAGTTTACAGCTCATCAAAAGTTAGCTGTCTGCTACAACCCGGCAGGTTTTCTTTATTCTCATCGAATGTTAAAGGCAGTGTGTGGGGTGACAAGACATATTATTTGCTGTTGTTCACGAGGCACAGTTTCATTTACTTTCCTTTTACGGCTTGGTATTGTAGAAATTTCAAGCACTGATGAAACATTTTCCTCTCCGTGATCTCGCAATGCCATCCCTTGAGCTTGACGAGAATCAAGAATTTCAGGCAATTGCCAATTCATATGGCAAGGCACCAATAATCGAATAATCCACAAGCCTCGATTGTTACATTTTCTTGCTTCGCCAGTTGTTGCAAAGCCAGTTGTTCATTTTAGATTTCATGCGCAACTGATTTTACATGGCAAATATTTTATTTGTACAAAATATTTTTTACCAAGTTGGCTTTACTGCTGTTATCTCTTCTTTTTACCACTATACAAAAATTTCAATCTGTCAATATATTCTTACGCAATTCGAACCAGTCACTGTTATCCCTCTTGTAGTTTTTGCTTATCACTACGGAATTTGAGTCAAATTTGTTAAAAAAATTGTTTGGCATTTCTTGGCTAGCTCTTGAACAGATCGTGTTAGGAATGACTGAAGTCAAATGTGTGTAAGACGTTGCAGAACTGTTATCTTTAACTTCGGTGTAATTACAATAATGATAATTAGTTACGTACTTTATTATTAAAAAAATACTATATCTTGTGTTATAGCAAACAGAGAAGTCACCTTCTTACTTATAAATGATTGATTTTAGAAATTAAAAAGATATTAGATGTACTGAGACATACCTAATAGTTTATGAATAATCAAAGTTTTACCCGATGTACCTAAAAAGGTTTATGTTCAAAACACAATAATACAACATTCGTTACCGCTAGTGTGCGGATTGCGGAGCGCCATATTAGCGCTGTCATCATTATTGTTCGCCGTGGCGGCATCTTAGCGCTCCAGGCGCTCTGACAAGCTAATGAATTTGAAATATAGGTACATAAAATGATTCGATTTTATGTTATTACTTTTACAAAAATTGAAAACTGTGGCAGCTATGTATTGTGAGAATAATTTATATAATTATATTATGCATAATCGATAATATATAAGTAACATAGTTAGTCATAAAAGACTCTTATGAAAATAATTTGTGTAAAAATGTTACATATTTCATAATCACTTGGCCATGGATGAATTTCTATTTTATTACGACGCTTTCTTGTGCAAATCCTTCGTAGAACTTCATTTCTCTAATTGTCCATATTTTATTCTTCTAATTATATATTTATAAGCACAGAAACAATAACACATTAAACGCAACAAGAGTATAAACTTAGGTCCTAATTATATGTGCCCATAGTTACATGAAAAGCCTATTTGATTCAAATTATTCAGTCTATAACATAAAACATGAAATTACGAACTCAAATCGGCGTATTATAATAACAAACAGGTTTACGTAAAATTTCGTGCAGCGGAGACGCAAGCGACATGACCTATCTCTCACAGGGCTCATAGCCGAATGATGAGGTCTGGGCGGGGCGTAAACTAGCAACTGACACTCAGTACACCGCTTATGCTAATAAGGTTTAAATTGCTGAAGCGTTTGATATTGATGGGATCTACCGAGCGTCAAAATCATAGACGTTTGGCAGATTTTATTTAATTTTACAAAATATACACGTATAATATGAAAATAAATAGGGTAATTCTTTAGTTCATTAGATTTAATACAATATTATCAAAAAAAATATGACAGCTTACGATCAAAATATTGCAAACAGTGAGACGAAAGATTATTTTCTGCCTCGATTTTGTGATTTTTTTACCGTGATTCTATTTTACATACATGAAAAATTCTTTTAAAAGTCTTTTGTTCAGAATTTTGACTTTAAGCTCTAATTTTTGCTAGTTTGTAATATGTACCGTTATGGCTAGATGCGCGACGAAAAATTAGGTGTTTCACGGCTTCTGAGGTATAACAGCGCCTTAAGTGTGGTGTGCGCGGCGCCTTCGCCGGCGGTGACTCACAGAGGACGATTGGTGAACAATTGATGCGCGAGCACTTCACGCTCACGAGCCAAACTGAATGCCTTTGGGATTTTGTGTTCCACGTCTAAATAAACCGAATATGAGCCCCAAATAATCCAGCACCAACGTGCGATCGAACACAGAGGCTGTGTTCTCTCTGACTCATGAAAAATCTACGCGCGTACCGAGTGAGGGGAACGAGTGCCGGTGCATCAGTCCCCGAGATGATTCGTCAATTTTATTAATATTCGTCACCGCTGCGCGCGAGCTGCATTCATCAGGTTATATCTGCGCGTGTCGACGTTAATTAGCCACCGCTCCACACATTCGTTATTTGTATACAATTGACGCGCATGAATAAATAACTCGCTGTACACAGGAGCGCGCCCAACGAGCCGCGCGTACATTAATTAAACAAAAGTATTAACGAAGTCGGAGCGGAGTGCGCGCCATCGACGCAACTACGTCAATATTTTATTCACGCTTTTTATCCGCCACTCGGCGTTATTTGAACGAGTCATGTTCCAATGAACTTCAGTGAAAGAGGTCGTCCTCGTTGATTTTATAGATACGAGTAGTATCTAGCGCACGCCGCTTATCTGTAGCTCATCGACGGCGAGTGCGGCGAGCGCAGATGCGAGCACGACCACGAAGCGGTACTGACTAATAATTGTAAAAGTAACCGCGAACAAAATATGTTGTCTTACTTGCCACGTAAAATGTTATTTTCATGGTGTAATCTGAGACATCTTTCATTCGCTTCACGTTGAATGGCGTATAAAAAAGAAATTGAGTGTGTGCGAGAGAGGAATTAACAACAATACTGCACAGAAACACGCGGCGCGGTGCGGAGCTGGGCGGAGCGGGCAGGTGCGAGCGGTGGGTGGCCCGTCTCCCAACTCCAAACTCCTCGAACGAACTGTAAATCTTTAATAAAAACTTGCGAAACTCGACCAGTTAGTGTGAAATTCAATTTAAATTGGAGAGCGCTCGAGTTCCGCAAAAAACTTGTAAGATAAGCTCGTGTCGCCGCCTTGGTCCGCGTGAATTATTAAGTGCTCATCGTATGTCGGGAGTTACTGCTAATTTGTTAAGTTGGAAGGATTCGCGGCCAGCTTCATCTAAAGTTCGCAAACAAGATTTGTCGCCGACAGAAAACTGCGCCAACCGAGCGATACAGCGACCAACATTCATAAACTGTAATCCGTGATGAAATACATTTTCATCAAAGTTTGGCTTTAACCAAAGACATTTTTGCCCGGATATTCGAATCACTACTATATTAATATGGCAGTGATTCGAACATCTAGTTAATCTAGTTTAACCTTGTGGTGCGCTGTAGCCAGGTGGAGAGATGATATTCGTAGGGCAGTGGGCATGGATTGGAGAAGGAAAGCTTAAGACCGAGCTCATTGGCGTACCACTTGGGAGAGGCTTAAGTCCAGCAGTAGGTAGACATTTAAAGGCTGATGATGACAATGATGATAGAGGCAGTATGATGGGTATCAATTCATATTACTTTTTGACATAGGTACTTGTAACTTGTAAGAAATAGAGTGGGACTTTTGAAAAACTACATGATTCTTGTCCCAGTGACAAAGACTTCTTCATCAAAACCTAGTATTTAATTTGAATATAATTTTGATATATTCTCTTTTTTCATCAGACAGAATAATCCCAACAAACAAAATCAACCACACACCACAACATTAATGCAAAGAAAACATTAAATAATATAAATGAAAACTGAAATGTTAGAGTCGCATCGGTGCGGTGAAAAGGAGCATCCTTTTACATTTATAATAATAAATATAATTATAAAGGAGTAAAAGGTTGGCTGGCATAAATGCTCCAGGTGCTTCGCCTTTTGCAAATTTTTTGTTAGAATGTTAAATAAATAAATGTAAGTAAATTTTATGCGACCGAATTTTGTTGAAGTGCAAACAGTTTATAAAATTTAAAATATTTTACTGCTTCTATGCGGTATTAGAATATGTTTTCCAGAAGTAAATTATTTTCATACCAGTGAGTACAATTTTATCAAGTTATATAATATATATGTATATCAAGTTCTGGTAATTTTACGAAAATCTTGATATGGAATGAAATTCACAAATGTCCATTTTATTCTTGGTTGACAGGAGTTATGGCTTAAAAAAAAACGCCCAAGTGCATGTCGAGCCACGCACAACATAAGGTGCCGCAGTACCGCATACCTAGTGACGTAATCACATAAGGAGAGTAGGACTGGAGCATAATTTTAATTTTACCGCTCGAAACTAGAAATTTCAGTTAATTGTTTATAACTGATTAATCAGTAATATCTTATTAACCATTATAATGTTTTTTTTGATATTTCATCTCACTAGTTCTTATAGTTTTTGCGTCAAACCAAGGACGAACATACGGACGAAGGAACATGGCGACACTATACGGGTTCCTTCTAGCTTACTATTTCAAGAGACATTTTCGGCACCCTGAAAATGTCCCTTGTAGGCAGTATTCAAGCAAAAATTCTTTGGAGTATATAAATATATTCAGTGGTACAAGTTGTTTTTGTCACATGTCTCGTTGTCCGTGTGCATAGACGCGTCATTACTATTATCAACAATACAAGTCACACATATCAATTTGAATAATTATAATTAGCGCAGAGACCGATACCAGAGCTCCGTTATTGCTCGCGTAATTGACTTCGACAACATACAACGTTCTGCCGTCATAAACTAATTGTTATAGTGGAACATCACGCCTAAATACCCTCAGGGGAATAAGCAGAGGCGCGGGCGAGAATAACCTAAATAAAAACAGCCAATAACAAAACTGGTTCACCTGGAAATCGAACCAGATACTTCATAATAGGCAGACGAGTCTATTGCCATCTACCGGGCACATTGTTAAGGGAGTGATAATTAACATTTTGAATGCACACATAACTATGAAAAGTCAGAGGGGCCCGGGGTAACTGCCGATCGAACTCGAGACCATCGTCTCGACAGTCCGTTACGTACACCACTATATAAATATAAAGTATAAATAGCGGCAAAACTATAACGATTGACCAAAAATCAGAAATAGTAAATAGTTAGTAAATATTATAATCGTATATTATGAAGTAAAGCAATAAAGGCAGAATGGATATAAAATCTCCAGCGGTTTCAAATAAGTTTCTTTCTTCTCTATAAAATTGCAAAACCGATGCAAAGGTTCGCTGCAAATAAGTTTTGTTATCCCTCTCTTCTAAAATGACTTGGTTTGTGTTGTTCCTACATGCATGTACCGTATAAACATGGTGTCCCCATGCATCGGTCGTCCCACGTCACAATACAATCAACAACAATATTTACAACAAGCTCAAGTTACACCACCGCAGCATCGAACGATTACATTCGTTTTCGTTTTTATCACTTCTTAACGCTTTCAGCTGCCATTAAATAAAGCCATAATTCTTTCATAAGTCAACACACCGAGACGCTAAATCTATCAAACATCGTAAATATATTTGTATCACGTTTAGATTTTTAAGAGAACCATAATTTTTGCTATGTTATTGTTATACAACAAAGGCATTCTCATCGGGGAGAGGCGGTTAACTAATCTACGCTTCGCCGATGACATTGTCATATTTTCTAATTCGGCAGCTGAGTTAGGCCTCATGCTCAACCAACTGAGCCAGGCTAGCCTCGAAGTGGGACTTTCCATGAACATGGAAAAGACCAAAATTATGACCAATGAGAAAGTGTGTAATATCATGGTTGGAGGTGTGAGGATTGAACATGTCCATGAGTATATATACCTCGGCCAAATAGTCTCCTTTCAGGAAAGGCAAGACAAAGAGGTTGCACGACGCACTGAGAACGCCTGGAAGAGCTATTGGTCGATGAAAGCCCTAATGAAAGGATCTCTCCCATTAAGCTTAAAGAGAAAACTCATGGACATGTGCATTCTTCCTACTCTCACCTACGGATCACAAACTTGGTCATTAACGAAAAAGCAAAAGACCGCACTCGGGGTTTGTCAGAGGGCAATGGAACGTAGTATTTTGGGAGTCAGACTTACAGACCGCATCAGAAACACAATGCTACGTTCCAAAACACAAATTGTCGATGTAGGCTACTCAGCTGCCAAATTAAAATGGAACTGGGCGGGCCACGTTTGCCGTATGCCAGAACCATTATGGGCAGGAACAACCACAAGGTGGATGCCTAGTGGAAATAAACGTCAACGGGGAAGGCCCAGAAGGAGATGGCGGGATGAGTTGGACGCATATCGGAGGGATTGGCGGGAACTCGCATGTGATCGCGACAGGTGGAAGTTGGAAGGGGAGGTCTTTGCCCAGCAGTGGGACACAAATTAGACTGGTAATAATAATAATAAATATTGTTATATAATTACGGAAATAATCAATTTTTCGTGTTTTAACCGAGGGTTCTTTTTTTTATTGCTGCTAGTGGCAGACGAGCGAACGGCCCATCTGATGGTAAACGATAACCGCTGCTCATTGACTTCGCTAATGTCAGGGTATACACGGCAAAGCCGCTGCCTACCGTGAAAGTAATGCTCTCTTTAAACCTCGTTTGAAGAAGGACAAGTTATAGCGCTCGGGAAACACCGTAGCAGGTAGTTCATTCCAGAGCCTACACGTACGTGGTAGAAAAGATCGCTGGAAGCGCACCGTACTAGATGAGAACGCTTCCAGGTAGTACGGGTGAATTCTACTGAGTCGGCGAGTGGTACGTTGGTAGAAGGGTGACCCTGGTAGCAAATTAAACAATTATTCGGAGCACTCCCCTTGAAAGAGTCGGTAAAATACGCAGAGTCTCTCCGCTGCTCCAGCGACTCTAGTCTAGCCGTGAGATCGGGATCATCGACGATTAGAACAGCTCGTCTCTGTAGGGAGTCAAGTGGATCAAGCTGATATTTTGGCGATCCGGCCCAGAGATGTGAGCAGTACTCCACACAGAAGGTATAATAATATTAAGAAATTGCAGTGACAATAGTAGCACTCACGTTATTGCCCCAAAAATATAATAACGAAAGACAAGTTATCCATTATCAGTAAAGAATAATGCTGATGATTGCCATTATCCTAATGTGATCGTGGTAGCATCCAAGTCATCTTGGACACCGAATTTATCTTTTTAGCTTTCCAGATTGGACAGAAAATTTGCTTTCCTTGTTTGAACTTTGCAACCCCTAAAGAAAGCCATATCTTATAGCATAGACCAGTATCGCAATAATTGAAGATATTGACTTCCTGGAACGACTGCCATCGATCTCCATGACAGTCTGGATCGACAGCTTTATGTGCTTCTGACACAAACAAGGTGTGACTTCTTGTGACTGACCTTTCATCTATAAAACAGACAACGCACTTGACCTCGCGGATCTATAGCTTAGCCTTATCTCTACTTTGCATTTTGAGTTTAAGGTATCCAGATAAATATTTGCGATTGTACTACCCTAAAATACGATTTATACTATACAACATCAGGTACAGTTACGTTGCACGATGAGTAGTAACACTTGTAAACAGAATCACAAAACGGCGCATAATTCCAGCGCACTTGTAATTAAAATGAACGGTCGTGAGCTTGCGCTGCTATTTTTCCTTCATAAAGGTTCTGCTGTGAATTAACCTGCACTTGCCTTTTTGTACACGCCAGTCGCAGTCGCCATTGTTTTGTTTACGCTTCTAACTGAGCTAATTAGTACTTGTGTTAGGAGTGGTACCACCAATCAATGGCAAAGGGTAACCTCGTACCCATTTAATGCTAACTCTAATACTTTACTGGACTCAAGCTCTTTTTGGATTTAAGCTAGCATATTTTTTTTATATAAAACAGCTTCCATTCTTGAAATAACGCTAGTGTCGCAAGTAATTCTATAAACATTCAACCAAATTGAACGCAAAGATAATAAATATTTATTATCTTATTATACTACCAGAAAAGACAATTAGTTCTTCACACAATTTCACACGAAGTAAGAAGAGGGGATCAAAACTTTGTCATCCATGAGAGTTATCAGTGTCAACCACTTCACCATCTGTGAACAGTTTATTACTTTTCAATTATACAACCAAAGGATTATTTTATTTTCTTGTGTAAACAAAAATTTGGTAACAATCCAGATAATGCTTAAATTCAGTGAAAGCGCAACGCGAATTTTCTAAGTGTTCCAACAAATTGAAAGCATAAGTGATGAGAGTTCGCGTCAACAGTACGATAAATATTGTCCTTACATCTGCTACTTACGTTCCAAACGACAAATACGTGTTGTTTCACACAAACGTTTTGAATACTTATTCAAATACGTCCTGAATATAAATTCAAAGAGCCGAGATCTTTAGCATCGAAGCGCGAGAGTGCAGAGAAAAATACAGGACGTGTAATCTAGAGCTTTAGATTTAGAGGAACGAATTGTTTCCCTCAGTTTGTAAAGAAGAGTATCCAGTGCGGTCTGTGTTTATTTATATGCTGAAGTTCAAAGGTGCTCTGAGAATATGTAATTTTTCAAAGCGAGAGATGTGCAAGGTCGGGGCTAATGGCCAGCCTCGGCCAGCTCTTCGACGAAACACGACGAGCTAACAATACCCGACGGTCACTCGAGAATAGATACCTTTGTAAAGGAAAATACTGCTTTGAAGCCATTAGCTTTTTAAATAAGCTTAGACCGTCATGTTACAGAAACATAACGTCAACATGAAATGTAGTTTTGATTTGATATTTTCAGTAGGCCGATTCCAAACGCTGAAATTCGTTGTAAAAATGTACAGTACTGTAAAGCTGTTACAAAAACTGTAAGCTGTAGTAGCAAAAATAACATCACTTGAAAGTGTTGACTCACTTCTAGAAAAAAACAAGTAGCTGAAAGTTAAATGAATTTAAACGCTTATTATCGGGCTTGTAAAAAGTTTGAACAGGCTGTTTGAAGTTCGCTTTGATCTTAGCGCACGTACTCGTCGCTCGCGAACTATGTTACTCGATGTACTAGCATGAAGTCGTGTGTTACTCTGCCCCCCACTGACTTCTGAACTAATTAACGTGTGCTACTGCCGGGCCAAGGTTCCCTTTCTTGATGCAAATTGGTTTAGCAAATCGGACTGTGTTTGTTGGTGAAATGTTTTTATTGTATCGTAGTAATTAAAATCTTTAGTCTTTCACGGTTCTTTTGCCATTGATGATTCTGTCAAGCCATTGTTTGTTATATTATCCATATTGCATATAGTCGCCTGACATTTTGCTTACCTTAAATGCCAAGTACAATAAGTTCTGCTCACTGGCATCTATGCTTCGTCCAGAAAGTAATCGATATCGATAATATAATAATCGGCGAAAAGTTTATCTTCATAGCAATACAAGTCAAGCATCAGTTAGTTTTCAAAACGAATTTTGGTTTAAAAGTACTTAAGTCTTGTAAGATAAATTTTACGAAAAAGAAAAAATGGACATATTTTGTGCTCATTAGTTTAGTTTTATGTTCTATTTGGCAAAGAAAAATATTTAGAACGACTAAAGATATGTATTTTACGTACACGGTCATAATTTATCAGGCATTTCTGTATTAAATGCGGCGCTAAATGGGTTATTATACCTACTTGAGATACATTAGAGAAAGCCACAAATGGCGAACCATCGTCAAGAAGTCCATTTTATCGAGCTAACACCTCCCTCGTAATTACGACAACGACTTGAGGAGGATACACTGAGATCTCTCAGCTTGTTTGTGGCGGAAATAACGTATACTTAACGTAGTAGCGTTAAATCAAGGCCGGCCTTAAGATCGACGATAAGTACAACTCTCTACCTACAAAATATACAGCGGTTTGTGATTCATAGAACAAACTTAAATCCATTCGAGCGAAAAGTTCAATATGTGTTCCAAAATTCCCTTCCCGCCGCAGAGTAAACAAACAGTAAGTTGTAACTCGATTGTGCACGACAGATGTTCGCTGCATTAACGTGAACTACACATGTGTGTATTGATTCCACTGACAGTCTGACACACCCGCGGCGAGTGCGCTCACCACGCCAACTTGATTCAAACATCCGTCTTATTAGTTTAATACGGCACCTCACATGTGGTACGATTTTGAAATCCGATACTATGTCAATGGCTTTCATAACTCGAGTATGAAATATTGTAGCCGTGATTGGGCTCATCGACCCAGCTGTTCGGCTGCAGTGGTAATTAGTAAGGGTCGATCAATTAACATAATTGGCAGAGAGCTGGCTGAAACCTCATCTACTTTCTACTTCCTACTCTCTCCCTGGTTTTGTCCTCATCAGAAATGATAGAGTGGACAGAAGAGGGGGCGGTGTAGCCATTTACCTCCGTAGCTCTTTACCCTTCAAAATCATCTTATCTTCATCGTCTAACTGTTCTGCTTCAGCAGAATATCTGTTCCTCGAGGTTTCAGTCAATGGGGCTAAAACTGTTCTTGGCGTTGTCTATTGTCCTCCCACTATAAACTACTTCTCCAGTCTCGAATCGATTCTGGAATCTTTAGGGTCAGAATACGCTCATCATATCATCATGGGAGATTTCAACACTGACCTTGCCACCGATTCCCCCCGCTCCCATAAACTCCAGCAATTAATTGAGTCTGCCAGTCTACACACGCTCCCGCTTGGTCCCACTCACCACAATACCGAAGGTGTAGACACATGGCTAGACTTAATAATTACCTCCAACCCGTCCCTTGTCCAATCCCATGGCCAGTTTCTTGCTCCTGGTTTTTCCCATCACGATCTCATCTACCTATCCTATAACCTTAAGCCACCTAAGCCCCGTCCCAAGGTCCTGTATAGGCGTTGTTTTGGACGTATAGATAGTGAAAGTTTGCACAGGGATGCTGCAGAACTTGATTGGAGTCAGCTGATGTCAGCTGCTACTGTGGACGATAAGGTCACTGTATTTAATAACGTGGTTTTGAAAATCTACGACAAGCACGCCCCCGTCCGGAAAGTGAAATTAAGATGGCCTCCCACTCCATGGCTAACCAGAGGCATAAAAATGGCTATGAGGCGCCGGGATAGAGCATTCCGGCAATTCAAAAGAGATCGATGCGATGAAAACTGGGCCCTCTTCAAAGCTGCAAGAAATTGGTGTAACCAGATGGTTCGTAACGCTGAACGCCGCCATATTCTTGACAACATAAACTCCTCTTCCTCCGCCAATATCTGGAAGTTCCTTGGAACCCTGGGTATTGGCAAACAGCGACATTCTGATCCTCAGTGGACGGTTGGTCTGGAGGATTTAAACCATTTTTTCACCACTACTGCTTTGTTAGACCCTCAGACCAGGCGTCACACTATTGATCACTTAGCTGCCCTTCCCCGTCCCAACATAGATCCTTTTGATTTTTCTCCAGTTGCTCCGAGTGAGATCAAGAAGATAATCCTTTCTATCAAGTCCAACGCTATGGGATATGATGGTATCAGCCGTCGTATGATCACCCTTATCCTTGACCACCTCATCATTCCTATATCCCACATTGTCAATTTCTCGATTGCCAATGGTTCCTTCCCTTCTTTGTGGCGTAAGGCTTTTGTTATCCCATTGTCCAAAATTCCCAATCCTACTCTCCCTCAACATTTTCGCCCAATCTCCATCCTTCCCTTCCTGTCCAAAGTGCTAGAGGCTTGTGTGAATAAACAGCTGTCCAGTTTTGTGTACAAAAACAATTTATTAAGTCCATTTCAATCTGGCTTTAGACCTGGACATAGCACAACCTCTGCACTCCTTAAAGTGACTGGCGATATAAGGGTAGACATGAAGGAGACTAAGGTCACAGTATTGGCCTTGGTTGACTTTTCGAATGCCTTTAATACCGTCAGTCACGATATCCTTCTATCAATCCTTTCCCATCTAATGATCTCACCTGGCGCACTGGAATGGTTCTCTACTTATCTTCAGGAACGCTAGCAGGCAGTTCGCAGTGATGACATCTCATCGAGTTGGCGTAATATTAACACTGGTGTTCCTCAAGGTGGCATACTCTCACCTCTACTATTTTCAATGTTTATTAATTTCTTAACCCCTAAGCTTCGATGTTCGTACCATCTTTACGCCGACGACTTGCAGTTATATTCCCAGGCGAGAGTGGATGATGTAACAATAGCGATAGCCGATATTAATAAAGACCTAGGTATGATTCAAGCTTGGTGTAAAGATTTCGGACTGGATGTAAATCCTACTAAATGCCAGGCCATTGTTGTCGGCAGTCAGCGCTTGACACGGAGATTAGACCTGACTACCTTGCCCCCGGTCATGTTTAATGGTCTTATCATACCTTTTAGTCCAGTGGTTAAAGACTTGGGATTGCTAATTGATTCCACTCTCGACTGGCAGGCACAGGTTACGAATGTCAGTCAGAGAGTGACTGGTACCCTTCAAGCTCTATATCGCCTCAAAAACTTTTTGCCTATCAGAACCAAAACAATGCTTGTACAGGCCTTGATTTTCCCTTTAATCGACTATGGTGATGTGTGCTATTATGACCTGAATGCAGAGTATCTCAACAAATATGACCGACTTCTCAATAACTGCATTCGATTCATATACAATCTTCGTAAGTATGATCATGTATCTACTTTTCATTCCGATCTTAAATGGCTACCTATTCGTCAGCGCCGTAGTTTGCGTGCTCTTACAACTCTCTACTCTATTCTTACTTCCCCTTCTCCTCCTTATCTGACTACATACTTCCAATACTTATGTTCCACACATGAGAGGAACCTTCGTGCCTCTCATAATCTACTTCTTCACTGTCCCGCTCATACTTCTGGTTTTTTAAACTCTTCTTTTGTTGTCCAAGTTGTTCTGCTATGGAACAGGCTCCCTCCTGAAGTCAGAATGGCCACCAACCGTTATGCATTTAAAACGAAAGTACGGAATCTTCTCTTTGCTAAGTTGAAGGAATCGGCTCATCACTCTCATCATCTATAGCATAATTATGTATTTATATATGTATATATTTATGTATAATATTTATGTGTGTATCATATCTACGAATAATTATATATATTTATAGTATATTTATGGTTTATCATATGTATCTAAATTATTAATATGTATCTAAAACATATCCTATTTTTCACCACAAGGCTAATGCACCTACCTCATCTATCTCTGCACCACCAAAAGGTTGACTGGCAGAAAATGCCACTAGGCATTAAGTCCACCTGTGTACTATTTTTGTGCATAAAGAATAAATAAAAATAAAATAAAAATAATTGGCGAAGTTGGAGCGCGTCTACCGCCGCCCACCCTTCGGCCTCGGCTCGCGAGCGATACTTCGTACCATCACAAGAAATGTCAGTGTTATTATCAAGGATAAGTTTGGTAAATCTTGCTTTATGAATTTTTTTATGTAGCTTAAGGGACGACGGCTTAACGCTCAGACCTTGACATTGATTTGCCAAGAGGTCAGCTTTATTTAATCACTGACGTCAAGCTGACGAAAAGGCAGAATTATGATTGAAAAGATAGCTGTATTTCTTCTTTCGTAAATATTTGATGTCTGCTACACTTCGGGTGACACTAAAAGAGTGCTAGTCAGAAGTTTTAAAAAAGTTCGACATGATCACGATCAGCTTTTAAATCTATCTCGTTTAAGTTCGTTATGGTTTTATTTAACCTCTGTACTTCTGAAACTTTCCACTCGTTTAAGGAAAATTTCAGTGTAAAACTGATGTTACGATTTCACCTTTACATAATTTATTCGATTGAGAGATAAAGTGTTTTAAAATCGTTCTACTTACTCCACACTTAACTTAGTAATGGTTCACTAAAGCTTTTGTGAAATCTCAGTTTTTATGAATTCAGTAAAATAATCTAAAGTCTCCATCAAAAAATCGTCACACTTAGGGCGATCTTCTAAGAAATGGTTTATGTCTATAAAATATTTAAGGCCCAGGCTCAAATCACTGGTGACCGGGGAATTCAAGATGGCGGTTTATGACAAACAAAATGTATATTTATCCATCTATTCGTGTGTGTGTGGCCACAACTGGCACCGACGTCTTTACATGCTCGTCGAATCATGGACACAAATAATATAAGTCAATGTAACTTAGAAGAGTTATAACATATGAAATAAACTAAAAGAAGAATCCACATTTAACGAAGGATTCAAAATTGTATACAACTACACTTGCACCCGGAATTCAGAATTTACTGGAGCAATAAATTACTTTCAACGTTTGCGACTGCTTACAACATAAACCTATGTGAGTGTAGCCTAATGGCGACCACGGCCAATGTAAGCCGGTCGAAACGTTGGGGCAAAAACAAGTACACACACTTACATGATTACGACCTGTTAAATAAATTTGTATAACACCATGATACTCTTGAAAAATATTATTGATGTACTAAATTACTAAAATGAGCAGGAAATTAAAGCGCAGCTCTTGATTTTATGTAAGTATATACACACATAATAATATCAGCTAGCAAGCTACCAGTTCATAAAATTTAATCTACCAATGAAGAACAACAAAAATAGGCATTATATTTAAGCACTTTTCCTAAAGTCTAACCTACATATCGTATTCATAGCCCAATGAATCTTTTCAGCATCCCTGTGATTAATAATAGGCTTAATTTTTCTCTTTATCCTTCCTACCGAGGGTTTGAGCCTAAGCTAGATCTCATTTAAGCGCATCTATTGTATCTTAAATCCTGTTATTTTGTCGAGAAACTAAACGTTGGCTCTGAGCGATTGACGACAAGAGAGAACGTTTAATCCGATGCCGACTTAGGATATACAATTGTTTTGCTATTATACACGCGAAGGTTTGTAAAGATATGTGAATAAGAAAGGAAGAAGGTTATTTATTTCTTTATTTCTGGGTGATCACATCCATGTGGTGTATGGTTGTTTGTTACTTCACGGTAAGCCCTGTTAAACAGCTTTTGATGACACTTTGCAATAATATAGAATACAGCTTAAATGTTCATCAGAATAATATAGCACTCTTGGTGAAATTTTTGCCAGTCCTGGGTGTGGGAAAAAAATATTTATCGTTTCTAGGTGGCGGGATACCAAAATAAATTTTTCGAAAAGTATACACGAAATAAAGACAATTACATTTTACGTAATTTCATTGCCATATAAGTTATCTTTTGTCGCGATAGCCAACATCCACGCGGGCGTAGCTGCGGGAAAAACTAGTCTGTAATAAAAGCTGAACTTGGGACATTCGTCGCCATCCTGCGGAACGCTACATTTCCAATTTATTATTCTGAATGGTTCTAATATACTTTTATTATATCAGTGCGATTCAATTAAATTGACAAAGTCTTAAATCTGGATTTAATGTTAGGAACTTCGAATCAGGTATTGGGTCTGTGTAACAAGATTTGGATATAATGTTTACATGCGCTATTGTTAATTGTAGCTGGTTACTAAACTTAACTGGGCACTATTAATTTGAATATTAAGTGAAATGCTATACTTAATATAGTTCCTACCACAATCCCTATAGTATATCCGTTGCATCCAATATTTTTACTTTGGAGTCCGGAGTCCGCAAAGCAACTGCCGTCTCACCTTTGTGACCCAAATGCACAGACATACTAAGATTTTGACACGATATCCGAGGGCACTGACTGCAACAGTTCTAAAAGAAGTCTGGCTTAGTTCTTATGAAAATCGACGTGCTCTTCAATGTTCGAAAGCACGTAATGTTTCTGACCAGGTATTCATTTTCAAACCAAACAATAAGGAAAGTTCTTTATTTTTCCATTTATAATATGGTCGCTAATCAAATTGCTTTTGATAAACTAAATATAATTTCAAATAATATTTTAATGTTAGTATTTTGCATCGAAATATGTTTTTATTAGCTCACCGAGATTAGCCGTCAAACAAACTTTTATTTTAAGTGAGGTAAAGAGATTAGTTTTTAATGTCTCTCGTAAAATTATTTGCTACAAAATGTTATGACTGTTATATGGCTACTCTTCACACACATGACAGCACGTATGGTGAAGTGGTTTAAACGTACGGTTTCGTCATTTAAAGGTATACATATTGACGTGGGCGGATCAGGAAAATTTGGAGTATTTATATGGAGTCTTTTACAAGTGGGCGTGTCCGGACTGGAGACGGGATACTTTGGCTAAGTACGAGGGGAGTCATGGCCCGTCCACGTACCGGACACAGCCAGTATATGTGTATAGACCTTAATTCGATCCCCATACGGGACAATATTTTAGTTGATCCACAATTTGTGCTTGTGTTTTTTGTTTCGGGTCTGGATGTTCTTTTTATGTGCTGCTTGAGTGTATGTAGAATCGTTTGCTATACAAATATTAATTCTAATCAGACAACATAAAATGTAACAACGAACAGTTCGCTTCTGGCCTTAGCTTACAGCTTCCCTTACGTGAATCATGTATCGTGTCTTAACTAATTTGGCGCTTGGCTGAGTCGATTGATGTTTCATTCAACTCATCCAGCGTGGTAGACGTGAGAGCAAGATAGACTGCCTTGCTGTCTCGTGACGCAAGTTGTGTCTTTATTATAGCAATAAAGTCATTATATTATTTAATAAAATTTATACAACGGGTTCCTAGCGAGCAATTACTTGAAAAATAAAAGTGAAATACTTTTTACATGCCCCGACGTTTTAGCTTGGGTAACACTAGGTGTGCTCATGGGATGACTAACTATATTACATGTGTTTAAATCAAAAGTATGTTTTGAATATGTAATAGATACGTTGTCACAATATCTATATAATTTGTTTTTTGAAGTTTTGAACATCGCGTAAAAAGATTGTTACGAGATGTTCAAAACATCATTTTAATTCAAATTTCAGTACTGTGTAAATAGTCTACTTTACATGAAGGTATTGTAATTGTAGTGTACAGAAGTATCCGGCGGTAGTGGCTATTAGGTGCGCGACAGACAGACGGCGGTGAACTTGTCCGCTACTTGCGAGTGATTAGCATACGCCACGCCTTCACTGTTAGCCTGCTAACTTAGAGGACATGATAGAAGAGCTAAGCGAGACAAACGTGTCCCAATACTAATTTCAATCATGTTATAAATGAGTATTGAATGAGAAATAAGTGAATACTAGCCCTGTGCGGAGAGGAGCTAAGTAATAAACCGCTTACTGTTAGCCTGCGAACTTAGAAGACTTAAAAGAATAGCTAAGCGAGGAAAATGTCCAGCAATACTGCAATTGTGTTGAGCGGAGCTAGGAAACAACCACTCACAGTTAACATATACTCTCACAAGGTATGAGTGGATAGCTAAGCGAGGAAAATGTGCCCAATTCTACTCTTCCGCTGTGAGTAGCTAGGAAGGCAAATCTCTGATAGCGTCCGTACTCATAAGAAACAAAAAGACAGGTAACCGAAGAAAAATGCCGTCTATACCCCTGTGGTAGAAATTAATCCTGTACTTTATAAACATGCAATCAACGGACACATAGACCGACCAAGAAATCGTCCACCAAGAATACCCCTGAGCAGAGTTAGGAAATAAATTGACGCTTTGAATAACTTTCTTGTTAGCTGCCTCGCCCATCTTCGCTATATACGCAGTCTTACCGGTCCGTTCATTACTCATTTTCAATGCTAATGTTTACTCGATTCACTACTTAAGCTTACAGTTTACGCTACTTAAGTTTTGCGATCAGATTTTCGCTTCCAATATAACAGTTGTCGTTTTTACCAAACATTTTAGGGTTTTGTATTAAAAATCTTACATATATGTCATGTACAAACCTTAAAATTGACAGCAGTTAATCTACCAATAAGATTATATATTTTATTCTAGTCTAGATATTGTGTTGAAATTAAATAAAATAGGAAGCAGATAAGAGACTAAGCATTTCACTTAAAGCAATAAGATAAAACTTATTTGCCTCTGTCATAAACAAGTAATTGTACGCAAACTGTATATGAAATGAAAAATTAAAGTATGAATATTATTTAATTTTCTTGCTTTATACTAGTAGAACCTTAGGCTTCATTTCACGCAAAAGGAAGTAATAAAATTCTTGTACCGTGTGTTGGTTTAGGTAGTCAGTAAGTGTAAGACAAAGTTAGGTATTTGTGAAATGTCCGCAGTGAGGCAGGCCTCAGGAATGTTAAGATCCGCTGAGTCAGCGCCCGTTACACCACACACCACCACGTTCTGGCTTTATTATACTCTCTTTGTAAACGTATGGAGCTGTGCAGCTGTAGATTCTTTGTTTATCTTGCGGACAAACTCTAACGTAGAAAGCTGAAGTTGTAAAGATTCTTTATTCGTCTTGTGCACAACCTCTTTACTCATCTGAGATCCGGCAAGGGGTTCTGTTTAGATTTAGTAGAGAAAATTATGAGGCACAGGGATATCGTATTGATATACGGAACCGATGATATACATTTTTCTGGGGTGTAGTTCAATCGTAAAATTATCTATGATTTGAAAGGCGAGGTTATCTTTTTTACAACAAATTTCGAAGCCGTGTGTCTAGTATATTTCAAATGTAATGTTTTCTTTTGTATATCAAATGCTCGGACTTTAATTGTTCGATCAGTTTAAATGTAAGGTTTACTAAAGTTACATTATTTCAGTTAATTCCAACTCTACTAATATAAAGAATGAATATTCAGCTCTTAAGCAGTAAGCGGTTATAACAATAGCAGCAAACCATTGGACAACACAAACCACAAATGGTCATTGGTATGCAGTGTACATAACGAAGGTAGTAGAGCCTTGCTGATTTCAGCATGAATGGGCCGGCTCGACCGGGGAAGTACTACCCTCTCACAGAAAATCGACGTAAAGTAACAGTACCTAAACTGTTGCGTTTCGTTCGGTGAGTGAGAGTGCTGGAGGCCCTATCCCTTTTTCCTTTTCCCTGATCCCACTCCTCATCCTATCCCTTTTCCCAACTTCCCAACCCAGGACAGGAGACACAAGTGCGTTACCGCCCCTTGGGGGCGGCAACGCACTTGTGACTCCTGTGGTGTTGCTTGTGTCCATGGGCGGCGGTAATTGCTTCCCATCAGGCAATCCATCTGCTCGTTTGCCGGCTATTACCATAAAAAACGAGCCCTGAAGGATTTTGTATAAACATTGCACAAATTACAAGAAGAGTAAATATAATAATTATGACGAACGTGTGGAATACAGGACTCATGCCAGTTTTTGACCGCATGGTATTTTTTTAATAGTGGTAAATGGATTAAGATTATAAATTAATTTGATAAACATTTTAACATGTGTAAATTTTGGCTGAAATACCATATAGTTTATAGAGACTTGGAAGGTATTTTAGTCTGAGAATTCTAATGCTTGATCCCTTTTTAACTATCATTAAGTTGCCCTTATCAAGTTTGTACATAAATTACTGAGAGCTGCGATAACGGTGAAACGTAATTGTCGTTGCTATGCGATGTGTCTGGTGATTATTTCTATAAATAGTAGATGGAATAGTTATTAATGATTGTTGATGATAGTTATTAATGATTAATGCAGACGAGCTCAGGGTGAGAAGTTGATCGATGCAACTGTCTAGACACCAAGTTTTATCTTGTACTTACCGCAGCCGAACAAATGTGAACGAAAGTTATCTACTTGAATAACAATAATATCTAATGTATAATAATTACTTTCTCGTAGTTTTTTTATTATGTGACAGGACAAGTACCAGGCCCAACCTTAGTATGGTTAGGCCTGATAACTGATGCTAGTGTATAATTATGGTCTCCGATTGCCGAAATAATACAAGCTGGGAATCCATTAGTTGATGATCGCAACTGAGCCAGTGCTAAATTGATGAAGTACTTACTGTCAGAAAAGTTTTTCATTCGCCCTTAAATTATAACTGAGTACATTGAAGTACATTACTTAGTTATGAACTTTATCACATGTATATTATTATTAAGTCTTGCAATTGACATACTCGTATCACGTATTATTTGATTATTAAAATTTGTATGATCGATTTTACTAATTTAAGCCAGCTATGTAAGCTTTCAATTTACGTTACCTGTCCCAAACTAAAGTTATGGCAAAAAAAATATTGATTATCGATTTGTGACAGATTATAAACCTGGCTACTATATATAAAATTATTGCATTACTAACTGACTGACAGTCATGGCACAGCCGAAACTATTAGGCGTAAGAACCTGCATGTATGTTTTTCGGAACCATAGGGGTGGGGTTCGGGCAGAAAGTGAGCATAGGTAATGAGTGAAACAACAAGAATCTTCTAGTCTCTCTTTTCCTCTTAGCGTTATCCCAGTTTTCAATCTGGGGTCCGCTTACTAGTTTAACCGAATTTGGCTGAATATTAGCTTTTCCACAGTGCGACTGTCTGACCTCCACAACCCGAAGGGATAGCGATATTCCATGGCTTAGACTATTTTCAGTTTATTTAGAAGGTACTGACAGGCATCTTCTAGTGATGACATAAAAATATGCCCACAGAGATATGGCACCATGGTTTACGATGGTACCTAAATAAAGACGTGTCCAATGATCGTATATTTTCATGTTTGCCATGAAAAGCCGCACGTCATAAAATTGCCGAAGTCAATTTTATGACGTGCGGACGAGAGCCGATACACTCGAACAATTTTCTGAGAATCACCTACACAATCTTGGTGCATGCTATATAGATATTAATACAAACTCCTGAAATGGATACTTGTGTTGACAGGCAGACATACCTATATAAACTTGTATTTGACAGCTCAGCTAGTATTTATATCTTATCTCTATCTATATCTATCTTTGCTCGACTTGGTGGGGGCACTGACGTGCCCCCGCCAAGTCGAACAAAAAAGCGGCACGGCCGTAACATCCTTTTCTGGAAGCAATTCAGGCCATTTTCGACCCCTTATAACTTTGTTTTGGATAAAACTAGAAGCCAGATTGTTTAGTAACCATGCAGGCGTTGTATAAAGATGGTGTATTTCAAATTTCATTCAATTTGAACCAGTAGTTTAAGAATTATTACGAGTCAAAATTCTTAATTTTGTCACTCACTGACCGTTCATCAAAAGTCTAAGGCACTTCTAGCAAACATAGAAGCTTCAAATTTAGGAAACAATTAGTGTTTAGTGTATGAACGAAGGAAAAACTAAAATATATCTCAATTTCGGTCCAGTTTTCGAGATACATCAACTGCATAAATAACTTTGTAATCCCATATAAATATACAGGATTACAAAATTACATTTGCAGTTAGAGCTTTAATTAAGAAAATTCGTTGTTGGTGTACAAGAAGTAGAAGGTACCGGAAAAGACAAAAGTAAGACTATCTAAATAAAGAAATGAAATCCCATCAAAACAATACTCGTCAAAAATACTCTCGCGACCGTAAAAAGTTGTGAGATCCATGTAATAAGTCGTTTAATTAAAATATCTTTAATGTTTTAAATAAAAATATTTAATTAAACTTGGTATTTTTAACAAGTATTGTTTTTATGGGATAAATTTAGCATGTTCGATAATATACAGGGTTGGACCAAAATTCCTGGAAAGGCCTGATAAAAATACATAGATGTATTTTTATAAAATATTACACTGCTGAATTTTAGGAGCAAATCCAAACAAAAAATATTGGAACTTAACTAACTTATAGAATAAGCAAATATTTTTGGAATGAGTGAAGTAAATAGGAGTAGTAGCCTAGTATCAATATCTACTCCTGTTCATACATACCAAGCCAGTTGTCCCGCCGTGAAAAATAGCCGACTAATCTTCTGCATAAGTACTGGTGGCGCCATCTACCTTCCTATCTATAACTAATCGCATCAACGTCAATCGTTCCATGCTGTTCTAGTGCGAGCGATACCATATTTTCCGTTCCTGTCTCCCATTCCCGAAGGAGGGGCACGCCTTCCGCGGATTGGTCGCGACGGCGATCGTCGACGCGAGTGACAGTCCAGAACTTTCGAGAACATTCGATTCGCTATATACGCGTCCGCCATACCGTATCGCACCGCGCCGCTCTCGCTATAATTATTACCGCTTATAAAACCGCTCGCAAGTGGAAGTGACTGTGTAGTGAAGTGAATCAAGCAGCTTCATCCCGAAACCACCAGGAGACTGCCCTTCTGAGACGAAGAAGATTGCCGCATAAGGTAAGTGCTCTCCATCCTTGGAATATCCTATACCCACTCACAATCATCTCTCCCATTCCAATCCTACATCCTCTTCCTTTAGATACAGTCCATTGTTTCCAAATCGCCTAGAACCTACGGTTTCGGTGTATCGCCGAACCATTTTTTTGATCCATACGAGTCGGATTCATTTACGTTTTTATACGTTATATCGCTATACCTAGGCAGTTATAGCACCTAGCTATACTCCTAATATATTCACATAACCGTCACATGGTTGTTTCCGCCCGCATCAGTAGGTAAACTTTTATGTAGCTACCTACTTACTCAATTATTATTTCTGGAACTATCATAGTTGTCTTGTAAATCTCATATTTCGAGCAACTTTTAATTCCACAGCTCTAAAGTGTTGCCTACTTAGCCTACTTAGGAAAAATAATAGGTACATTAGATATTCTTATTTTGTTTCGTTCTCATTAGCTTATACTTACGTAAGCATGTCACAACAAAAGAAGTCACGCGTGTCGGAAGACAAAGAGATGACAATCTTAGAAGCAAAACGCAATATTTTATTTGAGCGCATTCAAAACATCTATAAACGCTCAAAAACCGCATCTATGTCTGACAGTAATAGCGAAGCATTTCTCAGTTATTGTATGACAGTAGATAGTATTCGAACAGATTTTCATAAGTTGTTAGACGATTATAACGCAAGATTACTTTCTATCAATCCTGATGAAAAACCGAACTATCAGGCGTACACCTCATTCGAAGATCTTTATTGTATTATTAAGCGTATACAATCGCAATTGGAGGGTAAATGTTCAGCAGAGCCCGTTGCCCGCAAACCGAAATTACCGCCAATCGAGATTATGTCGTTTGACGGAGATATACGAAATTGGCCGTTATTCTATGCGAGTTTTAAGTCTACAGTGCACGATAATGGTTCTCTGACAGATGCTGACAGGTTGTACTATTTAATAGGTAAACTGTCACCGAAGGCCCAGTCCGTATTTGCTGGTGTCACACCCAGTGCTGAGAATTATCAGGTCATATTTCAGTCACTACTTGATAGATATCAGGACACGCGCGTCCTAGCGGCTACTTACTTTGACCAAGCTTTAAATCTCAAACTGTCCGGCAACGCGTCTGTCGCGAATTTCCAGCTGTTTATTGATAACTTCGTAACCGCGGTTAATTCTCTTAGGAACTTAAAATTAGAAAATCTTTCCGACTTTATGTTGCTTCAACTCGCTTTAAAAAAGTTTGACACTGATACAATTCGCGCATTCGAGATGACGGAACGCAATAATAAAATACCTACACTAGATAGTTTTATTTCGTTCATCAAAGATCAGTGTCGAATATTTCATAATACGCAGTCTGGTTCACCTGGCCCGTCTAACACTAACAGCAACAAACAAAGGTTGAATAAATCGCGAAATAGTAATAATAACTCGGACCCTAATCCACAATCTTACGTAACATGTTCGGAATCTAATAGTAATAATTCACAGAAGTGTCTGTGCAGTAATATAGTGCACGACCATTTGTCCCGACTTCGATAATTTGAATGCAACCGCTCGTTTTAAATGCGTAAAAGATAACAAAGCTTGCATTAATTGCTTAAGCATAAAACATAAAACAAGTAATTGTTTTAGTAAGACAAAGTGTCGCTTATGAAATAAAAAACATCATTCATTGCTTCACTTCGATAAAGGTAACACGTTGTCAAGCCAAGCCGCTAACCTTGACACACTTACCTCACAGGTGCAGGCCACGGTGACTTCCCCCTCCACGCCTCAGAATGAGATATCGTTGTGTACAACATCCATTGCGCGGGCGGCACGCACGCGCGGACGGCCTTCGCGCGCTTGTAGTGATCAGAGCAGTGCTAGGCCGCGATGTATGGCGTCTAAGACTGTTCTGTTAGCGACAGCGCAAGTTATCATATATGATGTTAATGGGTCGCCGCACATGGTACGTTGTCTGCTAGATAGCGCATCTCAGACCAATTTAATAACGTTAGAATTGTTCAAACGCCTCGGATTATGGAATAACTTTAAAAATACAAACTCAATAATCCGAGGGATAGGCGGATCAGAAAAACATTGCAAGGGTGCCGTAGATATTAAAATACATTCGCGTTTTGATAGGGACATTAATTTTAACATTTCTTCGCTTATCGTGGAGCGTATTACGGACACATTGCCAAACGCTAATGTGGACGTATCGCTACTCACACATCTCGAGTCATTGCCGCTGGCGGACTCGGAGTTTGCGAATCCGGCAGACATTGATGTTTTGATCGGAGCCGCAATATTCCCGCACTTGCTACTTACTAAAGTGGTACGTAGTGAGCAAAATAACTTACCGCCCGCTATTGAGACGGTATTTGGGTATGTAATTATGGGTACTGTACCTACATTACATACTTCTCAATACGTTACGTCTTGCTGTTGTTCTGTTCTTCAAGAAAACAATATTGACTCTCTTCTCAAGCGATTTTGGGAGCTGGAAGAGGTTACCGCACCGCCCTCAATGAGCCGTAAAGATCTCGAGTGTGAAGAACATTTCCGCGCTACCACTGTTCGTGACGACAGTGGCAGATACGTTGTGGCGTTGCCATTCTGTGGTAACCCTTATTCGTTAGGCGACTCGTACGCTGTTGCGCTCAGACGTTTCCATTGTTTGGAACGTAAACTTGATGCATCACCTAAGTTACGCAGCGCCTATAATGACGTCATTCGTGACTATATAGATAAAGGTTTTTTGAGTGTAGTTGTAAACAACGAGGGCAACTCTCTGCCCTCATATTATATCCCGCATCACGGCGTAGTTCACGAAGATAAAACCTCTACTAAACTTCGTGTGGTTTTAGACGCTAGTTGTAAGACTACATCGGGTCAGTCGATTAATGACATTCTGCATGCCGGCCCCAATCTACAGGGTGATTTATTTAACATCATAATAAAGTTTCGTCTTTTCCAAATCGCTCTGTCAGCTGATTGCCGCCAAATGTTTCTCAATATCGACGTTCGCGAATCTGACCGTAGATTTCAACGGATCTTTTATCGTTTTGACAGGAAAGAACCTTTATCTGTGTATCAGTTCAATCGTGTTTGTTTTGGACTCAAGTCTAGCCCATATCACGCGTTACGAGTTGTTCGCCAGTTGATCGCTGATGAAGGCGATCACTTTCCCGCCGCAGCGGCTGTTGCCACTTCCGCTTTGTACATGGATGACATTGCCTGTAGTGTCATATCTGCTCCGCTAGTAATTTCGCTTTGTGAAGAGCTTATTCAGCTTTTCAAGCGAGGCCAGTTTGATCTTGTCAAATGGACAAGCAACTCTAAGGAGGTTCTCGCACGCATACCAGATTCTCATAAGGCTTCTCCAGACATTGAGTTTGAGAAGTCTGTACCGCATAAGGTTCTCGGCTTACGCTGGGACAAATCCTGCGATAGTTTTCGGTTTGACGTCTCACCACCAGATAATAAGTGCACCAAATGCACTATGCTGTCCACAGTGGCTCGACTATGGGACATAATGGGTTTTGTGGCTCCCACAATTTTGTACGCCAAGCTCTTGATCAAAGAGCTTTGGTTATCAAAGTGTGAGTGGGATGAAACACCCCTGACCATATTGTCGCCGCTTGGGGCCAGTTTTGTATTGAGCTTACCGCGCTCAATCAAGTTACTATTCCGCGTCATCTTGGGTTGGTAGATGGATGTACCATCAACTTAATAGGTTTCGCTGACGCCAGCGAGCGTGCTTACGGCGTAGTCGTATATCTGCAAGTCCGCATTGGTTCTAACTACTCGGTGCAGTTAGTTTGTGCCAAGTCTAAGGTCTCGCCTGTTAAAACCATTTCAGTTGCGAGACTGGAGTTGTGCGCGGCCCTTCTGCTGTCTCAGTTGCTCCGCGCCATCGTTTATGTGAATGAATGAATGAATGAATGAAAAGTTATTTTATTGTTAGGAAAAAAGATACATGCACAAGTTATAAACATGATAATATTATAAATAAGTAGGTATACAGTGCTCCTCAAAAAAAAACAAAAAGCATAAGTAAGTACACGTTAACCGCTTGAGAAATAAGCACCTAAGTACATTATATTATAATATTTATAATAATTACACACAAAAAATAAAGAAATACAAAAATAAGATAACAGAAATTTCGCTAACAACGGGTCGTTTTATTCAGCTTTTTGCTGCAATATACCTACGTATAAGTATACTACAGCGCTGGTTTTCAATAAAACGCCCTATATCTAACGTTACAACATCAAGTCAGTGCACTTTATAAAAGGTAAATAACAGATTAATACAACGCACATCACAATATCATCTAAAACCAAGATCATTACAATAGGAAGATGCATAAGTACTGAAATAAGTCTTTGCTTGATTGAGCAGCAACATCACAAATATATAATAAAAAGTGTTTAGTGACACTATACCACAGTGTGCGGTGTTGTATGCATGTGTCCATTGTTCCCACTCGCCTCGCCTAGCGGGTTAGAGCGGGATGCAACGGAATGAGTCTATGTGTTTCGAGTTGTGTAGGTACGGCGTATTAAATTCACACAATGACACAAACTATCAATATTATTATGCGATCGTTCGAACGAAACTAGCTTCGCGCAGTCTGCGAGTGCGCACGCGAACGGGGCTCAGACCAGTCGCGTGATGATAACATTGACAACAGTACGTAATAATTTGTAGTTACGCATAACAACAATAAGTGTAAACAACGCTAGCAGGTCTGACTATTGCAGGCGTACTACATATATGTCTATAGGTTTCTTAGGCACCTACCTAATGAGACTTTTTTACCAAGTACTGATATCAAATTCGCAGAATGTAGGTTACTACGAGCTGTACAAGCTGTTCATTCTAGTAACGACATTCAAAATTTAAAAGACAATGTACCTTGTTCTCCCGCTATCCTTAGACTCAAGCCGTTTCTCGATGAACACGGCGTCATACGCGTTGGGGGTCGTCTGTCAAATTCGGATGAACCTTATAACTACAAACATCCTTGTATTCTGCCGCGACATGATCATGTTGTCAACCTTCTTGTTGATTTTTATCACAAGAAGCACCTCCATGCCGGTCCGGAGTTGCTTATGTCCTTACTTTGGCATAAGTATTGGATTTTAGCCGCTCGACGAATAATTCGTCACAGAATACATAAATGTAACGTCTGTTTCAAATTTCGTCCGCGTCCCACTTTCCCTCCCATGGCCGATCTCCCTAGCCAGCGCGTCAACCAGGTTGCTAAAGCGTTTACACTCATCGGTTGTGATTACGTAGGACCACTGCAATATACGCCGTAAAGCCTGGCTATGTATTTTTACATGCTTAATGACGCGCGCTACGCATATTGAAGTTGCGACAGATTTCAAAATTCAAATTCAAATTCAAATTATTTATTGAAACAACTATACATATTCATAAACAACATTTGTGGTTGAGGTGTCCTTGTAGGCGAATAACGCCTGTGTTAGGAAACCTCGCCCCTCCTTAACAAAAGTATGGGATAATATGTAGGTATGTATGTTTACAAAAAAAATAGGTACAAAGCAGCAATATAACACTAATTGCAACTTAAATTGCTAGTAAAAAAAAGTAAAGTAAATAAATAAAAATTAAATAAATTTCATGTATCCATAGTGTGTGTGAGCGCTTGTGTGTGTGTGTGTGTGTGTGTGTGTGTGTGTGTGTGTGTGTGTGTGTGTGCGTGGTGTGTGTGAGCGCGTGTGTGTGTGTATGTGTGTGTGTGTGTGTATTACTTATGTGCACGTGAATATGTAATTTGCGATTTGGTGTCTCAGTGAATATGTTCGAGAAGTGTCTCAGTATCATGGTACGTAAGTGTTTGCAGCCATTCCTTTAATGTATTTTTGCAGCTATAAAAATTTTTTCGATAAATATGTGTGAGCTTATTAACCCTATTATAAAGTAATGCAGAACGTTTACCATATTGTCTGCACGTAAACATAGTTCTTGTCACAGGTGTTTTAACGGAATTAAATTGCCTTCTTTTTGACAGTGTTGTGGGATCAAAAGGAACACGCTTATGCGTTTTTAAAACTGTTTGTAATATATACAATTTTTTAACTGAAAGCGGTTTACTAATTTGATATAGATTCTCTGTTGAAAATTGGAGTTTCTTGAAGTACATACTCTTGATCAAGGCACGTTGAGCTCTTTCGACTTCAATAAATTTAGTTTTAGTTGCACCGCCCCATATAGGGATACAGTATGATAATATTGATTGTACTAGTGCAATATACACATCATTTAATAGATTTCTGGGACGACCTAACTTACTAATAATCTTTTTGGGCACCACGTACCTAAGACTTCGGAACATCCAGCTTAATTTTCGGACTCTATTGGCAACTTGATCAATTTGAGGGTACCAGGATAAGTTTTGGTCAATGTAAACGCCTAGATATTTAATATAAGGTACCCTTTTAATAGTCGAGCAGCTACACTTCAGAAAGTTTAGATTTTTACTTTCACCACAAAGATGTATCTTTAAACTAAAATCATTATCAGGTTGTTTTCGCTTGCATATACTAAAGGGAATATAATTTGTCTTAGCAATATTTAGAGTGAGTAGGTTTTTACCTAACCACTTGGCTACCCTAGCCAATCCCATCTCAGCGTTCAGGCGAACTTCCCGCCAGGAATCACCGGTGAATGCAATAGCGGTATCATCAGCGTAGGAGAAGACACAAGCGTTTTTGAGGTGTAAACTACAGAGTTCATCAACATAAACGAGAAACAGCGTAGGTCCCAGCACGCTACCCTGCGGAACGCCGTAGGACACGTCAACTTCATCACTAACGTACTGAGTTACCCTAACCCTTTGCTTTCTCTACGTGAGATAGTCTTTAAACAGCAATAGCGGTACACCACGTATTCCGATACGCTCCAGCTTGTTCAGAAGTGTTGAGATATCGACTGTATCAAAGGCTTTTTTTATGTCCAGAAATGTAGCTAAGCATTGTTTGCCGTTATCAAGATGATTAGTAACTAGAGTAGTTAACGCAGTAATGGCATCTTCGGTGGAGATACCTTGGCGAAATCCAAATTGCGAGTTAGATAAAATATTAAATTTCTCAAAATATTTCGAAAGTCTTTTATTAATAAGTTTTTCTATTATTTTTGATATAGCAGGTAAAATGGATATAGGTCTATAATTGCTTATATCATCACTATATATATATATATACACATACCCTTGTATACGGGCGTAATAATAGCTTGCTTAAAAGTACTTGGGAAGATGCCCTTCAAGAAGCAAAGGTTGGCAAGGTGAGTAATTACGGGCACTATGTCTTTAAACATATATTTAAGTAACTTTGCAGATATGTTGTCCCAACCCGACGCACTCTCCGACTTGAGACTCATTAATATGCTGGTTATTTCATTCTCATCAGTGTTTAAAAGAACGAAGGATTTGGTTTGTACGGGTGGTAGGCTGTGTTCTTCATTAGATATGTTTTGTGATTGAATTTTGTGTGCTAGATCTTTGCCAATGTTCGCAAAGAAGTGATTTATATGATTGACCGATTGTGATGGGGAAGATTTGATGTTTAACAACTCTACGCAGTGATTCTTAGATTGGTTAGTATAAGTAACTGTTTTTATGTTTTTCCAAAGTAATTTATTGTTACCAAGTGATTTAGTGATTAATTCCCTTTCACATTTTCTTTTTAACTTTTTTATAAGGTTGTTACAGTAGTTTCTGTACCTAACATATATTATTTTAGCTATATCATTATGTGGTTCAATTTTAGCATTCTTTTGCATCTTATTGCGGTTCCTTATGCAGCGTAAGATGCCTGGAGTAATCCAGGGTTTTAGTATGCGTTTGCTATTCAGTATATTAATTATTGTTGTAGATATGTTTATGGACTCAGTAAGTTTATAAACCAAGAGGTTAGCCAAAGATTCCGGGTCGTTACAGAATAGTAGAGAAGCTAAATTATTGTCTAACAGATGTTTGTACGCTTGCTCAAAATCAATCATTGTTTTAGTTTTGTAAGGTATGCGATTATTTTTCATCTTAGATAGAGATAGTAGTGTTGTGTAATGATCGGTAATACTAGTATGTAGAATGGCGATGGATGCTGAGGTTTTCTGCGTGTTTATATTCAACATAAAATGATCAAGACAGTTTTTGTCCCTAGTTGGCAACACATGTCCTGGTAATATACCGTATAACGAAAGCATATTAAGATAATTAATCCTGTTCGTTCGATCATTAGATGTTTGTGTATCCTTAGGAATAATATTAATGTTAATGTCACCGGCTATAGTAATATTTTTATCTGAGTTTTCTGTATCCAGATGACTACCAAGCGAGTTTATGAAGTTCTCAGCGTTTCCATATGATGGAGAACGGTAGATACACAGAATGATATGTTTAGGTACTTCCAGCTGTAAACAAGACACATGTGATATTTTGATTTCTTTAATTTTACATTCAAAGGTATTTTTTATATAAACGACCACCCCATCATTTTGGTTAATCTGGTGTGTTGTTTGATAAGAGGAATAATTATTTAAATGAGGAATTGGCTTATCATGGTTTAATCTACATTCAGTTAAGATAGTAACGTCAGTTTCAAATTTTAAGGTTGATAGAGTGACTATAAAGTTATCGAAATTACAATAAATGCTTCTTATGTTTTGCGAGATGATATTAAAGTCATTTTTCTCTATCTTAAAGTGCTTAGTTATCTCTGTGGAATCACATTCTACTGAACGCGCTATTTCAATACCATCGATTTCATTGAGAGCTTTTAGTGAATCATCCATTATATATTATATTAGATAGAGAATACGTGCTATCAAGTGAGTTAGTCGTTATTGTGAGAAGTAGATTATTGATATTATAGTGATTAGAATTGTTATTTGTATATAGTGCTTTGAGACCGAGTTTATAAATGGTTATACTGCTGCGATATTGTAAAAAGTCAAGTGAGTAGATAGTATGTGTGTAGTGTATGTCTGAGTGATAATTATAAGAATGATTGTATTTTTTATTATTATTTATGAATGAATAGAATATGTATAAGATAAGATTTAAGCACGGTGTCATTCCTGGCAGCCCTTAAACGATTTCTCTCACGGCGTGGCCCTATACAGTGTTTGTACACGGATAACGGCACTTGTTTTGTGGGCGCAAGCTCTTATTTACGCGACCTTTATAAGTTTCTCAGGGAAGAATATCGTACTCGTCTTCAGGAAGAACTTTCCATAAATCATATTGACTGGAAGTTTATTCCACCAGCATCACCAGATTTCGGTGGATGTTGGGAAAGCATGGTCAAAGTAATTAAAACGCATCTCTTCAAGGTTATAGGTCAACAGATCCTCTCTTACGAAGAGCTTTTAACTGTCCTTGCACAAGTCGAGGCTCTGATCAACTCGCGTCCGCTCACGGCATTGAGTAGTGACCCTGTAGAACCATCCGCGTTAAGCCCTGCACATTTTCTGAACACAGTGCCATTAACGTCATTTCCGGCTCCTGAAGCAGACTCTTTAAGCTTGCTCCAGAGACATACTCTGCTGGATAAACTCGTGCAGTCGTTCTGGCGGCGCTGGCGTGCGGAATATCTACACCAGCTTCAGGCTAGATCCAAGTGGAATAGTCCTGCATCCCCTATACAGGAGGGTACGTTGGTCGTCATAATACATGATAATGCTCCGCCGCTTTCATGGCCGTTAGCCATCGTAGAGAAATTGCATACTTCCAAGGACGGTACAACTCGCGTTGTTACCGTGAAAACCGCTAAAGGGAGTTACGTGCGCCCTGTTGTACGTCTCTGTCCGCTTCCAACTCAGTGAGATCTAGCCTGAAGTTGGACCTACCTCTTAGTTTAAGTATTTAGTTAGTAGTATTCGCTATTATTGCGTTTGTAGTTTTCGCTAAAGTTAATTTAGATTAATTTCATTGTCATATCGCTGTCTTAGCCTATTGATGGGTTATGCGGTAGTACACCCAACATAGCTAAGTTCAATTCTATTTTTTTTTAAAGGCAACCCTTTAGGGCCGGGGGGATATGGTGGCGCCATCTACCTTCCTATCTATAACTAATCGCATCAACGTCAATCGTTCCATGCTGTTCTAGTGCGAGCGATACCATATTTTTCCGTCCCTGTCTCCCATTCCCGAAGGAGGGGCACGCCTTCCGCAGATTGGTCGCGGCGATCGTCGACGCGAGTGACAGTCCAGAACTTTCGAGAACATTCAATTCGCTATATACGCGTCCGCCATACCGTATCGCAGCGCGCCGCTCTCGCTATAATTATTACCGCTTATAAAACCGCTCGCAAGTGGAAGTGACTGTGTAGTGAAGTGAATCAAGCAGCTTCATCCCGAAACCACCAGGAGACTGCCCTTCTGAGACGAAGAAGATTGCCGCATAAGGTAAGTGCCCTCCATCTTTGGAATATCCTATACCCACTCACAATCATCTCTCCCATTCCAATCCTACATCCTCTTCCTTTAGATACAGTCCATTTTTTCCAAATCGCCTAGAACCTACGGTTTCGGTGTATCGCCGAACCAAGTACTTTATAATGGCTTTATACTTATGGCTTATTTTGTTTATTCGTAAAACCCATAAGTGCAATATGTAGTGTTTTTTTTATATTTTCGTGGTTTTGCCGTAGTTGTGCGGTAAGAAATACTTTTCTTAGGCACGATCGAGTTCGTGTGGCGCCTGGCTTGACTTCGCCACACTACACGGGACATTGAGGACAAAGCGGTGGATTTAGTAAGTCGACCACCTTTAGGGGAGATTATCATAAACCTCCGTCGCCAGCTGCCAACTCGGTCGATCACAACATACAGCCAAGAGGCGGAAGCAAGAGAACTCGAAAAGAGTTTGCATTGCGTTATACGAAAACAAAGAAAAGGATTTCTTAGAAAATATCATTTTCGAATATGTGATAAACTCTTCTTTTACTTAACAGATGTGTAAATGTAGTTCATCTTAAACTAAAATAAACCACCAAATTAAAGCACGCTCAACAAGACACAAAACCAACACAAATAAAGAATGAATAGCAAACCAATTACGATCGGTAGTGACTGTTAAATGATGCATAGCATTGAGTTGAGAGGCTCCTTGTCTCGGCTGTCACGTATATACAAACTTACTGTACTTGTGTCAGTGTGTACAGTCGGTATATTCCCCCGACACACAATTACATTCTATAATTGTTGTGTTGCTATAAAATGTATTGTTTGTGCCAAAATTCAATACTTTTGGATACTCCTGCAGTTTACAGTAGTACTCGAGTTATAGTGGTTGCTATTGTGAGTAGTGTGTCATCATTTTTCAAATTGAAGGTTGGAAACGAGACTCACCACCTTTGCTAGATGTATAAACAGAAACGTAAGGAAAACATGAGCTATGCTTGTATATATATTTACGCCTTCACTGAGACAAGTGTGTTGCTAAAAACTTGTAACAATTAGCAAGTTGTGCATAAACTAGTTTAATTTCCTGATTGTCAATGAGTGAGAAAGTGCGTTATGCTCCAAACCCAAATGTTTTATTTTATTTCGTTTTTAGAATGTTTAAAGCCAGTCTTAAAGCTTCTAAACATCGCAAACACATCACAACACCATTTGGAAATAATAGTCATAAAACAGTACAAATAAGCCAATTATAAAACAACCGTTTTTTTATTGTATAAAATACCTAAACGATATTTTACTTATATTACAATCTAGCCTTGAAGCTAATGAGTAATTTTAATTTAACCTAAATTGATACATAACATTATTATCTAAGAATTGTCCAATAACATAATTTCTTAGTTTACGTTAAGGCGAAGATACTTTGTTCATGTGTTCTTTTTCATAGTGCACTTATCACTACACTCTTATTTTAACGTCACTATACTATACTAACTCAAATGGTTTTGTCCGTTTCAGTCTTCTCACTAATTCAGTGTTATCGAGTAGCTGAATCGCCTCGACATTCACGTGATGATGAAGACGCAGTTCGTGTGCTTCTGCATATTTCTGTATAACTTTATCGACGTCGTCCATATTGAGGTCCTGATGGAGATCGTTATTGCGAATATACCAGGGCGCATTGACAATATCCCTCAGCACTTTATTATGGAATCTTTGGATGATTTGCCGATTGCTCTTACTGGCACACCCCCATTACTGGATGCCGTATGTCCACACTGGCATGAGTATTTGCTTATATAATAGAATTTTACTATATACTGACAATGAAGAATGTCGACTCATCAGCCAGTACATTTTTTTATACCGTATACCAAGCTCTTCTCTTTTCTTTTTGACATGTGTTTTCTAGCGTAGCTTTGTGTCAAGTGTCATACCAAGATACTTGGCAGTGTTCGCGTATGATATCGGTTGACCGTTTATGGTTACAGGATGGTACTGGCCTTTTTTGTTGGTGAAGTCAATATGAGTCGACTTGCTTTCATTAAGTTTGATTCGCCATTTCTTTGTCGAATTTAATACTTAATTGACAGCTACCTGAACATTTTCAACGGCTTCTTCATGGGTTTTTCCTATTGCCATGATAGCAGTGTCATTCGCAAAGGTCGCTATGAAATTATTATTAGTTACTGGCATATCACAGGTATACATTAGGTACAAGACCGGCCCTAAGACACTACCTTGTGGCACACCAGCTTTTGTTGGCCTTATTTCAGAGTAGGCATCTTCTTGTCTTATTCGATAGACTCGGTCCAAAATATATGACTTGAGAATATCCGAAAATTGTTGTGGCAGCATCATTTTTAACTTATATATTAGGCCCTCATGCCAGACTTTGTCAAATGCTTGAGCGACGTCGAGAAATACCGTGGAACACACTTTTTTTTCCTCTAGTGTTTTTTCAATTATGTTCGTTATTCGGTGCACTTGATCGACCGTAGAGTGCTTTTCTCTAAAGCCAAATTGGTGGTCCGGTAAAAGATTGCTATTTTCTATGACTGGTCTGAGTCTCTTCAATAGTAGCTTCTCAAATAATTTAGACATTACTGGAAGCAAAGAAATTGATCTATATGATGTAGGTTCATGAGGTGGTTTTCCTGGTTTTGGAACCATGATAACTTCGGCTACTTTCCACAAGCTCGGTACATATTTCAAACGAAATGCGGCATTGATGAGAGTGGTAAGTTTTACGATCGCTTTGCGTGGTAGGTTGCTCATAATCTCTCCCGTGATTAAATCGTACCCGGGCGCTTTCTTTTTGCTTAAATTATGTTTGATTTCCTGTAAGACTTCTTTAGGACTAACTAATTTTATTTCTAGGTTTTCTTGATCTAAGCTAGCTGTTTCTATTTGGTATTTGGTGCATGGTATGGAAGTGGAAAGTGTTTTCTAGGTGCTTGGCAAACAGAATAGCTTTTTGCTTATTGTCTATGGACCAGCTTCCATCTTCTTTTCTTATAGGAGGAATTTGATTGATGGGCTTCCGCATAATTTTATTAATTTTCCATAGTGAATATCTGGTCTGGTTGTCATTAGTAAGTTTGCTTAAATAGTTACTTGCTAGAGTGTCAGTGTGAGCAAGTATTGCCTTTTTAAGCCGCTTTGTCATATTGTTCAGCAATCTTTTATCTTGAGGACACCTAGTCTGGTGCCATTTTCTTCTCTGCGTACATTTATCAGCTATGAGTTTCCGTATCTCGGAAGGATAAACAGGCCCTTTCATTTTCCTTAATTTACTGGGAGTGTTATTCCACGATGCCTGTTGTATATTATCTATAAATATTTTACTTCTAAATCTAGTTGCTCTGCAGTTTTAAGTGGAACTCTTAAGTCTATTTTATTTTCTAGATCTATTCTAAGACTTTCCCAATCTGTGTGATCATTAACTTGAGTCGGACTATTCTCTTTGTAAAGAATCTTTTCACTTAGTGTCAAGACTATAGGAGTATGATCCGAGTTCATATCATAACTCTCATCTATTATACAGTAATTTGTACATATATTCTTGCATACGAAGAAGTCTATAAGGTCAGGCATTTTATGAGGGTCAGTAGGCCAGTATGTTGGTTTTCTTGTAGAGACTACTTCACATTTTACTTCCCGTACAGCACTTAGCAATTCTTTGCCTTTGGTAGTAGTAAGCCTGGAGCCCCAGTGTATATTTTTGGCATTAAAGTCGCCTCCCAAAATGAATTTACGTCCAAAATGCTTCAGAAAGCTCACATATTCATCTTTTCGGATGTTGTCTCGTGGTGGAGAATACAACGCGGCTATAGTAAAGGGATTGGTTACCTTTCACTCTAATTGCCACTGCTTGTATTTCTTGTGTTTCGTATTTAATATCCTCATAATGAGAGATATTTTCCTTCACTATTATGGCGCTGCCTCCTGTGGCACAATTGTTAGGATGTAGTGCATGATACACTTTGTATCCTTGTAGTCTGATGTAAGATCGTTTCGTGAATTGAGTTTCTGAAATCAGGCACACCTCAATGTTTTCTTTGTTTAAGACTACTTGAAGCTCAGGTTGATGTTTAAGTAGTCCATTAGCATTTCATATCATAATTTTGAGCACTTTATTCATTTTTGGGATTGCTTTTTAGAGGCTACTTTGCCACCAATCTCTAATTTTTTCAAGCGACTGTCAAAAGCCGACATTAATTTAATAATTTCATCCAGTTTACCGTCCATATCAGTGCGTGGCGTCACCGCCGTCTTCGCTATAGTAACGATGGTTTGGTTTGTTTCCGCAGCCGCTTGAGCGTAGGTGCGTCGTTGGTCACCACTGGTATGAGTTGGGCGGTGGTTAACTTGCTAACGTTTTGCGTCAGACGTCTTCTTGACAGTATTATTTTTAAGTTTTTGCATCTCCTTGGCTACTACACATCCTCTGTAGTTGGCTGGATGCGCTTCACCACAATGCACGCATTTTGGCTTCTAGGTAGCTGGTCTTTTGCATTCATGAGTAAGGTGCTTACCTGTGCACTTCACACACCTTGGCTCTTTGGAGCAATACTTTTGTGTGTGCCCATAAGCCTGGCACCTTTTGCATTGAGGAACAAGACGTGAGGTTTTTATGGGATGTATCTCCACTTTACATCCTAATATAGATTTAATGTTATAAATTTTATTTATGTCCTCATCGTTCTTGAATGTTAACATAAGCATATTTAAGGGGCTTTTATTCCTCCAACTCAATTTGTTGGCCGCATCCTCTATTCTGTAACCTTTCTTTTGCAAATCGTCTATAATTCTATCTGGCTCGCATGTATAATGCAGATTTTTAGCCATAACCCTTATTGGTCTCTCTTGTTTGTTCTCATAAAAGTGCCATGAGTAGTCAGTCTCGGATAGCACCTTTGAAAGGCACTTATACGATTCCTCATTAAGTGTATTCATTTTTACGGACTTACCATGATTCATGATTTTTGTCGTGAATGTTTCAGCCGATTGTTTACCGGATAGCATGTCGAAGAAGGCTTGATAGTTTTCAACGCCATCAACAATTATTGGTGGAGGAGATGGAACCTTTTTCGTTTTCGGGTTTGTGGTTTGGCTGTTTTTAGTCTCACAAGTTTGTGGTGTTTGAGTGGGTGAGTTGCTCATTTTTCTTTTTTTGTTTTTTTTTAGCCTTAACTCGTATCCACTCAGTTTCTTTCGCTAGTTCTTCTTCATCCGTGATGTACTCATTGGGTTCAGAAGAACTTTGCTTAGGAGTAGCCTCGATATTGTTTTCAGGCACTTCTTTTGGCTGTGTGAGATTACTCACTTGTTTCTGCAGTTCGTCTATCTGAGTCTGCATTTTCTGAATTATATGCTTTAGATTTTCATTTTCAGACTTCTCTGCTATAAAAGCTTTATACAGAAAATGTTCTGTTTCAGTTTTTAACTGGATTGTACTTTGTGTAGCCATATTTGTAGCGAATTAATAACTTCGCCTTAACAAATTATACGAATTTGGTCAGTCAGCCCAATACGTGTGCGTCATCGCGACGAGCGCTCGGCCGACGCGCGAGGTTTGCTGCGTCTGCACTCAACACTATTAATTAGAACACGCGGCGACGCGACTGATTGCAATGATAATCGATTGCGAATGATATGAATGAATAAAACAACATTAGCATCTGAATTAGTTACTAACGCTACAACGAACACAATCCTAGAAACAGGCACGAATCTGTAGCAGTTATGACATAGAATATAGTTACAGTTGGAAGCCGGTAGCGGGCTCTTATAGCGGTTATCTTAAGATTACGCCGGGGAGTGGTTTGGATGTAGGTAGGTTCGTACTGCGACGAATATTCCGCTGAGATTTATAACCGCTGACCCAGATCTACCTGGATGCGCCTTGATACCTCCGCGCGCTAGCGCTAGCTCCAACAGCTTTGTGTTTCAACGATTTTAACTTGCAATTTTACGTAATAGAATTAGTACCGACGTCATCACGTCACTAGTAGGTAGTGTTTATTCCTGTGAGAAAAACAACGCGAAAACGTAATCGTTTTAACAGAAATAATTCAAGATGTCTGTAGATTAACTTATTTTCCAATCAACAATTTTATTCGACACTTTGTAAAATCACACCATTTAATATTCTATAATAATATAATATTCTACTACATTCACACAACACCATCTAGTCCCAAACTAAGCAGAGCTTGTACTATGGGTACTAGATAATAGATAAACATATATATATACTTTTTTTTCGTAAATACATACATATTATACATAGCTGGACGAAGACAAACACCCATGTTCATGCACACAAATGTTTGACTTGAGCAGGAATCTAACCCACGACCTTCGAGGTAGCAGTCGCTTACACTCCCGCTACGCCAACCGGCCAGCCTTAGTTTAATGAAATTGTTTTAATCGAGTTCGCACAAAATAGTTTTATTACTTAGGCTTACTTTCAAATTATTTCAGCAATTAATATACTCTCGGATATTATTGAACTAAAATACATTTCCCTTTTATTATCCAAAGAAATCGTAACAGGGCATGAAGATAAAATCGCCTGACTAATCTAAATGAAAAATTGTCGAATACAAAACCAAACAGTTTCTTACTGTCAACAACTAGGATGCGACAAATTTTGTGCCAGTCATGAAGCACTACAAGTGCTCATTTAACGTACTGTATCTTAGCAAAGAAATAACCAAAATATATGTTACTTTTCTAAGAGTACGTATTCTGCCGTCCTGTTGGATTACTATGAATATAATCTTGCGAGACACGATCTCTATTAATCTGCCGCCGTACGCAAAAATATGCGACGTCGTTGTTACAGAAGACACAAAAGTCAGGCATTGGCATCTATCCACGAGAGTTTCGATTAGGATTTGACATGATAAGGAAATAAATAGTTTTGATAAAATGACAACGAAATAAACGTTGTCGTTTTTACATAGCTGAATTTGTTATGTAGATGTAAACTCTTCATTATTTTATCGACACTGAATTTGCCAAATTTTGTTAGTCCAATTCAGTATGAGACCAAGTCTATGTGCCAATATATTGTAGATTAAAATCATGAAAGTTTTTAGGAGGACGATAAGGTGGAATGACGCTATACGCAAAGTAACTGGCAGTGGCTGGACACCAAAAGTCGAAAATCAGCCTCAGTGGCGTGCGATCGCGGAGGCGTATATCCAAAAGTGGATGATGGCAGGCTGAAGATGATGAATCACTTTTACGATAAGTCTCCATTAAAATATATTAATCGATCCTCTATTCGTCAGATTCTAATACAATTATAAAAAAATAAACATGACTAACCCGATTACTGTAATAAAATAACATCTCAATTGGTCCAACATCCTCCTGTTTAGGCCTTTCTACTACTTCTACGTGTGTTTGTCACCTATCACCTGATAGAAACGTACGGAAGAATTACATAATTATTAAGATGAGCTGCACGTTATTTTCTTTGTTTAAGTACTTCAGTAATTTGTTGCCTCCGGGGATGTTTTGTTATCACAAAAGAAGAACAGTTTCGTCTCGACGCGCCCAGTTAACAAACTACCGACAATTTTCACTTCACTCATTTGAATATGCAAATGTCGGGCATTATTTTTAGCTCTAAATCTGACTAGCAACTAAATGGTTTTAATTACACCATGTGAGTGGAACAAAGAACTGAAAACGAGGTCATATCCAGTTGCGTTGTCAGTACAATACATAGAACTAAACTTATTTGCATTTGTATCTCAAAGACTGTAGTTACACAAAACATAGTAGTAAAAATACTACCTAGAATTGCAGCAAAAATCTAAGTTATCACTTCAAAATGTGTGTATGTATGTATGTATGTTGGCACTCCCGGCTCCACCCGCGTGAATTAGTCACCTTTGGCAGGTTTCGAACTATCTGATTCTGTTGCAGAAAACCGAGTAAGAATACGTTTGGTAGTTTTTGACTCTATCGCGTTCATACAGACAGATATACACCATTTTAATGTTTAACAGCCAAAGACATGCAGAGAAGTTTAATGTATCGTCAGTCACTCATACTGTAGAAGATATTCGAGACAATTTTATTCACCGCGTCAGTTTAATAATGACAAGAATTTATAAGTGTGTAATTTAATACTTGAAGTTGTAGCCACTCAGTGTCACGTGCTATTTTTGATCCTACATGCTATGTAATTACTACAAGATGCTTGTGAGCCGGAGTAACACGTTTGGTCACTTTATCCACGATGCAAGAAGCAGCAACAACATCGATTATTAACTGGTATATAATTGCCTCTTAAACGAGTAAATAGAGGAATGCTAAACTTGGAGACATTCAGACTACTCGCTTTCTTGAATAAGTTAATTCGTTCATGTCTTAGCAAAGATTGACATAAATGGCCATGAACCGAAGATATCTACCGAGAACAATCGTCAAGTTGGACAGAACAAGACGTTTAGTTTCTTTAATACATAAAGCACTGACTCCAACGAATCGATTACGTCACGTAGCTAAGCATATGCCAACACTTTCTGTTTTCGTCTGTAAGTGCGAGGTACGAGACGAATCGTACATAACAGCCGTCTCGGCGACAACGCGCTCTTTCAATAGCTTGCACATCTACATAACTGTATGCTTTCATAAACTGTATGAAGTTACTGCCGGTGCTGAGCTTTAAGACTGCGTTTTTGTAACAGATATGTGAATACGCAGTACGTATAATAATGTATCATCCGCAGCGATGTCTTGGCAGAGATACCAACATACTGCCATGCAGAGGTTATCGGGTTCAAATCCACGGTGCGTACACCACTGACTTTTTGAAATGTGTGCTAAAAGTTAGACTAGCGTGCGGAGCCTGGGCTTCAGGGTGAAAGTCTTCGATGCATCTGGAATAATTCTGGGATGATGCTGGGATGATGCTGATTCACAGGATATCGTGGGTATAATGGAAGAACTAAATAACTCAAAATTTCAAGTTTCGAGATAATCGCGATTTACTGTTTTTTGACACTTTTTTTTTACATCACTAAGAAATGGAGAACAATTTTACCGTCGGTGATTTTATATGCTTTAAGCATGTTTGCTGTCGATTCTATGCTTGATAAAACTAGCTTTTATCATGAACCAAAAAAAATATTAAAAATAAAAAACCAAGTTATCCAATTTTGCCACACCAAGATATTGCAAACATACCGTAGTTAGCTAATTCTATAATGTAGTTATTCAGTTTTCCCACACATTAAATGAATGTAAATACATGAATTTGTGTCAATTAAGTACACTTATTGAGTTTTGAACCTAAAGAAATATTTAAACACGAAAGTTAGGCATTCTTAGTGAAAGTTTATTTGTTAAATTTTATCACTGATTATTGATCTCACATGAAATAAAAACCTGGATTGGAAGTAGTAACATTGTATATATAAAAAAATAATCGTAAAATTACAATATGAAAAATTAACGGAATTAGGTATGACAACAAAATATTATAATAATGTAATAAAATCAACTAAATGACTTATTATAAATTTTCAAAAATCAACTAAAACAAAAATAACTTGCCTTTGCATTAAAACATACTAGGGTGGTCTGAAAAGTTTCCGATCTCAACCTGAAGGAAGCAGCACTCGTCAAAATAGTGTTGTGGATGTAATTTTACTTCTTGTGGCAGTTAACCACCAACATTTCTGCTATTTTGTAGCAGTAGTTGCTATTTGACAGCCATACGATTAAGTCTATGTGAGTGTGTTTTGTGAAAATGGGAAATGTTGTATCGAGCTGGCATTAAATTCTTGTTTTTAAAAGGCACTACGCCGACGCCATTCAAGTTTGATTAAAACTCTGTTTATGGGGACTCTCTGCTCCATCATGATCGCGCTAGCCTTATCCCGGTTGCATCCAAGACTTACACGTCTTACCCTCTTACCCTAGAGCTCGAGGTCCGCTTATTGATCTAATCAGGTATGACAGAATATCAACTTTTCCACAGAGCGATAACCATTTGATCGCCGCAACCCAAAGGGATAGCGATATTCCATGGTTTAGACCAGTATCAGTTTATTTGAGGATACGGAATCCCCGTAACGACTGTCAAAGATCTTCCAGACTGCCAGGACCGACAGTTTAACGTGCTCCGAGGCACGGGGCAAGCGATAATTAACAATTTAATACGCACTTAACTTTGAAAAGTCATTGGTGCGTGCCGTGGATTCGAACCCAATACCCCCTGCATGGACAACTATTAGTACCTCCACTAGGCTATCGCTGCCTCACTGCTCCATCATTTACTACAATGAAATTTTGGGCAGCTGAATTTAAACCTGGTCGTAAGAGCTAGGGAGCTAAGGTCCGGGACGTCCAAACACTGCAACAGATAACCTCGCAAAATTTCACCAAATGGTGCTAGACAACCACTTAATTGAGTAAGAGATATAACATGAAAATGACCAACAAATGAATTAGTTATAATTAAATGAAGATTTAAGCATGAGCAAGCTCCCAGCGCGATGGGTGCTGCGTTTGCTCACGTCACAGACAATACAATACCCTAGTACTCACGTTAAGGCTGGTTTCAGAGTCACGCGTTTGACCGGCGCCGGCTACAAGCGCGCGCTTACAATTACACTAGATTAGTAGTAGCGTTTCATAGTCACGCAGTTCAAACGCGCCGCGTGTGAGACGCGCGCGCCGGCCGCGCTGCCGAAGCTTCATACATTGCAATGAGAAACGCGAACTCGTTTCACAGTGGTCCGCGCGCCAAACGCGCTGGCCGAACGGCGCATACCGCGCGCGTCACTCTGAAACCAGCCTAACGGCCCGGCCACGGCGCACAGCGGCGGCGGCAGCGGCGAGCGTTTTCGATGTACATCGCGCGCTTTACACCGCCGCCACGGCCGATGTCGCGTTAGAGTAAACGCGCATGTACATCGAAAACGCTCGCCGCTGCCGCCGCCGCTGTGCGCTGTGGCCGGGCCGAAGACCAAAACCGCGTTGACCCGTCGAATGAACATTTTTTTAAAGCTCTGTTTGCGTAGTTAAGGCCTAATAAATCCAAGTTTTGGTCCAAATAAAGACTGTAGATGAAACGTGGATACACCATTATACGCCCAAATAAATAATACATTCCAAACAGTAAATTGCTAAGAGGGAACCGACTCCAAAGGACAAAGGCCGTTTATTATGCTGGGAAAGTGATGCTGACTGCTTTTTGAGATGTTCATGGAGAGAGATCGAAAGGGATAACTATAACTGCAGCATACTATGCTTAATTACTAGACAAATTGAAGGAAGAAGTTGAGCAAAAAGGTCCACATTTGTAGAAAAGACTATATAACTGACATAAATCTTCGTTTATTTTATATTTATTTTGTCGCTGATTGCCTCCATGGCACAGTAAATAACCTATACGTCTGTTGATCGAGAGGTCTTGGGTTCGATTCCCGGGTTAGGCAAGAGCGTAGGTAACTGATTTTTCTGAATTCTCAGTAGTAGAACGAAATCTGGCAATGTGCCCGGCAACGTCAATAGACTTCCTTTTTACGTAGGACCTAAAAATGCATAATATGGCCAAAATATTTGGGTGTAATAATTACAACTTCTGTCTACCTTTTCGGAGTATCGGTTTGCCACGTCACGCCTTGCTCGCTATCTCGCGACGTATTTTCTCACGTTTAGGCTTTCATAATCGGAAGGGGGCGTATAATGGTCAAACAAAGATATTAACTATTTCTTCTCATTTAGCTCATTTCATCAGCATATCATTCCTAGAGGTGGGCCTCCCCAGGATATCCCACAAGACCCATTCTGGCGACCAACACTACGCTTGCTGAGGCGTGGCCTTAATTTAAGAACCTGCTTTTTAAACGACTGGCCATAAGTTCCCCCATTCAATTTGCTATAACTCTGATCTATGTCAGTTTCTTTGGTCTTCTGCCGGATAATCTCGTTCTGGAAATTATCCATCAGCGAAATGCTCTTATCCTTTATCCTTGTCCTTTTCATAGCTCTCTGAGAGACATGTAGTGTAGGCAGTGCATTGGAGGCATTTTCGTAATCCACAAAAGCCAGCCACAGCGGCCGGGTTTACTCTTCGGATTTCTAAATAACCTATGAAAATTATGCTCTGTATGGATTTGGCCCACGGTACTAAAGCCTTTAAGAAACCTAGCCTGCACCGGTGGCTGGAAGACATCAAATCTTGATGTCAGACAAAAGTAGGGAGGGGTGTCCACACCGCCCAGTCTTAAAGAGCTGCTCTCTGAGGCACGAGGCAAACCATAATTAACAATTGAAACACATTACTTCGAAAATTTACTGCCTAGAATTCTAACCCGAGCCCTGTGAATGGCAGTCTGTTGATATCTCCACAAGGCTATCGCTTCCAACCTTAGGAATATAACATGTCTAATAATAGTATATCTGTGTATAATATAATTATCCGATTGTAATAAAACGCCGGTAAAATCATATCATATTGCACGTACTACTACTTTAAGTTGCAGTGAGTTTAGAATCTAAATCGATCATTTTGCTGTATTCTGCTACCTAGTGATTTAGTTATATTTAAGTAATTTTATTTTAATTGGAGCAAAATTTTCTTGGAGCCTCTAGAGATGCTTCGTGGAGCCCTGGCGCTCCGCGGAGGACACTTTGAGAATGGTTGGTCTATAGGTTTACATTATTTCGCGCTAATTTGTACTACTGAATTGCACGATAACTTTGCTTACGTGCGTATACTATAAATAGAAATATTAAATAACTGCACCTATTGACATTTATTTGATTGGAATCTCTTATAAATTTTCATTTTCTCGAAGAAGAAATTAATAAAAATACTTATTTAAAAACTGAATGAATGCTCATTAATGCCCGAATTAAATAACTCAAGTTGTTTAGTTTTTCTTCAACTTGACTAGACTTCATTAAAATATTTTCGTGCGCGGAAGAACTAAATAACTCAATTTAGCTAATTTATTTCATACTCAAGTGATCAGCAGTCACAGTTGTTCATTTATTTATAGAGTTAGTCATATTTTCTACTAACATTTAATGTTCATTTATACTTATCTATTTCTATAATTGAAACACAAAAATGGCTTTATTTTTGGACTGGGTTAAGATATAAGAATGTTTGTTAGACCAAAAGATGCGGCACATTTTGGGGTTCACGAAAATGGTCAATTTGGCCAAAATCTGAGTTATTTAGTTCTTCCATTATACCCACGATATGTGCTAGCTAAGCTGTGTGTTTCACTGGCACTGCAGGCGTGTCAGAAAAAATAATGTCCATAGAATCGCTAGCACTGAACGCGCTAAACAAAATAACATGGTTCCATGGGTGTATGCTTTTACTATTCATTTATTTCATGTAGTTGTATCACATAGTAAAGTTTTTTGTACGTTGTTACAAAAAACATCACCATGTGATACAACTGTGCAATGCATTGCTAGTAGCGATAAAAGAAAACTGACTATTTGAAAACAATCATTTTATAAAGATTTGTTCATGAACTATACAACTGTTTATATCTTTTATTTTTAATTTCATAAAACTAGGAGGTTTAGGTTTTATTTGAGTCTTACTTCAATGTACTTTTATATTTTTACTATGGTTGTGTAGTTAGATCAAATGGCTGTTTAATGAAAATATCTCTCGTGTTTATTTTTCTCTGTGATAGTTTAGATGTCACTGTATCAGTAAATGTATGTGGAATTGTTGGCTACTTAGGAAATATGCATTAACATTCATTTCATTCCGTGCGACAGGGCGTTTGCCAAATATCAAAGGAACATTTTTTGACAGCAATTTCTTATTGTTATTGAAGATGCGATATCAATGTGCGATATCTGTATGTTTTTGTAATAACCTGATAGGATTTAATACAAGCAATAAAATGTTTGTCAAATGCTGTTGTTACACACTTTCAAAAGAAACTAATAAACTTGTATTTTATAATCCACGCTTTAAAATACCTTTGAAACGTAAATCATCATCATGTACGCATATCGTAATATGTAAAAGCTTCAAAGTTTTTGTAAAGTTTCTATAGGAACTAGCTAATCCTGTCTAACTTGCATAAAAAATATAATTTACCACATCAGTATTCTTCCTCGTGTAGTAGGTTATTACCTTAATTAATTAATTATGTTTATAAGATACTGCTGTTGTTTAATATACACAGATAGATAACTTTACACTAGGTATATCCATGTCTTGTTTCTAATTACAAGAACAGCTTGCAAATCAGCTAGAAAGCAGACCAAAAAATACAATTTCATCAAAATAAGATGCATACATATACCCTAAATTGATATGAAAGAGATTCAATACCACTTTAAATAAAATTCTCGGAATACGTTCATGAAAGAACACATTCACTCAAATCGTAGTCATCTAATATATCGCGAAGAGTTTTGGTCCATACGTAAGATGGGGCATTATGCCGAATTGTTGTAAAAGTCGAGCAATAAAACCAGATAGCGTTGAATGATAATATTTGAATGGAAGTCCGGGGAGTTGACTTGCAAGTGGGCGATGGGAGCTCGTTATGAAAGTTTTTCGTTAAGTTTTGATTCCAGTTTAGGGGTCTAAATTACTACGGGGGTTGCAGGGGATGAAGGGAGTGAAGTGGTAGGGGAAGGTGAGGAATTTATGGGCGACGACGATTTATTGGGTCGAGTCGAGTCACCCGTCCTCAAGTTATGACTTCAACTACTGTAATTATATGACACGTGAAGTTGCCACTCTGTTCAGTACTTACGAACGGACACTAACTGGCGCTACTTAAACCGTAACTTTAGCTGGCTATTGTTTGAGTGTGAGGATTGATTGAGCGATTGTTAATTTTAAGTTAGTTCGCGCTGTACGAAATCATGTTCAATCGGCAAATAAGTCTAAAGCTCTCAGGAGCTTTAGACTTATTTCCTTCCTTCCGCTTCAAATGCTATTCTAGGAATCTAAGAAATTACAGTCAGCAGTATGTGATACTGCGGTTAACCTATCCATTCGGATGGAACTCACACTAGATGACAATGTACTATTATTTTGTAAGGAGTAAGATATAAGTTTTATGTGCCTTACTGTATGTACCTAACTTGTAGACATAGCAACACTTGAATACACAAATAAAAAGCAAATGCCACTCGTGAATATCACGGCTTGCTATATCAAAGAAATATATACTTAATTCATAGTCTGGTGGTGACATAAAGTGAAGTGGCGTCGATATTCATCCACTAAGCAAACTGTTCACCAAATCACAAGTTTCACAGACAATGTTGACTGTCTAGCTCTGTACAACACTCGGTCTTCAAAAAAGAAATAAAATCTGTTCGATATCGGGATCATTAAATTCGAGTACTATTGTATCGACTGTGCAGGCTCTGTGGCGATGGAATACGACTTTTGTAATTTTACAGTCAGCGATACCGGATATAATTATATTTCATTTGTACGATTAATACTTGGGCGTTGTTTTGCTGGGATAGAATTTGTTGCAGTTGCAAGGATGATATTCGCCGGTTTAGTGAATGTGATTGGGTTTGCTAGCGCGCTGTGCAAGCTGGCGACCTTGTGTGTCATGTTGGGTGATCCCGGAGAGCATCATAACACGTCAAATTGCAGAAGGTACACACTGACAGTTCAGAACAATATTCTAACTAGTATGAAAACTATTAAGGAAACGGTTTGAATGATTCTTGTGGATTAGTCTTATAGAATCTAGGGGGCGTATGCAAAAAACAGACAACTACTTGCAATAGATATTTTTTATTTATACATCGAGTACTTTCCCGCTACCTAAAGTAATTAAAAACTTCAGATTTTTTTAATATATCAAATTTCAAATGAATTACTGAAGAGCAGACTCAGAGAATAAATATTGCTAATAGTCAAAATGAAAGCCGCATACCTAACTAAGAAATCCTTTCGCAAACTTCAAATTCCGTCTTACAAATATTTAAAAATCAATTTACAAATTCCTTTTTCTATTTCTAGATCTAAACATAAGCTTTGATTGTTTTTAATTTTTAATAAGATTGTTATTGATTTTGTTTTGTGCCATTTAAATATAAATATTGAAGCCTGTAACACATTTAAACATATAATAATCAGCTGTATCAGTGTAGTTCCCGCGGTTTGAAGTGCAAGCAGCCGTAACAAGACGCGTTCGTCGGTCCCCAATAGAGATGGGACGTGTTCCGCCTTAAGAAATACACAATTTCGCAAATTGCAGTCCTGACCACTAATATTTCTCCCGGGACAACAATATCCAATGAACTCACTGAGCTCCGTTGTTTAGAAATTTAAGTAATTTACTTTGTAAATCATAACATAACATAACTTCACGCCTTTTATCCACGAAGGGATAGGCAGAGGTGTATTACACACCCACTTTTCGCCAGTTATGTTTCGGTTCCAATATAATAGGAGGCGAGCCTATTGCCATCTACCGGGCACATTATTAAGCGAGCGATAATTAACGTTTTTAATACACACATCACTTCGAAAAGTCAGAGGTGTGTGCCCGGGGTATCTGGGGATCGAACCCGAGACCATCGTCTCGGCAGTCCGTTACATACTCCACTAGGCTATCGCCGCTTTTGTAAATCCTAACTGTTTGAATTGTGCCTGTGGGATACATTAGCGGGTAACTTTCAACTGATTGTGATATTAAGGATTCTATTCTGGGTTAAGAACTGTTGTTTGATTTTTTACTAAGTTATCTAAGATATGGTATTTCATTTGTCGTTGCTATGATTTCAACGGTGCTATTGATATGAAAGATCAAAATCTTAATAAAATACCGCATAACAGTCGATGAAAAATCTCTGTGATATCTGATATAAAATAATCATAACAGCTAATCTTTTTGCCTGCCGTGGTCCAGTAGATAGCGTATGCGTTTGCTGATCAGTTCCCTAGTTTAAGTCCCGGGTCGGGAAAAGTGGTACTCGGTTTTTCTAAATCCTTAGTAGCAGCACAGAATCTCTCCCCCAATTACGTGGGATCCTCATATTCATAACATGGCGAAATTTGGGTGTACCTACTGATGCACCTCTGCCTACCCCTGCGCGTCATACGGCGCGAAAATAAAAAATAAAAATTAAAACGACTCTGACTAGGTGCATGATGCCAAAGAGAGGGATACATACATACATACATAGACTCACGCCTGTTTCCCCGAAGGGGTAGGCAGAGGCATATTAAACGCCCACTTCTCGCCAGTGTTTTGATCCCACGTAATAGGTGGCGAGCCTATTGCCGCTTATCGGGATACTTTGTTTGCCAGAGCCTCGTCCGTTGATCGGCAGGTGGACCACTTGCAGGTGAGGTTGGCTTGGGAACCTAAGTTCTTGGTGGGAACCCTATGCACCGTCTTACTCGCGATATTTATGGCACCGACTTACAACACTTGTGGTCGCAGAGGTACTAAAGTTTAAAAAATTACGTAAATAATATCTTAAATAATGTTGTTGTTGTTTAACAATCTTTAGGACGAGAATGGTTTGCAGTATTACATAAAATCTTGAAAATAAGTTCCACGACGTCAGATTGGGATCAGTAAGTGAAGCTCGTCGTCGATCGCAGAGGTCAAGTACGACACGTGTAATATTTAAATGTTAAGTAGTACGATTAGTGCCCGGGCCGACCGCCCGAGACTTCAAACTCGACTGAATATTTAACCGATTCCTCTCGCAGCGGGCCTATGCGAAGAATTATATTTGATATGATATTTACTTGAGATGTTATCAGGCCACTTATATCATATATTCCGTTGAACAGTTTAAAATGTTAAATCATACTTCTCATGATTAAATTTAGAATTTTCTATTAATAGCCGCTATTATTCTATTTGTAAAAAAATATTTACTAAGTATTATTATACAATGATGTGAAAGCTAATAATGTTCTATTAACCTTCCGTCCAATTAGAATGTCGGCCTTCCTCGAGGTTTTCAGTATACATAGATCAATAATAATCACACTTGCTACCGATTGCATTATGCATATCTTATCTTAAATTACTTTATTCAATAACGTCATCATTGTGTAGCATGTAAGCATGCAAACAAACGAATGAAAAGCCATAGAAAGATTAAAACATTTTTTTACAAATTGAGGTTGCCTTTTAATCTTAGTGTAAGTTATTAATTTCAATTGCGAAAGATTGAGATCCATTTCTTTTGTACACATTACTCTCGGTGACATAACAGTATAACAAATAATTCGACATTAACATTACCGACACTAACACACAACGATTAATTACCACTAGCCTAACAGATTGGCTTCTTGCGAGCAGTCCGAATAGTGACAAAAACGCTCATATTACTTGCTTATTTACAACACGCGAAGACTTAGTAGTCCACCATAAAGCTTAATTAAGTGTCACTTAATACTTTTAAATGAGCCTGCTCTTATAAAAAATGTTGGATGATAATTATAACAGTGGCATTACCCAGGCTTTTCTGATTAATTGGTAAATAATGGCAGGTGGTAGTTTTTCTAACGAGGTGAACTAAAGATAGGTAAATAAAATAGTTAGGATTACTTAATATTATTCGTCTTATAAAACCCATAACAATCGTCCGACAACCGAAACGTTGCGCTTGTGTTTTTGCTCTGTGCTTATATGGCCTGAAACTGCGTAAAGCGCGACGCCCGCGCCGCACTGTCACATACACCACTCGTACTGCTTCGCTTAAGTCAGTAGTCCAGATGCGGGCCGGTGGACTCTGTACGCTTATTATCTATATGACTGTACATACGCATCGTTAAAAGTTACACCTAAACTAGGGAATCTGCATGTTTCCTGAAGCAGTCGGTCGCGTTCCCATGGAGCTTATTCGAGTGCCCATGGGCCCAAACACACGTCGCGTGGTTGACAGTTGCTGATGCCTGCTTAGTGCCAATATCGCATCTCTATCTGTATAAGAGTCTGGAACAATATATCTGGCCAGTCGAAACACTGCAGGTGAAGAAACACTGCACATCTGTACTTCTCTAATTCATATCACTAATTATGTAAACATTTGTGTTGAGTCGATCGAGCTATACTTGTATTGGTATATTTTATTTGACAAAATACTAAAGGTATGTTTATACGCAAATATTTATCACGAATGTGATTTCCATTATTCATATCGGAGCTATAATTGAAAATCTGCGACGAGACTTTTGACATTGATATTTGAGTGGATCACAGAACAGCGCAGACTGTTTCGATATCTGTAGGTACTATTTTCATAAACTTGAGGTTGGTAATAGAACACTGAAGACAATACTCGTCATCTATTACACTCTACATCTCTATGAAAGTCGTTTATTACACTAGACAAAAATGTAAAAAGAGCTTATCTGATTAAAAATACCTATTTTCAATAAATTTGCTTTCATTTTACCTACAGATTGTCTTCAAGTATTGTTATTAGTACATTAAGATTTAGAAGCAACTAATAAAAATATAATTCTAAAGAAAGAAGGACATTTTTCTCTCCTTCAGCGCGCATTTTCGAATAGAATGCTTGCGTGAGTGACACGACCGACGCTCGCGTACGTCTCCTCATCCCAGTAACAACATTATCTTGTAGGATCTGCGCAGTTTGAGTTCGAGGTCCTCCTCCATATAAATCAAGTGATACAAACATAAAGGATCTGCGCCCATTAGCAGCACACGGCTCAAGTTCCCGGCACTTTAGCTAAATGTCTCGGCCGGAACGTTTTCTTTAATCATTGTTGCAAGATACAACAAATACGTTATCAAGAATATATTATGAAAATTTATAAGCGCGTTGCTCTTCTGACAATGCATACTGAAGACTCTTAAAGCATTCTAATACTGAAGACTCTTAAAGCATTTTAAAGAATGGCGACGCATACCAAAGTCTGACATTTTGGCCTGCCTATGAATATTGAAAATTCGATTCAGCGTCGACGATGGTTCCTATCAATGAATTTCAACTTTACTGTCGTAATATGAATATTAACTTACACACTTCTACATAAGTCACGAACAAATCCTTGTCATGACAGTGGGCTCAGGACCTAATGCTTGTTTTACGTACGGATCTGTCTGAAAGTACGTAGAATAATTGTAAGAGGCACATTACATGTCTTGTAATGTGTTATCAAGCCTACGAATCATGCGGTACTCTCGCTCAGTAACGTCAGTATGCGAATGTAATAAAATGTTGTGTATTAAGGGTAACGGTTATGGGACGCAATTTCGATGGCGGTTTTTAACGAGATACGTGATTCTTGAAGTTTCTTTAAAGGGCTTACTTTTACTTGCGATTGAAAACTTGCGAGTTTAGCAACTGTCTTTAGGCGAATCGAATTTTGCTTCAGACAAGGGCATGAATTAACAGAAAAGATTGTGTAAAGAATGGCGTTTATAGTTTAGAAATTTACAATCTAAGATGGGTGATAACTTTATAAAATACGAAATTATGTTTTATATATTATCAGATGTAATCTATCTGAAACTTATTTTTGATTCATGTTTTTAACAAATTATATCAACATAGTTACACGTAAAATTTCAAGTAAATATTTTAAAGAATTATTTGTCTATTTTACTTGTAAATACCTACTATTTTCGTCTACCTACTTTTTATAAACTACCTCTGGTGTCAGAGTGTTCAGACCACCCGAAGGTTCTCCGAGGTGACCTAACGATACTTGTCTTTGAACACAAATCGGGCCCTTCGAAGCACGGTACTGCTCTGATGTAAATGCCTTACGCGGTCACCCAGCCAAGTGGCGACTGTGCAAGCGTTGCTTAACTTCGACCTATCACGAACAGCAAGCCAAATCACGCTATGAGCGCTACAATTCTATTGCTATTCCGTCGTGTCTGTATATTACAACTTTACAAGAAATCCACCATCTTAAACGTAACCTGGTATAATCTAAAAATAGTTAATCTTAAAGGGCATACAAGACGCAAGCTAGCTAGTACACAGGTAAGTGTAGGAGGATTGCGCGTCAGCGGTAATATGCGAGAGCCATTAGCGACGCCTCGCCGAGGATAAACTGTCGTGTAAGGGTCCTCCCTTTCCGATGCAAGGAGGTTAGTTTGCTTACCTATCAGCATGTTCAAGGTTTGAATGTAAAGCAGATTTTTTTATTGATATGTGTTTACGTAAAATCGTAGTAATCAAGTAAAACCAACATTTCAACATATCGGTATCTGGAATCTTGGAAGAATTTTATAATTCAACATCTACTTAAATATCGTTTTTGCGATAGATAGCGACGATAAATAGCCAATTTTCACCAAAACGTTGTTTACGCTGAAGCAAAAACTGTGTGCACGAGCTATAAATGTAATTTTTACAAGTTTTTGGTGTGTGAGTGGATTCAGATCTATTTCCAGAAATGAAAGAAAACCCTGAAAACTACCATAACTTGCATATGCACGTATAACGTGTTTTGGTACCTTTAGAAAAGAAAAACTCGATATTTTTGTTAGGATGCTAAAATAAAATCGAAAAGTAGACTACACCTAAGATTCCGCCCACGAGATATCGCGTCAAAATGTGCTATGTTGATGTATATTATAAGCTATATGACTGGGAAATTTCATCAACAATCGTTCTTAAAGTAGTTTAGCATGCAATAAGGACAAAAAACACACTTTCGTATAATATTTTATAATATTGGTACGCTTATATGCAAAATCAGATTGGAATAAAACTCATAGGTATTACACATAAATTCGCAATTGATCGAGTTGACACTGGTGTGACGGAAGCAGGTGATAGTGTGCGGAGTGCGTGTTAATGGCTCGCGCACTTAAGCTCGGCGCCGCTCGTGCTCGTATGTGCGGCCACAATTAGCCGCCGCTAAGTAAACCTACCAGGTCTAGCTACACATTAAAGTTAACTGGCTCAGAACAACTCAGTTCGCGGCCAGTATGCGATGAGGTGTTCGGTTAGGTTTTTAATGTATATAGTTGTGTTTTAAGACGACGCCGACGTCTATACTAGTAAAAAATAATGTCTCGCTGGTGGCTTTACAAAATTTCAACTAATGGACACAAGAATAGTAAGAGTTAAATTAAAAGTAACATAACATTACTTCACGTCTTTTTATCCTCGAAGGGGTAGGCAGAGGTGTGTTCCACACACAATTCGCCAGTTATGTTCTGGTCCCAATGTAATAGGGGGCGAGCCAATTGCCATCTACCGGGCACATCAAAGTCAAAGTCAAAATCCTTTATTCATTTAGATCACAATGTGACACTTATGAACGTCAAATTAAAAACATTATTACTGTATGCTTCTACATTTACATATACTGCCACGTTCGCAAAGCAAAGGCGTAGAACCATGAGAAAGAACGGGCAATAAAACTCACGGTCACTCTTTTTCATCGCCAGGTTTTTAATAATACATACATAACAATTAAACTTTTTAAGGTGCTGCAACTGTTATACCTTCTATGTTACTTGTATATATTTACTGTACATAATACTCAAGCATAATCAAGTTAAATTTTGATGTTCATTTAGTTAGCCTCCTGAACATAGATATGGTGAAACAATTAGCGAGCGATAACTAATTTATAATGCACACATAACTTCTAAAGGTCAGAGTTGTGTGCTCGGGGTAACTGGGGATCGAACCCGAGACCATCGTCTTGGCAGTCCGTTACTTTACACCGCTGGGCTCTCTACGCTACTCAAAAATTAAAAATTTAAACTAATTTTAACCGTCATTATCCTTGTCCTAACATTATTCCGATTAAATCAAAGACTTTTATTGTGGTTCGTGGGAACTGGTTTCAAGTCTAACGAGATATGCTGTTCCATAGAGCGACTGCTGTCTGATCTTAGCAATCCAAAGCTAATTATTCCATAGCTTTGACCAGTGTCCAGGGTGAGAGTCTAGGATGCAATCAAAATAACGATAGGGCGATGATTCGTATGGTGGCGCACCAACAGGGCCAAAACAGCTGTATCACGCCCAAAAGTAATTCAACGGCATTTCTTGTTCTCAAGTATTTAAAAACATATACTGAAGTGTTGTATTGTTACATTAGACAGACGACGCAGCTGTGTTTCATGTCGATGTAAGAGTGAGTGCGAGGCGTTTGCTCACTAAGTGAACTATGAAAATATAATGCGAGCAGTGTCGTACACAACGGCTTTCTTAGCGCTCTATGCTTCAAATTCTAAGTGACGTATCATCTACGTTGTAATATACACACAACTTATGCCGCCTACACACTGCGTTCATGGGACTTGGTAGAAGTCATTCGTGATCGTGGGTGTTACAAATGGATTGACAGGTCTGGTATAAGTATTTTACATAGTTGGTTTGCCTGATGGGTAAGGGCAGTGCCATGGAGAGCATTTTCTTGTTGTCGCTTTGGAATTGATACAGTGCAAGTGATGCCAGACAGATTTTTATAAAACGGTAATCTTAATATAGTGCAGACATCTTATAATTATTGTATAGGAATAAATTTTGTTATGATACATGGCCGAAATTACGTCTTTAGTAGAGGACATTGAATCACTCTATAATGGCTGTGAGCAGACGCGAGTTGATCAGCGCCTCGACTTGTGCAAGGACAGTTAAAAGCTCTTCGTAAGAGAGGATCTGTTGACCTATAACTTTGAAAAGATGCGTTTTAATTACTTTGACCATGCTTTCCCAACATCCACCGAAACGTGGTGATGCTGGCGGAATAAACTTCCAGTCAATATGATTTATGGAAAGTTCTTCCTGAAGACGAGTACGATATTCTTCCCTGAGAAACTTATAAAGGTCGCGTAAATAAGAGCTTGCGCCCACGAAACAAGTGCCGTTATCCGTATACAAACACTGTATAGAGCCGCATCGTGAAAGAAATCGTTTAAGGGCTGCCAGGAATGACACCGTGCTTAAATCCGTCGCAACTTCAATGTGCGTAGCGCGCGTCGTTAAGCATGTAAAAATACATAGCCAAGCTTTACAGCTTTTAACACCTCGACCACGCACTGGCGTATACTGCAGTGGTCCTGCGTAATTACAACCGGTATGTGTAAACGCTTTATCAACCTGATTGACGCGCTGGCTAGGAAGATCTGCCATGGGAGGGAGAATCGGATGCGGACGAAATTTGAAACAGACGTTACATTTATGTAGTCTGTGACGAATTATTCGTCGAGCAACTAAAACTCAATATTTATGCCTAAGTAAGGACATAAGCAACTCTGGACCAGCATGGAGATGCTTCTAGTGATAAAAATCAACAAGTAGGTCGACAACATGATCATGACGCGGTAGAATGCAAGGATTCAAGGAAGGAATTTGACAGACGACCACCAACGCGTATGACGCCGTGATTATCGAGAAACGGCTTGAGTCTAAGAATAGCGGGAGAACAAAGTACATTATTTTTCAAATTTTGAATGTCGTTACTAAAATGAACAGCCTGTACAGCTCGTAGTAACTTATATTCTGCAAATTAAAGGTCAGTACTTGAAACAAAAGTCCCATTAGGTAGGTGCCTAAGAAACCTACAGACATAAACGATGGCGCGGAGTAACTTAGACCACGATGACATGCGTAGTGCGAGTGCATAGATCGGCGATTCAGCAACCTCAACAATCACGGGATGAGAAACAGACTTCCGTTCGGGTACATCCTCGTCCTCTGCACTGTGGTCAAAGGGTTGCATGGGCCACTCTGACGGATCATGGGAAATCCAAGAAGGTCCACGATGCCACAATTGATGATGCAGAAGATTAAGTGGAGTAACACCACGAGACAGGCAATCAGCGGGGTTCTCAATACCCGCGACGTGATTGAAACAAGTAGCAGGAACAAGTTCGATTAATTTACTAACGCGGTTGGCGACAAAACTCTGCCAGCGGTGAGGAGAAGAATAAATCCAAGCGAGCACTATTTTGGAGTCAGAAACCGTGTATATTATATTGATAGGGTACTGGGGCAAAACTGTGTCTTGAACCTTGCGGAGCAACTGAGACAACAGAAGGGCCGCGCACAACTCCAGTCTCGCAACTGAAATGGTTTTAATAGGCGAGAAATTGAACTTGGCACAAACTAACTGCACCGAGTAGTTAGAACCAATGCGGACTTGCAGATATACGCCTCCGCCGTAAGCACGCTCGCTGGCGTCAGCGAAACCTATTAAGTTGATGGTACATCCATCTACCAACCCAAGATGACGCGGAATAGTAATTTGATTGAGCGCGGTAAGCTCAATACAAAACTGGCCCCAAGCGGTGACAATATGGTCAGGGGGTGTTTCATCCCACTCACACTTTGATAGCCAAAGCTCTTTGATCAAGAGCTTGGCGTACAAAATTGTGGGAGCCACAAACCCCATCATGTCCCATAGTCGAGCCACTATGGACAGCATAGTGCGTTTGGTGCACTTATCATCTGGCGGTGAGACGTCAAACCGAAAACTATCACAGGATTTGTCCCAGCGTAAACCGAGAACTTTCTGCGGTACAGACTTCTCAAACTCAATGTCTGGAGAAGCCTTATGAGAATCTGGTATGCGTGCGAGAACCTCCTTAGAGTTGCTTGTCCATTTGACAAGATCAAACTGGCCTCGCTTGAAAAGCTGAATAAGCTCTTCACAAAGTGAAATTGCTAGCGGAGCGGATATGACACTGCAGGCAATGTCATCCATATACAAAGCGGAAGTAGCAACAGCTGCTGCGGCGGGAAAGTGATCGCCTTCATCAGCGATCAACTGGCGAACAATTCGTAACGCGTGATATGGGCTAGACTTGAGTCCAAAACAAACGAAACAAAGACGAAACTTTATTATGATGTTAAATAAATCACCCTGTAGATTAGGGCCGGCATACAAAATGTCATTAATCGACTGACACGATGTAGTCCTACAACTAGAATCTAAAACCACACGAAGTTTAGTAGAGGTTTTATCTTCGCGAACTACGCCATGATGCGGGATATAATATGAGGGAAGAGAATTGCCCTCGTTGTTTACAACTACACTCAAAAAACCTTTATTTAGGTAGTCACGAATGACGTCATTATAGGCGCCGCGAAACTTAAGTGATGCATCAAGTTTACGTTCTAAACAATGGAAACGTCTAAGCGCAGCAGCGTACGAGTCGCCTAACGAATAAGGGTCACCCTAGAATGGCAACGCCACAACGTATCTGCCACTGTCTTCACGAACAGTGGTAGCGCGGAAATGTTGTTCACACTCGAGATCCTTACGGCTCATCGAGGGCGGTGCGGTAATCTCTTCGAGCTCCCAAAATCGCTTGAGAAGAGAATCAATATTATTTTCTTGAAGAACAGAACAACAACAAGACGTAATATAATGAGAAGTATGTAACGTAGGTACGGTACCCATAATCACATACCCAAATACCGTCTCAATAGCGAGCGGTAAATTATGTTGCTCACTACGTACAACTTTAGGTAGTAACAAGTGCAGAAATATTGAAGCTCTGATCAAAACATCAATGTCTGTCGGATTCGCAAATTCCGCGTCTGCTAGCGGCAATGTCTCGAGATGTGTGAGTAGCGATACGTCCACATTAGCGTTCGGCAATGTCTCCGTAATACGCTCCACGATAAGCGAAGAAATGTTAAAATTAATATTCCTTTCAAAACGCGAATGTATTTTAATATCTACGGAACCCTTGCAATGTTTTTCTGACCCCCCGATCCCCTTGACTACTCATTTAGTATTTTTAAAGTTATCATATAGTCCGAGGCGTTTGAAACAATCAGAAGTAATAAAGTTACTCTGTGAGGCGCTATCGGGTAAACAACGAATTATGTGCGGTGCGTTATTAATATAATAAACGATAACTTGCGCTGTTGCTAATAGAACCGTTTTGGACGCTGTACACCGTGGTTTAGCATCGCGCTGATCATGACAAGCGTGCGAGAGTTGTCCGCTTGTGTGCGCCGCCAGCGCAATAAACGTCGTACACAACGATACTTCGCACGAAGAAACACGAAAGAAGACGGGGAAGCCACCGTGGCCTGCTCCTGCGACGTAAGTGGGCTAGAAATCGGGTCAAGGTTACCGGATTGGCCCGACAACGGATAACTTTTATCAAAATGTAATAATGAGTGATGTCGTTGATTACATGAACGAAACTTCGTCAATAACAAACAATCACTCGTTTTATGTTTTATACTTAAACAATTAACGCAAGCTTTGTTTTCTTTTACACATTTGAAACGAGCAGTCGGATTTAAATTATTAAAAGCGGGACATTTATAGAAATGGTCGTGTACTATATTACTGCACAGACACTTCTGTGAATTATTATTATTAGATTCCGAGCATGCTACGTAAGATTGCGGATTAGGGACCGAGGTATTATTGCTATTTCGCGATTTATTCGACTTTTGTTTGCTATTATTATTATTAGACGAGCTAGATGAACTAGGCTGCGTATTATGAAATATTCGACACTGATCTTTGATGAAAGAATTAAAACTATCTAGTGTAGGTATTTTATGATTACGTTCCGTCATCTGGAAAGCACGAATTGTTATAGTGTCAAACTTTTTTAAAGCGAGTTGAAGAAACATAAAGTCGGAAAGATCTTTTAATTTTAAGTTTTTAAGGGAACTAGCTGCGGTAACAAAGTTGTCTATAAACAGCTGGAAATTCGAAACAGACGTGGCACCGGACAATTTAAGATTTAAAGCTTGATCAAAGTAAGTAGACGCTAGAACACGAGTATCTTGATACCTATCAAGTAGTGACTGGAATATGACCTGATAGTTCTCAGCACTGGGTGTGACACCTGCAAATACGAACTGGGCCTTCGGTGACAGCTTACCTTTTAAATAGTACAACCTATCAGCATCTGTCAGAGAACCAATATCGTGCACTGTAGACTTATAACTCGCATAGAATAACGGCCAATTTCGTATATCTCATTCAAATGACATAAGCTCAATTGGCGGTAATCTCGGCGCTCGAACCGCCGGTGAGGCAGAAACGGGCTGCGCGGAATATTGACCCTCCAATTATGATTGTATGCGCTTGATGATACAATAAAGATCTTCGAATGAGGTGTACGCCTGATAATTCGGCTGTTCATCAGGATTAATAGAAAGCAATTTTGCGTTATAATCGTCTAACAACTTATGAAAATCTGTTCGAATACTATCTACTATCATACAATAACTAAGAAATGATTCCCTATTATTATCGGAAGTAGCGGCGTAGAGTAGTTTTTGAGCGCTCGTAAATGTTTTGAATACGCTAAAATAAAATATTACGTGTAGCTTCCAAGATTGTCAGCTCTTTTTCTTCCGACATGCATGGCTTCTTTTGTTGCGCCATGTTTACGCAGGTATAAGCTGATGAGACCGAATCAAAATAAGAATACCTAAAGTACCTATTATTTTACCTAAGTAGGTGTTTATGCGGTAGTTATTCGTAAGTAGGCAGCAACTTTAAGGCGGTGGAATTAAAAGGTGCTTGAAATATGGAATTTACAAGACAACTATGATAGTTCCAGTAATAATAATTAGGTAGATATATCAGATTAGTAGGTAGCTACATAAAAGTATATTACCTACAGAAGCGTGCGTGGATGGGTATGTAAATGGACTAGGAGTATAGCTAGGTGCTATAACTACCTAGGTAGGTACTTCTAGAAGATTATTAAGACGCGAGATAAACGAGAGGTTACATATAAACGCAAATGAATCCGACTCGTACGGATCAAAAAATGGTTCGGCGTTGCACCGAAAGTATGTACTAGGCGATTTGGTGATATGGAAAAATTATTAATTATTGTAGACTGTGTAAAGGATGGCTGGTAAATCGCCTAGAAGAGTGGGTGAATGTGAATGAGTATAGGATAGTATAAGGAGACACGCCTTACCTTGACAAAATGGCGGCCGCTCCGGCGTCTTCGAGAGTCGGACCACAAGCTGATCACTCCACTTGGATCCAGCCGGAAGCTGCACAGATCACTCCACTACACCCGCGGGCGGTTTAGTTCTCGTTTATAGTATAAAATAGCGGTAAAATATTGCAGTGCTGCATGTGTTCGTCGCGGCGCGGAGCTGCGCCAGGACACAGCCGGTCAGCGGGACGGTTGATTTTCGACTCGATCGCAGCGTCGTTGAATTCCGCGACCAATTAGAGCTAGGCGTGCCTTTGGGAGGGAAAGGGATAAAAGATCGCTCGTTTTGACACTATCAATAGAAAGATAGATGGTGCCACCCAGGATCATAACTTGACGTAATAAATTATCTGCTCGTAAATAGCAATCCAGCTCACTGATTCTGTGTCTTCTTAATATTACAGAAGCGAAGCTAAGCAGACACATCCGAGCAGCTACACATAACGAAATATGAAGACAAGAAACGAAAACTAAGACAAAAACAGGATTCTTAGGTTTAGCTATTATGTCTCCAGCTGCCAAAATAACTTAAACTTGAGACAAACTGGCGACCCAGAAAACGAAATATATATTTCGAAAAAATTATTGTTATTCCATCCAATCTTACACATATTTATAGTCCAATAACACTGAATCTAAAATTATTGAAGCTTAAATACTCCTGTAAACTAGTAGAGTGCACCAGTGACTTTAGCCAGCTATTTACGAGCTGCACTCACCCAGGAATGTTGATACGAACGTTCTATAGACCCACATGCAATTATCACTAATTACTTACTGCACTTATTACTAACCAGTTTATAATAGAGCTTAGCATAGCACGTTAAGTTATATACCTTACACGGTGTGTGAAGGTCGCTTCATGTTGGCATTATTAAAGCTATAATTGTACAAGCCTCTTGGTAAATTAACCCTGTTCCACTTATTGTGAATTATTCAACGCTCTTCTTAAAAGTTTATTTGTATTTCTTCTGCATATTTTTTTTTGTTTATTGAGACACATTAGGAACTACTTTTGTATCCCAGGTGACTTTACAAACATTCAATCAACAGACTCGTTTCGGTATTGAACCTACAACACGCTACGTTCGACAGTAAGAGCAATAAAATATATTCTGGGCTCTAAATTTCCGCACTAGGAATAAATCCTGTGTTGCGGGGCATTTTACAAAAAATACAACCAACGGTGTTCATTGTGAACACCCAGACTCGAAACAACAATTTATGGATCACACAGCGGCCGCTTAAACCACTATGCCAACTGTGCTAAGTCAAATTATTATGATTTTAACTTGTCCGTTTTACGCAATATTCTTCGTGCAGACTAAAGTTTCCAGTTTGCTGGTCAAGCTCAGCGGTTATCTGACGAGAATCTGTCACAGTGATTTACAAGCCAAACTTTTAGATTCTGCCCGGGAATTATACGCAAGACTCATCCGAAAAATTGAGAATTATTTGACGTAATATGCTCTAGACAAATATTACGAAAAGTGGCCTACTTTTGTGAGGATTAAACTTTTATACAATTTGACAATATTTCGGCATTTTATTCGCCCTTGAAGTGCCTACAACTTTTCTCAAGAAATATGGAGAAATCGTGTATTGAGGTTTTATATCTATCGCTTCTAAAGAACAAATTTCGGAATTGGTCTAGTTCGTTTTCCTGCATGATCGAGAAATGCCTGTAATATAAAATTTTAAAACGTTTTTCCACATCTTTCTCTGGCACAAGCAGGTGAACTTGCAATAAAATTTGAGCAAGAGCGCTATGAAGTAATGCGTGCACGACGTGGTTTAAACAGAACCGTGCTGGAGTATTTGCTAGACGTTAGTTTGTTGTTCGGATTAGCGAGCACGCGAGCAGGCGTGGAGGTCGGAACATTATTATCCTCACCACGTCGCGGCGTGTCGCGGCCCTTTGTCTCCTGCTTACACAACAGCTCAATATAAAGTTGTTGCCGCAAACACACCTGTACCATTTGTTTATAGGCGTGTTGTCTACCGTTGTTATGATTCGTGTAATCCCAGATTTAGTGTCACATCGGCACAAGGTCACGTAAGTTTGTGAAAGCGATCGTCACAAAGGCTGAGGTGACTGTATTGGGCGATTATGAGTTTGACCCAAACGGTTTTGATATTTGTCACTACAACATAAAGCTCTTTATTAATTTGTATTAACAGTGAGAAGCTTACTGAAAGCTGTAATTTCACACGTGGAAGCAAGTTCTTTCTAAGCCTAGTAGACTTGGAAAGGATCTTTATTCTTTATCTCACAGACGATTAACCGCAATTAAGGTCCTTAAGATGGGACTGTAAGCACGAAAATAGGAATAGGTGTTTTTCAACGTTACTGTATATTGTCGTTTGCCACGGATTTTGATAAAAAAAAGGGAATGGTTGGTTCGTTTGTCATCAATGAAGAATAGCATGAGGACACATTTTAATAGTTACATATTCCGTATGAGTAGTAAAAATTAATTCACAGAATTCTAAAGATTTCAATCTAAAGGCAGTTTCTTGTAAGAGTTGAGAATTCTCGTGTCGGCGTTTTGCTGAGATTGGCCGTTGTTATCTCGAAAAATAACCGAAACTTGCTGGGACATAATGCTAAGAAGCATGAGAATACTGAAAATTTGTCCCTAAAAGATTTGGTTTGCCCGTTTTATTTTTGAATACGATTAACAATTATAGATAAATTCTATACATAGGCATTAAACACATAATATCTATCCTAAATTCTCATAAGTGTAACACAGCTTCGTCGCACCGCCGCGTTATTACGTCGCATGCAGGGCTTATACCGCGTGCGACGACAGAGGGCCTCCTTGAGTGACGCCAGTTGCAGCGCGGCCTTATTGAGACACCACGCGGCGATGAATATTCCTGCGCATCCTGGAAAAATTATACTCAATAGCTCTGAATCTATCTATTAAATATTAGGTGCTTTCGATTCAGTAGTAAATTGAGATGGTGAATCAATAAAGCTGTTAAGCTTCATCGTACACATTTTTATAAGGTGGCATAAGTGAGAAGTAGCTTCTTCTCCGAAAAGTTGGCGTAAGAAATCTTTAAAACTTTAGCCCTTTCGCATATTCTGTTTATGATACATTGTTTCTTGTTTTTGTGTTTGAGATTTTGATATGTCGTTAACTTCCTCATATTCTAAACCTTCTTTGGCGCTTATGTTATGCCAATATGTGGAAACTGCTTTTCGGATTGTGTATGGTTTAGTTGTAAGTAATTTTATCTGTATTATATCTGTTTGTTTCCCGAATAAAAATAAAATAAAATAAGTAAAACTTGCTACATTGTTTCTTTCACTTTTCACAATTCATATTGTGTGCTAAAAGAAGCCTTTCTAAACAATATCCCTTGTTATATTCTGTGTACTAATCAAGCATTCGTCAATGTTTGTGTTCGCGTTATAATCACTAAAAATGTATATCACAGTAAACATCGAGGCATGAGTGTTGTAGCTTATGGTCACGCGCCGCGAATGCATAATGCACTAAGTGAGTATTAGCTGCAGGCGCGCGCGTGCGAAGCGGCGCGGAGTGGAGCGGTGTGGAACGGTGCGACGAGGCACGATTTACATGTCAAAGAGTCGCGTCCCAACGTCGCGCCGCCGCCGCGCCACTAACGCGATTATGCCAAGGAACAACGCGTCTGCACGGCAGATATTAAATTGGAACTGCAAATGTAGGCACATGCATTAAATTAGATCCTGACGGGTTATGTACGGGCATGCCAGCCTCTTGTTATTGCGTGGGGCAGGCATAAACTGTTATTGCATGCATCGTTATTGCTTTTATTAATACCTTAGCTGCTTCGTTCGTTCAGAAGCGGGGGCTTGCGTTAACAATTATGACAAATTATGAAATTGCAGTCCATTCGCTCAGGTACATATTGGTTCCTGAACCGGGTAAAAGTGTTATTGTTTGCTTGGGATCAAATTATAAATAACAATGCGCCTCAGCATATATTTACAGCGAAAGGCTGACAACGTATCATGTTTTATATGTAGTTAGTAATTATTTCGGCCACGCACAGGACGTCGTAGCAGAGGTAGGCCTCCCACAAGGTGGACCGACGATCTTGTTGGGGTCGCGGGCAGCGGATGGACGCGGGTGGCTCAGGATTGGTCTATGTGGAGAGCCTTGGGGGAGGCCTATATCTGCTGATATGATGATGATGATGAGTAATTATTTGTGCATGGAAACTGTAGACTGTGCGATGTAAAAAGTGATCAGATGGGCACGACCTGGCTGGCCGCTTCGAGAGTTGGAAGAATGAAAAACTCTACTGTTTTGTTTACGATGTTCGCAATATAAAAAAAGTTTTTCTAGCACTGGGAATGTTGTGTATCACGTGTGTAACTTTACACGCGTGATACAGAAAAATAAACTCCACAATACGTATTGTGTATATTTTACAAAAGTTGAGCTATCTTTAAGCCAGTCAAATCTAACGAGCGCTTCAAGAAAGTGCACTCAGTTAGATTAAAGCGCACCATAAATTAATATCACCCACTATAGACTGAACGCCTCATAAACGCCCATGCTCCTCGCCTATTCCCTGTGGAGTAATCAACTTTCTGACAACACCATGAACCAATAGTAGAAACAAAATATCGAGATCAAACAAAATCTTAATGATATCCTTGGGGGTCGACATCAAGAGTGAACGAAAGAACATTGTGTTTTAAAGAGAAAGGTTTAATGTATGTGGTTTTATCACCTCACTCCGGTTACAGGCGAGTGGTGATCGTAAGTGGAGCAGAATGTGGCGACACACAATCTGCTACGTTTTTATAATTTAACGAATTAAATGGTTTTATACGTTTAATGTATGTAGGTACCTTTGAAGTTATATGAGAGCTATAATCAATCAAGCTTTTAAAGACCAACGATTCTGTTGAGAATGTTAGAAGTGCGTAATGCGGTGGCACGAGATCAGTCTATTTGGAGGCGGCCGATGTTCAGCAGTAGACGTCTTTCAGCTGAGGTGATGATGAAGTTTAAAGTGACAGGTGCATATGTAAATACATATATGTCATACCTGTACTAGAACTCGCTACTGAGGTTGCTGAAAATGCTTCTTTACTCTTTTCCTGCTTTTTTAGATAAGTGACAAGTTTACCTTGATATTATTATAAGAGTAGGTACCGTGGTCTCATCATACGTAGTAATATCTACACTGAGCGTTTAATTTTCACTTCATTTTCCACGGTAGTAAAGCTTTGCTGATTTCAGCATGAATGGGCCGGCTTGACCGGGGAAGTACTACCCTCTCATAGAAAATCGACGTAAAGTAACAGTACCTAAACTGTTGCGTTTCGTTCGGTGAGTGAGAGTGCCGGAGGCCCTATCCCTTATTCCTTCTCCCTCATCCCACTCCTCATCCTATCCCTTTTTCCAACCCCAAGGGGCGGCAACGCACTTGTGACTCCTGTGGTGTTGCTTGTGTCCATGGGCGGCGGTAATTGCTTACCTTCAGGCGATCCGTCTCCTCGTCTGCCGCCTATTATTATAAAAAAAATAAAAATGTTTGCTTAAAAATTACACCACTACTACACGTTGATAGACTCTGTATATATTTTGATATAAAAATAGCATTCAACACTGTTTATAAGATAAACATGAATATAACTAACTACAAGTGATTCAAACTTTCAGTCATTACGTTGAAATATCCTCGAAAAAGAAGAGATCACGGTAGTCTGACGAATGGTAGATTTGGTGCCGAAACCACTGAGTGAGACGAAGTGTGTGCACTTTAAAGTACCTACATTTGTCTGGTTGTGGAGGCATGCTCGCAGCGCCGCTGGGTTAAGAGTTAGAAATGTCGATGACTTGATTAATGAAACAACGAAGTTTCGACGACTAGCGACGCTTGGATCGACCACGGTACTCCTCAGTAGTATGTGCACCATAGTCTTGACACTGTAGTTTTTAGTTATACAACTTTTTTACCATCAACTGTCGTAAGTGAATGTTTTATTTGATGTTAATGATTTTATTACACTGGAAAAACTATAACGGGGTCTTTCTAAAGAGGCATTCAAATGTCTGGTATGGGCAGAGCTTTCCCTATAGGCGTTCGGGGTACTTGCTTAATTATCGTGTCGATGGCCACACTTTATATAGATTTGGTCTAAAATCACCCCGGCGTTCGGGGTGTACCCATTAAAGCCAACGGTGTCCTTCACTTACTACCTCCCAGAGTGACGGCATCATGCGAAAAGCGGAGAGCATTAGGAGCTAACCGTGTAATATTTTCATTTATATGCTTAATTTAAGTACAAAATCAATAACTGAAAATTGAACAACTTTAGGATGCCAAACGAGACTATAAAGGACAACAATACGTAGGAATGTTACGCAGAATTAGTCTATACGGTTGACAATTATAAGCCTAGGCAGTTATCATAAAGGCTAACTAAGTAAACATACATTTAATTTAATCCTCGCAATATTATAGTCGTAATGAAGACATGAAAATCTTGAGACGGCAAACTGACACCTATAACATACGCTTATTGCGTCACTCATTCTGAATTACGGACAACAGTAATGTGTTAATAGCGCACTTACATAACCCCTATATCACTAAATTAAAGGAAAATACACCTTATTCCTCTCGTGTAAGGCTGGTGGTGGATGCATGTTGTTGGTGTGTGATCGTTTACCCAAGGGGGATACTATAAACCAGCGAAGAGAGCCCTCAGTCACGACAACACATACCGCCACTTCGACGAGCATTGTCTGAGGGATCTGCATATTGATTGAACACTACTAAGCGTTGCGAATAGTATTTACTCTCTCCGGTTACAGGCGAGTGGTGATCGTAAGTGGAGCAGAATGTGGCGACACACAATCTGGTACGTTTTTACAATTTAACTATACGAAATTAAATGGTTTTACAGTTTTAATGTATGTTGGTACCTTTGAAATTATATGAGAGCTATAATCAATCAAGCTTTTAAAGACCAACGATTCTGTTGAGAATGTTAGAAGTGCGTAATGCGGTGGCACGAGATCAGTCTATTTGGAGGCGGCCGATGTTCAGCAGTAGACGTCTTTCAGCTGAGGTGATGATGAAGTTTAAAGTGACAGGTGCATAATAATATTTAAATACATATATACAGGGTGTAAAAAGACCCTTAACGAAAACTGAAACCCCATATTGTACCAATTATTACGATATTTTTTTTACTTCGGCACCATACCTGGGAAATTACTGGTTCAGGAGATATTGAGGCTCAAAGTCACGACATTTTTTTTCTAATTATTCCGAAATCATGTTTTGAATGATAAATGTAAACTTTCTTCCAAATAAACATAAACAAAATTTTCAATATTTCCCTAAAATAAACGGCTTTAAAGTTCCCTAAACGCAGTGCATGCCTACTAGTGATCAGCTGAGAGTTCATTCCCCTCTGCCACGCCACCACGTGATCATAAACTGCCGCCGTTAGGGCGATTTCAAACTTGAGTTTTATACGCGCGTACAAGCTGGTTTTTGGAAGCGCATGTAGGCGCGTATAGGCGAGCCTTTTTGGTACACGCGCAAGTCGTACGAGCATTGACGCGCGTCTAAGCTCGTATAAGCGCTATACTGACACGATATCACTACCGTTTTGAGCGAACACACCGAAATATACCCGTTTACGCGAGTCCGGTTTTTTGTAGCGCATAATGTAGCGCGTATCAGCGTGTGTAATCGTGTATGCTGAAACGACCGTTTACGCGCAGAAAAATACGCTAATCTGAAACCGCCCTTAGGTTGACCGTGGCGCACGGTGTAGGTAGATACAGCCGGCGTAGGTACGATGCATTTTTCGTGCAAGCTCGCGCTATACATTGCGGCTAATAAAAAGTGCCTATTTTTATAAGCTTAAAAAAATATTTCGTTTCCCAGGTATTCTTTTCACGTAGTATGACTTGGTATGATGTGCAAAACGAGTAGACTTCGGCTTGGTGATGGGTCTTGTGACACCCTGTATAATACCTGTACTAGAACTCGCTACTGAGGTTGCTGAAAATGCTTCTTTACTCTTTTCCTCCTTTTTTTTAGATAAGTGACAAGTTTACCTTAATATTATTATAAGAGTAGGTACCGTGGTCTGATCATACGTACTAATATCTACGCTGAGCGATTAGTTTTAGCTTAAAAATTACACCACAATTACACGTTGATAGACTCTGTAGGTATCTATATATATAAAAGAAAGTCGTGTTAGTTACACCATTTATAACTCAAGAATGTATTTATATAGCTAATGTTATGAATTGTATAGCACCAAGTTTGTGATAAAATAGAAAGAAATATAAATGGTGGCAACCTGCATGCCTGAAAATTCTCCATAATGTTTTCGAAAGACATGTGAAGTCTGCCAACCCGCACTGAGCCAACATTGTGAACTATTGCTCATACTTTCTCATAGTAAGAAGAGTTTATTTACAGGGCTAATGATGATGATCATTTATAACATAAAAAAGTAGTTCAAATTAACAAACTATATTGTGATAACTAAGTTGTTTTCAAAAGCCTTTTTTAATACATCTACTATACTTAATCTAAGACAAAACATGTTACAAGGACTAAAACATAACATGTATAACCTGCGGCTAGAACACATCTCAACTACTCTATTCGCTCATTTTAACGATGTATATTTAACAGCGATGAAATAACCGTTCGTTCAGTTAATTTTTTTTAAGCAGAACATTATTAAATAGAATATTAATTTGAACTCGCTGAAAGTTTATTCAGTAGGTACTTGTTCTACCTGTTGGCTTACTAGCTAAATGAAAAATCTATTATTGGTAATGCCTGTGGTGTGTTGCTCTCATTTTGCTTTTATTATGCTATGAAATTTATTTTAATACAGAAAAAGATTTTTCTGGTATTGAAAATGTTCGTAAATTTTGATCATTTTGTTTTGTAACCCTGTTCTATCTGATAAAAGCATTAAGAAAGAGACTGCATAAATGGTGTTAGAAAGAGAATGTAAATTATTATAACGAGAATCGCCAAAAACGCCACGTAATAGGGGGCTAGCCAACTGCCGTTACCGGACACAGATTTCAAGCTGCTACTGAGAATTCGGGCAAACTCACTAAAACTTGTGCCCGAACCGTGAATCGATCTCCACCTTGTCGTGGTGGGGGGCTTAGTAACCGTGGCTTGGATACCCGCGGTGAAGCTAGAAGAGATCACGGGAGTGGACGCTCCTTGTAGGCTTGGAGGGGGCCTGCGCAGGATGCGTCCAAAAGTGCGGGTGCGGGGGACAGTTCTGTCTGTCCGCGGTCGTGGGAGGAGAGGCGTATCGGTGTTGCGTTGCCGTGCACCCTACCTCCCGCAACCAAATGGGGGCGCACCATTATTGCATTGCGGTGGGGCCGCAGACTGGGGAAGAGGAGATGCGGTGTTATCAGGTTGCCGTCCTCCCTATCCTCTGCGGTCGCTAGGTGTTTTGGTGGCGGAGCCCAACACCTTAATCCGCCGCCAAGGAGGTTGTGGCCTTCGGGCTATCCGCCGCCGCCAAGGAGGTTGTGGTCTTCGGGCTATCCGCCGGGATGTCAGGGTAGAATGCTAACGCGACCCCCTGGCGCCCCCAAAATGGCGTTGAAGTATGCGCTGTGGTTTTAGTGGGTATTACGGCCTTGTACCCCAGCCGTCGAGTCCCACATAGGTACGTGCATTAATGCATTTCCACACCGAAGAAAAAAAAAAATGCAGCACGGTGTCTGGCAATGTCCCCCGGCAACGGCAATTATGCCTTATTGCGTAGCATCTTCAAATTCGTAACATAATGGCGAAATGTGGGTGTAATATTCCTACCCCATCGAGGATACAGAGAGTCTATTTTATTAGAAGCACAATAATTACAATATATTGGTTACATATAAATAATTCCGTCTAATTAAATCTATCGTCACTCTATGATAAATTCGATTACATTAACGCATCGCAATTCCATTTCCAATGCACTACAGTTAGAATGCCGGATGAAATAGCCATAAAGAATATCGAGCTATAATTTTATTTGAACGTAGCGTTTGTACCGATAGTTATTGTGGCGGTATATTATCTCTCATCGTTTATACGCGCGTAGTTATAAATGTATCCGCAGCGTAAGCGTAGCGACACAACTGCTGAATATACCGCGCTGGTACTTCAGTGACTGAACTATAGGTCGTAAAATTCGTCGGCAAACGCGCCGAACGGTCAGCATTATGTGACGACAGCTAGCATTTGTAGACCATTAAAAAGTTACACTTGGCGTTACCGATGGCTAAGAAGTACGATTTCACAAATTTGGATTAAGCTCTACGTTCGCCCTCGCTAGACATCTAAAAATAAAATCGCGTCATCTGACAAATGCACGCTAAGTCAAAAAAAAATTTACATTTCAATGGACTATTGGTTACGTAACACTCCGCGCGATGCGACGCTTGAAAGAATGTTCAACGTCTCGCCGAACGCGATGTTATTTCAACTGACATATCGTATGAGATTCTAAAACACTACGAGCTCATTAAACCGAACGTTCAGCGCAGTGGTGCAGATGTGTCGCTACACTAAGTGTAGTGTGTGTCGGCTTTCCCGGTGAGTTTTAAAACAGATTGTGTTTACTAGCGCCGTGGTAGCGCACACACCATCGACAGACGTTGAGCAGCTAGCGAAGCAGTGCGTTTAGTTAGACACACTGCACACTGAATGCTTCGCTATCTAACATGATAGTCTGTTCCTAAGTTTGTCGTGATTGGGTACTGTGTACTACAAGGCAAGGTAAAAACAGTTACATGATTTAAATCGACTTTATAATAACATTTATCAGTTCCATCTGTCTGCACTAAAGACAAATTGCGATATCTAAATTAGAAGCGGGTGTCGGAAGTGAAATATATTATTTAGACATCTTATATTGACCGCGGAGACAATGCCATCCAGTGCGTAAAATGACCAACTTTATACTTAGTACTTACATTTGGTATCGTTTCCATTTATTTTAAAATGCAAGCATGTATATGTATATATAAGTTTGGACGGTCTGCTACTTATAACAATGAAACAGTAATACAAATTCAAAGATGTTGTTACTAAGTTTTCACTATGCCAACACGTTACTCCTAGTTGCCAAGAACAAGTTAAGATCACAGCTATTACAACGGTCACTAGCTCCACTAACGATGCTCATTACACACTATTACAAGCCTGTGTCTCACTACAACGGTCGTTGTATTAAGTGTTACTACAACGAGACTAGGTTTATTTTTATTCTGTTCTAGCAGAAGCTCCGATCTGTTTTCCGTGCGTTTCTGTGATACCTATGTTGTAACGTTCAAGTTGAGTCAGAAAATACTTCTTGCCAACCAGTTCGAGGTTTACCGGTTCGCCGTAGAACCACCAATTCGGTATACTAGATGTTACTCTGGCCTAATAAATATCTTCAGGGTAATAGTTACTTATCACATATATATCAGACACTTTTATTCATCAATATCAATCAACAGCCTTGAACAGTCCGCTGCTGGACTAGGCCCTCCTTTGAAAGGAGGAATTGGCCTACTATACCACGCTGGCCAAACGGGTTGGTATAGGGATTGTATCAAGTTTTCCTTCTCTTACAGTGCTGTTCTCTGCATAATATGCTCCCACTGTCGGCTCTTACGACACCCACGGGATGATATGGGGTGGTGACATTCCGTATTCTTAATACGTCACCATACGAATCTTTTAATACCAAAATGTAATTTATTGGCATTCCCAGACGAACAAAGGTTTTCTAAAATTAAAGGCCTGAGCCACATCTGTTGTTCGTTTGTAAGTATTCCTACTCATAATGGATATCTTGTGCCGTTTTCAACCAAGAGTTTCGTTTCAGAGACAAAAAAATGCAGTAATTTTCATATTTTAGTAGTACTTTGGACTTATGTATAGCATCGCCCTGCCACTGTGACGTATGACTACCATCACCACTTTGCGTCTACCATAAGGGCGCGAGGCTCGCGTGCAAATCAATCAGTCGTCAACCCGACACCTGTCTGTGTACCGACGGCTTCCAACCCGCACACAACAGCACGACACCTACCTACGGACATCCTGAGAACACATAGTGCTACTAAATTAAACGTAAATGTCTTGCGAGCTGGCAGCTGGTAGTTCGTCTTGTATGCGAACTTAGTTTATAATGATGATAATGATGTGTTGTATGTAGGTACTATGAAGTAAAAACACCGCCCGTTACTTAGAACGACGATAGTTATTTCAAACGGGTTATATAACTAGCTGATTTTTATTCTAGCTATTGCCAGCTGCCGCCGCAAAGATTTGTGTGGCATACAAAGACATTGAATCGCAGACAAACGAAGCAGTGGTGAGAGGACCACTTAAAATACTGCACTTAACTAGTAGTCTACTACATTTCTATTTGCTCAGGGCCATGAAAATCTAGTAGACTAACTATCTTTAAATGGAGGGTAGGTAAGTTGTCTATTTTTCATAAAGCAAGTGTAGGTCTGTTTACACGCAATGTCCGCTCCAAAAAAAGTAACCACCATATACTATTAGAGGCTCTACAAAACCTATCTCTATAGGCTAGGCTCTATTAAATCAAGGGATTTTATTGATTATAGGCCAAATAAGACTTCAAGGGACTATACAACTATAAAACCATTTAAATTTACATCGTTCAGTTGTAAAAACTGCCACATTCAGCTCTACTCACGATCACCACTCCCGGTAACCGGAGAGAGGTGATAAAACCGCATACATTAACCTTTCGCTTTAAAACACAATGTTCGTTTATTCACTCTTGATGTCGCCCCAAAGGGTATCATTAAGATTTTGTTTGAACTCTGTATTTTGTATTTACTATTGGTTTGTCGTATCGTCAGAAAGTTAATTACTCCACAGAGAGGAGGCGTCCTGCCTTTATGAATCATACGGTCTATAAGATCGGCTTGGTTTTCTTTATCATATACTTTAGTAACACTTCACGAATATTACGAAGGCTTTTCAGTTACAATAGTCTGTAATACAACGCACGGATGGCATAAGGCGTAATGTTTGTCTCTTAACATTAAAGTTTATCCTTACCTTGGAACAAGAAGAAGATCTTTGCTCCGGCGTAGTGTGGGTGTGTAACACACCTCTGCCTACCCCTTCGGGCAAAAAGGTTAGAAGCTTTTTTTTTTGGTGTCGGATTGGAAAATCCTCATTAGGTCCCTCAGTCCTGGGGGGGAAGGACGAAGGGACTGTCAGACTCTTTCTGACTAAAAACCAACCCGTGCTCCTCATGTACCCATGTGTCGGAGGGTAGGGTTTCACCGAAGCATTTCTCGCTACCCCCCCGACGGGTATTGGCCCGCCAGAATGTCAGGCAGGCCCCGAACGAAACCCTCTTGGCGGCGGATGAAGGTGTTGGGCTCCGCCGCCAAAACACCCAGCGGCTGCAGAGGATAGGGAGGACGGCAACGCAACACCGCATCTCCTCTTCCTCTGCGGCCCCACCGCGACGCAACGATGGTGCGCCCCCATTTGGTCGCGGGAGATAGGGCGCGCGGCAACGCAACACCGACACGCCTCTCCTCCCGCGACCGCACCCGACTGCGAGGGACAGACAGAACTGTCCCCCGCACCCGCACCTTGGGACGCATCCTACGCAGGCCTCACTCAAGCCCACGTGGAGCGTCCCCTCCCAGGATCCCGCTTAGCTTCACGGTGTGTGTACCTCAAACCCACGGTTACTGAGCCCTTCCACCACGACAAGGTGGAGATCCCACGGGGGGGGATAAAGGTGTGAAGCTAAGCTATGTTATGGGAACCTGAAACAACAGCTTTGGATAAGATAATTGTGTTAAAGTGAAGGTGTTCATAGATTATGTATTTTTTGTGATGATTTGTGTAAAATTATAGTTCCATAATCATACTTAACTACAACTTCAAAAGATTTATCTATACAGAACATACAAAACAGAAAATAAAATAATTTAGAGGGCGTCATAAAAGTCCTCCACATCGCCGTCGACCGGGAGCGTGCCCAGAGCGCTGGCAGCATTGCCACGTTGTATGGCAATGCTTAACTTTTGGGCCAAGTATATTCCAGCCTTCTGGTAACACGAGGCGTCGACCAGCCTCTTTGCGAGATCTCTAAACAGAGATCAATTACGTATTTGCTTCTCAAATTATATTAGATACTATTTTGATTCTCAACAGTATTTGTAATGAATAAATATCAAATAAAACAAATTTTATCTAATTGTATAATTTATATTACGGGTACTAGACTAACCAATAATAATGAAATAATTCGTTAAGGACAATGTTGGTCCCTTACGAGTTGATAGTGAAAATACAATTACAAACTGAATTATTGTAGATAATTTATCGAAACAGTTCAAATTACAAAATAGCGGTGATAAAGGTAACGTTATGAGTACCGACTATCTAATCTACTAAAACGAGCTTGTTCCAATACAATATATCAAACGTTTCGGATAATCCATACCCTTAGACAAATTTTGTAGGAACAGTACATTAGTTCGATTAAGACATTTTGATAGTCCCACAATATTTAGTATAATATCCAAAATATATTTTTAAATCAAATACTTACATAAACTCATTACTTCGGGTTTAATCTACAAGTATGGAAAACCAAAAGTTATGTGTAACTCATAAATCATAAACAACTGCAGTTTACATACAGTGACAACACGATTTTTATAAACGGTTTCATGAATGGAAACGTATTTGTACACTAGCTGTTTTCCGCGGTTTCACCCGCGTCCTGTGAGAACTACTTCGCGTACCTACCGGTTAATTTATAGCCTACCTTACTCCTTGGTACATCAGCTATCCGCCAATGAAAGTCCCGTCAAAATCGGTCTAGCCGTTCCAGAGATTAGCGAGAACAAACAGACAGACAACAATTTAAAAAAATGTAATTTCGTTATATGTACCTACCGTGTATACATACATATGCATTTAGTAGAAAGCGGTTATTTTAATATTACAAACAGACACTCCAATTTTATTTATATGTGTATAGATAACATCATCGGTAATCTCATCATCACTATCGTCCAAGCGTTACCCCGGTTGCATCCAAGACTTTCTCCTTGGACTCCGGAGTACGCTTAAAGTGAGAGTTTCACCAGGTTTGACAAAATATTAGGTTTTCCATAGATCGACTGCCGTCTGACCTTCGCAACCCAAACGGATAGCGATATTCCAAGGCATACACCAGTATAAGTAGTTTTCTAAACACTATTTAAATGCTGATACACTTTGACCATGAGGAAACTAAGGTTACCCCATTGTACGGAGTAAGCAATACGAGTATTTGCAGCCTCAACAATAACGAACCAGTCTCTTATCAGCTGCCACTATCAGGTCAATTTAAACTTTGCGTCCGTTATCTCATCCTTTTATTCGACGGCCGTATGTAGCTCATATTGTATAGACTCCAAAGATTACGTCGAAGTTCGGTATATTTATGATAGTCCTCTATAGAGTAGCGGTCGAGAGTAACAGCCCCTCCTAAGATTAGGTGTAGGGTACTGATATACATTTTTTTAATCTTGATATATGGGGAACCGATAGATAATATGGATATGACCTAGTGGTTTAATCGGTCGCCTGGCCTTTAGAACTGCGCCGAGTGTAGTGGGTCCGACTCCCACACGAGGCAATATTATGAGTGACCCACAAGTTGTTCTTTCAACTCTGGGTGAACTTTGTGTCTGTTGGGTGAATATTGGTAGTCCGCCACGGCACAAGATATAAGCCCAGTTAGACTTCTTTAAAAAAATAAAACGAAGATGATTTTTAGAATAAAGCGTATCGTCTATATTTTAGATAGCCATTTTAGCAATCGAGATGACATTTTTAACAAAACCCTTTAGTTGGCGACATGAGAATGATTCTTGCCCGCAACCACGCGCCCCGGCGCTTGCGAGCCTCGCTACGAGTGACACACAGCAGTGGGGAGCCCCGCTCGCCCTCTCCCGCTCGCCGGCCTTATATATACCGGTGACACACGTGGTTTGGCCTTTTTCTGCACCGGCGAACACGACAAAGCTGAGTACCCATCCGAAGACCTGTGAAGTGCCAACCTACCACCACGCCCTGGATAATTGTCTCGTCGGCTAATCTCAAGTGTCAGTTTTTTGTGTAACTGGAATATAACGCGAGTTTAAACTTTCCTGGTGATATTTTTTATTTATTTCCCGTAAGACAACCTAATTATCTCCCTTTAATTGCTCGGCGAGTGATCGATCCCGGCTATCCCGTGGAAATCAATCACTCGTGCGACATTGGCGCCCAACGTGGGGCCATAAATCGCAATACAAAGAATGCAATCGACGAATGTGACCTTAGCGCGTCTTTAGAGGACACGTGGCCGCAGTCGAACGATTATAACTCGTTACTTATGCGGTTGATACACAATAATTATCACACGCGGTAACAGAAAAAGTTTTAATATAAAAATGCTTACCATGCGTAGTAAGACAAAATTTGTCTGTTGTGACCGGCTCAACACGCCCGACCTTCCGAGCACAACAAAACAAAAAGAGAAAATGTCTATTGTGGCCGACATAACACCACCGACTTTCCGTCCACAATAAAACAAGCAAAAAGAAACAATAAATGCCACTAAAATAATTACACACTGCTTTGGAACGATTTCACACATACACAAAAAATAAAAAAAAGACTCACCGGCAGCGGATTCTCAACAAAACCCTACCTATAATATTCCCGTGGGCGCCACTGTAACGTAAAAAGACCTTTCTGGTGTCCACTGTTACGATATCCCTACTAGGGTGTGTTTAAATGAGAAACGTGGTTAAATGTTACAATAAAAATTGATTTAATTCTCAATCTCTATTTTCGAGAAGGTACATTCAGCTCTGTTGTCGGCCCACCAACGAAATTGTTCATCTTATAATCTTCGCCGTAAACCGGCAGAATTCAATGTCGGTGATATAGTTTGGCGCAGAACGTTTCTACTTAGTGACAAGGATAAATACTTTAGCAAAAAATTGGCGCCTAAATTTATTAAATGTAAGATTGCCTCAAAAAAGTCACCCCTAGTATACAAACTTAACGACATGGCCGAAAAACCTTTAGGCGAATGGCACATCAAGGATTTAAAGTTGATTAATTACAAAGAATAATAAAAGCATAAAAACAACAATGTAAGACGCATATCTATACAAAATTATAATTACCTACATAATTATTTGTGAAGGCCAACAATGGTTCTTTTGTTTTCGAGTCGAAGCTCACAAGATAATGTATTGTGTTGTGTTAATGATTTATGTAAACATGCTAACATAAAATGAATAATTGTTTCAGTTATAAATTGTAATAAAGTTTATTACATGTAATATTGTTACAAAGAATCTGTTGTTTATCTAACTATCAGTTATGGCTCAGTGATTAAAAAGTTGTTGTCGGATCGGTCTGTGGTTCGATTCTCGCATGTGTATTTTCTTTCCGCAAATCTATTTGTTGAAATGCATCTTGATTGGCGTATTGTTTTTCGCCGTGCCTTGTTCTGAAGTTCTGTTGTTATTCTTATTTCTGTATAAATTCCATAATCAAATTGTTATTATAGGTACCTTATAAACATTCAGGGTAATTAACCGTGCGTCGCGAGCTCGGAACAGTCGAATAGTACCTACCATTTAGAACGTACCTACCTAGTTGTCGTTATGACGCACCCGCGTTCACTCAGCGACGCGCCGATAAATAAATGCCTAACTAATGATTCACCATTGTTTACATTCAAAAGGTGTTTACTGGTCGTGTTGTAGTTATTAATTAGAGCAAAATATTTATTAAATTCTTTCCTTTGACATAGAGCGGTCCGGTCGTGTCTGCGGCTTATATTATTTTTGTTCATCGTTACGAAAAATCTGTTGTTACACCTAACTATATTCAAAAAGTTTACTTATCTAGTGGCAAAGGCCGAACCCAAGATTTTTAAGTCGTAGGGCTAGATCAAGTTTCTTATATCTACAAATCATTATTACCTAATAATTACCCTAAGCGCTTCTCCATAGATTGTTATCTTTAATATTAAGCTATTACACTGGCCTTGGCATTTACATGTAGGTATGTGTGATGAATTATAAATGATAAATGTTTATGTTCAAATTCAGACTGCCGTTGTACGCGTGAAGAATGCAAGCGTGGGTCATTATTATTTAGGTATCCTAATTAGCGTATAGGGTTGTCACTTGTTCAAGGTACTCATGCCCTTGTTTTCTCTAATTTCAGGGAGTATCTTCAGGGCTGCTACGCCCGTTGGGCTAGGGAATTTTCCTTAGGGAAAATCCCGGCCTAACATGTGTGACGTCGTGCCCCGGCGCTTGCGAGCCTCGCTACGAGTGACGCACAGCAGTGGGGAGCCCCGCTCGCCCTCTCCCGCTCGCCGGCCTTATATATACCGGCGACACACGTGGTTTGGCCTTTTTCTGCACCGGCGAACACGACAAAGCTGAGTACCCATCCGAAGACCTGTGAAGTGCCAACCTACCACCACGCCCTGGATAATTGTCTCGTCGGCTAATCTCAAGTGTCAGTTTTTTGTGTAACTGGAATATAACGCGAGTTTAAACTTTCCTGGTGATATTTTTTATTTTTTTCCCGTAAGACAACCTAATTATCTCCCTTTAATTGCTCGGCGAGTGATCGATCCCGGCTATCCCGTGGAAATCAATCACTCGTGCGACAAGGTTAGCCCTATTTATTAACAGCACTATTACTTGGCACGGGCCACTATAAGAAGTGCCATATACCTCCACGCTGATGAATTTTATTGCGCTTTGCCAGATTTCACACGTCTTGAGAAATATTAAGGAGAACAGACACGCAAGTTACCTCATGATGCTTTTCACAGCCAAGCCATAAAACTGACAATTCGGTACCCATTTGTATGCAATTAATATGCTATGCACTGACTTAATGGTGTAAGAGTTAAAAATAAGTGTTTAAAAACACGTAGGAAGTTATTGCTTTTGGTACTTCTAAACATGCTTTTACGCCAATTAGAATCGCCTACCCACTGCTTTAAAGTCAAGGATTTAAAAGGGTTTGAAAAGGATCTGACCAAATATTTATCAGAAGCCACGTGGTAAATAACACCCCCCCGTGGGATCTCCACCTCGTCGTGGTGGGGAGGCTCAGTAACCGTGTCTGGAACCCCGCGGTGGAGCTAAGAGGGATCTCTGGAGTGGACTCTCCACATGGGCTTGGGTGAAGCCTGCGTAGGATGCGTCAATAGGTGCTGGTGCGAGGGACAGTTCTGTCTGTCTCTCGCAGTCGGGCGCGGTCGCCGGAGGACAGACGTGTCGGTGTTGCGTTGCCGCGCGTCCTATCTCCCGCGACCCAATGGGGGCGCACCATCGTTGCGTCGCGGTGGGGCCTCAGAGGAAGAGGAGATGCGGTGTTGCGTTGCCGTCCTCCCTATCCTCTGCGGCCGCTGGGTGTTTTGGCAGCTTCATCCGCCGCCAAGGGGGTTTTGTTCGAGGCCCGCCTGCCCATCTGGCGAGCCAATACCCGTCGGGGGGTAGCGAGGAATGCTTCGGTGATACCCTACCCTCCGACACATGGGTACATGAGGAACACGCGTTGGTTTTTAGTCAGTAAGAGTCTGACAGTCCCCATCGCCCTTCTCCCAGGGTGGAGGGACTCCATGAGGATTTTCCAACCCGACACCAAAAAAATAAGAATAAACAAGATGGTAAATAACAAAAATAAGTCAGATAGTTAAGTAATTACAAACACATCATAAATTTGTATTAAATGTTGCACTTGGGAATAATCATTCTCAATTTTCATTACGATATTAATGACTATCGTATGCATGATATATGTATGTATTGTATGAATGTGTATGTAGGTATATCATTGTATGGCTTGCTCAACAATATCGATTGCTATTTGAGAATAATTTCAAACATAACAGTGTGCGTTCCCTATTGACTGATTTGTAGTGTAAATTCATATGTGCTGATGGATTTACGGTATAGGTAAGTACTACCGAATGATTCATATTCCAAAAAAAAATATATCACTACTCGGGCGATTCAGTTAGTGCATTAATGAAATTACTAGCTTTTAATTTCTCGCATGGAACCTTTAACATAATAGTTACATACACGACGACCTAATAAAAGCGTGTTAAAACATACATATATCTAATAAAGTTGCGTATTAATTTATAACATGTGATTTATTTAAAGTGATTTGTCAGTCGAAGTCTTGTCCAAATCAGTCTAAAGTCTAAGAGTTTTAGAGATCTGCTGAAAAAAAAAAACATAAAAACAGACAAAAATACTAAACCTGTTTTCTTTTTTATGTACCATATAGAAAATTACTAGTGCATTTAGTATAAAATAGCGTTTTTTATTGCGATGTTAAAAACAGACACTTAAGTTTTATTTATTTGTGTAGATATAGCGAATCCAAATAGGATGAGAAGAAATATTTCATTTATAACCTTGAAGCTACTAAGCAGGTACTATAAATAAAGTATTGCATGTATTTTAAACATATGTAGATTTTGATGAATGATCTTACTGGTCGATAGTTTCGATAGCACTTTGACTAATAGCAAGATTTAGTGTAAGGTGTGTTGAATATCTGCGGCTTCGCCTACGTATGAACTGTGCTCTCTTTTTACTTAAGGTTACAGCACCTTTGACAAAGTTTATGAAACATTGTATAATGCTCGGTCTCATATCAACACTGAAAAATCCGTGTGGTGACGGATTAAGAATACGGAATGTCACCACCCCATATCATCCCATGGGTGTCGTAAGAGCCGACAGAGGGAGCATATTATGCAGAGAACAGCACTTTAAGAGAAGGAAAACCTGATACAATCCCTATACCAACCCGTTTGGCCAGCGTGGTATAGTAGGCCAATTCCTCCTTTCAAAGGAGAGGCTGAGTCCAGCAGTGGACTGTTAAAGGCTGATGATGATGATGATGATGACTGAAAAATCACATAATTATAATTAATTAACTCATATTTGCATTTTTATATTCTGTGAAGTTCGTTCACGTGGGAAAATATTTTATTACGTCTTTAAATTTAATTTTATTTAAGACTTCAAAATCGCCCTTGATTTAACCTGAAAGCAAGACAGACAAACATAGTTACTATTTTATAAGTTTCATAATATGTATTTACAAGTAGCATTCATTGAGTTGACTTATATCTGATTCATTCATATCTGTCGCTATTCATATATTTTTAAGTTCAATCACTTTGAATTTAAATAGCATATCCTGTAGAAATAATGCCTATCTGAATCTTCAAAGTGATTTTACTGAATTGTGTGACGTAAGACTTGAGACAATGTTTAATTATATGTAATCAAAGCCTTTTTGTTTTTGGTGTCGGGTTGGAAAATCCTCATGGAGTCCCTCCGCCCTGGGGGGGATGGACGAAGGGGACTGTCAGACTCTTACTGACTAAAAACCAACCCGTGCTCCTCATGTATCCATGTGTCGGAGGGTAGGGTTTCACCGAAGCATTCCTCGCTACCCCCCGACGGGTATTGGCCCGCCAGATGGTCAGACGGGCCCCGGACGAAACCCCTTGGCGGCGGATGAAGGTGTTGGGCTTCGCCGCCAAAACACCCAGCGGCCGCAGAGGATAGGGAGGACAGCAACGCAACACCGCATCTCCTCTTCCTCTGCGGCCCCACCGCGATGCAACGATGGTGCGCCCCCATTTGGTCGCGGGAGATAGGGCACGCGGCAACGCAACACCGACACGCCTCTCCTCTCGCAACCGCACCCGACTGCGAGGGACAGACAGAACTGTACCCCGCACCCGCACCTTGGGATGCATCCTACGCAGGCCTCACGCAAGCCCACGTGGAGCGTCCCCTCCCGGGATCCCGCTTAGCTTCACCGTGGGTGTACCTCAAATCCGAGGTTACTGAGGCCCCCCATCACGACAAGGTGGAGATCCTACGACATATGGGTACATGAGGAGCACGGGTTGGTTTTTAGTCAGTAAGAGTCTGACAGTCCCCATCGCCCTTCTCCCAGGGCGGAGGGACTCCATGAGGATTTTCCAACCCGACACCAAAAAAAATAAAGCCTAATGCCACAGTCCATAACTGTCCTGTGATGATCTTTGACCTTTATGGGCTACTCTTAGACATTCAGGTTTCCACACAATGTTCGCTTTCAACGTTTAGAAAGCGATGACTTAAAATTTTCCACAGCTGTCGATGGGTAAAATAAAAAATGGACGTGTAGATCGAATTACCGAATCAGTTAATTTAATTGTCTAAGGCATTTAGTCTACCCATAGGTACGTTCTGCGTACATTATATGTACATATATCTTCTTCTTTCTCTTAGCGTTATCCCAGTTTCAATCTGGGGTCCGCTTACTAGTCTAAACGGATTTGGCTGAATATTAGCTTTTCCACAGAGCGACTGCCTGTCTGACCTCGGCAACCCGAAGGGATAGCGATATTCCATGGTTTAGACTAGTGTCAGTTTATTTAGAAGGTACTTACGCCCTGTAAAGACTGTCAAAGATCTTCATGACAACGGGACCGACGGCTTAACGTGCTCTCCGAGGCACGGGACAAGCGATAATTAACAATTCAATACGCACTTAACTCCGAAAAGTCATTGGTGCGCGCCGTGGATTCGAACCTATATAAGGATGATTAATAAATCGATTCTTGTATAATTAAAGGTTTGCGTTTTCACAGAGCAAGCCGCATTCACTATAATGTAAATAAATATATCATGACGTAGATTCATTTACAGGGACATGTAGACAGCATGCATGCATGACAGGGCGACTGCTCTTCAGCAAGCGATGACAGATGCATCACATGTTATTATGTTAATTACATACACCTTTACGTGCCGAGTTATTTAGTTGGCGCTTTTATTAATTCGTCATTCCGAAGAGCTTATAAATACATTTTCGTTTTATTCAATAGTAAGTAAGACATAAAAATCATCACACCAACTTTTCCTTTTAAGTAATGAATTAATTAAACCCGTTACATAAATGTTACTTGGTACATGTACAAATCGCGAAAGTTTGAAAACTCTTCACTACACTCAGTGAAGATATACTCGGCTCGAAACTTTTAAAAGCTGAAATAGAGGCCGTCTAGACGAACTGTTCGAGTTGAATCAATGCTCCTTGTCCCAAGTAGTTGTGTGCAGAGTTGGGCGGTGGTGTAGTGCGGCCAACACGCGTAATATCGACTAAATGTATGCGAAACATAAGCAAATCGCGACCGTTTGCCAACACGCTGCACATTTGATGATGTTAACGCAAGCTGTGGATGGTAGCGTATTCGGTTTTTTATTAATGGCATAAGAGGTAAACAAGCATACGTATCGCCTGATGGTAAGTAGTGTAGGGGTGACAAGAAGGGAGAGAGAGCAAGTAAAAGATGAATTGACTGTGTAAGATTGAAAGAGATGACGAACTACAAATAAACCAGGACAAGATTCTAGATATTGTGTATTGTAAACTGAAGTCTTTCTCGTCCCAGTAAACAAATATGTTTCAAGTATTACCTAGCAACATGCTAAGTGAAGCATTTACCCACTTAAACTTTTTCCAACAGTTAAAATCATTTGAAAGTATCGCTTTTGACATACATATGCCTCGTTTTATCGATGCAAAGGTACAATTAATGCTTTTAATACAATTGTTATAGGTATGTACCTTAAAACTTACTACTCATATGTAAATTTTGCTAGCAGCAATCTGAAATGTGTTGACTCGCCGTGTGTACGATAAAATTATACCACCAAGTATTTTTGGACGTAGATATGTACAGTACTCGCCAATCTTTATGGCCACTCTGAATGTAGCTATCAGTACGAACTTGCGCATGGTACAGTCGGGTGGACATTTCATAACCAAGAAAAAATATTTGTAATTATTGAAAATTAATCTCTTCATTTTTCGTTGTTAGATTAGCTATATTATATTGTTTAATTACATATTCAATCAAATTCGATTAATGTAAATTCAGTTAGGTGAAGCGACTATTAAGTTTAGACTTCTTTCCTTCTTCATAAACGTAAATACGTCAAACACCATTTTCCGTGTTTGGCGACGTAAAACATTAACGACCGCGAGGCATGATCAATGAAAATGGTTACTATCTACGGAATTCTATATTCGAATTTCGAACTATAGATAGATCTATAGATTTTACTCGTTTTTGACATATAAGCTCCATAGAAAATATGTCAAACACGAATCTAAAATCTACAGATCTATCTATAGTTCGAATATTGAAAATGGCCGTATATCAGTAGATAGGTACAAATAACAACAAGAAACAACGATAGCTACGAGAAACAACAAATAAGTAAGTAACACTATGAAACTATTCTAAACGCGACGGTACCTACTGTCAGTGCTCAGCGAATATGTGAGTCGTGTACGAACGTAGCACTCACACTAACGCGCGGGAGGCGAGGACGCTAGCGGGTGGAAGACAGCGCACGCGGGCGTGCCCTGCCTCCACGCTCCGCGTACGTCCCGCTGATACCTGATTTTGTATTCTGCGCAGCGCAATGCGGCTAGGTTCGGAGCGGCCATAACGTTTGGCTAGCACTGTACGTCAGTCATTTGTGTGGGCGCGTATACAAATAATGTTTATACGTCGCATGTGTGTGCATACCGGATCACAAGATAACGTTGTGTACATAATCGTGTTTGAACTGACGCTTATCAATGTTACTTTCTACATTTAAATTTCGAAGATTTAAGATGCTGAGATTATCTCCCTTATCGACAGAATTTGAGTTGAATGTATTACGAGTTGTTTAGTATCTATTGTTTTTCGAGTGCTGGCTTCTTTCGCGTAGGTGTCGGCTATAGCTATACAAACGAGTCTATGTCACTCTCCAGTATCTAATTGCCACAAGAACATCGTTGCGTTACGATGTAAAAGAAGAAGCAACGAACAAATACACATTTGAGGTTTGAGGTTTGAGATATATTTATTTCTCATAAGAATTAAACATTCACTTACATGAGAAAGTTCACAATAATATTACACATTTTGTTTGGCGCACAGTAAAAACAAGTTCACAATAATAAATAAAGTGGGGTAGATACAATTAAACTAAAACCGACCAGACATAGACCTTTCATTAGAATTACACAGAGTACGCGCGACTGGAAGCGGCACTTGATAAAATCATGCTTGGGTAACGTGTCTACATTTTTATAACTAGTAGATTTTATCATAAACGTTTTGTATGATTGATATTAATTTTAGTTAAGATTTAAAATTAATTTTATACCTTCTGTTTGCTAATAAATTTGTTAACATAATATCATCGTTATTTCTATATTGTTTATATAGAATTATGTATTTATACATTATATATTTAAGTATGTAATTGAAGTTATTTAAATATAGATACCATTAACTATATTTTAACCGTTTATATTGATACGCGTATTTTATTTTTATTAGTATGTTATTTGATAAAATTATGATGTTTAGTCTATATGTATTTTATATATGTGAAATATTATGACATTGTTTTAGTTTAAATTTACACACATCATGTTAAATTTTTTTTTTCTTTTCTTTTTTTTATCTTCATAATTTATTTAATAAGTAAAATTTTAGCAATTTTTTAAAAGTAATCATAGTTTTTGCCTCTTTGATGTTGTTCGGTAATTTGTTATATAATTTGGCACCGTTATACATAAGACACTTTTTACCATAATTTGTTCGTGGTTTATTTAATAAAATGTCATTTGCTCTTCTTAGTCTAATTTTTTGTACCTGATATTTTTTAGTAAAACTTACTTGCGTGTGAATATCCTTACATAAAATTTTCCTGATTAATATACAGCTGTTGTAGGTATGTGTTTGTGATATATTCATTATTTTTGTTTCTTTATATATTTTGCATGTTGGTGTATCATAGTCGTAATTAAACAATGTTTTAATTAGTTTATTTTGGGCGATTTGTAATGTTTCCAAATTAGTTTTGGCAGCAACACCCCATATTTCGATAAGGTAATCTATATGTGGTTTTATCAGGGAATTATACACATTATATCGAACGTCGCGAGGTAGACATTGGATCATTCTCTTCACTGCCCCCGTCAGGTTACTTAATTTATTTTTAATTTTGTCAATATGAGGTTTCCAAGTAAGATGGCTATCTAATATTAATCCTAGGTATTTTTCTTGGTTAACTTTGCAAATATTTTGGTTATTGATTGTTAATGGTGGGTATGGTAGGATTTTTTTGTTTTTAGCTGTAAATACTATATATCTAGTTTTAGATATATTGATAGTGAGGAGATTGCTCTGGAGCCACATATTTAGACGATTCAAATCACTTTGAGCATCTGTTATAACGGTAGTTATGGAATGTCCAAAGTAAAATAAGGCTGTATCATCAGCATATAGAGATATGTCTCCTTTTAATCCAATATTTTCGATGTCATTTATATAAACCAGGAAAAGAAGGGGTCCTAAAATAGAGCCTTGTGGGATACCAAAACTTAGTTTTGCTGGTCTACTTTTTGTGCTATCGATTTTAACAACCTGACTGCGATTTATGAGGTATGACGCAAAAATATCGTATGCAGTGCCAGTGACACCAATTTCATTTAATTTATTTAATAATATGGTATGGCTTATTGTGTCGAATGCCTTTTTAAGATCGATGAACACACCTAGAGAAATTTGTTTTTTATCTATACTTAGTTGTAATTTTGTTGTAAGATCGATAGTTGCTGAGAGAGTACCAGATTTTGGCCTGAAACCATACTGTTTTTCATACAGAAAATTCTGTTTAGTTAAATAGTCTTCAAGGCGGTTATAAAGTACTCTTTCTTTATTTGCATCCATAATATGTAGAAATATGGATAAATAAAATAGTACGCTTCAGTCTCTAAATTGTAGCTGCCATTAGTATCTGTGAGTATCGGAGTGTGCGAGCCAAGTGCCTCGTGGTGAAAGAATACGGCAACGGGCGGAGTCACGAGGCAACAGCTCACTACCACCTACCTAGTACTGATAATATTCTGCCGATTATCACCTACGAAATGATGGGCCATCAGCAGCAGAGCGGGACTTTCATACAAAACAAGTTTTTTGAATCCAAATTACCTCTTGAAGAAAGTTTTGGTCACTAAATAATGAAAAGATCATCAGGTTTTGGAAAATATATATTTTTAAGACTACCCCCACAGTTCCACACACAGTTGCTTTAAAGAAACAAAATTAAATTAAAATAACTCCAGGAGATCCTATATCGCGCAGTCCTGTACAAATATGCCAACCAACATACACAAAAGAGATTAATCACCGAATCTTCAATTCCCACAATCAATGAATGTGTAATGTGCTCATGTCTCTTCGGTAAGGCGCGGGGACGGTGCAACGACCTTCGTACAGTTTGGGCGCTTTGAAGCGTAACAGTTATGAAGGACACATGCCGACGCGTAAACACCGCGCTTTACGATGCGCTTTTCATCTTGACGGATCACTGGACAACGTCAACCGATCGCAGTGAACACGTCGGTAAATCAATCCAGGTGTCAACATAATGGTAACGGTTTGGAAAAAAATATGCTTTATGACGAGAAAAGATAGAAGGGCAACAGGGCCAAATAGTTTTGTTACTTCTACGCTGACGTATCAAACAAATTGACCAGGATTTTTTTTTAATCTGATCTGCCTTCTATCTACAAACTGAACAAATCCTACAATCTTCAATTTTCCGCTCTCAGTATTAAGTGTCTATATAATGTTCGGAACATTTTATACCATGCATTCGCCAGTAGGTTACTATACCGTGTTAAATTTGCAGGTGAATTTACTTATAATGAAACTTTATCATACTTGTAGTTTGTGTAACGGTTAAAAACGTTCGAAATATTTATGGTAGGCATAAACTTTTCATAAATCACTTTATTATTTGACAAGCTTATCAAATGATACATTAGCATTATGCCACTATCATGAATTTGTTAACTACTACCTGTCTGTATATCAAAAGGACATAATCCTTGTACACAAGTAAGTAAGCGATGGTCATTTATTGTGAAACAGTATCATACTCAGAACATCTCATCGCCACATTGCCAGTCTCATAACGTTTTATGCTAAACCAGAACTATTATCCGCAATCATAATAGCTTAACTTGTACTTGCTTAGATTCTTAACTTCACAGTGGAGAAGGTGCCTAGGAACAAAGTCGGCCATGAAAATAATTATAGGAAGTAACTATTGTGTATCGTAACTTATGTTCTACCACATCATTCACAATTTATGTTTCATTTAAGAATTGTATTTTTATGTTTATAGTGGACATCAGAATTATGCGACCTTGGGCGGTGGGGGTGTGTATGACTCTCTCCTAAATGTGTTTACGGCCTACCCAGTTGAAAACACTGCGGTGTAGGTCGACGTCTCGTAACGTCGGACACACGAGAATCGCGGCTGGCATACCTTGCTGCCAGCCCGCCAAACTCAGAAATTACGTAAACGTACGACAGAACGAAAACGTAAAGCCAACTTGTTTGAGTTTCACATAATACCTAACCTCTGACTAAATTTAATTGTGGCAGAGAGCATAATAAAATTGGAAAGTTATGTATATTTTAGGCTATCATTGCTTCTCTGACACATTTCATAGTTTTAGTAAAGCACGATTTGCCAGTATTCCTTCGTAACAAGGAGACTTCAAAGTTCAATAGCGAGTGTGGTAATTGCAACCAAAAATTTGTTTTGAACAACAGCCATTCAAAAGTTCGTAATGACTTAAGTGGCCATCTTGGAAGTTCGTTCCGCTGAGGAGAGACCACTAACGATGTCTCCGTACATTCTCTCCTGTGTCTATTGCGATGTACCTAATTGGGTGCTTTGCCAGAGTCTGTTTATTGTGTCATGATTATTTCTAACGATTTTGATGTCATAAAGTTCTTTAACTATATGGACTGTGAATGAAATTGATATCAATTGATTTGATTTGTATTTATTTTTTGTTCTGATTGACAACAATATAAATGTAGCTTAAAAACGGCTAGCGACCGAAAGTTTTGCTAAAACAACTATTCTTGAACACGTATTTTATAACAACTCGAAATTATATGATGTATTTGACTATGTCAGTGAGAAGCGACAAATACCAATAAATATAATGTAATTTGTTAAAAGGATAAAACTTAAGTACTCGTATATATCGGAGCATTACCAAAAATACCTACTTATAGTATCCGAGTTTCTGCTTTTGATAATATTATTTTTAATATTATATTGCTTTTAACATAAGAAAATCTGGAAATTGTCTGGACGAACGTGAGGATGGGTAACAAAATTATACTTTAGAGATAAATGAAAACACAGACGGTTTTTCCTTACTTCACTTATAGTACATACCCAAAAGCCGTGTGGTTGACGGCATAGAATACAAGTGTTACCACCTCCTTTCTTCCCGTGGGTGTCGTAAGAGGCGACTAAGGGATAACAATAACACGATGCAAATACCATCATTGCGTAGAGACGGAAAACTGGATTTCAAACCCTATACGACTGCCTCGTTGGTCTGGCGGCATAAATGTGCGCGTGGGATCGGGAGGTCCCGGGTTCGATTCCTGGGTCGGGCGGTGTTATTGGGTTTTTCTGTCACGAAATTCTCAGTAGCCGCACGGAGTCTGGAAATGTGCCCGGTACGGCAATAGGCTCGACCCTTATTACGTGGGACTAAAGTATATCTGGCGAAAAGTGGGTATAGAAATACACCTCTGCCTACCCCTTCGGGGATAAAAGGCGTGACGTTATGTATGTGTATGTATGTACATACCCAATAAGTATCAGATGATTATGTGAGCGACCAAGCATGACTTTGTAACGACAACCAATCTGTGTGACTTCGGGTGGCAAAGTGCCGTCACGGGTACGGAACAACATTGTGACGGCATCGTATAAAGGTTTGGGTTCGGCATGGACAAGGTGTTAAGGCATTAAGACGTCGAAACAAACGCAATGCATATAGAGTGGCAGTAGTTCTTGCATCACACCATCCTGCTGTAAGTCTTTTAATCACAATAGTAACGTTTCAGAACTCAGTCACGCCATGTAGCCGTCATGTTACGTTACTGCTTCGACCACAAAGTGCCAAACGTTTAGAATGGCTTTCAACAGTACAATGACACCTAACACAAACACTCGACCAAAACCACATTAAAAAAATATTAGCGTTTAAGGCTTACTTCGCGTGCGACAGTCGCCGCGTGCAATCTGTTCACGTTATACAATCTTTGCATTTGTTTGCGGCCTCGAATCGGCATATTTCATATCTGTAGCGACGAAAAACTTTATGAATAAAATATTTTAGAGCACGCACGCTACATATTAAGCGAGTATGTATAATTACAATTAGTGACACGACATTCGTGTCAAAGACGAAAACCACGGCGCAAGTTTGTTGAAGGGTAAGTGTATAAGTATAATATATTTAGGTATTCGTAACACTAAACTAATGCGTAGGACTCATAAAATTACCGTTACATGTAACATCACTTAGTAGAATGTAGGATAACTTTATTTTAAATTAAGACTCGAGGGTTTGATTTTCGGTGCGAGTATTGAGTCGTTACCTACGAACGTTGGACATAATGTATACTCTAGTTTTAGAACTTTATATTTCAGCAGATTTGTACCAAAATAATCTAGCTCTTAAATTTGCTTAGTCAGTACCTACTAGGTTTAACCTTTCGCCGAGCATAACATTTTACTTTACTAAGAAATTATCCTGAGAAGCAAAATTGGAACTTAGAAATTGTATATCGCCGTGATTAGATTTTATTGAAAGTGGTATCGGTTTTAATGCGACGATTTTATTTTGCCAGAAATTCATTAATGTAGCTCGAAAGTAGATACCTTAAACTGAGTAAATGACAAACTTGATTAAAACCACGGCTCGTTAATCGTACACACGCCTGCTTACAAGCTAGTCATCCTAATAAAAAGAAAGGTATCAAGAAATTTATTTCTTTTACATACGCTTTAATGAAGTCCACTGTTACTATTGTACTGTGTTATGAAATCTAAGAAGCTAGATTTCACCTACTTCTTGTTTTTCTATCATAATAATAATCCTAACGCTATTCCGGTTATATTCAAGACTTGACATTGGAGTCCAGTGTCCGCTTTCTCGTCTAACTAGATTCGACATAATACTAGAATTTCCAATAATGTGTGTGTAACCCAATACCCTTGTAACTCGCCACAGAATGAGATTACTTATCCAGTGCAGCACACACTGCACAACATACAAGACTCGTTTAATCCGATGATAGACCGCCGGCAAACAAACAAGCAAGGGCCGCAGTAGTCAATATTTAGGGAGCGTTGTCCGCTGCGATATCATTTAATACACTTTTTAGCGTCGCTCCATGACGCGGCATGTGTGTCAATCTCGTGCCAAGTATGGTAATATTCACAAACTTTGCCAATAAAGGGGCTGTGGGGCGCCCCAAATTGCGGTAGTAAGGGGGCCCGACCCCTTGAGCCCTGTTTGTCCACTGGCTTAACGCCGCGACAGGCGGCCGACGCTCAACACGGCGTCTCAGAATCAAAGGCTTTCTCTGAAATGATGTTAATTAAAACTGTCTCAAGAAGGGATTTTTGTACATTTATCTTTTAAATTTTTTGCTAATTAGATTTCTGGGTATCAAATAGACTATATTATTTTGAAACACTTACTGACAAACCACACATTTCTCTAGTTACGATGCTATTTAAATACTTACATATTTATGATGATAGATGGAATGGTAGGTTTTGGTGGAATGATAGATAGATCAATTTCATTATATCCAAAGGAAAACATTTAAAACAAGTGAGGGGCTATTAATTAAATGATCATAATTATGATATGCACCGCAGTATCAATAACTTTCAAAACAAATTGTTAACACGTTTGCTTACATGATACAGTGATACCGGTATCGGTTTTAGTAGTAGTAGTCATGTGGATTTTAGAATGTGATATTGGGTTTATTTACTGTTTTGCTGATTTATATCTGTACCAGGTTGAAGCACAGGTAAGTGATGATTATTTTACCCAATTTATTTTTATAGTCTAAGACATTGATTTTATTGTTTTGTGTAGGCAACAATCCGTATTCTCAAAAAGTAAATTGATATACTTCCCATTGAAATGAGTTTGAATATAATAAAGCTGATGTGTTTGATTATTTGGCCGCGTCAATTTGTGGAGCTACAAATACCTATCAGATTTTAGAACTATGATTGCATAAATAATTATGATTGGCTTGGATTGGCTCATTCACGAGGAAGACCATAAGAATATAACATCTCGCTGTGATTCTAAGGATCTTAAAAAGAAAAAGAAGAATTTGAGCTCACGAAAGATGTGATAGGACGCGCCGACGCGCGACGCGGCGATGGTTCAATTGACGAAGTACTCGTATGGCGAATGAAACAAATAAAGTGCATAAAGTCTAATAGGATTTCTATAATAAATAGCGACAATCCCACAAGTGGGTGTAAAATACAGTATTGTACTTAAACAATACTTTTATTTGGCAATATACAGCAGCCGAGTCTTTGTGCTCCTTGAAGTTTGTTCTTAGTTTGGCAACGAAGCAAATCTAAGAACAAGATCGTGTTAGTTATTTTGTTGCCAAATGTTCATCTTCCACTTCACCGCCTCTATGTCTTTTCTACTGTATCTTCAAGACACTGCTTTTAGGGCCATGATGACATTTGTTTGAATATATCTTTACATGGAAAATGTTTGCTACGTTTTACGTCTTCAGTGTCAGAGTATTTTTTGACGACTCACATACGGTCACCTGATCCTAAACTCGAGGGATATTGTATTATGGCAATCAGATTACTGATTAACATACTTAATTATACAATATTAATTACAGCCACATATAGAACAAATTTAATAAACGTGTTTACCTAATAAAGTTTTGTCTTGGGTGGGAATGGAACTTAGACTTTCAGCTAAGCGGTCATGGTCAACATTAGACCAACTTGCGAGCAGATTTAAAAAAAGTGCAAAATATATATTACTATTACCTCTATTGTAGTGAGATATGCAACAACTGGTGTGAATGATAAGTTCTTTAATATTAACATCTTTCTATGTTCACAACAAACGTTACTGTGAAAAATATATGCAGCTTTCCGGCAAAACAATATTATACATTTACTAGAATATCTATAAAAATATCAAATTGCATTCGAACAAACACAATATTATAATTTATTCACAACACTATCTTTTAACAAAAGTAACACAACACACAACATTTTTTATATCGTTTAACAAAACAATGCACCAGACTTTTAGAGCATGTCTGTTATAAGCCACACTGCCGGTAGCCGTCCATCAAACAAGTATTTATATTTAAAGTTAACAAAATTTAAAGTGAACTATTTTGTTAACAGGAACAATTAATCACCTAAGAAATGTACCATATATTGTATACCTAATGTTTATGCAGGGTACCTGTGTAAACATTCGCTATTCAAGTAGTCACAGACAAGTATAGTCAAGTGGGGGGTACTAGCTCAGAGCAAGTGGGTCTGCAACACAACACGTACAACTCAACGGTCTTCTTATCTTTATAATTTGATGAACTTCCCTTTCAGATTAAATTTTCCTATAATCAAGTGGAATTATTCAGTAGTTGAATGCGAAACGATATTATAAATTCAATGGATACTCCCTAAGACGGTCGGAGACACAATTAACGAATAATCTGATGACAATCAATGTTTGCCCGGTTATTGGATACTTTGGAACGATGTTTGTTTACCGAGTTTCGAGCTGATAGGATAAAGATATTATAAGGGATAAAGAAAAACCTTTACAAGGAAATATTGATCTTTTGAAGTTGTTTAACAGTTTTCACAATGGGTTAGATAAAAACATTATTTGTTTTGTCAAGTTTTGAAGAGTTACACAAAGTGTAATGTAGTTTTCTATAGTAGGTGTTATCAGACTACAACATTAATTATAAAAAAACTGAAATGATCCTGAAAGTCCGTTCGTCGGCTATCGCGAAATACGATGATGCTCTGATGTATAGGCTACCTATGTATGTTACTGCATCATTGCAACAAAATCAGTTCAGTACTTAGATTTTGTATGAAAAAGTAACAAAAGTCTATCCAGCGTCACTAAATTGTATTTGGTAGGACTGTATTTATTGGAACTAAATTGCTGTAAGTCGGTGTCGTAGTATCAATAAATATTTGTAACACAATTTTGATCTCATCGGAAGCTTAAAGTAACGTTGTAACTGAGTGCCATTATACGCTCTTTTTTCGACAGAACGTAATTCCAGTGGGCCACGGAATTTCTAGTAACAAAAAGAATAGCCTCGTATATAAAAAGACATTTATAATTCAAATATTCAGAGCCAGTGGGCAATAGTCAACAGTTTCATTCCACGTGGCTACAATATATCCCGCTTACGCAAAATTACACTTTACTGAAATGTTTCATTTTAAACCGCGTTTTTTGGTTGTATTTTATGGCTATTAAGTATGAAGTTTTCACGTAAAATATTTTTTAAGTATATTCGCGCTCAAAAGATAGCAGATACCATCGTCGGTAGCATTAGTAATTTTCGGTTCATCTACATAAAAATAAATTCACAGACTTTTTAGAAGTTAAAAATTCTGTTTTATGCAGAAGCGTAAGTGCGCGTAGCCTGACTACAGACATTAAGCCATGTATTCACTAGGGGACAAAGTCGCTCGACTTATCGCGAACAGTCGCAGGACATTTACGTGCGACTGTCCCGCAACAATGTCGACCGGCATTTCGCTCGTCCACATACCGGCATTGTGATCAAGATGTCGCCTAAGTGTTAACACAGTTTCGTTGGTAGTGTGGACCAACGAAGTGTGCTATATTCGCGGGTAGTCGCGGAATAAATAGCAACACACGTCCTCATAAGTCAAATGCCGTCGGCAAATGCCGAGGGACACGAAGTCGCGCAAGGTCGACGCTATCGGAGCGTCGACAAGCGACTTGTTCCCCGACACGTAGATGTCGCCTGCGATGTCGGGCGATGTCCCCCGCGACGTCGCTCAACACGTAGAATTCGTGTCGGACGACAAGGTCGCGGGACAAATGTCCCCTAATGAATACGAGGCTTAAGTCGGTAAGGTGTCGTTGTCGCCGTCGACACGTCGCGATGTCGTCAAGACGAGGTTACGAGATCATTTTATGATGGGTGTAAAATTACGAGTCTATGATAAAAATGTTGTAGCCTGCTCGGGACGTTTGACGGCCTTCAAGTTTTAAGGTCTTTACTTTGTCTGCGATGAATAGGTTATTTGGGGCATACAGATCTATTGGATATTTATATTTTACTTCTCAAGATTATACCTGCTGAAAGTTAAATATGCACTGAAAGAAAATTATAAAGATTAACTATCTCAACTAACTGTATTACACAGCAAACGAACGTGTATCAAGAATCGTCTATATATGTGAATAAAGTCAGTCATATGTTTGTTTGCGGAAACATCATAGATTAAACGGTTTCCAAATTATATTCTACCGAAAATTTTACTAACATCCTATCTCACAGAAACGTATAACAAAAGTGTACTTTATTCAGAATATTCTTTTTCAGCATTGCGAGAGATAGAGACGGCTTATAAAAAATAAATCAATATGTCAATCTCAGATTGAATTGAGAGTACTTTGTACAGAATTTATTTTATCTGTATTTGAGATCGTTGAGACGTCACCGAGCATTCTCGCAACAGCTTCTTTGTCCAACACAGCCGGCGGTAAACGAAGTTTCATGAACAATTTATTTTTATGTTACGAAGTGTTATTTTCAATCATCATCAAGTCAGCGATACGCTGAGAATCGTAATTGTTCGACAATTTATGCGCGATTGCGACTAATTGCTCCATAAATTGCAACTGTCGTAGCTACCTGTTGCTTGAGGCCGTCTTCCTTGCTTTTTATTAAATTCTTCACAAAAACTCGTCATAATATTTCTCTCTGAACGTATCTACGAGGCGACAGGAAAATATTTTGAAATCGTCTCGACTACAATCCTTTATTAAAAAGAATCGTTTATTTTTGATGCGACTTGGAAGTGGGAGAGGGTGAAAACTGAAAAGATGTGTTGAAGTCAGTTCAGTGAAAAAAGGAAGGATGGAGTTTGAAAATACGTTTGAGAGACTACTTAGAAAAATGCTTTAAATCTAAACCTTTGGGGATTGATGTGATAAATGAGGACACTGCCGCTCGGTCTGGATCGAAAATTTGTAGAAAATTGGTTTGGAGATAATTTGAAATTTGGTGATGTAGCCGGATAAAATTATTTGAACTAAGTTGAGTTTGGTGAAATAATTATGTTTAAAGAATATGCTTAATAACAATTAATCCCTGATTTACGTAACCAACGGGCGGCAAGCTTATCGATCGCGGAGAATATTAGCGGGCCATCCACTAACGTTCATTTCTTCTGACTTGTCCCGTTGTGCAATCCGTACAGAAAAGCGACGGGATAAAATAAAACCGTTAAAGCCACTAATTAAACCACAATCCTACGTTCTTTCCCCTGACTTTATCACGACACGCCAGTCCGACAGGAAAAACAATCCTTCAATGACCATACACACGTTTAGGTACATTCCTGTCAGTTTGCATCTTGTCAGTCCTGCCGAGGGATTGCGTGTCTGTGGATGGTTATAATCCTATAATTTTATGAAGATTGTTGTCATTTAAAAGGAATGCTCGTCATTTTGAATTATCTTTATGGATTATTTTCATTTTGCAGCAACATGTGTACCCGTAAGCAATAGATTGCTATTGCTACATCAATCAGATCAATGTATTGCTATGAGTTTTATTGCGAGTGAATATCTATTTACCTAAACCTAAATTTCAACTGCCTCTGTGGTCCTGCGGTAGTGTAAGCGACTGCGGATCATGAGGTCTCAGGTTCGATTCTCGGATCGAACAAAACTGATGGTTTTTCTGTTAGGAATTATCCAACAGAAGTTCGGCGTCAGGGAGTTGGCGGTGTATACTATAGATTAGTATAGATTATTGATATCTCATCGTTAGTGGTTTCGTTATTCGAGGTTACGTGACTTCGGTGAAAAGTAATTCGTGTTAAGGTGCATTTGTTGTCAAGTAATTCGATTTGGTGAATTCGAGATTTAGTTATTCGAGATCGTGTGACTACGGCGTTATGATATTCGTTGTAACGTGCATTCGTTGTCAAGTACTTCGTGGTAGTGAGATTACGGTGACGTGGTATTCGTTGTTACATTTTCGGTTTCACGTATCGCACCCTCGCTACGGTGTCACACCCCTGTGCCTTGGAAAGCACGTTAAGCCGTTGGTCCTGCGCCCAATCTCTCTCCGGTCGTGTCGCATGTGGCGTCCCATCGGACTATGAGAGTGAGGGAATAGAGAGTGCACTTGTGTTGGCGCACACACTTGTGCACTATAATATGTCCCGCGCAGATGGCAAGTCTCATGTATAGACAAGCCGCCGTGGGCGAAATCCATCGGGAGGACATTATTATTATTATTAAACCTAAAAGAAGACATAGAATGTGGGTTAAAAAGTGGTTATTAGAAAAGGAGAAATCTAGTGTTATAAGACTTTTAAATGGCATGCGATATCTAATATCTTGATTTGACGACCGGTTGGCGCAACGGGAGTGTAAGCGACTGCAACACCGAAGGTTGCGGATTCGATTCCCGCTCAAGTCAAACATTTGTGTGCATGAACATGGATGTTTGTCTTGGTCTGGGTGTTTCTATGTATATGTATGTATTTACAATAAAAAAAGTATATATGTATGTTCATCCATTATCTAGTACCCATAGTACAAGCTCTGCTTAGTTTGGGACTATATGTATAGATGGTGATGTGTGTATGTGGTAGAATATATAAAAAAAAAACATTTCTGATATCATCTTTATCGTCTATTTCTTGGGAATCCATTTTATACTTCCGGGACGAAGACGAACACAAAATGATAACAAACGAGCAGTCAATCACGCCGGACAAATAAACAGGCACTAACTTGATCACATCGCGCGTCACGTCCTTCGCGACGGGAGGGATGGCGGTGTTTTAATACCGTCATTCTTTCTTGCTCTTGCAAATCCACTGGCGTTCATTCCGTAAGGATTGTAGATTCCGGCAGGAATGAACGTTAGTGGATGGGCCGCTATTGAGTGGCGGTTTATTGGGTCACTGACAAATGGTGATGGTAACATACTTAGATGAAAAACTGTTAATTACACATTTGCATCCTCGAATTGACTATCTTTATCTTTTAGACATTGCCTTTCTGATTTTAGCTCTAAAGAGAAGGATTTTTCTTCTGCCGTGGCATATACTTGTTAAACTCGCTGTGTCTATTAATATCATCTTTCGAATAACCCATTTCGTTGTTCTCTGACCCACTTTTTCTTTATTTCCATCCATATTTACCATTTTGCCTTTCCCTCGTCCTAATATGATATGTACTACTTTATACGAAGCGTGCGATGCACGCATGATGGATGATGGATCGACAATGTGAAGGATTTGATAAAATTTGGCATATGGCACATGCCTATTTAAAGAGCGCTAAAGCTGTAGGCCAAAATCAAAACAAAGAATATTAAACTCTTATGCTTATAATATTAGCCCTGTATATAAACTGACTGGACTAGACGTTTTTCGAAAACATGATAGAGAACTTTTAATATTTCAGAAACTTAGCTTTCAGTGCTTAGCCAGCGATTATAAACGACACTACCCAAAAGCGGTGCGAGCCGTGTATGTGAATCCGAGACTTTGACACTTAACTATCACTGACTATTCTTCTATAACAGGCTTTTTTTTCTAGATAGCTCGATATAATAATATGTAGGTATGTAGTTGTTGTAAAAATAATCCATGTACAAGGCTATTATATTACCAAAGAATATCAATCAGTGTTCAGTAAAGGTCAAAGGCACGATCAATTCGAGTGGTTTGCAGTTGTCGACAACATTTGAGTCACAAACGGCATTCGAGCACACGCCGCTTGAATATTCTACGATGATTCTGTTGGAATGTTCTGTTCGGTTCAAAAGTTCTTAGGACTTTGTATATAGTGAAATTACAATTATTGGTATTACAAATCACTTTATTTCAAACTAGTTTTTCAGTTCAAAAGTAAAGTAAAACTTTAGAAATTTGGAGTAATCCTGGCGTGTCTTATGATGAAGATGGAGTATTTCAGTTGCAGCAGTAGCCAAATTTTATTATAGAGTGTTAGATTGTATTAGATATGGTAATAATTGTAACATGTTGTAAACGAGTTATGTTTTAAAGTTTCTTATAGTGTTGCTATATAGAAAGTTACAAAGATATAAATGAGAGCATGGCATCATTTATATTTGTTCACACACTCTGCGGCTCCATAGTTCTAAATAATTAGCACGTTATTAAGGCACATATCCATAGAGTAGATAAATCGCTTACCACACTCTATACTAAATTCATATTGCACTAGTTAGTTAATTTCAAACCTCTACCGCCAATGAGCGTACATCAAAATAACTGCCCACCAACAATCTGCCACTTAAGCACCGCACAAAACATTTACCTAGCAACATACTGCCCTTATTCGTCCACAATGAGGCTGCTATACTTCAGTAATTAGGTGACGATCTCATAAACCGTGATAAAGGCACGTCACCTCATCAGTGTTCGAACGATCCAGCCGGGGCTATTATCACATACTTTGTTACCAACATACTGCTGTTAATATAAACGTAAATATGCCACATAATACCTGATTTAAGCATTTTATCGCACCACCCTCATTGGGGATTTGGTTTTTGTTGACTTCTTTGTAATGAATACGAGAAAATTTTTCTTTTTTCCTTGCTTTCCTTGTAGGTTGTGTACTATTTTGTATATTCAACCAATTTAACTGCGCCTATCAAAGTTATACCGCTCTGCTAAATTGTAACCAGTTTGGGCAACTGAAGCATAGAAATGCTGCCCATTTGGCTGTCTGAAGGTAATGATGTATAATTTTAGTCACCATAAAGAAAAAAAATATTGGGGTAATTTATTTGCCGTTGCCGTTGTTTGAGGGTCCAATATTTCGGCGGTATTGCAAGCAGTAATAACTCGGATGCATTCATAGCATTGATGCATTGAATTGACTAGCGTTACAAACTTTAATAGACTGCCAGCTTACAGTAGAACGGGACAGGGTTTATAGCCATTAGGTCAGCTTTGAGCTTCCAACACAACGCAAAGCTGTTGTGAATAGCTATCCATTGATAGCTATTCATAGGCGTTTAGGCTAGCCATTTGGCGTTATTAGACTCAAATATTTTCCAAATTTGTTGATGCTCAAATAGTGTCTCAGTAATATGTAACTGGCAACATATTCAATTAAATTGAGAAAATTTACAAAGGAAATTTGCCTCCAGTTTATCCAACCAGGAGCCGGTGAGCACGGTACAGAAGACATTTATAACAATACACTGCAGTACAATTTCACAGCGCGTACACTTTGGCAGGACTGATATACAAATGGCGATATGTCGGGTACACGTATATTTCACAGGCGCCCCTGGCTCCTGGCGTACAAGTTAGTTGGTGTGCGCCTCAGTAAACAATCAGTCGCAACTCTCTGTTTACTAAACGTTTAAACGTCATATTCATGTTTCTAAGCAGTACGAAATATCTATCGACTGCGGAGTTTTTCATAGTAATATTGCATACTCACTTACCAAAACAAAACTAAAACAAAAGTTACCTTACTAAGAGTTTGACGATCATAAGCATCGAGAACTTAGTGCAAAAATGTGTTTGACTTACACTTGAATTTTATGCAAATTGTACCAAACACCAAAATAAAGTAATCTTATTTTCACAACTATCACAACGTACGCGATCGTCTATAGCCTCAAATCAAACATGAGAGCAGTCATCACTACCATTTTGTAGGATGCGATTAGGCTGCGTCACGGTGACGCGGCCGGCGGGCCACTCGGGGCTTCAGGCCACTTAGTGGCACACGCGAACAATCTGCGCCAATATGTGGCCTCCCGTCTGATGAGTGGCTTTTTGATAACTTTGGTGGACGTGTATGTACGTTCTTATGAGCTTTTGCTATTTTAGCGTTTTCTAGGAGAAAAAGTTTAATGCATTAGAAATTCACAGAGACAACATAATAATATAAATATTTAGTTGTCAAGCTGAACTAGAAGCACGTACTAGTACTACGTACGTACGTAATACTTTTATTTCCCACGTATTTCAGATTCATATTACAACGATAATAAAATGGTGTCATAACAAGAGTTCCTATTAATTAACCCAGATACTTTGGTAAAAGTTTGTACTTCTGCCGGTTGTACCTATTTATTCTGCTAGAATTTTTCTGTAACAGAACCGGGATTATCTATCTGTCGTCGCGCCTGACTCCCATTGAGGTAGGCAGACCATGGAATGCCAAATGCTGCGGCATTCCATGGTCTCTTCGACATCCATTAATCTCATCGTCTTTTAATTTGTACTGGGACTCAACTACATTATATAAAATATTTAATTACAATACATATCATTATAATCAGTCTGTAGTGGTTGCAATGTTTGTCTATTCACGACCCGCAGGTCGTAAGTGCGATTTCAACATGATACAATGATTTGTTTGGTGTGGACATTTCTGATCGGAGTCTGAGTCTGTTTTTTGAATGTTTGTAAGGTATTAACTTCCATTCTATTTTACTTTTTACAGCACGTTTTAAAACATTTCATATTTTTTTTAACAATTTGTGCGAAAAACAAGCACCTACCAGCAGAACATTAAAATGAAGTTTGGGTACATCTTAATATATAAAATCCTTGCGTTACTTACTGTCTGACAGACACGCTACAGCCGACACTATTGGGCGCAGGAAGCTGAAATTTGGCATGTATGTTCCTTGGAGACCGTATGGAGTGCACAAAGAAGGGATTTTCTGAAATTCCCACGGGATCGGCCAAAAATCGTAAATTTAAAAAAATTGCAGGCGTAGCTGCTGGCGTCCTCTAGTTAGTTTATAGTTTCACCAGTATTTTTTACTTTGTAATAGTGCATTCAATATTATTGTTTCATTTTCTTAAAGTTCTTTTAAATAATTAACTAATGTACAATACTGGCTGGCTGTTTCATTACGTTTTACTTTCAAAAACAACATCAGATAATATTTTCTTCTGTAATTACAGTTTGGACTTTTGTTCATAACTCTCTTCATTCCCTTTCGCAGTCACTTCTACCTCATACAACAAGTTGAAGTCACTCCTTCGCACGCATAAGGGTGCATCCCCTCGCGATCAAGTTTTATGAACTTGTTATGTATATTGTGCCCAACAGACATACAAATAAATAATACAGAAATATCGTACTGTTATTCCTGCTTTTTTTTCGTTATATTGAAGTAATAAAGGGGAAGGGGTCCATGATTTTTGTGTGTTTCGATTTAGTCTAAATGGATAACATGCTTTGCAACAAGGTATTTCCTCATACGTACAAGCACAGAATTTGATGAAGCGAGAGATGAAGAGTGATGGAAGAATTTTACGTGCGTGTAACAATACATGTTTTACGGTGCGGTTAGAAATAAACAAACACCTGTTTCAAAGTTTAAGGAAAATCAACCCCATGGGAGTAAAAATATTTTCGTTGAAATTTGGTTTTCAACGAAGCAAAAGTTTCAAGTGTTTGAAATATGCAGACTCTAAAGCTGGCATTATAAAAAATACATATTTGCCTGTTTAATAATCTAAATAATAGCAAAGTAATTATTATGGTTAAAATTTCTGCTATTAAATAAGGAATTATTCAACTTATTCACTATGCCATAGACTGGGCCAACGGTATTTCATTAAGTTGTGCTTAGAGTTTATCTTACGAGTTACATTCACGGAATCCGTCAGGAAGGAATTCATAATTATGTTCATATGCTACAAGTTCAGCTATACTGAGTATTGTCTAAGTTTTGAAGCGTAGACGTTATCTTTCATTCTGAGACTGTATTGGTAATGTTGATGGTCTATCATTTCGATTCTATGCGAGTTATAAATACACAGACATTCTTTTTTTAAAATTCTGTATGTCGTCGTTCCTTTTATTATCTTTGTAGAGACCAACTTTCTTTTTTAATTTCTTTCTTTCCTATTCAGTTAAACCTTGAGTTTTTGGAACTCAAACGCAAATTGAGTTGAGTTTGAACTTAATTCATCATATAACTCGTGATTGCGGCACTTTAGTTTCTTTCATTTTATGCATTGCCTTTAATTATACCTATTTAATTTGTACATTGGCATTATTTTAATCCTGACAGTTTAATCATGTTTATACTGAAGTAAAATTAGAATGTTGTAAGATGTCTAAATTTTATATAAAAAACCTCAAAGTCATCATCACCCTAGCGTTATCCCGGTTGCATCCAAGACTTATTCGCCTTGGAGCCCGAGATCCGCTTTCTGGTCTAACCAGATATGACAGAATATCAACTTTTCCAGAGAGCGACTGTCGTCTGACCTTCGCAACCCAAAGGGATAGCGATACTCCATGGTTTAGACCAGTATCAATTTATTTGAGAGTACTGACTCCCCGTAACGACTGTCAAAGATCTTCATGACAGCCGGGACCCATGGTTTAACGTGCTCTCTGAGGCACGGGGCAAGCGATAATTAACAATCGACACGGCCGTCGGTGATATTATTATTGGCGTTTAGAAGATAATACTCAGTATAATATCGTTCAATCCCACAACCTTCGGGCTCGGGGCTTCGCTAAAAGCAAAGTTGAGCCGATATTGTATCGATACAAGTACTGCGTATTGCAGGCCGATACTTTGCAACTTATAATGGATCGCTGCCCCTTCCTCATAAATATCGATGCAGATAAATGGGGTAAAAACTTACGATCCCTACTTCTCTCCCATCTTCTTTTGAACGATCTCTTCGGAGTTTTAAGCCTTCGTACATACAGTCATATATCTCATATGAATACAAGTATGCTGAGTCAAGTATGATTATGGGCATACCTACTTGGTGATTTACTTATTATGGACATAGAACAGTTGAAAAGTACCTAAGTTTATAAATAGGTTTTTAATTACTCTTAAAATGAGCACCTATTCGTTTAAAATATCGAATAATCTAAACAAAATATTTCAACACATTTAGAAAATAATAGTTTTTGTCGAACGAACCCTGTTATTTCATAAACCTCGTACAGGTAGTGGCCTCACAACTCTGGGCGGTTATATCCACAGTCACGCATAACTAGTTACCATACCGTTGGTAGAAGTCTCACGAAACATCGACTAAATTATGGGGTGCCTTCAGCCATATCGAATATTTTATGTTGAAGAGAATTGATTTTTCAGCACATGATATAATAAAATAAATACTATTTGTAGTGTTATTAAGTGAAAAACTATTAATTCAATAGCAAGCTAAAAAATATCTTGACCTCACACAACCTTCTTCTTTCTTGCAAAATGTAACACGACAAAAGCGCTGTGCTATTATTGTTTAGCCTAAGTAGGTTAGTTTATATTTACTACAATATTTTCTTCTATTACGTAATATAATGACCTTGAAATAAAAAGCTTAAGGTCGATGTAAGCTGTCTGTAATGTTTCGACTGACTCGCAATGATGGTGGTCCCAAATTGACTTCCTCAGTTCTTTTATGTGATAATGACCCAATAAAATTAAAATTGTATAAGTATTTACTAATTGCTAAAGTTCAAAATCGTTTATGTTCATATTAACCCCTATTACGTACATCTGAAACAAACTTAGTGAGTAAGTGATACGTGTTACTTATAATTACCTTCGACCTATAGGGAATATGGAGCTGTAAAGCTAATCTCAAATTAAAGCGTTGGAGACTTACGCGAAACTTTAAAATAGTTCTGAAGCTGGACAAAGTTGCGGCGCTAACTAGTCTACGAGAACTTTCTCTGAGCTATGTATCACACAAGAATTCACCCACGGCTCCGCCTGCATAGGAGTGTTTTTCACCCTTAACCCATGAGAAGGCGCGCCCTAAAAAGTTACACGAGCAGGCGCGCGTGAGCAAAACTCTCACGTTACTTCAAATGACGTTTTCATTGAGATCAAGTATTTATATTTGGTATAAATTTGCATGTTTTAATAAATTAAACGTCTTTGTTTATTTAAACAAAGTGTTTTATTAATAGTGAATAACAAAAAAAAGGCAGTCTTATGTGCGAACTAAAAAAATATTACACTTTGGCCTTAATATTTGGCTAAATTTACATAAACAATATATAAAAAACCAAAATCACAATAGAAATGGAATGATTTTATCTTTCACGATATCTTGAGTTATGAGTCTTTCATAATGCATATGGCACATAAAAGTAACATGCTCAGGGCACACTGATATAAAGCACAAAATACATGCTTTTTTAACGCAATTTGCGAATGTGGCATATAGGAAGTGTGGGATTTTGCGAAAGTGGCATTGTACGCCTAATACTACTGGTATCCGCCTAATCTACTAGTGATAACAATTGGTTTGCCTAGCATATTCCTATGCATATTTTGATTCTCTAATGCTCTTTCTTAGGTGTTCGCTCAGATAAGACCGCGCAAGTTTTAAGCCACTATATATTTTTCCCTGCTCATGTTACAGAGTTACGCCTATACAAAAAGAAAATACACCTATTGAGATTTTTCATGAATATATAAAAATCTTGCGTTACTGACTGACTGACAGACAAGCTACAGCCAAAAATACGGGGCGCAAGAAGCTGAAATTTAGGCGTATGTTCCTTGGTTACTACAGGAATGTCCTAAGAGGGGATTTCCCGAAACTCCCACGAGATCCGGCGGAAACAGTTAATGTGCGGGCGTAGCTGCGGACATCCTCTAGTTTGATATAGGTCTCAAGATGTTACAACACATAGGGCGAAACCACCCATTCTCCTTTGAGACGCTTGCCGATCACCTATTGTAGATTTTATTTACTGTAAGAAACAAATAAAACATGTAAATAATATATCCACTAAGTTAATCAATAACTGTGCACAATAACTACGAAAAAACAATCAAATCAATTTTGTTATAAAGAAAAAAATACTTACACGAACGGGTGCGCGATGAGCAAAATGCCGCGGTTCACGATGCATCTCACACGAACCCATCACCACGTAGTCGTGTTGGCACTGAGCACCGCGGAAGTTGCGTCAGGGGAGAGGGGGTGAAATTTTAGGAAGGTATTGTGAAGCTTGTAGTGCCACAGTATAGCTAAAGTTGTGGTGGTGAAATTTTCGGAAATGAATTTGTGCGTGACCAAAATGCTTATAGCGCGCCTTCTCACGGGTTAAGAAAGGAATTTCCAAACATCTTCTCTTAGTGCTCTCAGCTCCTAAAGGCACATTTGTATGTTAGTTTCAGCTTTTTATGCCCAGTATCTTTAGCTGTGCGTGCATCTGTCACTCAGTAACGCAAAAATTTATATACACAGACTAAAAGACTCGCAGCTACTCCCGAAAATTATTCTTTAATTTAACCGTGTCAGCCCGATTCCTTGAGAATTTCGAGAAATCCCTTCTAAGTGCACCCCTACGGTCCCCAAGGAACTTACATGCCAAACAGCCACTGGTGGTAGTATTTTCAGCTAGGCTTCGTCAGTTATCGTCATACAGAAGACAGTGTGTCATCTTTATTGATTCTAAGGAAACGTAAGGAGACATGTAACTCGACTAATTTGGACATTCTAACAGAAACAACAGAGCAAACGTTCGGCGTGACCTAGTTACTCGATCGCAAAAAATGTGCTCAGAACGATACGTATCTCGGTCACAACGTAAGGTACATTGCCTTCTATATTTGTAAAGTACTTTTAATAACTGCTGTTGAGCTACACTCACTGACGAATGTTCAATATTACGAGTATTATAAACGCGAATTTCTGAGAATGGATGAATTATTGTTACTCTTTCACGCACAAAGTAGAGAACGGATTGTAATCAACCTTTGCTATAATATTATAGGTTCTTATAGATCTAGCTTATGGGCATCTTTAGCTTCAAGAATTGACTCCTACGTGGAAAAGCCGCAGTAAAAGCTAGTTATCTATAGTAATTAGTGACAGAATTTCGGCTAGAGATTTTAAACGACATAACCAAAATCATAGTGAAAGTTGTAAAGCTGTAAGGCCTTCCCGTGTAGTGGCGGGGTCACGCGATTCGCGGATAGCATACTTTTCCGTGACCCCGCCCGGGACTGGCCCGAGGTTGGTGTTGGCAGGCCCCGCCTCGTTATGCTACTTGGGAGGCGGCACGGACACTACGTCGCCTCCTTGCCTATTAGCAGACGGGGAGCAGCCCCAGCGCTCGCCGTCCGCAGGCACTTAAACGGCCGCAGAGGATAGGGAGGACGGCAACCTGACAACACCGCATCTCCTCTTCCTCTGCGGCCCCACCGCAATGCATCAACTGGTGCGCCCCTATTTGGTCGCGGGAGATAGGGCGCGGGGCAACGCAACACTGACACGCCTCTCATTCCGCGACCGTGCCCAACTGCGAGGGACAGACAGAACTTTCCCCCGCATCCGCATCTAGGGAAGCATCCTACGCAGGTCTCACCAAAGTCCATGTGGAGCGTCAACTCCTGGGATTTCGTTTAGCTTCACCGTGGGTGTCCAAACCACGGTGTGACGTCGCATCGAGCGATGCACACTACAGCGCTGGCCCCTACCACTTCTCCTGCCGGCCGCTCCCCTCCCAGCGGCAAATAAATACAGTGGCGCGACAGCGAACCGCCCCTCTTGGATCCTGGACGCTGCCAAAGTTAAGTGCTGCCTTCTGTTCTGGAGGACCGAAGTCTCGTCAGCCTGCCTGCCTACCCTGCCCTGAGTCTTAAACTTAGCTCTAATCTAATTGCTACCGGGTTATATTGTGTTACGCTTCCGAATATAATATCTTGTAACCAACAAATAGTATTTAATTTCTCTGCATTACACATGTCTACTACGTAACTCTACAGGCATATAGGTACCCACACCTTATAAACGTTACACTGGCGCCAAACAGTTTTAAGGGCTCAGGCATCTGACTCGGCTTCTGGTCGCTTCCTTTTTCTGTGTGTAAGTGTGTTCACTGTCGGTAAGTCGTTGATTTTTTTCTAAATGTGTTAGCTAAATTATAACGCATTATTCAGGCAAGATAGTCGACTAAAGGCTTGCGCCACATCTTATGTACTTTTATAACTTCTTTTCTAACCCAAATTCGTTAGACTAAGTAACGGTTTTGGGAATTATTTTAATTGTACAATTACATTTTTTATGTGAGGGTAGATTCCGCTAACTTGTTTACTTGATACATAATATAAATCTTTTTTTCAACGACCCACTGTGAATATAATTACATTACCATTTAATTTATTGTTATATTATAAGTATAACCCCTGTGTGAGTGACTTTTGGTGCTGTTAGGTTAATCTTTTATCTGTTTAATCTTTTTCTAAGTAACTTAGCAATGTCTTTTAAAATTAACTTCAATCATTTGATAAAATCGGAGCTGGTTTATGAACTGATTATTCGGGGAGGTGACAAATCTGGTTCCGTAGCCGAGCTGCGCCAGCAGATAGCGACACTAGCGTCTCAGTTTCCCTCTGAAACTATTTTGGATTCGGATTTAGACCCCGAAGAGGAAATTTCGGCTATCCGGAATTCCTTAACTAGGGCTACAAATAATATTTCTCTGCTTAGATCACAATTTGACCAAAACCTCTATTCGTGCACAGGATCTATTCTCAACCATATTTACTTTAGATTGAATAGACTGGATCTGGACCGCCTTTCTGATACCGACTCGGTTGGATAGTTTCGAGCAATTACCGCAATCAGTTAGCTATTTTTAAATCTTTGATTTCGGGTACATCTGAACCAACTTCGCACGTAGTACAAAAGGACTGCTCTGTATCTACCCCCGTCGTTTCTGATGACTTTAAGTAGGATCGTAAATTGTTTTCCGAACTCGCTAAATTTAAATATAATGGCAAGTCTTGTGTTCGCGGGTTCATTGAAAAATTAATGAGTTTATGCAGGCTAGGTGTATTCCCGAAAATAAAATGTTACTATTTGCTTTTGAGATATTTACGGGCGATGCATTGTTCTGGTATCGTTCGCTCAAAGAACAGGTTTCTAGTTGGAGTGAATTGTGTTGTCTTTTAAAGCGTGATTTTAGCCCGACTGACTATGATTTTAAAATTTTAAACGAAATTAGGTTTCGCCTTCAAGCTGAGGACGAAAATATAACACTTTTTGTTGCTAAAATGCAGGGTATGTTTTCTCGTCTTGATGTGCCTATTAGTGAGTCTGAAAAATTAGATATTTTGTTGCGTAATGTCCTGCCATGTTACAATCAAACTATTTTAATGGCTAAGGTGGCCGATATCCCGAGTCTCGTTAGTGTTTGTCGTGAATTTGAGACCTTTCATAAACGAACTAAAGACCATCGGGAATCTTCCAAAGCCACACCCAATATCTTGTTGCCCGAGTTTGACCACCAACCTCAAAAACCTAATTTTTCTAATTACAAACCAAAAAATGATTATAATAATTCAAATAAAAAAGTTTAACGCTCCACCACAGATAAACGCTATCAACCGGTTGTCGTTTTTATTAGTGGTGGGTACCACTAATAAAAACGACAACCGGTTCTGTCCCAGGTGTCGATACAATTCTCATAATTTGTATAATTGTCGCCAACCACACTTTTTAATTTGTTTTAAATGCGGTCTAAAAGGTTTTCGTGTGTCTGATTGTCCTAAATGTAATCCTAAAGCTAATAACCCAAAAAAGCTAATAAGCGAGGATTGGGGAATAAATAAATCAAATAATTTCAATAAAACCGAGTGGAATAATTGGTTAAATTATTTAAAAAAAATTTTTAACTGTTATAGTCTATCCTCAATCCGCAATTCTAATATAGAATACTCGCCTTATATTTCTGTTATTGTAAATGGTAAACCTATAGTCGGCCTGTTGGATTCTGGCTCATGTGTTACAATCTTGGGTAACAATTCTCATAATTTCTTTTTAAATAATGAGTATCAGTTGGATTGTGCTCAGCCTTTGAGTTTGGTAACCGCTGGTGGTGAAAAATTGTGTTCTTTAGGGTCTATCTCTTTTCCTATTGAATTTCAAAATAAAACAATTTCTCTGAATTTTCATGTAGTGCCAGGGATTAAAAATAGTTTAATTCTCGGTATGGATTTTTGGCGAATTTTTAATTTATTTCCTAACCATTTAGAGTCGGTGTTGTTATTGAATGAAACGGATTCACAAGTTACTGAGCTGTGGACCGATGACTCGCCGCACCTTGTGTCTTATAATAATTTATCTATTGAACAGAGAGCTGCCGCTGATAACATTATTTCTAAATTTTCCGATATTTCTTATAAAAAGCGGGGTCTCGGTTGTACAACTCTCATTACTCACTCTATTGACACAGGCGATAGCCCAACTATTCGTCAGCGTTATTATCGTATGTCTCCCGATAAACAACGCATTTTGATACAACAACTAGACGAAATGTTGAAGGAAGATGTCGTAGAACCCTCTGAGAGTCCGTGGTCTAACCCGGTTATTCTAATCCCTAAAAAGAACGGCGAACTAAGATTTTGCTTAGATAGTCGTAAATTGAATTCTGTTACTAGAAAAGGTGCTTATAATTTGCCCTACATTTCGGAAATTCTAGATAACTTGAGAGATGCTAAATAATAATAATAATAATAATATTCTACCACATTCACACAACACCATCTAGCCCAAACTAAGCAGAGCTTGTACTATGGGTACTAGACAATGGATAAACATACATATATACTTTTTTTTTTTTTGTAAATACATACATATTATACATAGAAACACCCAGACCAAGACAAACATCCATGTTCACGCACACAAATGTTTGACTTGAGCGGGAATCGAACCCGCGACCTTCGGCGTGGCAGTCGCTTACACTCCCGCTGCGCCAACCGGTCGTCAAAATAAATACCTATCTAGTTTAGATATTTCTAAATGTTTCTGGCAGACGTTAATTAAAGAGGAGGATCGTTTTAAGACCGCTTTCTATGTACCTACTCGTGGCACGCTTCATTTAAAAAGGATGGCGTTTGGTCTAACAAACGCACCCGCAACTCAGCAACGTTTAGTCGACACTTTGTTTTACGGTCCTGAATTTGAAAACAAGGTCTTCTGTTTTATCGACGACATTGTATGTATATCGTCAACGTTTGAAGAACATATTACGCTTTTATTACGTATTTTCGAAAAATTGAAACTGGCAAATCTCACTATAAACTTAGATAAGTGTAATTTCTTTCGGGATAAAATAAAATATTTAGGTTACGTTGTCGATTCGCAAGGATGCGGATCCTGATAAAATTGATGCCATAATTAATTACCCTACCCCTTCTAATAAAAAGGAACTACGTCGTTTTCTGGGCGTGGCTTCATGGTATAGGCGATTTATTCCAAATTTTAGTCGTATATCGTCACCTCTAAACAAATTAACCTCTCAAGGTAAAAAGGCTCCCCCTTTTTGTTGGTCTAAAGAGGCGGACCAGGCTTTTATCAAATTGAAAGATTGCTTGTCCTCTCCTTCTATTTTATCTTGTCCGGACTACTCCGAACCTTTTGAGATACATACGGACGCCAGCGACTACGGCGTAGGCGCTGTCCTCTGCCAGGTTTTGAAGGGCGAAGAAAAAATCATAGCCTATTACAGTAAGTATCTGTCTGATGCTGAAAAGAATTACAGCGCTACTGAGCGCGAGGCACTCGCTGTGTTATCTGCCATTGAGCACTGGCATTGTTATGTCGATAACGGTAAAAAGTTTATTGTTTACACTGATCACGCTGCGCTCAAATAGTTTCTAAAACATAATAATCCTACTGGTCGTTTGGCCAGATGGGGTGTTCGTCTTTCGTCGTACAATTTTGAGATTCGACATCGTCGTGGTTCAGACAACGTATTGCCCGACCTCCTGTCTCGTTCTGTTCCCTTTGTAGCCATTATCAATGATAATGACATTACTCCTAATTTAAACCTAACACTCCCAATGTCTACTAACGACTCGTGGTATCTAAACATTTATAAAGGTTGTCTAAACAATCCCACATCTTTCGTGGACTACCAAATTATTAATAATAAATTATATCGTTTTAAAAAGTGTCTAAATCCTTTAACTCGAGATTTTCAATGGAAAGAGGTTATTCCGTCTGAAAAAAGATCTAATATTATTGCTGAGAACCATTCGCTGCCCACGGCTGGTCACCTAGGTATTTTTAAAACCTACAAGCGCTTGGCATTAAATTATTACTGGCCGAATATGTATTCCGACGTCGTTAAGGCTGTGAATTCGTGTGATGTTTGTATAGCTCACAAACATCAAAACCATTCAACCTTAGGTCATATGGGTAGATCTAAGTCTTGTTATAAAGCATTCCAGATGTTAAGCATTGATCTAATTGGTCCACTACCTACTTCAGAAGACTAAACAATTTTATTTTTGTTGTTTCTTGTTGTTTTTCCAAATATTGTATGCTTTTTCCCATTAAACGAGCTGCTGCCGAAATAATTACTAAAATTTTAGAAGAAAATGTTTTTTTGGTCCATGGTATTCCGTCAAATATTGTTCTCGATAATGGTAAGCAATTCATTAGTACTACATTTAAAAATTTGATAACTAAATACAAAATTCCTAACTTGCACTATACGCCGCTGTATACACCCCATGTAAACACAGTCGAGCGTTATAATAAAACTATTATGACGGCTATTTCTACTTTTATCGAACGAGATCAGCGCGTTTGGGATCTAGTCGTTCCTAAGATTCAGTTTGCAATAAATTGCGCAGTAAACGAGGTAACTGGCTATTCTCCATCTTTTCTGGTCTTTGGTCGTGAATTAGTTACTTGCGGGTCACACTATGTGGTCAACAAATCTGACCCTAATAATGTCTTCGAACCGCGTGATACATATGCGGAGGCCCTCGGCCATTTGTCTCCTATCTTCGAAAAGGTACAGGCCGCTTTGATAGCCGCTCATCAACGTAATTGTAATTCTTATAATCTTCGTCGTAAACCGGCCGAATTTAATGTCGGCGATATTGTGTGGCGGCGTACTTACTATTTAAGCGACAAAGACAAATATTTCAATAGGAAACTCGCTCCTAAATTTATTAAATGCAAAGTTGTAGCTAAAAAGTCTCTTTAGTTTACAAATTGTCTGATATGACTGGCAAGCCAGTTGGCGAATGGCATATTAAAGATTTAAAATTAATTAATTACAAACAATAATTATTAATCTTATAAAAAAAAAACTCGCCAAATTTTTGTTATAATTACTTCTGCTCACACACAGTCCATAATGGTCGTTATAGTAATACCGAATTTTTCTATCTTTAAAATCTTTTTTGTTTTGACTCATTGGTTAAAACTGTAATCAACAGCGTCTCACGGGTTCGAAGTTTCTTGAATCTATTTGTTGTGCCAATCACCTTGTTTACGTTATAAAGTATGCTCGGAGATATTAATATTAAACAATTCTATTTAGCGAGCCGCTAGCGCGCTTTCTAAATAATACCTTATCCCGCGCACATAAGGCTTACTCTCGTCTACATTCGTCTCGACTACCTGCGTTGAGTTTTATGACCTGTCACTCACTCTTTTGTTGTCGCGTTGACCTTTTTATTTTAATTGTTTTATGCAGTAATATTATAACAGATATTCCATAAACTGAGCAGCTCTTTTGTATTTTGTTTAACTTAACTTATATAAAAGAATTCTAAACTATTGTTTTGAAGTGTCACTAATAAATATTGTTACGAGCTGGGGTTTGTGATAAATTATATACACTATGCCAGAAAAACTGCACTTTATTCACTAACACAATAACACTAGATTCACACACTTATTTTCAAAACACTAATAAAACACACTACTCACACCACTAGAACAACACTAAACACTTCCGACTTATTTCTCTTCGCTTCTTGATCGCTGTCGATTCTTCCAATTGTAACTGTGTCCATTCCGTTCGGTCGCGCTCTATTTATACTGGCCGGGTAACATCACTAGCGCATTCTAGATGCTTCTACAAAACTGTCGAAATAATCTCGAATAGTCTATTACTCGATACAGTAACGCCATCTAGTACAGAGTAGCTGAATTACATTTAAACCACCGATACATTCAATCTCTTCTAGTATTCACCGATAGATGGCGTAACACTGCCCCCCTCTTAAACGTGTTTGTCTCGAACATCGTTGGACCCATGGTAACAAGCCAACCGGTCCACATGAACTATCTTCGGTGCACCTCGCGACCCCTTCTGGATTCGATAGGTGACGTCGTTCATCCTGGTAATTATGCGATATGGCCCGTCCCATCTGGCTTGTAACTTAGGCGATTTGCCTTTGCTACGTACTGGGTTATGAAGCCACCCCAATGATCCCTCGTCGAAGCCTTTGTTGTTTGCCTTCCGGTCGTAGCGAGTCTTCATCTTTTCAGACATCTGTTGTCCTGACTCCCTGATGTGCTCGTATACGTCGTTCATCTTGTTGCGTAGCTCGGTCGCGTAATCCGTTACATTGCGTGGAGATTCTGGCGGAATACCGGTGATTAAGTCTGCTGGTAAACGTAATTCTCTGACGAAATTGGCAAAAGCTGGTGTTACTCCTGTGGTTTCGTGAACAGCACTGCGATATGACAGAAGGAATGGTTGGATGTGCTTATCCCAATCTTTTTGTTTGCTCTCCACGACCTTCGCCAGGTACCTTTCCAGTGATTAGTTAAATCGTTCAACCATGCCATCTGATTGCGGGTGATAAGCCGTGGTCCTGGTTTTATGTGCACCCATCACGCGACAAGTCTCCTTGAACACCTCGGATTCGAAGTTCCGGCCTTGATCGCTGTGGATTTCCAAGGGTACCCCGAATCGACAAAAGACTTCATGCACCAGCTTGTCGGCCACTGTGGTAGCTTCTTGATTTGGGATTGCAAACACTTCAGGCCACTTTGTGAATTAATCCATCACAACCAAGAAGTATTTGTTTCCATCCTGGCTCTCGGGAAACGGCCCAGCGACATCCAAGGCTATGCGCTCCCATGGGGCTCCCACATTGTACACCTTTAATGCACCTCTGCTTCGAGTATGTGGCCCCTTGACAGCCGCACAACTTGTGCATTTGCGGCACCAATCCTCGACGTCATCCCGACAGTGGAGCCAATAAAACCGCTCCCGGATTTTAGTAAGGGTCTTCTTAACTCCCATGTGACCTCCCGAAGCACCATTGTGATAGAGCTGCAAGACTTCCGGCACCTTAGTTTTGGGCACTACCATTTGCAAATGGCACTGGTTACCGCGAGCGTTTTCCCATTTGCGGCACAGAACTCCATCCTGGACGACCAAGCTTTCCCACTGTGCCCAGTAACTCTTGGTGATAGGGCTCATTGCTGCGATATCACTCCATTTGGGCCTAGGAGCGCCTGATTTCTTCCATTCAAGAATCGGCTGTATATCCTTGTCATCTTGCTGAGCACTCTGCAAAGCTTCTCTCCATTCGTCGCTTAGATCCGTCTTTAACATCCTCACTAGCGCTGCCTGCTTCGCTTCCTGTCGGGCACAATGTTTGCGTTGGTCGGGGTAAGGCCTACACGTCAGAGCATCTGCTCTACGTCGCTCTTGCCGCCAGACAGGTACGTCAGGTAACCCCTTCGGTGGAGAGAGGGTACCAACGTGCCGCTTACGCTTTGGGCAGCTCAAGCGGATATGGCCTCTTTCCCCGCAGTTGTAGCACCGTGGTGAAGAAACAACTTCCCTTATACGGTAAGTTCGATCCTCTTGATGCGCTGCTTCCACCTCCAGAGCGTAGGCCAAGGCTGCCTTCAGGGACTTGAAGTGCCCAAGTTTTACCACTGCTCTAACTTCCAGGTCCCGGATCCCATCCGTAAACGCTTGTACGAGGTTCCCGTCAATGAGCGCAAGCGACGACTGGTATGCCTTCCTGACCAGCCTTTCCACCTCTAGAGCCCACTGCTGCAGAGTTTCTCCGGTGCGTTGTGTCCTGTTCTTCAGCTGAGCACGATACACATGTTCGAGGTGCGCGTCTCCGTACCTCACCTCCAACGCCTCCAGAAGCTTCTCGTAGGTGACGTCTTGCCCGAGTGCCTCCAACACCGTCAAGGCCTGATCACGAAGGCCCAAGGTTAGGGCGGTGAAGGCCTGTTCTTTGTTCCACCCATTCGCTCGCATTACGGCCTCAAACTGAACCTTGTATGCAACCCACGATGACGAGCCATCAAAGGGTGGAACCTTAAACCAACGAGGCGAGGGCGCCACAGCTGCAGGTGTAACGTCGTTGGTCTCAAGCCCACGCAATTTCTTCTTCAATCTGGCAATACGGGTCTCGAGCTGGTCACGTACACACGGTACACTCGTGTACACGCTTCTCAATGTCGCTGATACGGGCCTCGTGCTGCTGAAGTTCCTCCTTGACCACCTTCAGGTCCTTCCCTACAGCGGCGCTGAGGTCCTTCATAAGCACCACCTGCTCCTCTAGGCGGCGCGCGTGCTCCTCTTGACGGCGAGCCTGCTCCTGTTGACGGCGGTCCTGCTCCTCCTTGTTGCGCTGTAGCTGTTCCTCCAGGCGGCGAGCCTGCTCCTCCTGACGGCGGGCCTGCTCCTCTTGACGGCGAGCCCGCTCCTCCTTGTTGCGCTGTAGCTGTTCCTCCAGGCGGCGCGCGTGCTCCTCTTGACGGCGAGCCCGCTCCTCCTTGTTGCGCTGTAGCTGTTCCTCCATGCGGCGCGCGTGCTCCTGCATGAACGCCATCAGAGCCGCGATGTCGGGCACCGCCACGGAGTGTGCGCTTGCAGGCTCCACTGCAGCCGCGGAGTCGCCTGGTCCACCAGACGATGGAGAAGGAACGTCTCCGAAGCGTCTCTGGTCCAGGTCTTGCTGGCGCTGGTTCCTGGTACGCACACCTTCAGTTTCTTCCTTCGGCATAACCGGCATAATTTATCCCACTTCTGACACCAATTTGTTACGAGCTGGGGTTCGTGATAAATTATATCTGTGTCTATTACTCGATACAGTAACGCCATCTAGTACAGAGTAGCTGAATTACCTTTAAACCACCGATACATTCAATCTCTTCTAGTATTCACCGATAAATGGCGTAACAATATTAACTATTTATTCAAGACTATCTCAGTTATGCTTACGTGTAATCCTCGACGTGTTTTGCATTCAAGCAGGAACCGGATTGATTGGTATGATAGCTAGTGCACTGGTTGTGAGTGTGTCTGCCATGTGTGCGAGATATGAAGGATTTTTTTGTTGTTAAAGGGGTCCATTGAATGCGTGATGTATGAATGGTTGGGGGGATTATACATAACCAAATTTCTTTTAGGTGGTATTTGGCACTTAAAAGACTGACTCCACTTCTCCTTCTCTGTTCCAGGCGCTGTCGGCGGCTGGGGGCCAGGGAATTTTTCCCCCAGGAAAAATTCCGGCCTAAAGGGGGGAGTGTGTGACGTCGCATCGAGCGATGCACACTACAGCGCTGGCCCCTACCACTTCTCCTGCCGGCCGCTCCCCTCCCAGCGGCAAATAAATACAGCGGCGCGACAGCGAACCTTGAATTGAACTCTTGGATCCTGGACGCTGCCAAAGTTAAGTGCTGCCTTCTCTTCTGGAGGACCGAAGTCTCGTCAGCCTGCCTGCCTACCCTGCCCTGAGTCTTAAACTTAGCTCTAATCTAATTGCTACCGGGTTATATTGTGTAATGCTTCCGAATATAATATCTTGTAACGAGAGGGATGATGGCTGGCACATGCGTCATACTCGTGAACGGGTGCTACTTGCGATGACTGGTCGATGGCGGTCTTGCGGGCTGGTATTAGATTTTAATATTTAACTGCATCATTTCCATCATGGTTCTGATCACTTTCGCGGATTGCCTGCATTATTAGGTATATATAATGTAAGTGGATGCTCCTGTTTCACCATGTCTATTCTGAGGAGGCTAACCAAAAGTATTATGCTTGAGTATTATTATGTACAGTAAATATATACAAGTGATATAGAAGGTGTAACAGTTGCAGCACCTTACAAAATGTAAATTGTGTATTATGCAAAACCTGGCGAAGAAAAAGAGTGACCGTGAGTTTTATTGCCCGTTCTTTCTCATGGTTCTACCTATTGCTTTGCGAACGTGGCAGTAAATGTAAATGTAGAAGCATACAGTAATAATGTTTTAGATTTGAGTATAAGTAATTATTTTATAAATTTATTATTTTGACGTTCATAAGCGTCACATTGTGACCCAAATGAATAAAGGATTTTGAATTTGAATTTGAATAACCAACAAATAGTATTTAATTTCTCTCCATTACACATATCTACTACGTAACTCTACAGGCATATAGGTACCCACACCTTATAAAAACGACAACCGGTTCTGAGCCGCCCAACCACTACAAGGTAGCCTTATATTTTAAGTGAATAATTTTTGATATCAGAATTTGCATTTTAAATAATTCGACAATAGAGAATACCTCTTGAAATGACACTTTCATTAATAATGGGCTGGTATGTACGAATAAGCCCAATTCAACTAATAATTCATTTAGAAATTCACAAATATTAAAACTGGTACATCAAAATATACGAGGTATGTCAAATAAAGATTTAGAAGTGGAGTTGTTCATGAACGGTGAATGCGTCGATATTTTGTGTATAACAGAACATTGGCTTAAAGATCACCAGTTCATGTGCAATTTTAATAACCATCTAGTTGGTAGTTCGTTCAGCAGACAAAATGCAATACATGGTGGATCGTTGATTTTAGTTATCAAGCTGCTTAAATTTAAGAATCGTAGTGACATTGTTAGTTTCTCTGTTGAACGGACAGTTGAAATAGCATGTGTGGAGTTGGACCAACGTCTTGTTTTGAGTGTGTATAGGCCACCATCATCCTGCTATGATAACTTTGAAAGTGTCATGGATGATGTGTTACGGAAGCTATGCAAACAAAATAAATCTATAATAGTAGGTGGTGATTTTAATATTAATTTACTAGAAGATGCCCTGAATTGCCACAAAATTAAGAATTTGTTCAAGTCATATAATCTTGCATGCTTATTTTTGGAACCCACCAGTATAACTTCCACGACATCTACTTGTATAGAGAATATATTTACAGATATTGTACCAGTTAGAAAGCAAATAATTAACAAATTAACATCAGATCATTGTGGACAATCTATAACATTTGCTATGCAGTCTAAAAAAGTAGGTAGAAAGGAATTGAGTGTGGTGCCAAAAACTTTGCGTCGTCTGGAGGGACTTAAAGATAAACTCACAAGTACATTACCATACTTATGCTATAATAACAATCCTAATAAGTTGTACAATTCTTTCTTTGACATTTACTGTACTATATTCAATTCTATCTTTGTCCCTAAGAGGATCTCAGTTGCTGGTACTACATCCTTCAGTGAATGGGCAACCACTGGAATTTATAAAAGTAGAAATAAGCCTTACGAATTATATGAACAGAAAGTAATTAATAAAAATGATGAAAAAATTTGTCAATATGTAAGAAATTATTCCAAGTTATTTAAAAAGATTTGTCGTGAAGCTAAGACACTTTATTTAAAATCAAAAATTAAAAACAGTGACAATAAAATAAAAGCAACGTGGGATATTATAAACAATGAGACTGGAATGGTCAAGATTAAAAGTAACGATTACACTCTTCAATTAAATAAAAAGATATTAAAGTCAGATTTTGAGGTTGCCACAGCATTTGAAAATTTCTTCACAGACATTCCAGTCTCAATCACTAAATCCCTCAACTCGTCCCCTAATGAAGCCGAATCTCTATTGAAACAAAATGTCAATAGGTGTAACATTAAATTTAGTTTTAGTTATGTCACTGACAGAGATATTGTAAAAACTTTTAATACCCTTAATTTGAAGAAGACTTCTATCTTTGGGGCAATTCAAAATCAAAATCATTTATTCATCTAGGCCACAAAGTGACGCTTATGAACGTTAAAATTTAAGTTAATTACTTAATGATTCTACATTTACATTTACTGCCACGTTCGCAATGCAATAGGTAGAACCACGAGAAAGAACGGGCAATAAAGTTCATGGCCACTCTTTTGAAACAAATATAATGGTGGTATATTTTATTTTTGTAAGGAGCTGCAACTGTTTCACATTGTAGACATCTACTAGTAAATTTTTTAGTAGCTATTGATATCATACTCAAGCAGTAAATTATGTTCATATGGTAAGCCTCCCAAAGTAAATATGGTGAAACAGGAGCATCCACTTACGTCTTTTTGTATGTAGGCAACTCGCGAACATGGTCTGAACTATGGTAGAAGTGAATGAAGCAGAAAGTAACGGTATATGAAACCAAAGCAATCGACAACCTATTAGTTAGCCCATGACCACGAGTTACCCACATTTTACAAATCCGCAAAGTTATAATGAAAGTGTGGTGTAATTAACTACACTATAAAATAAAACTACTAATTATTGACCTAGTCAAAAGCAAACAACTACTTCCAAGCGCTCCTGTCATCAAAATAATCCTTAAAACTGTAATATGCCTTATTTATAAGATTCTTTTTAACTTCTGCCTGAAACGAACTTAATGGCAAATCTAAAATATAAGTTGGTAATTTATTGTATATGCGAATACTGAGCCCAATAAAAGAGCTATGCGTTTTGTGCAAACGAAAATACGAAACAAATAATTTATGCCTATTTCTAGTATTGATATTGTGTATGTCACTATTCATTTTATAAGAATTTATATTTAGTCTTACATGCATAACACTGGCATTAATATTGTTACGAGCTGGGGTTCGTGATAAATTATATACACTATGCCAGAAAAACTGCACTTTATTTACTGACATAATAACACCAGATACACACACTTAATTTTCACTTCACTAATAAACACACTATTCACACCACTAGAACAACACTAAACACTTCCGACTTATTTTCTCCTTCGCTTGATGTTGATCGCTTTCCGTATTCAATTGAACTGTGTCCGGTCCGTTCGCTCCCGCTCTATTTATACTGGCCGGATACATCACTAGGCTTTTCGAGACGACTCACGATATTTCTGGAAACGTGTAAGGTGTTTCTAGAATTACGTAAATGTTCTATTTACACCTACGCCATCTATTAGAGGATAGATGAAACAGCCTTAAACAAACGATACATCTAATCTCATGTAGTTCTCCCATTCACTGATAGATGGCGTTATTTTCAATTCGTAACACGGCCTCCCTCTTAAACGTGTTCGTCTCGAACATCGTTAGACCCATAGTAACGAGCCAACCGGTCCACATGAACTATCTTCGGTGCACCTCGCGACCCCTTCTGGATTCGATAGGTGACGTCGTTCATCCTGGTAATTATGCGATATGGCCCGTCCCATCTGGCTTGTAACTTAGGCGATTTTCTTTTGCTTCGGACTGGGTTATGAAGCCACACCAATGATCCCTCATCGAAGCCTTTGTTGTTTGCCTTCCGGTCGTAGCGAGTCTTCATCTTCTCAGACATCTGTTGTCCAGATTCCCTGATGTGCTCGTATACGTCGTTCATCCTGTTGCGTAGCTCGGTTGCGTAATCCGTTATATTGCGTGGAGATTCTGGTGGAATACCGGTGATAAGGTCTGCAGGTAAACGGAGCTCTCTACCGAAATTGGCAAAAGCTGGTGTTATTCCTGTAGTTTCGTGGACCGCACTGCGATATGACAGGAGAAATGGTTGGATGTGCTTGTCCCAATCTCTTTGTTTGCTCTCCACGACCTTCGCCAGGTACCTTTCCAGTGATTGGTTAAACCGTTCAACCATGCCATCTGATTGCGGATGATAAGCCGTGGTCCTGGTTTTATGCGCACCCATTACGCGACAAGTCTCCTTGAATACCTCAGATTCAAAGTTCCGGCCTTGATCGCTGTGGATTTCCAAGGGCACCCCGAACCGACAAAAGACTTCATGCACCAGCTTATCGGCCACTGTGGTAGCTTCTTGATTTGGGATTGCAAACACTTCAGGCCACTTCGTGAAGTAATCCATCACAACCAAGAAGTATTTGTTTCCATCCTGGCTCTCGGGAAACGGCCCAGCGACATCCAAGGCTATGCGCTCCCATGGGGCTCCCACATTGTACACCTTTAATGCACCTCTGCTTTGAGTATGTGGCCCCTTGACAGCCGCACAACTTGTGCATTTGCGGCACCAATCCTCAACGTCATCCCGACAGTGGAGCCAATAAAACCACTCCCGGATCTTAGTAAGGGTCTTCTTAACTCCCATGTGACCTCCCGAAGCACCATTGTGATAGAGCTGCAAGACTTCCGGCACCTTAGTTTTGGGCACTACCATTTGCAAATGGCACTGGTTACCGCGAGCGTTTTCCCATTTGCGGCACAGAACTCCATCCTGGACGACCAAGCTTTCCCACTGTGCCCAATAACTCTTGGTGATAGGGCTCATTGCTGCGATATCACTCCATTTGGGCCTAGGAGCGCCTGATTTCTTCCATTCAAGAATCGGCTGTACATCCTTGTCATCTTGCTGAGCACTCTGCAAAGCTTCTCTCCATCCGTCACTCAAGTCCGTCTTCAACGTCCTCACTAACGCTGCCTGCTTCGCTTCCTGTCGGGCACAATGTTTGCGTTGGTCGGGGTAAGGCCTACACGTCAGAGCATCTGCGCTACGTTGCTCTCGCCGCCAGACAGGCACATCAGGCGACCCCTTTGGTGGAGACAGGGTGTCACTGTGCCGCTTACGCTTTGGGCAGCTCAAGCGGATATGGCCTCTTTCCCCGCAGTTGTAGCACCGAGGTGAAGAAACAACTTCCCTGATACGGTAAGTTCGATCCTCGTGACGCGCTGCTTCCACCTCCAGAGCGTAGGCTAAGGCTTCCTTCAGGGACTTGAAGTGCCCAAGTCTTACCGCTGCTCTAACTTCCAGGTTCCGGACTCCATCCGTAAACGCTTGTACGAGGTTCCCGTCAATAAGCGCAGGCGACGACTGGTATGCCTTCCTGACCAGCCTTTCCACCTCTAGAGCCCACTGCTGCAGAGTTTCTCCGGTGCGTTGTGCCCTGTCCTTCAGCTGAGCACGATACACATGTTCTAGGTGGGCGTCACCGTATCTCGCCTCCAGCGCCTCCATCAGCTTTTCATAGGAGACGTCTTGCCCAAGCACCTCCAACACCGTCAAGGCCTGATCACGAAGGCCCAAGGTTAGGGCGGTGAAGGCCTGTTCTTTGTTCCACCCATTCGTTCGCATAACGGCCTCAAACTGGACCTTGTATGCAGACCACGATGATGAGCCATCAAATGGTGGAACCTTAAACCAACGAGGCGAGGGCGCCACAGCTGCAGGTGTAACGTCGTTGGTCTCAAGCCCACGCAATTTCTTCTCCAATCTGGCAATACGGGTCTCGAGCTGGTCGTGTACACGCTTCTCAATGTCGCTGATACGGGCCTCGTGCTGCTGGAGTTCCTCCTTGACCGCCTTCAAGTCCTTCCCCACAGCGGCGCTGAGGTCTTTCATCACCACCAGCTGTTCCTCCAAACGGCGGGCCTGCTCCTCCTTGTCGCGCTGCAGCTGTTCCTCTAGGCGGCGCGCGTGCTCCTCTTGACGGCGAGCCTGCTCCTGTTGACGACGGTCCTGCTCCTCTTGACGGCGGGCCTGCTCCTCCTTGTCGCGCTGTCGCTGTTCTTCCATGCGGCGCGCGTGCTCCTCCTGACGACGGGCCTGCTCCTCCTGACGGCGGGCCTGCTCCTGCATGAACGCCATCAGAGCCGCGATGTCGGGCACCGTCACGGAGTGTGTGGCGCTTGCAGGCTCCACTGCAGCCGCGGAGTCGCCTGGTCCACCAGACGATGGAGTAGGAACGTCTCCGAAGCGTCTCTGGTCCAGGTCTTGCTGGCGCTGGTTCCTGGTACGCACTCCTTCAGTTTCTTCTTTCGGCATAACCGGCATAATTTATCCCACTTCTGACACCAATTTGTTACGAGCTGGGGTTCGTGATAAATTATATACACTATGCCAGAAAAACTGCACTTTATTTACTGACATAATAACACCAGATACACACACTTAATTTTCACTTCACTAATAAACACACTATTCACACCACTAGAACAACACTAAACACTTCCGACTTATTTTCTCCTTCGCTTGATGTTGATCGCTTTCCGTATTCAATTGAACTGTGTCCGGTCCGTTCGCTCCCGCTCTATTTATACTGGCCGGATACATCACTAGGCTTTTCGAGACGACTCACGATATTTCTGGAAACGTGTAAGGTGTTTCTAGAATTGCGTAAATGTTCTATTTACACCTACGCCATCTATTAGAGGATATATGAAACAGCCTTAAACAAACGATACATCTAATCTCATGTAGTTCTCCCATTCACTGATAGATGGCGTTATTTTCAATTCGTAACAATATATTGTGACGCTATAGTAAGAATACCAATAGTTTTAAATTTTTCTTCGAGTGAGACTCTTGTCTTTAACTGGTAAATGGCCCTAACTGCCCGTTTTGCAATATAAAAATATTTTGGATATCAGCAGCTCTACCCCATAACAATATGTCATATGACATAACACTATAAAATTAACTAAAATAAACCAATCTAGCCGTATCGACATCGGTCAACCTACGAACCTTCTTAACGGCATAAGCAGCTGAGCTAAGTTTCCCTGAGAGATATGTAACATGCGCACCCCATTGTAACTTCGAATCAAGTGTTAATCCTAGAAATAATGTGGATTCAGTTGTTTCGAGTACATCGTCATTTAAAACTATGTTAGGACCAAGGTTTCTGACATTAGGCAGAGCAAACTTAACACATTTTGTTTTTTTGGCGTTCAGTACTAGATTGTTTACATTAAACCATTTAGTCACTTGAATGAGTGCACTATTTTTTAGTAATTCTGTTGTGATTACGAAATCCACAATCAACACAGTAGCACCTGAACTGGCAATGGTTTTCAATAGATGCATTGACTGTGGTGTGTTTCCTGATTAAATAAAAAGTTGTAAAGTAATTCCGTTATTTAAATCAGGTAGCACATCTGACCCCACAAATTATAGGCCAGTATCTGTGCTAAGTAAAATTTTAGAAAAAATAATTCTAGGTCAGCTTAAATTCATTTTAATAACAATAAGCTGTTACATGAAAAACAATTTGGTTTTACTAGGGGTCGCTCAACTACCGATGCTGGAGTTAAGCTTTTAGATAGTATTTTTGATGCCTGGGAGGAGTCGCATGATGCTCTGGGAGTCTTTTGTGACTTATCTAAGGCTTTTGATTGCGTGTTTCATGAATCTTTGTTCGAAATTAGATTACTATGGAGTTAAGAACACTGCTTTGGATCTCCTAACATCATATTTGAGTAATAGGATACAGAGAGTTGAGGTAAATGGAAAAGTTTCTATGGGTTCAGTGGTCACAATGGGAAAGCCGCAAAATTCAATTCTTGGTCCATTCCTATTCCTTGTATATATTAATGATTTGCCATACATTATGCAAAATAATGAAGAGATAGTGTTATTTGCTGATGATACATCACTTATTTTTAAACTAAGACGACAACAATCAAATAATGACGATGTAAATAACGCTTTCTCTAAATTAGTTCAATGGTTAACAGCTAACAATTTACTGTTAAATGAAAGAAAAACAAAATGTATACGATTTTCAAGATCGAATGTAAAACAAGTTAAACCTAACATATGTTTGAATGGAGAAGAGATCCAACTGTATCTTATAGATAACACCGTATTCTTAGGCATAACCTTAGATTCTAAGCTACAGTGGGGCCCACATATAGCTCAGTTGTCGAATAGACTTAGCTCTGCACCATACGCGGTTTACAAAATTCGTCAGTTAACTGATATAGATACGGCCAGATTAGTATATTTTAGTTATTTCCACAGCATAATGTCATATGGCATTTTATTATGGGGCAACGCAGCTGACATTCAAACTGTGTTTGTACTGCAGAAGCGGGCATTCACTGAGGGAAAAATTTAAAGAAATTAACATAATGACTGTCGCATCTCAATACATTTATGAGAACTTGTTATATGTCAGGAAAAATATAAATATGTTTTCTAAATTCAGCGACATTCATAAATTAAATACACGAAATAAAAACAAACTTGTTCTACCCTCAACTAGACTACAAAAAATAAGTAACTCATACAAGTGTCAAAGCATATGTTTTTACAACAAAATTCCAGGCTATATTCAGGAACTAAGTATTAATAAATTCAAAGTATTTATTAAACAGAGCTTGTGTTCAAAAGCTTATTACACAGTTAAAGATTATTTAGCAGACAAAAATGCCTGGAATTGAGTTTAAAAATTATGAATTTTGACATTTTTTAAATTAGTGACATGATATTTTTATTTACATTTGTAATACTTATATTTTTACATTTTGACATTTTTAATTTAACATTTGTAATTTTATTTATTTTGTTTTGACATTGTTATTTTATTTATTTTCTTTTGACATTTAAAATTACTTAAGTAATATATTATTATTCCTAAATTGACATTCAATAATATTTTCTGACATTTTAAATATATGACATTTTATTGTTTACATTTTTATTATTTTTACTTATTGTATGCAACATGTATTAGCATGTAAGGTTGTGATGTGGACATTAAACAAATAGTTGTGGCAACCTGTCTGATGGCTTAGGCTGACATGCTTATGCATACACCTTCTGATGGCGTGGAGGCATAGTGATACAGATCGTGCTGGCTGCCTCAATCAAGGTTGAGCCGTACGATTGCTGTTGAATGCGGGCCATCAGTGGGCCGAGTCAGTCAAAAGCGTCAGATAATTTCCTGCATTGTACTTGCATACTAAACCCTTTTTTTGGAAGTGACAAAAAAAACAATGACTCTGAGTTTGTTTCGGCCTTTCTTCTCAAGAAGTCATTTAGCTAGGAAAAGCCGCCATCATGTAGAAAAGGGTTTTGACATGTATAAGTGTTGTAAACAACCAAAATGCAGAAATAAATATGTCTTTATGCCAAAGTGTTCGAACCGAAGTCCTTCGAATTAGCAGTTGTTGTCACTAATCACTAAAAGGCCAGCAATATAAACGTCAATTGTCGTGGTTGGATTGGACACCCGCGGTGAAGCTAAGAGAGATCCCGGGAGAAGACGCTCCGCGTGGGCTTACAGGGGCCTGCGCAGGATGCGTCCAACGGTGCGGATGCGGGGGACAGTTCTGTGTGTCCCTCGCAGTCGGGCGCGGTCGCGGGATGAGAGGCGTGTCGGTATTGCATTGCCGCGCGCCCAATCTCCCGCGACCAAATGGGGGCGCACCATTCGATGCTTCGCGGTGTGGCCGCAGAGGAAGAGGAGATGCGGTGTTGCGTTGGCGTCCTCCCTATCCTCTGCGGCCGATGGGTGTTTTGGCGGCGGAGCCCAACACCTTAATCCACCGCCAAGGGGGTTTTGTTCGGGGCCCGCCTGACCATCTGGCGGGCCAGTACCCGTCGGAGGGTAGCGACGAATGGTTCGATGATACCCTACCCTCCGACACACGGGTACATGAGAAAGTCGAGGTGGATTTTAGTGGTAACACCACATACTCCGGCTCTCATTTCCCCCAAGAGTCGGAGATCCGAAGGGACTTTCAACCTAGTAAAACAAAACAAAAAAAAATATATAGGTAGTGGTATAGGTAGGAATTTAAGCTACTACGGTTTTAAGGATTCTACTCAAAATTATGCTCTAGACCGGGTATGGTTGTCACACGGGTTGGTTGTCACAGAGGCCATAACAGACAATTAAACGGCGTGGTGGGAGCGAGGGAGTAGCACATCCATTTGTACCTCATGTCAGCGTACTCCGACACGCCGTTTAATGGACTTACTTGACCACTCGATATTCTATTATGACCCTTGTGACAACCAACCCATGTGACAATCATACCCGGTCTCCCATATCAGAGAATTAGAGGTTTTACTATATACTGGATAGAAGCGGGATGCAAGGCGAAAGTCTTGGTTCGTGGCTAGGAATCACTGAGATGATAATGTTAAATGGGATTAGGTTTCCTTTTTTTTCCCTGTGAGCGCGACTCTGGTGAGCAGTTTTCAAACCGCATAAAGCCCTTCGCCATGGTTTAATGGTTACTTACGGCCATTTTAAATATTCGAACTATAGATAGATCTGTAGATTTTAGATACGTGTTTGACATATTTTGTATGGAGCTTATGTCAAAAACTGTCAAAAACGAATCTAAAATCCACAGATCTATCTAAAATTCGAATATAGAATTCCGCAGTTAGAGAACCAGGATTTGGTGCCATGTGAAGTATGATAGCTCTCTCTGATGTAAAGGCCAAAACGTGTGGTCACCCAACTACCCATCTACATAATTATGTACGAACGATGCGCACATATTACAATACATACGATACAATTGATAATTGTGTCAAGCATAACGTAGGCTGGTTGGTTTTAAAGTAGGTTAACATCATGAACTATTTAAACCGAATAAGCGCATGAAAATACACGACTTAGTTACCCGGATTCTCTGAAATATGTGAGCAAGAATTTGCAGCATTTCTTACGTCGTGAAAAATGCATTTCTCCCAAGAGTTGAGAACAATTTAATTCCACGCGGTCACGAACTATTATGTTGGTGTATAATTTGACAAATACCTTAAACTCATCCAGGTAGTAGAGCCTTGCTGATTTCAGCATGAATGGGCCGGCTCGACCGGGGAAGTACTACCTTCTCACAGAAAATCGACGTAAAGTAACAGTACCTAAACTGTTGCGTTTCGTTCGATGAGTGAGAGTGCCGGAGGCCCTATACCCCTATCCCTTCTCCCTGATCCCACTCCTCATTCTATCCCTTTTCCCAACCCCAAGGGGCGGCAACGCACTTGTGACTCCTGTGGTGTTCCTTGTGTCCATGGGCGGCGGTAATTACTTACCATCAGGCAATCCGTCTGCTCGTTTGCCGCCTATTACAATAAAAAAAAAACTTGTGCGCAGTGGTCTGCGTCTGAAATTGTGAAACAATTCAGGAATTCACGAGCTCTGGACTTTGGGCTAACTTGGTCCCTTGAGACTCGATGCGAGTAACTGACGACAGACTGCGCTGCTAGTGTTCTACTAGTTCTAGCTATTATATAAAGCATTATCATAATACTAAATTGTGTTACTACGCTACATATTTCACTTTACATACATACATAGACTCACGCCTGTTTCCCGGAGGGGTAGGCAGAGACTACGGAACGCCATTTGCAACGATCCTGACATACCTCTCTTGCTTCATTCAAAAAAAAAAATATTTCACTTTAATAATAGGTATTTGAATAATTACAACTTCGGTAACGTCAAAAGTAAATTTTTGAATTGCGTATGCTAGTCTTTATAATATGTTGTAATAAGGACTATAAATTGTGAAGGTGACGCCAACTATTTCTGTTTATAAATATATTCTTGACAAGATTCAATAAATTAAAATTCATTTTCTTAAATTTGCATTACTAGACTTTTCCTGCGGCTCTCTAAATCTTCGTCAGGAATGACACTATCTATTGATGAAAACCGTAAAAATTGCGTTTGCTAAGTTTTGAGTTTAACATACAATAAGGCAGGACCAAAATAGCACTTCAGTTCATAATAAGTATCGACAATATTTACATCATAACAACACCCAATCGTCACATAGATCTACACAAATATAAAACGTGACTGTGTTGTATAGAGGCTGTATACGATCGTCATGTCGTTTCCGTCACGCGTCTACTCTCACCGCGCACCGCCACCGGCCCCATCTGTCAGATCGGTGACGTGCCCGGCATCACATCTGTATCTGTAACAATAACCTACATATTAGCTCTTTTGTCATGAGTATTCTGTTTGAAAAGGTCCGTATTTAGGAATGTATACGCAAGCTTATCAGTAATATTAAATTAATGGAAAGAAAAAACGAATAAATGGGTTTCTGTGCAATTCAGACACAGTAGTAGAGAAACTTCAGAGAAGTAGCCAACGAGAGAATGAGATGAATATATAGCAGGAGTAGGACCGACCAGCCTAGTAGACAGAATTCTTCCCCAATGGCTGTCAGTTCTTCTAGACTTTGAACGCGAGCTATATCTGCATCTTCAGTTCGCCTGACGATGAGCAAATTTCTCGCAGGGATAGCTTAGCACTCTACCTGGCCTCCTGAGTGACTTTGAGCCTTCTGATAAGGCCCATGAACATAGTGAGCGACCACGTCTGAGATCCGTACTGCACAACTATGAAGGACGAAATGATATAAAACACCGTTCAAAATGTACAACGGGATTTTGTGTCAAACAACAAGTATACAGTATACACCAAGGGCCCTAGAAAACGTCATACACACATTTAATCAAGCCTTGGAAAGTATACGAAGAGACGGTAATGTAAGCCTATTGTAAGCCTAGCTTTGAGCATGATGAGTACTTCGCTTGAGGGGATATGGTTAGAATGTACTCATATGGTATTACGTTTATCCAGATAACTAATTAGGTATGTAGTAATACATATCCAGACCAATGTATTAATATAATTAATTTATGAGCCCTGAAGTTATACTGGTATCAATACTAACAATGGGTTGCGAATTACAGGATAATAATTATTATGACTTGCCAATGAAAACATGGCAACCTAATACCTACTTCTGGTAAGAAGTGTACCTACGTTTGTCAGTTTTTATTTTGCGCTGGTATGGGTCAATGTTTAAAAGTTTATAATACTAGAGGATGCACGCAGCTACGCCCCGGGAATTGCGGAAAATCGCTTTTTGATGTACCCAGATGGTCCCCAGGGAACATTCATAACAAATTTTAGCTTCTTGCGCTCAACAGGTTCGATTGTGGCTTGTCTGTTAGTCAGTCACTAACGCAAGAATTTTATAAATATACAGATTCAAAGTGACAAAATTATCTGAAAGCGTATAAAGGTGGACTTTATGTCATGGGCATTTGTGGGAGGACGTGCTAAGTTTACATCTTTTTTAAACGGCAACGTGCAACACTTTCAGAATCGCGCCATGATTTCGATAAGCGGCTTATTAAATTGCTATATAGCATTGTATTAGTAAGCCGATTGCAATTCGAGTCGTGTGTTTTCGTACCTCTACTACCAATTTTGTAATTCTAAGGTACTTAGCATGTTAAATAGCTTGTACAGATATGCACCGGTAAGCTTGCGGGCTTGCTATGAGTCTATGCCACTGCCAGTGCGATGTATTTATAATTGCCAAATACCTCGGAAACAGTAACTAAGTTTATTGTTTATTGAGATTGACTTGTAGGTCAAGAGAATAAGGTTTTCAGGCCAAGAAAATAGGTTAAGCTTATCGAAAATTTAACACAGGTGAGTTTGTTCGTTATTGAACTTTTAGAGGTCAACAACTCAAGAGGAAAAATATAACACTGTAGGATCTACACACACTTTGCAGCCCGATTGAGTGTTTTACCTCTCTTTCATAGGAACAGCTGAAAAACAGCATCATTATCACGGTATGCGTTATCCTGGTTGTATACAATTCTTTTTGTCTCGCAGCTCAGGGTCTGCATACCTACTGTTTTAATCAGATTTGAATATTAGCTTGCCCACAAAGTGGCCGACGTCTGACCTCCGCAACTCGTAGGGATAGCGACATTCCATGGTTAAGATCAGTATCAGTATATTTAAGCGTACTGACCCATAAGGACAGCCAAAGATCTTCATGGCAGCGATAATTAACTATCTAATAAGTACATAACTCCAAACTGTGAGTGGTGCGTGCCGTAAGTTTGTACCCGATACTCCCTGCATCGCGTAGACTATCGCTGCCTCCATTTACCTCGTGAACACCCCTGCTGCAATGATATAGTTTACGGTACTAAATAACGTGAGTTTATCACAAGTAATGTAGTCTTCACTTCATAAGAATGAAGTGAAGACTACGGTAAAGATACTGTGGATCCTCATTTAAAGTAAAAACCGTCCAGATGTTGTGAGTGACAATTTTCTTATCTCGCGTGCGCGCGGTCCTCGAGCCCCGACAGTCTAAGCTACAGGTGAGTTATGTGTTGTAATTTCTGTTTTTATACACAGACATGAGTGTAGACGTATTTACGAAGGGAAAATTAAATTATGTTCAGAGAGAAAAACGTATGCAAGAAATTGCTTCACTTTAAGAAGTACTGACCAGTAAAACTATGCGCAAATATTTAGAACTTCGATTAACAATACTACTGTTGATTGAAGATCTGAAATGCTCACAATAATAAATACGGGTAAACAAAATATGGGATATTCTTGCAGCGTGTTATACTCCAACCATACGTAGCACAAATACAATACTAAAACGTACTCATATCTTAAGTAAAGGCTCTTAACAGCTATTTTTTGTAAAATCAAGGCAGCATACCAGGCGAACTACCTACCTGCCATGATCATGCGATGATGACTGAGTCAAACCCTCAGGGACCACGGCTGGTGTAACTCATGATGCAAACGGAAGTTACTTGCCCCCTATTTTTAAAACATATAAACAATGGTAAGTGAGAAATTTTCGAAACCGGAAGATAAATATCAGCATTCACTCTTCATCAGTGCCAAAAAGAAGGCTAGAGGAACCAAGAACATTCCTATAGCAAGATAATTCTTAATTAATTATTGGATAATGACCGTTTGCAATTACTAGGTATTTTTGCCCCAGATTCTGTGTAACTTATTGGTCAATCGGTTTCTATCCAATTCATAACTTTTTTTTTTATGGTAATAGGCGGCAAACGAGCAGACGGATTGCCTGATGGTAAGCAATTACCGCCGCCCATGGACACAAGTAACACCACGGGGGGTTGGGGTTGGGAAAAGGGATAGGATGAGGAGTGGGATCAGGGAGAAGGGATAGGGGATAGGGCCTCCGGCTCTCTCACTCACCGAACGAAACGCAACAGTTTAGGTACTGTTACTTTACGTCGATTTTCTGTGAGAGGGTAGTACTACCCCTGTCGAGCCGGCTCATTCATGCTGAAATCAGCAAGGCTCTACTACCTATAAGAACTAAAGATAGCTTTAAAGTTTCGTTGAATTTCAATATTTCTATCACAATCTGATAAGATGTCAAAACTTTTCCCATTATGATCAACGGAACATTTGAAACACTATTTCCTTGTACTGAATATCTTGTGTATGACACAAGTGGTTTGCCGCGACGTCGCGCGTGACGCCACCAAGCGTCGCGTCGTCGGTCATTTGTCAGCGACACCGCGACGCGACAGAAGCAACGCGACAAATGAGCCGAATTAGCGACCTCCCGATACCGACCCTCGCGACTCATCGATCAATGTACCGGATTATATCTTACTTTTATCGTTTTCTACGATGTGACAGAGAAATGAAGATACTTTTGATTTAGATTGTATGTGGGTAGTTGTAGGATAAACACCTAAAGTTCTAAGCTCTACTTTAAAAAAATTAAATTAAATAGTAAAATTATTGTTTAAAGTAATTTTAATGAAATTATTATATTAATAACAGCCAGTACCTGCCAGTATTGTGTTAGCACTATTCTACATAAAAATCACATAATTTCTTATCAACACAACACTTTGTCTCAGTCACTGCACGAGTCAATGAGCAATTTGAAGGATATGTTCTGCAAGCGGATAGCAGAATTTGAAGCGTTGCCGAGATCTCAGGGCACTCTCACCATGCCAGGACTGGCCGCGGAATACAAATCTTTCAAGGCATTCGTGGAGGCCCTGAACGGGTTTCAGCACCAAATCGAGCTTATGGCTCAAACTATAGATACGATGGAGATGAGAACCCGACGGAAAATATTACTGCTGCATGGTGTGAAGGAGATCAGCAAAGAAGACACGGCCAAAGTGGTGGTAGATGTCATCAGGCAGCACCTCAAGTCAGATATAACGGTCGCTGATATTCGACGCTGCCACAGGATGGGACGTATATCAAATAACCACAAACCCAGGCCCATCGTTCTAAAGTTCAACAGCGCCTCCATTCGTGACAATGTGTGGTTTGGAAAAACAAAGTTTAAGGGCACTGGCGTAACTATATCGGAGTTCCTGACGAAACAACGGCATGACACTTTTATGGCTGCACGGCAGGAGTTTGGTGTGTCTCAATGCTGGACCAAAGAGGGCATCATATATGTGTGGGCACCCGATGGATCCCGTCATCGCTTGGTCAATCTCAATGACCTGCAAAAGGTCGAGCTGAAGGACGGCGCGGAGAAACCACCCTCAGCAGCGAAACCAGTCGCAAAGTCAAAAAGAACGATCGCCCAAAAGACATAATCCGCAGTTGCTTTTTCTTTGGTCCTTGGTCCGGGTAGTAAGTTATATTATTATCTAACAATTATTTTCTCTCTTGCTTTGTACCCACTTTACACACTCTTTTCTACTTTACTGTATACTTAATTAAAATATAAATTAATAGCTGGCGGTGACTGTTATTATTTTCTTTTTGTGATCTGTCATCTGTCAAAATGTCAAAACTGTAACTTGTTTGGGTACAAGGCTTTTGGTTTAACTCCGTATTTTCTAAATGTTCATGACTTACCGTATCACTGGTGTATTAATGGTTAACTTTTAATAGTAACTTTTTTTTGTTTCTACTTCTTGTTTTGTTTTCTTTTGATTTCCTTGTCTCTTGATTTTTATCTATCTTATATGTAATAGTTATGTTCTACTGGCTACCCGGATTGATGTTCCCAACTAACTTTTTTGTTATATTTCATTTTTTTTTCTTTTATATACCTATATAACGGTAACTTTAGATTTTCCTGTTTTTTATGTAATCTAGTTGTTTCTACTGATGGCACTACTGGCAGCTGGTGTATTATTGGTTAACTTTTTAATAGCATTTTTTTATTATTATTATTTATTATTTTATATAAGTACGTCTATTATAGTACACTGCAACCATTGACTTAAATGTAGTAAGTGATGATAGTTTTCACTCCTTATCTAGTACATGTTCTGATGATAGCTTTACTAGTGTACCGTCCCTATCTGACTGTCTTAACTCACAATTTTATGATGTACCTAAAAACTTCAATGCTGTTCATATCAATGCCCAAAGGATTCCGGCACATTTTTGTGACATGCTGGCAAATCTAGACTGTAAGAACATACATGCTATCCTTGTTTCTGAGTCATGGCTTAAGCCATGTCTGCCTTCTACATTATACTCCCTACCTGGTTTCCAACTCATCAGAAATGATTGTGCGGTTGGGGGTGGTGGGGGTGTTGCCATATATCTTCGGTCGTATATGCCATATACTGTTGTAGGTATGTCTGCACAGCCACCGCCTCCTAATGCCGGCGAACATTTATTTCTAGAAGTAATACTAAACCACACCAAAGTCCTACTCGGTGTTTACTATTGTCCCTCATTGCGAATAGATTATTTTCCTACTTTCGAAACCCTATTGGTTAAACTTGTGCCCTCTTACAGTCACACAATCATAATGGGCGATTTTAATACCTGTCTCCTCAAAAATGATTCCCGCTCTTCTTCTCTTTTTTCTACCTCTATAGCTTGTAATATGTCAATACTTCCTACTAGCGCTGTTCATCATTTCCCAGACTCTACGCCTTCTCTCCTCGATTTAATCATGGTTTCTTCAAGAGACCATGTCGCCACGCACGGGCAATACCCTGCAGACATGTTCTCTTACCATGACTTGCTTTTCATCTCCTACAAAATCCGTATTCCTAAGATTAAGCCAAAAGTTCTATTGCAGCGCAATTTTGGTGGCATTAACACCGATCATCTTTGTAAAGATACCAGAGATATCGACTAGTCTTATCTGATTAACTCCGAATCTGTAGACGAAAAGGTTGACATCTTCACAAACCAAATCACACTCCTTTAAGACAAGCATGCCCAAATGCGACTTGTAAAACTAAAACACCGTCCCTCACCTTGGCTCACTGAAAACATTAGACAGCTGATACACAAGAAAGCGGCGGCTAAGTTTAGATATAAAATTAAGCCCGATGCTTCTAACCTACAAAAAATATGTTACGATTAGAAATCACTGCAATAGGGTGTGTAGGGATGCACAACGCCAACATATTCATAGTTCTGTGAAAAATGGAGGTCCAGCGAAGGTTTGGAAATTTCTTAAAACCCTGGGGGTTGGCAAAGCTCGCCAACCCGCTACTCCTAATGACTTCAACATTGACTTGCTCAATCAACATTTCTCTGCTTCGTCCAATATTGATAGGACTACTAAAGCAAGCACTATAAATTATCTTTCATCTCTGCCAACTCCTACTTATTCACCTTTTGTCTTTAATCACTTCACCGATAGTGATGTTAAGAATAGTACTGTAGGTAGTGACTGTGTCAGCCGTAATATGATCCTTCCTATCCTCGACATAATCCTACCCATAATTGCCCATATCCTCAATTACTCTCTGTCTAATGGTGTATTCCCATCCATGTGTAAGAACGCCCTTATAACACCAATTCCAAAAACCTCTCATCCTTCATCCTTCTCTGACTATCGGCCCATTTCCATCCTGCCATTACTTTCAAAAGTCTTTGAACGCCTCGTTTATAACCAAATAAACTCTTTCCTCTGCAAAAATTGTCTCCTTAATCCATTTCAGTCCGGTTTCCGTTCGGGCCACAGTACCGTCTCTTCCCTGGTCAATATTACGGATGACATCAGGGTTGGCATGGAAGGCGGAAAACTCACAATTCTCGCACTACTAGATTTTAGCAACGCCTTCAATACAGTCGATTTTGATATACTACTCAGTCGACTTTGCTCTCTTAACATAATATAATATATATAATCTCCTACGGTGATTGATTGGTTTCGTATTTACCTGTGTGGCCGCCGACAGCGAATACGCATTGAGAACTCAGTTTCTTCTTGGTGTAACACAACTGTTGGTGTGCCCCAGGGTGGCGTGCTATCTCCTTTACTCTTCGCAATTTTCATAAATTCTATATCAAATAATCTTCGCTGTTCCTATCACCTTTATGCAGATGATCTTCAAATTTATACACAGTCGTCACTAGCAGATATGTCACTTTCTTTAAGTACCATTAATAGTGATCTGGAACTGATTAGCAACTGGAGCAAATCATTTGGACTAAAAGTTAATCCCTCAAAAACTCAGGCCATTATTTTTGGTACATCAAGAATAACATCAAAAATTGACTGGTCTCAGCTCCCTCGCATCATTTTCGACGGCACCGTAATACCCATACAAGACAAAGTTAAGAACTTGGGTCTCATTATGGACTCTAATCTCAATTGGCGATCGCAGATCCAAGAAGTGAGTCGTAAGTTATTTGCTTCAGCAGTTTCACTGAGAAGGCTTAGGAATTTTCTTCCTACTGCCACTAAAATTGCGCTAGCAAACTCTCTCCTTTTGCCCATTATCGATTATGCAGATGTCAGCTATTCAGACCTCGCCGAAAACCAACTAGATAAACTTGAGCGCCTTCAAAATCTCTGTATACGATTCATATTTGGATTACGCAAATATGATCATGTTTCACAATTTCGAGCACAGCTCAAGTGGTTACCTATACGACATCGCCGGAATGCTCATATTCTTTCTTTGTTGTATAACATATTGTTTAACCCTTCAACACCTTCCTATCTTAAAGGACGATTCGAGTTCCTTCATGATTCGCATAACCGTTATTTAAGGTCATCAGAAAATTTGAAACTGAAAATGTACATTCCACAGCATTGTATGACAAATCATTTTGTGTAACTGCTGTTCGCCTATGGAATGCGCTACCATTACATATAAGACAGGCTCAGACGATAGCTAAATTCAAAGCTTCAGTAAAGGTTCACTACCTATCACTATAACTTTTTCTCGTTCTATAAAATACATGTATGTATTAAATATTATGTAACTCCTTATCGATATGTATGTATGTATGTATGTATGTATGAATGAGTATATATGTATGTATGTATTAAGTATTTATATAAATTATATAGTTTGTTTACTGGTACACATGCAACTACCGTTTTTCTCCGACCAATAATATTTCCATCCAAAGGTTGCCTGGTAGAAATCGCTTTCAGCGATAAGGCCGCCCTTTGTACTTTACTTCGATATAATGTCTCTAATAATATTTTTCATTGTGTACAAAAAAGTGTAAATAAATAAATAAATAAATTCTTCTTGGAATGTGCAGATTTTCTTATATGTTAGAAACGAAAGTTAGAGCGTGCTTCTGATGCTAGTACACTACTATTATTGTACAAAAGACATTAATTTCTCGCCGATAGTACTGCATTTTAGACTTTCTACGACTGCTAAACTAATTCTCGGAGAGATCTGAGTTCCAAATTTTATAGCGAGATTATATGGTCTTGAAGGGCCTAGGTGGCTAAAATGATTGAACCACCTCGGGTTCTCTAGGAATGCTCTGATTAGGCAGACTCTTTCAACCATAGCGCCGAAAATAAATAACTGCAAGGAATTAACGCCGTATCACTTCAACTTGCATTGCAGCCAGTTCATACGTTATGGCATCTATTGGAGCCTGCATACGCGCCGGGCCAGCGCACAATGTTCGAGCTATAATTGAAGGCGCGGCCAGCCGGCCGGCAAGCACCGCGTGAATGCGCTAACTAGTCCGACTTCATTATATACCTGCAAGCTTAGGAAAAGTTAACCCGAGTAGGATAAGCATCGCTCCAAAGTGAGTATCATCATTATTCTCCTAGCGTTAACCCACTTTAAATCTGGGGTCCGCTTTCTAGTCTAACCAGATTTGGCTGAATATTAGCTTTTCCACAGAGCGACTGCCTGTCTGACTCCCGCAACCCGAAGGGATAGCGATATTCCATGGTAAAGACTAGTGTCAGTTTACTGAGAAGGTATTGACGCCCTATAACGACTGTTGTTTGAAATGGAATTAGTTTTTATTATAAGTCAAATCGATTAGATCGATTGAGTAACATTTTGTTTAGTCTATTGAAAATTTCTGACAATGGTCACACTGAACTGTCACTTCCGTCTTCCGCTTGAAAAAATTAACACGCCGTTTGCAAGCTCGCGTGCCTTGTACCTAAAGTAAAATATCGCCTTTTGAATTAACGCGAATTGAATTAAATTGAGTAAACCGTTTTGAACGCCGCCTGATCTAGTGCTGGCAACGGTAAATTGATTGTGAACTATTGATTGACATTTGTGAAAATTGTGAATCTGGTATCGACTTCCACGTGCCAACGTGTCCTGAAAACGTCGCGTTTGAAGCTTAATAGCTAAGTATAAGATACTTCATTAATTTATTTTGGCCAATATACTTGTATGAATGTGTCTAATTTAGCTCAAGCCTGACATCAGCAAGGATAGCGGGTAAGTGAAACATAATATTGATATTGATTGATTTCAATTCATCACTGTGCAACGCAGTGCATTGTGTCTGGATCATTGTCTATCGTGGTCAGGTAGATGTATTACATCTTCCACTGCGCACTTCTGATACACCTTCCTGCCTGGCTACGGTAATTCTAGACAAAATTTTGATGCAGAGCTGTAGTTGAAATTTAGCCGCTGTTGCATTACTGAGTATAAACTCAGATTGGTATGAGCTTGTATCTTATCACCTTGTAGACAGTACTGTAGTGTTTGTCAGGTCAGTTATTATCTAAAATACATAATATTTAATTGTATAAGTTGACCTAGATAATTTGAAACACATTGTCACATAACCTCAATCAGTAATTGTTGATTTGTATTGTTGAAAAATCTAACTTAAATTTGTTGTTGCATTAATAAGTCAGTTTGTTTGGATACATAACAGCTGTATGTATCAATAAATTTAGTAAATTTAGTTTATTGCATATATTCATAAACATTGTAATAATCAAACTTGACCTTGCCACTTGGGCGGGTCACATTAATAAACTTTGTTTTGTTATAATATATATAATATTGCTAGGTAACACATATTCTGTGCTTACTTACTATTGTATATCTCAAATAACACAGCCAGTCTGTCTGTTGCAAATAATGAATTAATTAATTTGAAGTTTCAACTTTTAATTTGTTATAAGTTATAACTTTGATAACTTTGACTTTGTTTTGTGTCTATATATATTGAAACTATTAATTTTGTTGGACAGTAGATACCTGTCACTTGCCTGCACTTGCAGTAAACAGGCTAATACTTTGTTGGTTTCAAAGAATTGAGAAAAAATAAGTTTTGATTGTTAATATTATTTAACGCTTGTCCGGGCTCTTTTGAATTTTGATTATGTCAGCTATCAAGGACTTGCGTGCGGCTGCTAGTGCCATTGCATCAGATTTGCGCTGGTTTGCCTCGGCCAGTGCCTTAGTGAACCGGCCTGATCGCCAGCAGGCCTTACTACAAAGGTACGAGCGGATTGACGATCGCCTGGCAAGTGTGGAACAGCAATTCCGCACTTTCAGCACTTGCTGTCTTGAAGTGTCAATCAATGATTTCACCGCTGACCAGCGAAATAAGGTCAGCGAAGACTATGCCCAGGTCTTAGACCTGTACGATGCTGTCTCCAATAGTGCGAGACAACTAGTTGCCGATAGGGAAGGGCAACCCGGCCTGAAGCAGGAGCTTCCTAGGTCAGCACCGGGGCTGGTGAGTAGGCTCCCTACTTTGGACCTCCCCCATTTTGATGGCTTCTAGGAAGCTACCTGGGCTTCGTTAATTTGTTCGACAGCCTAGTCAATGATAGGGCTGACCTTCGGCCGGCACAAAAGTTGGCCTATCTAATGTCGGTTCTGGATGGGGAGGCTAAGGGCCTCATCCAGCATCTGCCCGTGTCTGACGAGGCGTACCAGACGGCTCGGGACCTAATTACCCGTAGGTACCATAATAAGCGTGGCCTCGCCGACACGCACATCGAGCAGATTTTGGGTTTGCCGACGCTCACCCGGGTCTCTGGGTTGCGCACCCAACTTTTGAACCCGCTTTTGGTGGCCATCAACGCACTTAAGTGCCTTGACCTGCCCGTGGACCAATGGTCCTATTTATTGGTGCACATTGTGCTGAAGAAGCTGCCTGCCGACCTGAGGTCGCGTTTTGAGCAGCGCTTTGGTGGGGATAGCGCGACCCATCTGCCCCCCTTTGCTGACCTGGAGAAGTTCCTGGAGGATGAGTGCCGGGTCTTGGACAACTCCGGTGGTGACACGCCGGCTAAGTCGCAGCCGCCCAAGGTCAAGGAGCAGGCTCGCGTTCACACCCGAGCCAATGTTGACCGGCGCCCTCCTCGCTTTGCAGTCACGCAGAGCCCAGCGGAGTGCTCTTACTGCAAGGTCACGGGGCACAGAACGGCCAGTTGTAGGGCATTCTTGGACCTACATGTCGCCTCGCGTAGGCGCATCGTGAATGCCCGCCGCCTTTGCTTCTCTTGCTTGGGGTCCCACTACCAGCGAGACTGCCCAAACTCTCGCCCCTGTCCTCACTGTGGAGGACAGCATTTGGACATTCTCTGCATGAATGCCAGAGGTAGGCCGCTTGTCCAACCAGCCGACGCCGCGCACGGGCGGGTGTTTTGAAGGTGGCAGCCGAGGCTCACCGGCGCGTAGCCGAGAGTTGCCTCGCTTAATTGATCGCCACTCGCCCCGCTTGGAGAACCGTAGCGTGCGCACGCCTCCTCTCTCTCGCGCACCGGAATGTGCTGTTCAGCGTCACCAGCACCATGACTGCTGCCCCAGGTATTCCCCTCCTTTGGCGGAGCGTCCCCGCCTTGACTCGCGCCCACCTCGTTTTGGGCGGGTGCGTCATTATGACCCCCCACAGATGGCGCGCGGATCGAGTCATCGCGCTTTTGAGGACTTCAAGCCGCACCCTCATTTTGAATTGCCAGGTCCTGGCCAACGGTCGCCGCCCAGGCAACAATAGGTCATTGACCCCTGCCCTATAACTCCAACCTCCCCCATTGAGACCGTTATCCTACCAACGGTTGCTGTTAGGGTCTGGGGACCCACGGGGACCGCTGTTGTTGTCCGTGCTATATTGGACACAGGTTCACAAGGTTGCATTGTTTCCACTTATTTGGTAGGGCAGGTTAAATTAAATATGGGCTCTTTTCCAGATTGTATACGGGGCATAGGGGACGTAGCCTCTAATGTTGAAGGGCAAGTTAAGGTTTTGTTTGGCCCTGTTGAATCTTCACACCCGAGGATTAAAACCTCGGCTATTGTGCTGAAAAATATTTTGGGTATGCACCCACAGAAACAGCTACCCGCTGCTGTGGTGAATTTGACATCGGGATTGGAACTGGCAGACCCCAAATTTGACACACCGGGTCAAATCGACTTGTTGATTGGCTCTGATGTCCTCGGTGGAATTTTGATTGGTGGGAAACGGGTCTTGGTGCCAAATGGTTTGACTGCCATCCCGACCATATTTGGATTTGCTTTGATGGGACCTGTACCTAGGGACCCCCCTCCAGCCTACAGCCAACAAATTATCAAGTTCGGGTAACTTGATAATTTGTTGGCTGTAGGCTCTGCTCTCTCTGATGCAGTTCAGAGGTTTTGGGAGGTATAGGAGCCCCCTCAAGTTGCCCGTTTGAATCCAGAACATGAGGAGTGCGAGCTGTTCTTCCAGAACAACACTGGTCGACTCCGTTCTGGTCGGATTATTACGAGGCTACCCTTTCTGTCTGTTCGGCCTCCGCTTGGTGAGTCACGACCTTTAGCCGAAAAGAGATTGTTGGCTATGGAGCGCCGCATGGGTCGTGATCCGGAGCTCAGACAGAAGTACATTGAGTTCATGAGAGAATATGAACAATTGGGATACATGTCCGTGTCAAATTTGGATTGGCGTTCGGTGGAGCACTACTTTCTCCCGCATCATGCGGTATTGAAGCCATCGACTGGCAAGCTGCGCACCGTATTTGATGGTTCTGCGCACCGTATTTGATGGTTCTGCGCAGACTTCAACAGGCGTATCCTTGAACCAGTGCTTGCATTCTGGTCCCAAGTTGGTCAAGGACCTTTGTGACGTCATCACCAGCTTCCGACGACATCAGGTTGTCTTTGTGGCCGACATAAAAATGATGTTCAGGCAGACTATTATCCACCCTGATGACCGTCGCTTCCAGCTGATCCTTTGGAGAGAGTCTCCTCGCGATCCCATGGTCGTCTACGAGCTCAATACTAATACGTACGGGTTAAGATCAAGCCCCTACTTGGCAATACGTTCTCTTTGGGAGCTCGCAGACCGAGAAGGCTTACGTTTCCCACGAGCCTCCGCCATCTTGAAAGACGATATTTACGTCGATGACATTTGCTCGGGCGCCTCCACAGCGGACGAGGCGATCCTCCTGCGGGACGAATTGATAGGTATTTTGGCCTCCGCTGGTTATGAGTTGCGCAAATGGATTTCCAACTCACCAGCGCTTTTGGAAGGCTTGCCAGAGGATCTTCAGCACGATCCACATCTATTTGAGATTGTTGACAACCCCGCCATGATGGCTGTTCTCGGCGTTCAGTACAGACCAGTCCAAGACATCTTTACATATAACGTAGACTTGAAATTGCCGTGTTCTTGGACTAAACGTCTCGTATTGTCTACTGCCGCCAGAACCTTTGATCCGAATGGTTGGATCTGTCCAATTATATTTTGGGCAAAATGCTTCTTGCAGAAGCTTCGGACAGCAGGATTGACCTAGGACGAACCTCTGCACGGCACCCTTGTTGAGGAATGGACCTCCTTTGTATCCTCACTTCCTGCCGTCAACGAGATCTCCTTGCCTCGTCCCATCCTTCCTCCCGGGAAGTTCAAGGCCACCCTTCACGGGTTTTGTGATGCCTCGGAACGTGGTCACGCGGCCGTGGTCTACTTGCGCACAGTCAGTGCCTCAGGTCAGGTGAGAGTTTCCCTGATCATGGCGAAGAGCAAGCCCAACCCCTTCGGACATCTCTGACCATCCCAAAATTGGAGCTCTCGGGAGCAGCCCTACTTGTACGCTTGTTGAACCACGTGTCTTACACTTTGGGTAAAAGCATTTGTATTAATGGGACTTACGCCTGGACAGACAGCCAAATTGTTCTTTGTTGGTTGAAGGCTTCTGTCCACACCTTGGAGGTATCTGTCGCTAATCGCGTTTCCCAAATCCAGAAATCCGAAGTCAAGCTTGTTTGGAGACACGTGCCAGGTGAGCTCAACCCCGCTGATTGTGCCTCGCGCGGATGCTTGACGCCTAGTTTGATAGGTCATTCGCTGTGGTGGGGTCCGGAATGGTTCAGTCGACCAGAAATTGATTGGCCTCGAACGCCAGTTTTGAATACTTCTAATTTGCCGGGTCTACGAACACTCGCTCTTGAGAAGGTTGAATGCGCCTTCGACCCCGATTTTTTGTTGAATCGTTACGGCTCCCTCGACAAGTTGTTAGGTGTCACTGCTTGGATAAAGCGTTTTGTTTTTAATTTTAGGCACCCACAACAGAAACGACTGACACCGTTTCTCTCACCACAGGAACGACAGGAGTTCCTCACCTTTTGGGTTCGTTCTGTGCAATTGGCGCATTTTGAAAGGGAGATTGCTATCCTCAAGTCGGGGAAATCGAAATTGTCGGGAGCTGTATCTAAATTGAACCACTTTTTGGACGAAACGGGTCTCTTGCGCGTTGGAGGGCGTCTCAAGAACGCCAACCTCCCGTACGGGGCTCGTCACCCCCTTTTGTTACCTAAGGACGGTCATTTGGTACGCTTGCTGGTAACTGACCGTCACCTTAAAAATTCGCATGCTGGTTATAATGCCTTGTTGGCCATTTTGCAACGCGAGTTTTGGATTTTGTCTGCCCGAAGAATTATTCGGAGTGTAGTCTTTTGCTGCATCCCTTGCTATAAGCTCAAGGCTTCTACCATGCAGCCGTTGATGGGGGACTTACCGGCAGATCGCGTAACTGAAAGCAGGACGTTTGACGGTGTTGGCATGGACTTCGCTGGTCCCTTTTTGGTAAAAACGTCGACACTTCGAAACAGCAAGACTGTTAAGGCCTACTTGTGTGTTTTTGTTTGTCTCTCCACAAAGGCCGTACACTTAGAACTGGTCTCCTCGCTTACGACCGAGGCGTTTGTAGCCACATTTGACAGATTTGTATCCCGCAGAGGGATGCCTTCCTTGATCCGTTCTGACTGCGGCACTAACTTCAAGGGCACCTATAATTATTTGAATGATGTTGTTAATTTCCTTGAAACCAACAAAGCTGATGTAGGTGATAGGCTTGCCCGACGTGGGATAAATTGGTTGTTTTCCCCACCAAATTGTCCACACTGGGGTGGTATATTTGAGGCCGCCGTAAAATCGGCCAAAACACACTTGCGCAGGACAATCGGTGAATCTGTCCTTACATTTGAGGAACTCGCAACTGTGTTTTGAAAGTTGAGGCCGTTTTGAACTCTCGGCCATTGTGCCCGATCTCCTCAGATCCGAATGATTTGGAGGCCCTTACGCCGGGCCATTTTTTGATTGGTCGCCCACTTGTCGCCTTGCCTGAGTACCCCTATATTGATAAGAGACCTGGTCGTCTCTCGCGTTTTGAATTGGTACGCCAGATTACTCAGAGCTTTTGGAAACGCTGGAACTTGGAATATTTGCACATACTCCAGCAACGCGTTAAGTGGACCGACAAGACCGATCTACCCAAGATTGGTGACCTCGTTTTGATAAGGGAGGCTAACCTTCCGCCACTCAGATGGCGCAGGGGGCGCATCCTTCGTTTGGTAACTGGGGCTGATGGAGTTCCCCGATTTGCTGAGGTCTTGGTGGACGGTTCGATTCTGAGGAGAGCGGTTGCAACATTGTCACGTCTACCAACCGATTAGCGGACCGGTAGGCCGGTCCGGGGCGGGTGGATGTTTGAAATGGAATTAGTTTTTATTATAAGTCAAATCGATTAGATCGATTGAGTAACAATTTGTTTAGTCTATTGAACATTTCTGACAATGGTCACACTGAACTGTCACTTCCGTCTTCCGCTTGAAAAAATTAACACGCCGTTTGCAAGCTCGCGTGCCTTGTACCTAAAGTAAAATATCGCCTTTTGAATTAACGCGAATTGAATTAAATTGAGTAAACCGTTTTGAACGCCGCCTGATCTAGTGCTGGCAACGGTAAATTGATTGTGAACTATTGATTGACATTTGTAAAAATTGTGAATCTGGTATCGACTTCCACGTGCCAACGTGTCCTGAAAACGTCGCGTTTGAAGCTTAATAGCTAAGTATAAGATACTTCATTAATTTATTTTGGCCAATATACTTGTATGAATGTGTCTAATTTAGCTCAAGCCTGACATCAGCAAGGATAGCGGGTAAGTGAAACATAATATTGATATTGATTGATTTCAATTCATCACTGTGCAACGCAGTGCATTGTGTCTGGATCATTGTCTATCGTGGTCAGGTAGATGTATTACATCTTCCACTGCGCACTTCTGATACACCTTCCTGCCAGGCTACGGTAATTCTAGACAACTGTCAAAGATCTTCATGACAACCGGGACCGACGGCTTAACGTGCTCTCTGAGGCACGGGACGAGCGATAATTAACAATTCAATACGCACATAACTCCGACAAGTCATTGGTGCGCGCCGTGGATTCGAACTCGATACCCTCTGCATAGCAGTCTGTTGGTATCTCCACTAGGCTATCACTGATAAAGTGAGTATACAATAGCTTATTATTCCATCATCATCATTATCATCATCAGCTTGCCACAGTCCAATACTGGATATAGGCCTCTCCAACAACTCGCCTCTGAGTCTGATTTTTAGGTTTTCGTATTCAGTCGTCGCTAGCTACCTTACGTATATCGTCACATTAATCCATACTAACATTATCAATCCGAATGTTTGTTGACTATTGACGTTCTTTTACTCTAAAAGTACGTACGTAAATACGTAGTTAGTAACGTCAATTTATAAAATCACTTGTTGCTGTTAGCTATAACGTCTCGTTTTCATTAGAAGACAAAGTGACCCAACGTGATTACAGATTGAGCTTTGGGCAATTTGGGCAACGCTGCATGTTGCCGTCTTGCAATATGCCTCCTAAAATTTAGGGACGCATTTACTTGATGTTACTCCGGTTTCATCGCGCCTGCTCCGACAGCTAGTGCACGAATATGCACTACGACTTTTATAGAACAGAATAGAAGAGAAAACAAAAGAACATTGAAAAGAACAAAGAACAGTGCTAGAGTAGACCAACAAGAGATTACGAACAACTTTTTTTTGTGTAGCCAATAGTGCATGATTTCATTACCGAAAATGTATTTTCCTTATCACGGTATACCGAGTCACTGCCTCATAATGCCGTAGCGGTCTTATTGCACGGGTTTATATACCTAGGACAATGTGCTCTCATATCTACTTTTATTTGATGACAAAGTTGCGTTAAACGGTGGCGAAGAAAACATTGTAATGTACTAACTCTGTTTTATTATGACACTGTGTCCATATTATTATGGCGCTAATACACTTGAGCATTCACCTGTAATGAGCGTTCTCGCGAATGTTACAAAACAAACGAGTGTGTTTTAGCGAGCATTCTCACGAACATTCGGGCGAGCCTTAGAATATAGATAATACGTAGAATTCACACTACAATGGTGGTTAAACCCAATATATTTACTTCATAAAAATATAGCTAATAATACATCCGTAAATATCTTTGCATTTGCTCCAACCTGTATGGATATGTTCAATTATAGCCCAGAAACCTCTCGGTAAAAGTAAGATATTTCCATAAGAGTTTTATTAGCAATTTAGTTTGAATGTTGTAGCGTTATTACACATAATAAATTCATCAACTCACTATTAGATTTAAGTATGCTCATCAAAATGTTTACTTTGTGCTTCGCGAATACAGCTCTAAAAAATTATGATAGTACTCATTTGTGATCCATAAATTATGATAATATTACTTTGTGAGTTGAAAAATTATCTGTTTTTCTTTCTAAATACCTGTATTCTATTGTAACAAGAGAAAAATATGTTTATTTAACCAAACAGTTTACGGGTTGATACAGGATTAGATGTCGAGTCTTTCGTTTCTTTAGAAATATATTATTTGCTTTGCCTATTTTCCATCATCACTTCTACGTCATAATGATATGATGAGATTTTGTTTTCTGAATCCGTCACTAGAGGAAAAAGGCCTACTCAGTGACAAATAAATATTTTTGTTTCCAGAGACTCAAATGTTTCACTGACTTCTTCATTATTTTAAATCGCGCAATTTGAATGATATTGAATTTGTTAGAAAAAGTTCCATCGAATTTTAATGACATTCGATGAGTTGAAAAGGATCACGCGATGTAATTTGTACGATCTATGTCTGGTTAGAAAGTTTGTCGATATTGAGAGCTATGCACAGGGAGGAAATGTTTGCATAGTGTGAATTTAACTGAACGATATTCGATTGAACGGTAGCGGAGAAATACGAAAACTTGAATGTCGCATATCGAGCGAACTAAAAGATTAAAACTGTTCACTGAATTCGAATGACAGTCAATTACACAGCTTCTAAAGCTGTTTTACTTTAATAAATCACAATAAACTGTCTCAATGTAAATGGATTTATTATATTTATTATATATACAATGGCGTCTCTACAACCTAAATAATTAGTAGCATTAATTGCCACTAAATAATTATTAGCGTAGGCTTTGTGTACGTCGCCCACAACGACAGTTGGGTAGATATTCCTGGAAATCTAGATACTGTTTGTGACGTTTGTGTACCTGTTAACAACATACAGTAGTGATTTATCTCGATAATGATGCGAGGATAATTACTACGTTAGAGTTGTCTAGGCATTTATACAATTTGAGTAATATACTCGTATCATTTTATTACTGTAATAGGCTATTTTATTATAGTTTTTATTTATTTATAAATTTCCACTTACAACTATTATCACATATTAAAACCTAATACAATAGTGTAGTTACTTTTAACAGATATAATATTATTGTGCCATTAGAGAGGCCTATATTTAATTTGGCAGTGGTGTATGGCAGGCTGATGGTGATATTGATGGCTAAGAAATTAAAGACTCTGGTAATCAGCGATAATCCTGGAGAATTAATATCTATGCACTTGATTTTTGGCAAGTAAAAGTAGGGGAAAAAGTGCCTGGAACGGGAAAGATGAACGTTATTATGAAAATTAATATTTAAACTAAATTATACTACTGATGGTCACAAACAAATTCCATCCGGCTAAAATTTAGCAGTAACGTATTTTTTGTCATGACCACTTCTCAGAAAACCTAACACCACAGCCGATTCAGACATTAGAAATTATCCTGAGAGTATAAAATATCTGAGAATATAGTGGATAACCATCTTACGTGGAAGAAGCAGATTGATTCCAACGTAACCCGTGTAAGACGTCTTATATACGTTGTCAAAAAGCTCAGAACATCCGCTGACTTCCAATGCTTAAAAATTGTTTATCTGGCACTTGCACAGTCGGTCTTCAGCTACTGCATTACATTGTGGGGCAGTACTCATAAAACCACTTTATTACGTGTCGAGACAGCTCAAAGTGCGGTATTAAAAGTTTTAGCAAATAAACCAATTAGGTATCCAAAAACTGATATTTTTTCACTTTGTAAGGTCCTGACAGTCAGACAGTTATTTATACTACAAGCGGTTCTAAAAAAAAACAACTCTGTGTATTTTGACTCAAAGTACTTAGCGAAAAAGCGTCGTTTCGATAGAGTGTGCAAAATTGAACTTTGTAAGACAGCAGTGGTTAGTAGGTATTACAAACACATTGGTTCTAAACTCTACAATTTAATTAAGCTCAACATCTACCCCTTAACAAAAAGCTTACTGCGAAAAAAATTTACAGAATGGCTACAGACTATGAGTAACGACGATATTGAACGACTTATGGTAACATAGCACAACCACACACACCCGCAGAAACACAAAAACAAAGACACACACATACACACACACACACACACACACACACACACACACACACACGCTCGCGCACACACACACACACTCTCGCGCGCGCGCGCGCGCGCGCACACACACACACACACACACACACACACACACACACACACACACACACACACACACACACACACACACACACACACATTCAATGTCAATGTAAGTGTACTAGGTTTATTTATTGTTATTTTTGTTTGAACTTTACTTTAATGTGTCTAGAACATAACATGTACAATTGTTTATAAATTTGGGCGCTGGTAGCTGCGCTACAGTTATATAACTTTTCTAGCTATCAACGTTTTCTCGTGTAACAATGTTCCAAATAAATCTTATTATTATTATCCCCAAAACTCATCAGTCATCGCTGTTTCTATTATAGTGCTGTAATAAGCTATTATTATCATGATACTAAATCACTACTTAATATTAATATTCTTAGTTCGAGCTATTGAAACCAAGAATGCTTTACAATATATTTTACGAAATCACGATCCTCCATTAACTATTGTAATAAAATAGTATTTTCTTTGTATAATGAAATAAATTTTGTTCTTTTTTTCAGCAGAGAATATTTTGGAGCGTAACAATAAATTAACCTTACGTTAAATCTGAACGTAGCCTAAATCCCGCAACCAAATCTTTATTTTATTACAAATTTCTTCAATTGTTGTAAGCTCCTTCGAGTTACAGTAAACACATTTGTTTTTGTAGGGTAAAATGGAAAATTGTAAGAGTGAACTTGAATACTAGAATATGAATAATAATATAACTAGACATCAAGCGCGGCTTCGCCCGCGTAGATGATACACCTTAGCCTTCCTCAGGAATCACACTATTTATCGGTGAGAAGCGTACACAAGTCCGTCCGGTAGTGTTAGTGTTTATAGTATTCAAAGGGGCAGACCGGTCGAAAAGATGACTTAAGTTTATATTAACACACAATATGTAGATAGAATGGGATGCGATGGCTCTGTGTGTAATTATGTATCGGATTCACTCACCCCTTCAAGGTAATCTTGTTTAAGTACATAGTTTTTTCAAAAGAAAAACCAGATAACTGCATTTTTTATTTAATAATGAAAAGTATGAATGATCATAAGTTTTGAATTGTTCACTAAATGATAATCGTCATTATATTTGGCAGCTTTGTTACGTCAATTGAAATCCCAAGGAACATTGGTCACCCTCTGGGCCACAGGGCATATTAAGTTTATATCTTGATTTTGTTCCTTAAATTACTAAATCAACGTTCAATGAAGTAAAAATCGCATTATGTCTATCTAGCGTTCTAGGGATTAAGTAACATCACACTTATACTCAAAAATATAGTAATCTATACTATTCTGATGCCTCATCACTCATCTAGATATTTAAAACCGTGACTTAAAAAGATTACTAGGAATATAATTTGGTAAACATAATTATATTCTAGTTTTTGCTTTCGTTTTCAGAGCATCGGTTTAGTATTTAATAAGTTATTCAGAAGGTCGAATGATGTAAACATTCGTTTTATGCGCCTAATTAACGTTAATACGGTACTGAAATTCACTGAATGTTACTGTTTAACTAAATTTTATAAGTATTTTAGCGTAATGAAGTATTTTGGCGGGCATTGAAAATTACATTTGCTAAAAATAAATTATTGCAAGGGATTAGCAAACAAACTCGCAATAAGTATTTAAATATTGTGTTTTGTAATTTCTACTTAATATTAATTAACGTACACAATACAGTTGTCGGTTTATCCCCTAACTAGAGTTACATACAAGTTAAGTAGCTATGTCCATTAAGCCAATCCAATTGCGACTAGAACCAAACTAACTAACAACATCAGATAAACGTTGTAATACTCTATTTATCAAAGACCAATTCAAACCGATAAATGAGATCTCTCTGTACTCCTTACTTTTATTCCCACAGAATAATATGCGAAGGTTTAGAGCAATGTACAGAAAAACATCCAAGACGACACTTCCGCTAAGCGGAGATAGAAAAAAATATGCTTTTTCTGGTGCATATTTTCCTATACCACTCAGCTGATTCGTAGATCTGAATATATAGGTGAATATACAGCCTATATGTATAATAGCTACTACACATTATCCATACGCGCTATTTGCACCGTTTGTTTTCACATCGCAATATTTTTCCCAGTGAACCGATTCATTTGCATGGTGACGTGTTTTACGCGGGCAATTCGGCGAATTAGCCCTCGAGAGAGATGTCAAATAAAATAGTTAACTAGTGTTTCATGAATATTTGGTGCTTCCGTAGCCCGAGAGGCAGTGACAACTGTGTACTCGTCACTCTGTTAACTATGAATGATGATTCATATTGAATGTTTTTATAGCCGCTTGACCGCTAATATAACCGCGAATATAAACATTTATTGTTGATAAGTCGGTAACATCAGTAAGTTGAAGTGATGTTTTTCTTCAACCTTATAAATGACTCGTTCAAGTCGTATGAATTCTTTGTTGACATTTAGTTTCTTATTTATTATACTTAGCAGCGAACATTGACTATCGTTGAAAAAAACACTTTGTGTATTTTAAACAGGATTATTTTAAAAATTAAATAGATGACATACATATTTTATGAGTTTTCACTGTAGAACGGTTCTATCTACACCGAATTAAATAAAAAAACATGTATCATAGTATAAAAATATTTAATTACACGCATACGATTAGCACGTAATCACGGAGCGCGCGAAACAAAGAGTGGCATTAGACATGATTTTTTCGTTCCGGGTTAACGATTCTAAGACTCGCTTCGTATTTTTAGCATGAAGAAATGTTCAATGATTTGAATAGAACAGAGACAAAGGATTTAAAACATTACGTAATAGAAAGAAACAGTAAATTCAGACTGAGTATAGCGCTGTAACCAAAAAGGGAAAATAGTCACTTGTGCGCGGTCTACGGAATTTCGAAAAAGGGAGAATAGTCGCTTGTGCGCGGTCAAGCGGATAGTAGAGTCATTGTATGAGTAGGATTAACGTTTTGATACTCTGAATTAAAAACTTTTTACGGTAAATTATAACAGTTTGCCTTTCGGGATCATCATCCTAAACGGTTTGTTTATAATCTGTCCCAGTGAGAGGCTCACTGGGACAGATTATAAACAAACCGTTTGGTGTCTTGTCATTATGAGAAATGTTAGACCACAGGCCACCATCCTGTGCAAGTGCAGATTGGCAGACTTTAACTTTCACGATGCTTTCCCTCACCGTTGAGCAAGCGATAGTAAATTAGCTACTTGTTACGCAATTATTTTTGAAAAATCTAAAGAATAATGCCTCGCACCGAAAGACGTAGGAAGTAAGAGAAGAGAAGAAGGAGGACGAGACCGAAGCATGGTGGACCGACAATCTTGTTGGGATCGCCGTAAGCGATTGGATGGGGCTCAATATTGGTATGTATGGAGTGCCTCGAAGAAGCCTATGTTCGGTACTGGACGTATTTATACTGACTTGATGACGATTTGTTTGGTGAACGAGTGGGCTAGTGGACTAGCCATGTCTCGCAACAAAACTTTCTATTTTACTCTTTCCTAACCAAATCTCTAGGCTTCATTTTTGTAGGTACTCTTCAAGTACCTACAAAAATGTAACCAGATAACATTTTGGTGCAATATACAAGACCTCATTTATATATAACAAACAGCTGTTAGAACTAAATATAAAATGAAGTTATTATCCGCATGTGAGCTATGCATATATAGCAATGCTATGTGATAATTGTAGGCTTTGTGGCTGACGTCCGTGGAATTTAAAGTGGCGGGTCATTAAATAATATTACACGTTTGGGCTAGTACTGTTGGCCATATGTCACTGTCGAGTCACGCAACCTTTAGACCCATCAAAATTGTAAAAAGTAGCTTTATTTTCGTAGCTTATTTTGGCGCAAGTACTACATTTTGTTATAATTTTATTAAATACAAAACAGCGCTAGGAATAAATCAAGTGTAACGGATGAGCTTAGAAATATTCAAACAACAGACACAAAGATCGCTCCGACTCCGCACAACTACTTATGAATAACTCAAAACTTTGCCTCGCCTAAGGATCAACTTCACTACATTTGCCAGATCTTTTTTTCGGCGGTAGGTGTAAAAAAACATATCACATAGTTTGAATTATAAAATTTAAATTTAATTGTTTTAAAACATATTTTAACATTTTATGCTATCACACCAAGCTTCCTAAAGCTCAAATAGTCTGCACTATCGTTTGTACAAGCGATACATACCTATTTATATGTAAGAGTAATTCTGCAAGTCACACCACCTACCAGCGCTACACACACACTAGAAATTTTACACCTGAGAAGCACAACACTACCGGAATGTCTCAGTTAGCTGATATTAAGATGGCACAAGACAACCTGGAGGAGTCCTTTTCCAAAAGGATAGCGGAGCTGGAGGCGCAGTTGCAGGGAGGCCCGGCTAAGGACACGGTTGCAAAAGTTGCCGAAGAGTTACACTCATTCAGAGAGTTAATGTTTGCAATGCTTAGCCTGCTGCGCAAACAAATTGATGAATGCTCTCACACCATTGATGCGATGGAGACACGGCACAGGCCCAAAGCTCTCCTGTTTCTTGGGATTCCTGAGGCTGAGAAGGAAACTGCAGGACATCTGTGATTAAGATCATTCAGAAGATGGAGCTTCCGAACATGGCCATGGACTCAATACTTTCTTGTCACAGGATTGGGTCGTCTCGTGACAGTCACCACCAGCCTATTTTAGTCTGGTTTGCAGCAGTGGACCAAAGATCAGCAGTTTGGAGAGCTAAGGTGAAATTGAAGGGTACATCCGTCTCAGTGAAGGAATTCCTGACAAAAACAAGACAGGCCATTTTCGCTAAAGCTCGACAGCACTTTGGCATGCGGGCTTGCTGGACGCAGGACGGCGTGATTATAGTAAAATCGCCAGATAATGTTCGTCACAAAGTATTCCACTTAGAAGACCTGAAATCTCTGACCCTGAAGCACGCTAAGGCTGCAAGTGGCACCTCTTCTCTGGGCAAGAATGGCGCCGTGACTGCCGGTTCGTCTAGCACTGTCCACAAATCACGTAAATAGCTGTTTTCTTTTAGTGTTTACAACTACTATCTTGAGACTTCCTCTTTCTTTTTATTTGCTATGAACTGTAGTTTATTATGCAGTTTCCATCTATAATTTCTGTTACCCACTTTCTTGAATAATTCTTGTTTCTTAATTCTTTGTTTTGTTATTGATATATTAGATGTACCATTATTTTATTTCACCGCACACTCAACTATTAGCTGTCAAAGTGACGTTGTCAATGGTTAATGTCAAAAATTATAGTTGCGTTCGGAAACTGCATCGAGCAGCTCCCATTGAACTTATCTCGGTTACTTAATTTTTGTAAGCTGGCGGGTGGTGCTGGGTTACCCGTATTGCATTTTAATTAAGTTTTAAGATAGTTTAACTTTAATTTAAATTTTATAATATTAGTATATTAATTATTATTATATTTTATCTATGGATGCTATTGATGATACATACTGGTCTGCCGACGAATCACCTGCTTTTTCCGACAATGAAAGTTTCTCTTCTGCTGATGGTGCCTTGAGTGATTGCTTACGACTTTCGTTTGCCCAAAATAGCGTTGAACATTTGTCACCTAAATGCTCAAAGCATACCGAGCCATTTTAGTGACTTACTGGATCTTGTGGCGGATGTCAATGTACATGCCATCCTGATTTCAGAGAGTTGGCTCAAACCACTTCTTCTTTCAACTTCTTTCTCTTTCCCCGGCTTCATTCTAATACGGAATGACCGAGTCGGGAGGAGGGGGGGTGGGGTTGCTATCTATCTCCGCAGTTCTTTTCCATTTAAAATCCTTGAATCTTCTAATACCGTCTCTTCGCCTGCGGAGTATTTATTCCTTGAGGTTGACGTCAGGGGAGCGAAAGCAGCTCTTGGCGTCGTCTACTGTCCCCCTACTGTCGATTATTTCTCCAGTCTCGAACCGATTTTGGAATCTATAGGGTCACAGTATGAACATCACATCATCATGGGCGATTTTAACACCGATCTCCTTTCTCCTGCCTCAAGTCGTTGTAGTGTGTAGCGCGCCTTCCCTCCTATATATTCTATTGTAACCCGTGTACTACGACCATTAAACTCTAATAATTCAAAACTATTAACATCTTTCTTTTGTTCATCACCATACAACCTTGCATGGCGACCCTGCCAGTGCTGCCATGGGCAGTACTGAGCTTGAGGTTTTAAATACAATTTGCGCCATAAGGTCCAGTTTTTTTTTTTGGAAAGCTGAGATTTTGGATATTACACTGGACGGTCAAATCGAATATTTTCGATCGAAACGGAGAGATGCGAGGTTGCCGATGAATGCAGCCGGGAGCCATGGGCGTTAGCCTGTGGAGGCATGGTGGGCCTCCCCAAGACGTTGCGCAAGGCCGAGGCTATGAGGAGGCTCTGGTCAGCCCAGGAGTATGGACTATGGAGCCCATAAATCGAACGGAGCCGTGACGCGATACGGTGACCTCGGACACAAAGTGTGAAAAGTGAGGTGAAGTTTTTTTTTATTTTTTTTCTATAATGCCGCGGACCATTTTTACATCATGTTAGTGTTCTATATAATATATTATCATATATGTGATAGATATAATCTTTTTATTTGGTGTTTCCAGTATATATAAAGTTTTATAAAATGTTACATTAAGTTTATTTTTATGTAACTAATTAGATAAGTAATATGCCTGTTGACAATATATTTCACAGAAAGGTATATTAAAATGTGTATTCAATATTTATTTTTATTATATTTGATGATTCTTGACTTGAAATTTCAAAACGTGAGTTTTTATAAATTAAGTATATAAGATTGTTCCAAAATTATAGGTTTTCATTTCTTATTCAAGTTACTAATAAGTAAACAGATAATCTTCCCACGTTTGGACAGTGTTTTTCTATTGAACGCATTCCAGAGTTATTGCGCATAAGGAATCCAATGTGCAAGCGCGCTATATGATACCTTAGCAACACAATAGGTTGCGCGCGGCTTTGCCTTTTTATTTTATGCAGTAGGTAATTGAATGTTAAATTATGTTTTTAGTAAGTCCATTTATTTTGTTTTGAATTATAAAACAGCTAACTAATGTACCTACGCTATTGATAAGATTTTTCAAAAAGTACATTTATATTTCTATTTGGCAATCTAAATTAGGTAATTCTTTGTTTGTTTTACTGTTCATAACGTATAATTAAATAATTGTTGTTACATTCCAGTAGTGTGATAGTCATACATCTAAAATGATACATTGTTATAAAACTAGACACCTATGACGCAATACCTTGAGAATGAATTCATCGAACTGCATATAACTGCATCAGCAGAAATTTACTTGTGTGAACTGTAAAGTTTTGTACCTATATTGAAATATTGTTTTGAATCTTTAAAAGATAATTTTCTGTCAGTAATGATTAGTAGGTAATTATTTTGGCTATATTTGGAAAATATTTGAATAACTATGATAGGTACCTAATACCTTTGATGTAGGAAGTTTTTCTTGTGGTTTTGTGAAAGAATTAAGTATGGAATGATAAGGTATTAAAAATCTTTTTGACATTTTTAAATGCAATTAGGTACCATTGTAGTGATATGGAAATAATGAAATGGTTATATTTTATAAGGTTGTATAGTATAGGAATGGATATTTTGTATTGTTTGTTTTAGATTGGTTAAGAAATGTATGAAGTAGATGGGAATAATTCGGTAAATAAGTTTTCAGCAGCAATTTGGTCTGATCACCCAAAAGGCATGTTGGATTCGTGTGTACAGAAATATTCATTTCGTAAGTTAGCATAAATGTTTGTTATTGGTATGAGTTATTTATAGGTACACACAAATAATGAGAGAAAAGGGTGTCATTCCTTCATTTGATCATGGTGCGAACGAGATTCCTCTGTGAAAATGGTTGGTGGCCAAGATGCTTTAAATTGTGCCCCTTGTTATACAGAATATTATGAGAAATGTCGACAAATAAATGATGATGATAATGTTATATATGAAGTGATGAAAATATGATGAAGTCCGGCCGGACCGAATATGATAAATATCATCATCAGCCTATAACAGTCCACTGCTGGACTAGGCCTCTCCTTTGAAAGGAGGAATTGGCCTACTATACCACGCTGGCCAAACGGGTTGGTATAGGGTTTGTATCAAGTTTTCCTTCTCTTACAGTGCTGTTCTCTGCATAATATGCTCCCGTGTGGTGACGGATTAAGAATACGGTATGTCACCAACCCATATCATCCCATGGGTGTCGTAAGAGCCGACAGAGGGAGCATGATAAATATGACGAATTAATAATGATGTGTACCTAGGCTAATGTAAAGGATGAGAAGAAATAAAAATAGATATTGTGACATTGTGGTTTATGCATGCTGTAGTAAATGGAATAATGTTGGCCTTTATTGAAAGCGAATGTTATATAAATTGAAATGTTTGTACGATTTTGTGGAATAAAATGTTTATATTTTTAAATTTGTTTTGTTTTTAAACGGTTATTACGTTGTGAAATAAAATGATAAACAGTTTGTAAACCTATTAAAATCAATTGAATAGTAATGTTTTATTAAATGATAAAATACTGTATTTTATTTAGAATGTTTTATTGCATTGTCTTATTTAAGTATTCTGTTATAAAAATTGGTGTGTCAAATAATTTTGCCAAAAATTAATTAGAATTATACATAAAAAATATATTATTAATTTGCGATGATTTAAAATAATGTATGATGCAGTTGCTGTTTCTTTTTGTAAACTTTTCTTTTTTTTAATTACACAGTTTTTATAGGATGTGCTGTATTGTGACAGACTTTTTATTTGAAAGTTATATTATACTGTGTTGAATTTAACTTAATTAGTAACTAAAATTACTTGAAACACTTGTAAAAATTTCAGGTCTTTTTTTTATGAAGTTTAGTTTTTATTTTATTTTACCTTGTTTATTATTGTTATATAATGTTCGAGTTAAAATGTATATTGTCAACAAGGCATAATAGTAAATACTAGGTATAATTTTTATTTTGTTTTATAGCCTTTTTTATGCAATGAATTACGGTCAATTTTTAGGGTTCCGTACCTAAAAGGTAAAAAACGGAACCCTATTACTAAGCCTCCGCTGTCTGTCTGTCTGTCTGTCTGTCTGTCTGTCTGTCTGTCTGTCTGTCTGTCTGTCTGTCACCAGGCTGTATCTCATAAACTGTGATAGCTAGAGAGCTGAAATTTTCACAAATTATGTATTTCAGTTGCCGCTATAACAACAAATACTAAAAATAAAAAAAATAAAAATATTAAGGGGGGGTCCCATACAATAAACGTGTTTTTTTTCGTATTTTTTGCTCAAAATTACTAATGGTAACAGATAGAGGCTTAAAATTTTCACACAATATGTAGTTGTATATTACCTTCCAAAATAAATAATTAAATTTAATAAAAGTAAATAATAAAGGGGGGCTCCCATACAACAAACGTAATTTTTAAGCAATTTGTTACTCGGTCTTAATAAACAGGTAGAAACTTAAAAAATATTTACGTATACATTATACAACAAACGTGTTTTTTTTATAGATGATGGTACGGAACCCTTAGTGCGTGAGTCCGACTCGCACTTGCCCAATTTTTTTAAATTTTGTAATGGAAATTGTTTTTTTTACACCAAGTGTGTCATTGATATTTACTTATTTCAAAATTTTCTTTTTATTTTTGTTTCACTTTAATGAATAATTGTATTTTTCCTCATATTCTTTTATTTTGTGTACTTAACAATTGAAATAATTTTGTCTAATAAAAAAAAAAAACATTTAACCATTTTTTTTAGTGTGTAGCGCGCCTTCTCTCCTATATATTCTATTGTAACCCGTGTACTACGACCATTAAACTCTAATAATTCAAACTATTAACATCTTTCTTTTGTTCACCACCATACAACCTTGCATCGTACCATTAAACTCCTTGACATTATCGAGTCTTCACGTTATGCCTTTGCAGGCCACCCACCATAATAGCAGTGGGGTGGAACGTGGCTCGACTTGATCCTTACGTCAAATCCTTCCCTAGTGTCATCGCACGGTCAACATCCAGCTCCTGGTTTTTCCCGTCATGACCTTATTTTCCTTACTTACCGCTTAAAACCTCCTAAATCCCCTCCTAAAGTCCGCTACATGCGTTGTTTTGGTCGCATGGATGTTAACAAACTCGTTCAGGATGCTTCTATGATAAATTGGGACAGCATGTTTTCTGCCTCCACTGTTGACGAAAAAGTATTTCTTTTTAATAGCTCGATTTGTCGTTTATACGATGTTCATGCCCCGGTGAGGCAAGTCAAACTGAGGCATCCTCCAGCGCCCTGGCTTACGGCGGGTGTCCGTATGGCAATGCGCCGTAGGGATCGGGCGTTTAGGAGATATAAAAGGGACCGGTGCGAGGAAAACTGGGCGTTATTCAAATCTGCAAGGAATCGGTGTAATCAAATGGTGCGAAATGCCAAACGCCGACACATTCTCAACAATATCACTTCTTCATCGCCTGCCAATATCTGGAAGTTCCTTGGAACCCTGGGTATTGGCAAGCATCATCGGTGTGATTTCCGTCTGACACTTGGTTTGGATGATATAAACCAATATTTCACCACTTCCACTCCATTGGATCACCAGACCAAGTGTCTGGCAGTCAACTATTTAAATAACTTACCCGACCTAGACATTGAATCTTTCCAATTTTCTCCAGAGTCTTTGGATGATATCAAAAAGATAATCCTTTCCATTAAATCTAATGCCGTGGGACATGACAACATCAGCCGCCGCATGGTTATGACCATCTTGGAGCAACTACTTCCGGCGATCTCCCACGTCATTAACTTTTCCCTTGAGTCTGGTTCCTTTCCGTCCTTGTGGGGCAAGGCCCACGTTATCCCTCTAGCCAAGACCTCCAACCCTTCTCTTCCCAACCAGTTTCAACCTATATCCATTCTTTCTTTCCTTTCAAAAGTGCTAGAGGCCTGTGTCCATAAACAATTGGGACGGTTTGTACACCGTCATAATTTATTGAGCCAATATCAATCCGGATTCAGACCAGGCCATAGCACTACTTCCACTCTCCTCAAAGTGACTGGCGATATTCGAGAGGGCATTGATAACTCCAAAGTAACAGTTTTGGTTCTAATTGACTTCTCCAATGCCTTCAATACCGTCAGTCACGACCTCCTTTTATCCGTCCTCTCCTATCTTAAGGTTTCACCTTAGGCTCTGGATTGGTTCTCAACATATCTTCGAGGGCGTCAGTAGTCGGTACACCATGATGAGTCTTACTCAAGATGGGCCGACATAAAAGCTGGAGTCCCTTAAGGCGGTATTCTCTCTCCCTTGTTATTTTCTATTTTTATAAATCTCATAACTAAAAATCTTCAGTGTTCTCACCATCTGTATGCCGACGACTTGCAGATATATACACAGGTAAATGTAGAGTCGTTGTCTACGGCAGTTGAGATGGTAAATAAGGATTTGGCTGAAATACAGAATTGGACTACAAGGTTCGGGCTGACTGTAAATCCAAATAAAAGTCAGGCTATTGTCTTGGGCAGCCAAGGCCTGATACGAAAATTAAAAACAACATCTTTGCCAACAATCATATACAACGGTACGGACATAGATTGGTACCCTGTGGTTAAAAATCTTGGGCTGTATATGGATGCTACACTTAATTGGCAAACTCAAGTGAACCAGGTGAGCCAAAAGGTCACCGGCACTCTACGGACTCTTTACCGCCTCAAGAACATACTCCCATCCAAGACCAAGACAATGCTTGTGCAGACCTTGATTTTTCCCTTAATCGACTATGGTGATGTATGTTACTATGACCTGAATGCAGATCTTCTCAACAAACTCGACCGTCTTCTCAATAACTGCATTCGATTCGTTTTCAATCTTCGCAAGTATGACCATGTGTCTACATATCGTTCCCAATTGAAGTGGCTTCCTATCCGTCATCGTCGCAGTTTGCGTGCTCTCACTACCCTATATTCTATTCTTATGTCTCCTTCTTCCCCGAATTATTTAACTTGTCAATATCAGTATCTGTGTTCCAACCACGACCGAAACTTGCGATCGTCTAATAATCTTCTTACTATCCCTTCCCATAACACATCTCTTATTCACTCTTCCTTTCTCGTTCAATCTATTCTCCTCTGGAATGCCCTCCCTTTAGAAGTCAGGATGTGCAATACCAAATACAAATTTAAGGCAAAAGTGAAGGAGCTCTTGTTGGCAAGACCAGCGGATGTGTCATAGGATTTGTATCTTTATTTCTATTTACATTATTTATCATTACGTAGTTACTGTATGGCGGCTTTATGTATCCTATCTTTAATTCCCATATTATATTATAGTATGTATGTATTTATTGTATATATATTGTATATAGATAGTATATATGTATAGTGTATGTATGTTTGCCTACTTATTTAAGTATATATCATTATACATATTATGTCTATTATTTGTAATATTGTAATTGTAGTATAAATATTTAATACACCTACTACGTTTCTCAGCACCACTCAAAGGTAGACTGGCAGATAATGCCCAAGGTATTAAGTCAACCTGTACACAATCTAGTGTATAAATAAATAAATAAATAAATAAAGTGGTGAGGTGACTGCTTTTAAACTAATTCGCCATTGCAGCATTGGTGCATTCGTTCGCTATAGCGAATATACCAATACTGGTCGGTCACTAACAAAACTATGAAGAATGATTGAAGTTCCTGAATCGCGCTTCTAGAAATAACACACCTACGTGATCGCTATAATATATGCAAGACCTTAACAACATGACTGAGCATGATCAACGGGTCGGAGGATACTCTCTCTAGTTGGGGAAATATCGCGCCTCGTATCACATAATTAAATCTCAATACTACTTATGGTAGATGTACCTGTCCTTCTTACATCTCCTAGCTCCTTCGCTCATCTCCAGTGGTCATTAAGTCTAAAATTTATTATATCCGTTCTAAAAGATGAAATAAAAAACTTATCTTCTTGATCTTCATTCTTATATATTTAGTTTTAAAGTCGTGAACTAAATTCTAAACTCTTAAACAGACAGTCTAAAGTTTTAGACTTGTACGTAATTGTATACGAAGTGTTATCTCACCACATTTAGCCCGCGCTAGGTTCCCACCTCTTCCTGAAAACCAAGTGCTAGTTAAAATAGTTGCAAACAAAATATCGAGTGCGGCAAGTCGCGATAATACCAACTATTTGTGAAACTTCGCTAATTACTTAAAGCCGCAATTTCGTACAAAGTGGTTCGCCGCCTGCTCTAAGCATTTTGTGCTATTGTTTGAGGCTTTTATAAGTATGCGTTCACATAGTATATTAAACTTTTAATAGGACGTACAATTTAATTTTGCTTTAAAATACAGACTTATTATTTATTTTGTAACTTTCAACGAACAGCGCGGAGATAAATGGCAAGGTGACCGCTTAACCCACTGCATTGCACTTGCATTCAAATTAAAGTTAAATATTTAAAGTATTAACAAGATAAACCATTTTAAGAAACGGTCGCGCTTGCGGCAAAATCAGTAGAGAGTATCTACTGATTTTGCCGCAAGCAAGGTTATTTTTAGTATAGTTTAAAGTTGAACTAGCTATTACGAATAACTTTTGTTCAGAGACCAAAAAATCGCCATCGCCAAAAAAATATCGGTTGTTATATAAAAAATAGAATTTCGTCTTGAACACACAGTAATTATTATGCAGCGATAGCCTAGTGGAGATACCAACGGACTGCAATGCAGAGGGTATCGATGACTTTTCGAAGTTAAGTGCGTATTAAATTGTTAATTATCATTGCCCCGTGCCTCAGAGAGCACGTTAAACCGTCGGTCACGGTTGTCATGAAGATCTTTGACAGTCGTTAGGGGAGTCAGTCCCCTCAAATAAACTGATACTGGTCTAAACCACAGAATATCGCTATCCCTTTGGGTTACGGAGGTCAGACAGCAGTCGCTCTGTGGAAAAGTTGATATTCTATCATATCTGGTTAGACCAGTAAGCGGACCTCGGGTTACAAAGCTGTAAGTCTTGGATGCAACCGGGATAACGCTAGGACGATGATGATGATGACACAGTAATTATTATGAAAAAGCAGATTTTATCGATTTCAGCGGTGTACTACAGCAAAATTTGTTTAGCACATCACATCACTTCCACTAAGATGTTTGAACTGTACTAAGACTACAGTATATACCAAGGTTTTCATTCTGAAAGTAGTGTCGGTGTATTTTGCAGGCGAGCGTGCGAGACTCCGAACACTCTTTGTCATCGTTACGCGGGTTTTGATTTATTTGAACTAGGAACTACCGCCGGTCACGAATGTATTCATACCAATATTTAGCTTATAAATAATGTTTGTGTAGACGCAATTCTGAAAGTGGCACGGCTGTGGGGTTTGTTAGTGTTTGGAGTACGGTGGTTTTGATACGATTTTGTAATTAACTTTTTAGGTTAAGTACTGAGTATTTTATTGTTATTAGTTTTCATGGAAAACACAGCATGTAGATCAGGAAAACAAACATATTTTATCAAGCGAGTTCCCTAAATACCAATATCGAGACAATTAGCATTATTTATTTAATCATGATTATGCAGTATCACATTTTTCTTCCGTTTTTTTTGTACGTCCTTATAAGAAAAATAATTTCACTCCTCTCCGTTTTCTCTATTATGGATATTGCTATCAGAAGAATTCTTCTGTTAGCAGTTATATAAACAAACTATTATGATACTGTAGAGGAACGTGGTTCGACATCAAGTGGGAAGCGGCTCCTAAGAGATTTAACAGAAAATCACGGACAAGTTTACTTAGCTAAAAAACAGGAAACTGTACGGGGCAACCACAGCAGCTTATTTACCAAAACAATTTCCCAAACTACCAACTCAAAAGAAATATCCGCAGAAGCCATTTTCTTAGCAAACGAATCTCGTGAATTTCAATTCCAACATGGCGTTTGTATAAAAGTGTACAATTTCGAGATGATGTTTAGTGGAGAATATAATTGTGTAGATGCTGCACCTGTAGTGTAATGGCGGGACGAACACTAACGTCTGACTTCAAATAGCGTTGTTTTACGAAACAGATTGTGTTTTTGCAACGATTATATTAGCCAGGTGCCACGTACACACTGTCCAAAAGTTCGACAAGCTTCGAATAAAACAAGTTCAAAATAAAAGGAAAGAGGATACCCCGAAACTGTTGAGAAACTTTTCGAACTATTTTTATTACTGTTTGATCTTTTGGGATTTAATTGAAAAAATCCTATAGCGGGGGAACTTAATAGATTTATTGGTGTGTGATTAAAGTAAAGTTTATACTAATTGTATGATAGCTGAAAGCTTGCGTGGATCAAAGTATTTCGAGTCATTCTTTAAATTATTATTTATTAGAAATGGGATTGAAAATTAGCTTTTCAATACGTAGGATAATTCTTATTATGCATCGTGTGGTCTTGTTACTAAATATCAAACTATTGATGGATGGCCGGTTTCAATATACGTTCCATCTATGAATTTGGCTTCTACAGATACAAATTTGACATAATTATGCTCCATACAAGATATGGCAAATATCTTGTAGTCAAATACCTGGCTAGATTGAATTTTGAAACCGGCTGTTAGTGGTGTATAAATAACTCTCGATTGGTTTAAAATATTTTTAACATAAACTGCATAGCATGCGAAAGCTGAGAATTTGATCACAGAGCAGAAATTTTCCACGTAATTCACACTAGAATGTTTAAACAGCGATCTGAACGAGTATGTTTCCAGGAAGCGCCGTAGTTCGGATATAACCGAGCAATGATGTACGTCGGACGGAAACCCTGTGACTTATGACTCGCATTTGTTACTCGTACTGCGGACACACCATGGGATTAGTCAACACACGACTCGTCACATTTCGACGGGTGTCCAACGCTTTGATTGGCTGGCTTGTAGCTCTCCGCCAATCAGATCGCCGGACGAGAAACATACTCTAGATGTGTTGTGAGTGCTTTAACCCGTAGTAAGGCATCTGATCAAGCGACGAGCGACGATTTACCTTCGTGGAAACAGTTATGATGCGCGTTCAAAGCCGATGATCGACTGTGTTATTGTTAAGCTGATACTGATTCTCATAACGCATTACTAGTTAGCTAGTAAATTATAATTAGGGTGATATTGTCAACACTGCATTGATTTGTAGGTTTTGCAATGTTTTGCTGAATTTGATTTATAATAATAAATTACTTTAATTATAAAAGTACCTATAAGTTTAGTGTGATTTAAAAGCCTTTCTCTGCTATAAGCTGGTTTTATTTTATTTCTTAAACCGGCTATGTGCATGTTGAGCCACGCACGATATAGGATTCTGTAGAATCTCATACCCAGTGACCTAAGGATACTACGACTATACACACCATTCAGAAGGACTAATAATTCTAAAAGTATTGTAGCACGAAACGATAAAATTAACAATAAAGGGCCTTCTACCAGAAATATCATTAGTCTAATAGTTTAAATTGTGAATTTTAATATCAGTTCCGAGTAGCCTAGCTGTTAAAGGTGGATTTTTTTCGTAACTAAAAATATAACACCTATATCACACAACTATAAGATACTACACCAAAATATTGCAAGTGTTTTATCTAAAAAGGAACTGTTGGAGTTAACATTACAGGAAATGCGTGACTTATATAATGAACCCCATGTGATTTGCCTCTTGGAAACATTTATTAAAAAAGGCCATGAGAATTATCTCAAGTTATCAAATTTTGAAATGGCAACAAATTTTTGCAGGGGAAAAAGTAGAGGCGGCACTTGCATTCTAGTCAGAAAGGGTCTACACTACAACGAATTACAGTTTATAAAAACATATGCATCGGTAAATAGGTTTGAGGTATGTGGTATAGAGTTAGAAAATAAAAAAATAGTAATTATTTGTTTATATCGAACACTTCAATCTGATCCAAATCAATTTTTAATTAAATTAGATAGAGTCTTACAGGATTTACACAAAAAAATATAAATCTAGTACACGTATAGTTTTGACAGGTGATTTCAATATTAATACCTTTATAAGAAGCAAAATCACTAAAGAATTTCAAGACTTGGCAAACAATCACAATATAAAAATTCATATTGAAGTAGCTACTCGGAAGCTTTCTTGTATAGACCATATATTGAGCAATATACCTGACGCAATCCCAACAGTGCTACCACTTCATCTATCTGACCACGACACAGCACAAATGTTAAGCTTCCCTTTAAGACTTCAAACAACAAAAACTGCAATATACCATATTTACAAAAGAGACTACAGTATACATAATATGCGTAAATTCACGGAATGCTTACAAAATCTATTCTGGACAGATATTTACGTGGAAAACGATGCAAAATACAGCATTCAGCGTTTTCCATGAATTTATATGTTTATTTTATAACCTCTGTTTTCCAAAAGTTAGGGTAAAGATAAATTTAAACAATAAAATAAAACGAACGTGGATAAGTAAGGGACTCAAACAAAGTTCTAAAATTAAGCGTTTCTTACGATATCAGTATTACAAGAATAAAAATATAATGAACAAGAGTAGATATACCACATATTCAAAATTGTTACAAAAGTGTATCTACAAGGCAAAACGAAATGCTAATATAAAGTTTATGAATAATAATGACAACAAATGTAAAGCCGCATGGACAGTCGTAAAAAATGAAATACTTAATACAGGCTGCCAAGACAACATTGAATGCATTAAAATTGATAATACTGTACTTACCAAACCAGTAAAAATAGCTTTTGCCTTCAATAGTCATTTTACAAATTACATTCCTAATCAAAATTGTACAAATAGTTACAGCATCGATACCCTAACAGCTAACTCGATGTTCCTTACACCTATTACCGAAAATGAGGTACGGAAACACATTTTATCATTGAAACATACCAATTCTGTAGGTTATGATGAACTTAATACCCGAATTATTAAGACGTGTGTTAGTGAAATAAGCGGAGTGTTGACCTATCTCATTAACCTGTCCTTTTCACAAGGATTTTTTCCTGATGCTTTAAAAATATCTATTGTTAAACCGATATTTAAAAAGGGTGAAAAATGTGAGATGAATAATTATCGCCCCATAACATTGATATCCATTATGTCAAAAATCTATGAAAAATGCATGTATCAAAGAATAGTCGACTACTGCGAAAAATATAATATTATAAGAAAAGAGCAATTCGGCTTCCAGAGGCACAAGTCTACATCCCTAGCCATCTTTTTGCTGCCGATATTGACTAATAATAATAAACTGCCACTACAATGGATATCGTCGTACTTAAATAGTAGACAACAGAAAGTCACTATTACCAAACTTAATGAAAGTAGGAACATGACAGATTATTCGTCTGAATTTATAAGTATAAAATGGGGCGTCCCCCAGGGTAGCATTTTAGGCCCTATCTTATTTCTATTCTATATAAATGACAAAGTTAATGTTACTAATCATCAATGCTTCCTTTTTGCCGATGACATTTTCATAATTGTTACTACCGACAAAAAATATAAATCAATTGCAGATCATGAAGTGGACATAAATAATACAATAGAAAATCTAATTAGCTGGCTAAATAATAATAATTTATCAATTAATCTTAATAAATCAGTATATATACAATTTAATCAATCTTATAATAATACATTTAATTTTAACATGGACATACCGAAAATTACACAAGTGACAAAAACTTAATTTCTAGGAGTAGTAATTGACGAACATTTAGACTGGAAAGCTCAGGTCGATACTGTATGCAATAAAATAAATAAATTTGTCTATGCTTTGAGACAAATAAAAAAAGTTACGAATATAAAAACGGCTGCGATGACGTATCGCGCATATATGTAGAGTCCTCACTACGATATGGACTAATTATGTGGGGAAATAGTACTGACCTCAATAGAGCATTTGTTGCCCAAAAGAAATGACTAAGAGCTGTATACGAGATTCCATCTGACGAATCATGTCAACCAATATTTAAAGAACTTGGTTTGCTGCCGTTACCTTCATCATATATATATGAAGCATGCATGTTTGTACGAAAGCACTTAGAATTGTTTAAAACAGCAGAAGAACTATATAAAAGCTCTTGAAGTCGGCGTGATCAATATGTGCTGGAAGAGCTACCTAGATCAGCAAAATATAATAAAAATTCTTTGGCTATGTGTATACGACTATACAATAAATTACCAGATACGAGTATGTTTAATCATTAAATTGTAAGCTATTTAAAATTCAATTGTATAAATGGCTCAATAATAACAATTATTATAGTATTGATGAATTTTTAAAATGAATTTAATTTAATGTACTTATTTCAATTTTATAATATATTTCTAGTTAATAATTTGCACGCTTTAGTTTTAAGCAAAACATGTTCGGACTTTCTATTTTCAATAACATCTTTTATACCATGTTTTATGCAAATAAAATTATCTTTAATGAATCTGAAAAATATTTCAGTAACAGGAACTGTACGCCCATTACCAATTTACAGGCGAAACTAATTCTTGAAATTTTGTACCCGGCATTTAGATTCTACTGAGAATTTTACAAACAAGTTGCATTATTAAAACTTCCAGGATTAAAAATAAATAAAACTAACAAAAATAAAAAAAATCATGACATTTAGGGTTTATAAGAGAAAAATGCCCTTGCTAAGATTTTCTTCTACTTCTATTATTTATTAGCAAATATTTTATCCGACATAGCAAACTGCAGCTTAGCCACATATTCGTCATTGACAAACACACTGATACCCTCCAAGCAGTAGCAATCTCGTAAGTTCTGGTGCCCCATCCGTCACGTAGCGCGCAACGTCTCACTTAACATCCCAAGTCGCATCTTCATTGCCTCCGAGCGCGCCGCGTGATCCGTCAATGTGTCAACTGAGATGCACCATTACTTACGAAGGAGGAGACCTCCCTCCCCTTCTTTAGTAGGAGGGAGAGGAAGGGAGATATTGTGCCAGGTGACTCTGCTTACAATATCGAGCGTGACCGCGATTCCAGGTATTTACCTAAATACGAAACGCTTGCTGCAGGATTCGCCGCATTGGACGATTTCTGTTGGGTGTTAGAAGTAATATGGATGAAAAGATACAAGTATTTTACTCGTAAACTTGTAAACAGTAAACTTGATTTACTATTTTTGTTGAACTTCTTAAGAATTGTTATCCTGATGGACAAAACACATACCACACCCATATAAAGCAAAAAATAAAACGTACAACTGCGAGTATTATTGCAAGGGCATTGCGCGACTGTGATACTGAATGTAAATTACCTTACCTTTAAGTAGTGAACTTTTTGGAAGTAACATTCATAAGCATGACATTGTGATATAAGTATATAAATTATTCTGACTTTCAACTCTTTCTTCCAAAGGTACTTAATAAATCTAATCTGTATGTGTATCGGGACATACAGATTCGAGCTGAGCTTTCAAAAGAGTCAGCCAGTGTGAAAAATCAAAACAAAATGTTCCAATTAACACGTGTAAAAGAAACCCGACAAGCTGATATATAGAAGGCCTTGATTTCTAAATAAACAAAAGGATTTCATAAGTATATAATGTAATATGGAAGGCCTTGGCAGTCTGTTATCTAAAATTTTTTGGATGAACAAAACGTGACACAATGTAAATGTGGAATTAAAATATAAGTTAACTTAGAAGATATAAAGTACAGAAGTTTAACAGTCGTCTTGCAGCACACTCGCGGGACGAAATGAAAGACTTCTTATCTTAGCATAAAACACGACTTTTTTACCTTGGATGCCTGAATAGGATTTTTTTAGCAAATCCCTTAAATAAATGTTGAGGAAACTCAATTACTTGTAGAGTACTCCTATAGTGTTATGAATAAGAATTTTTGGCCAAAATAAAGTCGATGGAATTTAAATATAAATTCCATCGACTAAATTAGACTACAAAAACCAAATAAACACCCAAACCCAACAAAAATTTTTTTATTACATAAATTCTGTTCCAGGATAGAAATCAGACACAACTTCTGGCGTAGCCTTCAGGGTCACAAACTCCAAAACAACCGTCCAATTAATCAGTTTATATTACAAATTAATATAATTAGTGACGGCACGATAACCGTTGTTAATTATAACAATATTAGTTAGCTCATGTGGATCAACTACGTATTAATTATCAATGGTGTTAACATAGTATGCTGAAAGGTACTATAGCAGTTTAGTTAGCGTTATTCAATGTTCTGAGAAGCTGAGGGCATCAAACGTCGGCAAAGTTGAAATGTCATGGAAAATCTTCTAGCTTGATCACATCATTTGCAACTTTTATATTTTTTGGTTAAGTATTTACTAGTAATTTTTTGCTCAGATCTGCCTTGTCGATCAGAATGTTGGACTAAAATTCAAATAATATTGCGCTTAAAAGAGGCTCGTATCTAACAGCTGGCTATAAATGCGAAAGTGTAAGAAAGCATAGATGCATTACATATTTGATGCTCTTTTACCCAAAACTACTAACGGATTTTGATGTAATAACACATCGGTTACCTGGTGTCCTGGAAACCGCCGAGCGAAACCAATGTTCAATATCAGTGTCAATAATAATGGTCCTATTTTAGTTACTGAGAAAGAGATTTCAGCGGGTCATATAGAGTTCAATCTGAAAAAAGAAGAATGTAATGGATGAAATAAAAAAAAAAGTTATCCACTTTCATTCGAAGCGAAACTTGCGACGAAAATAAAAACTATTTGTTTCAGTTGAGCTTTAAAACCAAGATGGCTCGATGGCGTCAATACAAAATAGAAACTAACACTTACGTCTTAACTAACAATTACAATATGTACTGAGGTTGGGATAGCTACACACTACACGTCGAATGATTATAGTCTTTGTTGGATGATGATGAGCTACGGCAGAGAACGTAATACCCTGACGGCTTTACTATTTCTTTATTTTTTCTTCATCAAAATATTTAAGCAATTCTAACTTCCCAATTGTTTGGTAAGAACAACTTTACTGTTAATCCGAATTTAAACTTTCATGGTCGTTTACCCACATGCGTTCTAAATTGCCTTTAAACAGGATTTGTACTACGAAACTTTGCGAGTGCACTCGTGTCAAGATGAAGTATGTCCGTCATATTTCAGCTTTCATCTACATACTTATATATTTTATCTACAACACAAAGCTACGTAGAGAATATAAAAGAATAAATCTAAAATAATTTAAAACTGTAATTGCATTATATCTACAATGTCACAAGTTTCCGTAGTTACATAAGAAGTGCTGTACATCAATGGCTCGTCTTGGACAAAATAATCGAGTAGTATTGTGTTGCTAGCTGAACGTACAATGTGTGTATTGTGTGATGTTTGCGCCGCCACTCACTTGCCTCACATAATGGTGTTCGTTCTGAATTGCGTGCGTGCCGCTCTAGAATGATCCACTGTTGGGTGGGAAGTAAATGGCGTTATGGATCTACTTTAAACCTTCAATCGTTTTTATATGTTTGACGGATGTCTTTTTATAATTAAAATTTAAATAAAGACTGCCTCCGTGGCCCAGTGGATAGCATATGCGACTGCTGATTGGAGGTCCCGGGTTCGATTTCCGGGTCGGGCAAAAGTGTTACTGGGTTTTTCCGATTAATCAGTAGCATGCCGGAGTCTGGTGATGTGCCCGGTAACGGTAATAGGCTCACCCCCTATTGCGTGGGACCTAATATTTCATGGCGAAATGTGAGTGTAATATTTACACATCTGCCTACCCCTTCCGGTATAGAGGCGTGAGCCTATAAATAAAAAAATAAATAAATATTATTTTGATTTGTGTCAATCAGTTAGAAATTGCTATTAAGAGACTTATGGTAGAAAAGATAGAAAATTGTTATTAACCTGTATTTTGTACTAATATCCTAAATAAATAATCGTTCAGAGAGCATACACATACTCACACAGACAAGGAGAGTCTTGCTCTCATATTTATCTCTAAAATAAACTTTAAACGAAGCACACATTCTGTTGTGTGCACAACTATCGCATGGTTTTAAATCACTAAGTAGTCTAGTTAATGTACATGACACGCGCAAGCACGTGAATTAGCTCACCGACACAACGCGCTGTCTATCCTCACAAACAGAAGTCGTGAATGAATAAGCTCACAGTTTCAACTGAACAATGTAAAACTAAAACCTCTTTCAAACTGAGCCGTTCATTTCCTCTAGCTGGCGACACGGTGCGTTGTATAGCGCACACAAAGTAGTATGTTGTTAGACTGTGTTCTCAATAAAGATGTGAGAGCAGCCAAGCAAAAATGTATTTAAACGGTCTTATTTTAAGTCACGGACCTCTTCTCGCTATGAAGAGAATTAGGCTATAATGTACCACGTTGGTGAAACGCTGGTTGGCAGACTTCGCAACATAAGGAGGAGTCTGGTATACGGGAGTTTCAAGCTCATATGGACTGTCGTAAAATTGCCAAGAATTGGGCAATCTCGTATCGCTGGCCAAGATGGGTCGCTGAGTCATTAAGTCTTAAGTAAGGTGGACTCAGACGTGCAAGTTACCTTGCGATGTTTACATTTGTTGCCCATTTAGAAAACAATAATAAACTATTTAAAAGTGCATAACTTCGAAATATTCAAATTCGAAAGCGGTGCGCGCTGTGCATTTGAACCCGAGACAATTTGCTTAGCAGTCGATTAGTATGTTTAGTAGGCTACAGCTAATACTATCCATCTCCGCATCCCGTCTTTTTAATTTATTACTTTGTTTCTTTACCTCAGGTCAGATTATAGTATTGTTGGATGTTTTTCTTCCACACCGGTCATCCCGCACATCTTAAAAGGCTACGTACCCTTAAGCATGGTCCACCGCAGAGTTCTGCCGGCACTCGACAGCTCGCCTGAGTTCGCAAACGACAACCTACATGCATCGCTCGCTCAATTGGAAAAATTTGTCCATTGTTGATTTAGATTAGTTTAGAAAGTTGTTACTGAATTTAGTTAGTGGAATTGGTGGAAGTGGAAACGTGTTCAGGTTGAAGTGTACATAAGCGATGGTAAATGTAAAGCTAGATGTGGTGCAGCGTTTTAAATGCAACATGGTAGAGAATTGTTAGAATTAGCTGAACTTCAGTGATTATGTTTATATTCCGTAGCTTAATTCAGATTAGAGTTGTCCTGATACTTGTCTCTATCAGGTTGCAGTATAATTATTATTATTATCTTTTAACTTAAAACAACTTATGATTTTTCACACCTTTAACCGTAGTTTCAAGTCTTAAAATTTTCGAAGTCCAGTGTTGGCCGAGTAATAAAATGTAAACTTACTCGGTGTTACGTTTGTCAAATTACAGTAGTATCCGCATACTATCGGCCAAAATCAGTTTTGCAGCTTAAACAGTGGTCCATTCTGCTGCGGAATTAAATACTGTTTTCCTACTATAGAAAAGAGCTTTGAGTTATTCTTATCAGTAGCTACTTACCAAACTTGTCGTTAGTTACAATTGTGGTTTCATATACACTTGAGAAAAAAATCTGTTAAAATATTAAAAAAAGAGATGCATTAAATAGACGACTAGTAAAAGCAATTAGTCTTACACCTCTGAGTCAGTTGTAAGCTAATTACACGATACACAATAAATAATAGCTAACATCTCCTCATACAGCGTAAACTACATACATGCCATCGCTTACCATCGACAATTATCTCAACAGCACCGGCACTAATAGAGAACTATTAAACTCATGCGACAAACTACAATAAATTGGACAACAATAACAACTACAAAACTGTACGTACAAACGGTAACGTACAGTTGAACTTATATTTAACGCTATTATGTAATTATGTTAGACTAGAGGATGCTCGCAGCTACGCTCGCCCATTTTATTTTAGTTAACTGTTTCTGTTCAATCCCGTGAGAATTGCAAAAAATCCCTTCTTGCAGTCCCCAAGGAACATACTTACCAAATTTCAGCTTCTTGCACCCAATGGTTACGGCTATGGGTTGTTTGTCTGTCCGTAAGAATTTGATATACAGATAGTTATTTATTTAATAAAGTTATTTTGGCAATAAGAGCAAAAATATCACTCAGACATGAGCCATCTATCTACGTAACGTACGTCATCCACTTGTTTGTAAAAACATCAAGAAAATAGATAGGGCTCTATAATTTGTACCTGTCAGTTTGGAAAAGCAACATGTCAGACCAACGGGATTGACACGACTTCATAGTAAACGAGCATCGTTCTAGAGTACTATCTGAAAAAGAAAATAAAAGCTGCACTGCATGTGACAGTATTTTATGGAACGAATTGAGGACGAGGGAATGCGATAGAACGCGATGCGATTTGACGATTAGCGAGTGAGCGGTGACCGAAGGCAATCGTCTATGCTCGCATGTAATCGTCAGTGTACGCACGTTATCGCAACCCATAGCGACTCACTTCGACGCGCGATGGTAACTCTGTTATACCATACACCGAAGGCTTTCATGCTCGCTTCCCACCGCAGAGTAGTTTTTGATAAACTTCCGGAGCAATTCGAAGCTATTTAACTGTTAATATTCAACGTTTCGTTCCAAAGTAGGCTAGCGGGTTATTATGGAGCAGGAACATCCGCTTCACGAACAACAAATTAACTTAAACATTACACCACTTATATTATTGGAATCGTTACAGGGTAATACTTTAATATGATTCATGAAGTAAGTAGTAAATATATTCGGATTATCACACAATCATTTTTACGTAGCTTTTTAATTTAGTGCCTCTGAAATACTCTAAATCCAATTGGACTTTAACAGCAGTTTTGTCCGTGCATGAATGCATTTTGTATGAATCAAAGTATATTACACAGGCGCGCTGTATCTCCATCCATTCAATTACTAAGCTATCTAATATATCACGAGATTGAGCTGCAGTCTTAAAATAAGTAAATAGTACCTACTTACATAATTTTCTAGTTCAATTTAAGCAAAATTTTTGCATTGCACCGTAGCCCTAAACTTCTAGCTATTTTAAAATATTAGATTTTTTTTCTCAATGTAGTGTTTTAGATTTTTGAACCATGGTAAAAGCTATTTAATATTTTTCATCAGTGATGACTCCTATAGAACCACAATATCGGATACTTGATGCAAAGTTACGTGTACGTATGAGAAAAACCCACAAACATATTCAGCAAGACAATTCAATAGTCGTAGACGGGTCAATTGAAAAGGTCTCTAAGTTCTTGTTATTGTTTTCATATGGCTAACATATTGTTGCTGATTTCTCTAACTAACCATTCAACTGAAATATGTATACTTGACTAATGATTACGTATTTAACCGCAATCAACCGATCATAAACAAATGTCCAATAACCATTGGGCTATTACGACGTCAAATATATTTGGTATTCGCTTTTAAACCATCCATAAACTAAGAGATTAACATGCTTCAGATAAAATTATCTGCCTATAATTCTTTAAATGTTATTGCTTTTGCTCACGTGTCTAAGTCGATTAATACCCTTCTTCTAAATGTAATTGTAATATATTTATCTCCAAATCTGTCGCGCGAGTAACGAATGTCTCTCTAGAATTTCGTTAATGCATTTCTTTCTGAATGATTTAAGGCGGCATGTCAAGTTTTGCTTGCTGGGTTGTTCGATGTCACATGGACAAACGCGCATAAATAACATAAATAAATATGCGTCTTAGACGCTACGACAAGACCTTTTTGCAGCAAGGAAAAATGTAACTAAATAGTGCACAATATAATTGAAATTTCAGTGACAATAAGTATTGATCTTTATATGATGCCGATGAATTTCATAGCTTGTCGGATTAGAATTTTATTTTGTTAGCTTTAAGGTCTATTTTTCTTTTGTAGCATGTTTTCCTTGGCCGTGCCGTGCTGTGTCATTATTGCAGCGCAACACACTCACCCTTTGGGATACGCAGCAGATCGGAGTTTGGCTGGATCATAGGACGGTTATATGAAGAAGTGTGAATAAAATTTTGGGACGCTGATGGCGGATTAACAGGGCGTTTTAATAATGTGGGTGACGTGGTAACTTTGAAGCCGTTCTTAATAAAAGTAGTAGTGAGGCGTCGGTCGGTTCAGCGGTTGAAATTATTCAAAATGTATGTGGCTCATTCCTTGTAAGTAGTAAACTTTTATGAACTGGTCACAGAAATATTAGCATGCCAAACTATTCTACGATAGACTAGTTCTCATATCTCATCATCATCAGCCTTTAACATTCCACTGCTGGACTAGGCCTCTCCTTTGAAAGAAGTAATTGGCCTACTATACCACGCTGGCCAAACGTCTTGGTATAGGGTTTGTATCAAGTTTTCCTTCTCTTACAGTGCTGTTCTCTGCATAATGTGCTGTCTCTGTCGGCTCTTACGACACCCATGGGATGATATGGGGTGGTGGCATTCCGTATTCTTAATCCGTCACCACACGGACAAGTTCTCATATCTATCAGAGATTAATCATTCTTGACATTCTGTGATTAATCTCTGATATCTGAGCGTTTAGCGGGCTACGTCATTGGACGTGTCTGTAGAAAAATTTGAATGTGAACCTCTACCTCAAATGGTGCACAATTGTGAAAATGCTACAAATATCTTTCATTTTAAGTTTATACCAATATAACAAAACTAAAGAGTTATTTTGAGCGTGATAACATCAAGCAGTACCGTAACATTTATTTTTTAAGAAATACTTAGCTAAAAACTGTTACGATTGAGTGGCGAAGTCGAGATAGCTCACAAAAAGAGTATCCATCACGTCACCAAAAAAGCTTTTTTTTTCAATGCACTACTGCTGGTCTCCAAATTTTCACATAAATTTGGTACCACATTTTCAGGGTTGTGCCTGCAACTCCTCCGAGGCTTCCTTATCACACATCTAACAATTCGTTGTTTTCACTCTACAGCCGCCATTGGTCTTTCTCGACTAACTTCCTTCCGAAGTTCGAATCAGAAACTCCAAACATTTAAATTTCTCTAAAACTTGTTAGGGACTTTTAATTTATAGAATAAGTAATTAGTACTATACTTACCAATAGTGCAATAAACTTGATTTTGTACGTCAATTATTTAAAGATTGAGTAAAAACGGTAAATTGGTATCTAAACTAGACTCCACCCCCGTGAATTGTACGCCTAAAGTTGCTCCAGAAATCACAAAAGGTACTTGTGTTTTGTAATTTTTAACCGACTTCAAAAAAAGGAGGAGGTTAACAATTCGTCGGAATCTTTTCTTTTTTATGTATCTTCCCCGATTTCTCTAAGACGCCTGGACCGATTTCTAAAATTCTTGTTTTGATTGAAATAGTATACCTCCTAGTTGGTCCCATGATCATCAGGTCAGGATATGATCATGGAGTCCTGAAAAATCGAAGGAAATCTTCAAATTTTATAAGCACACTTGAAGCGATTTGACGATAACAACCCAATGCCGTCGAGTTTGGGCTCGTTTAAGTCGTTTTTACATAGACTTTGATGCTGGATGATTTCCATGGTCTGATGATAGAGTTGGAAGGTAACCATGAGATCTTTGTGATACAATAACCCAATCTCATCGAGTTTAGGGTTGTTTGATTCGTCTTTACATGTACTTTGGTACTGGATGTTTTGCAGGGTCTGATGATGGAGCAGGAAGGTGGCCATGGGATCTTTGTAATACAATGACGCAATCCCATTGAGTTTGAGCTCGTTTGATTTGTCTTTACATGGACTTTAGTGCTGAATGTTTACCAAACTCTGATGATAGAGCAGGAAAGTGGCCGTGGGATCTTTGTAATACAATAACGCAATCTCATCGTGTTTAGGCTCATTTGTTATATCTTGGCAAACACTTTGGTATTGGATGATTTCCGGGATCTGATGATGGAACTGAAACGAACGTGTTTAGGCTAACTAGCCTATCAACTAACTAGTTGATAACAAAAAAAAATACTTCAAATTGCCAGAAAGGTACAGGTCTACATTTTAAAATTGAAGCACGTAAAGAAGGCCTCCCCATCATTTACCACCTACACTATCCTATGTACCTAATTACCACCTATTACTATTTTTTATTAGTATACCACTAAAAAGCAAAAAATAAAAATTATTTTTAAATAAAAAGCAACCGACTTCAAAAAACACTAAGGAACTAAAAAACAAAAAATAATTGGTTTTGGAGGAACAATTTTTGGAGTCGGTGCCAAGCACTTACGCAAAAAGTTACTAAATTACAAACTAACTATTCTATCAATAACAAAAGTTGTATAAAAATGTGTAGAGGTTTTATAGTCAGATCAGAAATACTTGGCTTGGCACCGACTCCAAAAATTGTTCCTCCAAAACCAATTATTTTTTGTTTTTTAGCTCCTTAGTGTTTTTTGAAGTCGGTTTCTTTTTATTTAAAAATAATTTCTATTGTTGCGAGCTTTTTAATATTCTTAGTTAGCCAAAGAGCAGCAAGCATTCAGTTCACTTCTGAGTAGCTACTTATAAATCTGGTATGTGTTATAAAATTATCGTATTGGAATGAACGCTTTGGATGAGTAAAATTGTATTTAAATAAAACGAACGTTGATTTTAATATATTACTATTAAGTAATCTACTACCAGTACTATAAATAACGAAATTCACAAATGCAGTTTAAATTATATTCTAATGTAGAAAGTATTCTAATGTAGGGTGCATAGGGTTCCCACCAAGAACTTAGGGTCCCAGCTCACCTGCAAGTGGCGCACCTGCCGATCAACGGACGAGGCTCTGGCAAACAAAATATCCCGATAAGTGGCAATAGGCTCGCCACCTATTACGTGGGATCAAAACACTGGCGAAAAGTGGGCGTTTAATATGCCTCTGCCTACTCCTTCGGGGAAACAGGCGTGAGTCTATGTATGTATGTATGCCTAATGTAGAAATGACTGCAGTGCATTGTGGTTACAGAATAATATAATATTGAGCTCCTGCATCGACGCGTGGTTTGTACTGGGAACATTGCGCCGCGTCAAACCAATAGTTTGAAGTCTTGCTAACAAATGCATTTTGTAGACGAAAATAATTAACCATTTCATATAATTAATATCGATAATAATAGCCTTATATATTATAGCCGATAATATTACCTTCAGTGGAGAACTCCACATTATAAGATCCTTTGTCAAAAATCACACAATAAATTATTATTATTGGCAGCACTTTGTCAAAAAGGCATTGAACTGCTTATCCGACTATCATTTATATAAATAAATTGCTGAGGACGCGGTTACACCAACGTTATTTAGGGCTGCTAGTGCTACTACCCAGCACTCGTGGCTCCTAGTAAGATGTTGTATAGCCTAAAGCCTTTCTGTGTAAATAAGCTATCCAATACAAAAATATTTTCCCAATTCAAGCAAGTACAATTATTTCTATTGCAGAGATTAACGCGTTTAACCAAACAAACTCTGTAGCTATATAGTATACATAAATAACCATATACTGATGGTCAGTATATATACTAGCAGTTTCTTCTTCTGTCCTCAGCTATCAGATATAACAATTTTCAATGTATCAATAAATGCAACCAAAGATCTCTCTGAAATAATATTCCGTTTCGCCAAAACAGTTGCATATAAAGTTTCCTGCACAAAAAATAATTAGTGTCGCTAGTTAAGAAGTGATGCACGACGCTGACTCAGAGCTGATGGTTGCACAACTTTCAAACGTGTGCAATCTATCACGCACCGCCGTTGCAACAGCAACGGCAGTGCGTGATAGATTGCACAAAATATATGCAGAAGGTCTGCATCGGACGATATTGATTTGCTATTCAAATAAATACACACACTCAGGCTTACACAGACACAAATGATAATACCTATTTGTCTTATTTTTGATCATCAGTTCAGCCAAAAGATGTGCACTGTTCGACATAGACCTCCTCTAAGGCTACCTTTTCTGACGTTTACCGTAATGGCGTGTCTACAGCACGGCGTCTCGATGTTTTCAGGTACAGCAAGTGCGTTGAAAACCCACCGATGACTTTTTAAATTGACGTCATGAAATACATTATACGACATACAAAGGTCAAATTTAAATACAAAGTTTATCGCTGGACTGGAGCGGTGCAGTTATGAATTCTGCATAATGTGCCACGACCTTAAGACGGTCGACGATCACTGTCTGTGTGTGCCTGTGTGTGTTTTTGCTCTTTATAGAGAGACGACTTTCAGCATATTATTATTTAGTGGTGCAATCGAACGGTGAGTGGCTCATTCCAAGTGACATATCTCGTCGTTTCGGATGTTCCCTGTCTCTTCGCTGGCGCACTTTGATACTTAGTTAGTTCTATTTCAGTAACTACCGTGCCCCGGGCTCAACTACACCAGATTAAGATGGTTTATGTTTGTATTGGGTGACTTTATCGCGATGTGCTGTTTAGCTGTGACTTTAGATTAGATGCGTGTTGTGTTGGTCAACAGGGCTGATTGTACTGTCCCTTTGAAATTAAGCACATCAGATGTTTTGCATCCATAAAGGTAAAAATAAAGAAGTTAATTAAATGAACACTTCTTTGGGACTTCAAAATCAAGGACCGAATTTTTTTTTATAACTCGCTATATTTAAGAAAGAGTTTCGTATTAAGAAAATAAGAATGAGTTTATGTAAGTAACAGAATTTTACCAAAGCACCAATAAGCACATAAAGAAATAATTTATTTATTTATTCTATTCAAGATTTAAGTAAGTATTCGGTCTGGGTGATGAAAATGTCTTACATAATTTTCATTTATTTGAATATCTGGATATCTTTTTATTATTAAGTACATTTACTGAAACTTGTTCAACTTGTTGTCACTTGATAGATTAAATAAAATAAAAAATATCCCGTTTGATTTTTATTCGCACTTTTAAGAAATTGATGCCAACTTTGTTCAATAAATATAAATTCTTCAAGAATATGATTCTTATTTGCTTTATTTCTATCTATTTTATCATCTCAGAGTAACGTTAAAGCGTTCTTTAGTCTGGATTGGAAACATACAGGAGAATTAATTTTTCATTGTAAAATATTTTAGGAGTGAATGACTTTTTTTGTCACTGGGAAGGGAAGTACGAAACGTATGACAGACAATAGGTATGTGAAATACTCTACTATTAGGCCTACTGTTTATGCCATAGTAATTCCAATCAGAGTCTAAAGAAAGAAGTAATTCCAATCAGAGTCTAAAGAAAAGAAATCAGTAAGCTGTCAGCATAAGTCGAAAGGCAATTATTGTAGAAAATTATTAATCGCAATACCAAGAATGCTGGCTTATTTGGCAGCACCCTTCTAAGCAATTTGCATCTAGACAAGTACTTTTACACCTCAATTAGGAACTAGTTTATCACATGAAAAGAAGCAAATATTAAAGGGAACCACACAATCACATGTGAAGGCAGCACTAGATTTACATGATTTTCTAATTATATCAATACATTTCTTCACAATATCGTATTTCACAAAGTCTTTGTACACGTCTTAAAAAACACCAAGCTAAGAAAACATTTCTCACTCAATTACCCTCAGTGAACACAATATAGTGAAGCATTTAATCCAGTTGTTTAATAATCTATAACAGAGTGATTAGACTAATCAAACATAATTAAATACAAAGTAATTATTAGTTTATGCGGCGCTAATAAACTGTAGGGATAATCTGTATTAATCTCTTAATAACATGAAACTATAACGAGAGCTATCGCTAGGGACGCCGCGAATTATCTTTGTACAGTAAAATAATATACTTAAAAACTTTGAATAGAACGTTTGCTTTCTATATGTTGCGGTTTGGCAACTGATATTGGTGTAAAAACCATGAGTGAGTTATGCAAAGCATCATGAATACTTTCTTAGTTTTGCCCTATTTTTATGTTATGGTTATATCATTTGCCAAATTACTTAATAATAAAAAGCTAACCGTGCGTACACAGTTTTCACCTTAGATAACCTCACTTTTTATTTGTCCCGTATTTTTAACGGCATATGTTGTCCGGCCAAAACTTGTCTCAAGACAAAACGAGACATTTCACTTTTTTCATATTTTCCATTATTGCTGCAGTGCTGTTTATACATCCTACATCATTCAATAAAACAAACAAATTCAACATTCCATGTAAACATAATGTTCATTTTATCATTTATTTGTATTGCCTATAATAGCCTGCAATAAATAAAAACGTTTAGAATCACGTATTGTGCGATAAACAATTAATACGCTCAATACAAAACTAAAACTAATTTAAACAGAAATTTAGCTCTATTGTTTCGTGTGAATTATATTTTCCATTTAATTTTAATTAGTTGTGCATCAAAAGCTGCGTTCAAATTCTGATGAAATTATGAAATATTGAATAGTTAGACCTTAGCATAATTTTGTTTTAAAATATTTTCAAAAGCGTGATGTTTTTATTTACCTGTTTTTAATATACGTACAATGCAGACATAGAATTGTGTTCACAATAGCCCAGCAGTGGTTGGCGTTTGATGGACAAATGAAAGGGCCCGTGTATGAATCGAGTGCTGATAATGCATTGTAGTCAACCCTCAACCCGTACTCTGTTCGTTATCTGGGTCGGAGTCACGATAAATAAGAACTCATTTAAGATGAAGTCGAATAATTATAGACGAAGGAAAAATGGAGGGTGCAAATGAGTGGTAAGTTGAAATTGACGGAATGAAAAAGTATTCAATTTAATTTGAATGTTAATTTTTTCTTGTTCGATTAACGTCTTGTTTATAATTATTTGGTGTTGTATGTTTATAAGGTAAACTGTATCCGACCGTTATTGGTAAAAGTATGTTGTCTGAAACAGTGCTAAAACTTCACGCCCACTAAGACTTGAAACACGCGTTGGGCAATATCATGGCAAATCACAACAATGTTGGGTTTTGACAAATTTGTATGTTTCATACTCGTGTTGATTAAGTAATACTCGTGTTGCCATAATTAGTTACTAGGCCATGTCTGGATTAATAACTTTTTCAAAGCAATAAAGTTATTTGAGTTTTATAGTGCATCCTTGGAAACTGTTTTTTTTTTCAGAAGTATGTGTATGTATGTATGTATGTATAGTCTCACGCCTGTATCCCCGAAGGGGTAGGCAGAGGTGTAAATATTTCACCCACATTTCGCCATGAATTTTAAGGTCCCACGTAATAGGGGGCGAGCCTATTGCCGATACCGGGCACATTACCAGACTCCGGGCTGCTACTGAGTATTCGGAAAAACCCAGTAACACTTTTGCCCGACCCGGGAATCGAACCCGGGACCTCCGATCAGCAGTCGCATACGCTATCCACTGGACCACGGACGCAGCAGAAGTATGTATACTACTGAAACTTATGTTATAATGTATTTATTGGCTTTTATTTATATTTGAAAAGGCCAAGATTATAGACGATATGACCTAATTTGTCCTGTGTTTGCATAAATCAATTTATAATACAATTTATTTTATTTATAATATAATTGTATGTTTATCAGTTGTCTGATTCCGATACAGTACTAACTCTTTTATTTGCTAGATCAGATTCTGATGGCTGTGTCTCAGAATATATATAATAAATAAATAATATAATATTAAACTCAACGAATAATAAGAAGAATACGATGCTCTATTTAAAGACCCATATACCACATTAATAGAATACAGTAATTTCTTACATTTGACTATTTCTTCTTCCTATTACTAACGGCCCTGTCACGACCTTGCCGCTCTGAGCGGCGGCTTAGCGCGGGGCGGCGAGCGGTAAGATCAAATGTATGAAGACGTTCGAAGCACGCCACGAGCCGCCGCGCACAGCGATAACGCGCGCGTTTTTTTTGGCGCGAATGGCTGCGCGGCGAGCGGCGCGGCGGGCGGTGCGGCGAGCGGCGGGAACAAATGTACTGCGACCGAGTCCGACGCCACGACTCCGAGCGGCACAGACAGCGTTACGCAAGGGACGAACTAGGCGGTTAAACTATTTGTTAAATATTTTGTGGCGGTAATGAATACGGAGACATTTAAAGTCGAAATTTTAAAACGGTCGCGTGCATGGATAGCAACACATCCGCTGTATAAATACTAAAATGTTAATAAAACGTTGCGAGATGTAATGAAACATGTTTTACAGAATGTAATGGTAGGTTTTAATATAAATCGCAAACATTAAAACATTGTGTAATGTACATATGTACCTATTTAGGTACAGACACAGCTACTATGAAAGTTAAAAGGTGATTTACCTACCTACTTAACGTAATCTACGTTGTGTAGGTACCTATTCAACGCCTCATTAATTGCGAATATGCATTATTCCTTTGATATAAAATACTTGTAAGAAATGAAGATCCAATGTCGACAATTTTGTAGGTAAGTATACCGTATAGTTCCACAAAGATATTTTGGTTATCGCCATATTTATGGGTAACTCCGTCGGCCCAAATACGTCCACATTTGCCGCTGCGTTTACCGCTGCTGTAGGGTCGTGGCGTGCACGACGCTCTGCCGCGCCGCCCGCCGCGACGCGCGCCGCTTAGACCGATCTCGTGAACAGGCCCTAAGAGAGTCGACCTTTCTCACACGTACCAGACAGGTTCATTTTCCTTGGGCACGTTATCTTTTTTTATTTGAGACACTACAATAGCGGTACATGTTATGTGTTGTTACCGACGGCTGTCACTTACTTGATTGGCATATCTTTTGATATAGCAACACACAAACAACGTGTACGAAGGTCATATTTTACATAAGTAGTGTGACAATTGAAATGTGTTTAAAGTCGTTATTATTTCTCAAAAAATATTACTACTGAATGGAATAAGTAAGTACCAGAATATTTCATTACAATATTTTATTCATATGTCTTCTTAACACTTGGTATTTCTGTAAACAAAAATAATTGGTTGAATTAAAAAAAAAACATGTGCGGACCTAAGTACTTAAAAAGATCACATTTTGTTCTTGTATAACATTAGTAAACAAGAACTCTTATACTGTTGAACTAAAACTGTTATTTATAGCGTGACACGATTCATTATAACTAGTTATCAAACTTGAGCGCCTCATAGTTTACAGTTAACAACAGGAAATCAATCTTAACATAACAAGTATAAAGTTGATAATCGACTGATAACGTAACCTTGTAGTTGAACTAACCATTTAACAGGGAAAGCACGCACTTTCAAGAGTAGCTTAAGAACTATTTAATGAAGAACCACTCTAATTTAAGGTGAGTGAGGCTACCAAGTACATAATTTATTACGCTGATAGCACTTTAATATAGGAAATACACTGCTTCGATGATTTTATTGTTTGTTTTAATGTTTCTCTAATTGATTAACTACCACTTCATTGCAATAAACGAACGCACGCATCTTTATATATATTATTTTAAATGATGACTAACTATAATTATATGGTTTATACGTCACTAATAATTAATTTGGAATTGATTTAGTACCTTGGGACGTGTACGTATCATAACTTATTTTTTATAGCGTGGGCGGCAAACGAGCAAACGTTGGCCTGATGATAAGCGATTACCGCCGCACATGGCCACCCGCTACCTCAGAGGAGTCACAAGTAGCTCAAAGGGAAGGAGTAGGAGGATCAGCGGGATGAGAGAGATAATGAAAGGGGATGCAAGCTCATGCACTATCACTCAAAGAACGGAACATAACATTGTAATCCAACTTAGTTCCAGAGTAAGTTTGATCACAATATGCACATTGAGTAGTTTAAAATATTTAATTCTACATTTTACTCTGAGTTGATTTACACAAATATAATTTTTATTACACCGGTTTTGTTTCACCCTCTCTTTCCCTTATCACAGCTGTAATACATTTTCGTAGAACTATTATTCCCGAATTCCGTAAAGGTAGATAAGATTTTTCACAAACATCGAAGTAATAATTGGCTTGAAATATTATTTGGTGGAACTTCAGGTTTCATACTAATAAGTTGATTTATTGAAGACACTAGAGATTCAGGTCATTGGGTTTTCATTCACGCAATATTAAGGTTCATTGAACTATGACGTAGGTAACAAACTCGTGTGATGTCTAAGGGCCCGTTCATAATAGCAATTGTTATGTGTAGGTTTTTGATGAATATATGCGCAGCGTAGACGCCGCGAAAACTATAGTGAATAGGTGCTCTAAGGTCCCTTGTAAATCAAACTTAACTAATTAGGTTCATGGTTGAAAAGTGTTTCCTAATTTTAATATTAAATTTAGTATCGTAAATGGCTTGGCAAAAAAACTGACAAGACTATGATGATTGCGCAAGAAGACGCAGTTTAGTAGAAGTATAGCCTAATTTTAGAAAACTTAATCTTTGTGTCATATAATAAAATTTGACACTTGATCTAAAACCGAAAAAAATATCATTAGAGAGCGACCACACTTTTTCCCCACTTTTAATAAGTTTCTTAAAATAGACCCTTTACCGTCTAGAAACATTCAATCGAACGTCCATAATGAGTCAGCGCGTTTGTGGTCCCCTGGGTTCCCCGTCAAAAGCCAATTTACACAGAACGTAAGTAACAGTAGTTTTTTGCTCAAGCAATCATTAATTTCGCTATTAACTTTGTGAAGTTTCAAGCGACGCGATCAAACTTCAGCTAACTGACTTAGTGGTATGGGCACGTGCACATTAGTCTTATATTGTGTAGCTGATTAACCATGTTTAAGCATATTAAACAATTAAATATGAAGCTTTAGTAATCGATCACGGAAATTGATTAAGATCGTAAAGTATTTTGTATGAAGCTATTATTAATATAAAAATGAGCACAACATTGTGTCATTTCACAACTTCGCTTGTTACAGAAACTAATTCGAAGCTTCAGAACTGATCCTGAAACTAATTTGGCTTTAGAAACTGTCTTGTCGAATTGCTAACCGAAACTGCCTTTGTCTCCACACAGCGTAGCGACTGCCACAGACCTTCTGCCTGGTTGTATAGCAGCCTAATTATTCATTATAAGTTAACTTAAAGCACCTACATTCATCATCGTGAACTAAATGCTTCACGTCATTTATAGAGCCACATTAATCATTCTTGTTACCGAAGACCTTGACTCGTGTGCCATGCTCATTAATATGATCAAAATTGTAACGTGTACCCACTGAACACATGCCTACTGAAGCATTAGAAATTACATTGTTTACTTTTAGGTGAACAAAAGAGAGCAGTGAAAAATACGGGCAATAATTAATTATATCACATTACTTACGTAATACACTGGTCTACGCCATATTACGGTTTATGGAAGACTAACTACTGCCCGCGGTTTTGTCAGCGTGAGGGAGGTAGGGTCGAGGAATGGTCGACAGGATAAAAGCCCATATGCTATTCTATTGTTTATGCTGAGATATTGCAAAGTTTCTTTATAATCCTTTCTGTAGGTTTTGTGTGAAATGGTAATACACACCCATACATCGATCCATCCATCTTTCTTCACAAATTTTCACGTAAGATTGACACGCAATTAATTTCGTTGAAGCATATTTTATTTTTAAGAATTTTAAGAATGAAGATAGAGGCTTCTTATGTATATATCATATTACTAATATCAATTTATCCGACGGAAAATATCGAGAGTAGAATAAAAATGTTCTCGCCGATAAACCTATAAAGATGAACCAAGAGCCATCAACACAAACTACCAAGCAGATAAAGAATCGTTTATAAGCGATAAAGTAAATACTATCCATGCCAAGTCTCACGGTCACCATCAACTCTAAACAACAGCGACAAAGTAGACACTTCACTTTGTATTTCATATTTCTATCGTAAAATAATTTAGTCATCCAGCGTTCCGTGAGAGACGATATCAAATAAACTTCCCTCAATATTTTTTGCTTTCGGACGTCCGTCCGGCGGGAGATAGATAATAATATAGATATAATTATATTCTGTAGACGTTAGTATATCAGGGTTTGAATACGAAAACTTGATCTCTAAGGACAAATGGACATGTCTGTAATAGTTGATGGAAGTATGGTCGGTACGCCGATATTCGTGGGAATAAGAATATTAAAGAAATGGATGGAGTAGTCGCCGGCTGTGTGATATCTCGGTTTCCCTAAAGAGATGACTAGGCTCATCTCTTTCGGTTACGGTTTCATACAGAATATAGAATCGATAATGTCCTCTACACGATTTTCCTTCTAGATACGGTCTAATAAAACACGTATTGACGCCTTGAGGGGACGGGTATCTTTTTATAGAAAATGTTTTTCTGGACGAGGATAATTATTTTTGGATTTAATGGTCGCGAATTGTGTGACAGGTCAGAAAGTATAACATCATCATCCTCTTAGCGTTATCCCAGTTTTTCAATCTGGGGTCCGCTTTCTAGTCTGACCGGATTCGGCTGAATATTAGCTTTTCCACGGAGCGACTGCCTGTCTGACCTCCGCAACCCGAAGGGATAGCGATATTCCATGGTTTAGACTAGTGTCAGTTTATTTAGAAGGTACTGACGCCCTGTAACGACTGTCAAAGATCTTCATGACAACCGGGACCGACGGCTTAACGTGCTCTCCGAGGCACGGGACAAGCGATAATTAACAATTCAATACGCACATAACTCCGAAAAGTCATTGGTGCGCGCCGTGGATTCGAACCCGATACCCTCTGCATGGCAGTCTGTTGGTATATCCACTCGGCTATCGCTGCTGTCAGAAAGTATAACAATCGTCTAAATATTTATTGAATATTAAATAGAGTACAAGGTGGTTAACAGCTTAGTGTAATAAGCGTGTAAGAGCCTAAAATCACATTTAAATGGCTGCTTTGATGATAAAAAGGTTAGGTACTGATGCAACAATGAGATGTCAGATATAGGCTTAGGCATTTTATTATATTTAAATCCAGGCTCTATGCTATGAATAAAAAAAATAATATAGACTTGCTTGTGAATACGTAAAATGTAAGTTTAAAAACAAAAGCAGAATTCGTTCTAAATTCTTTTAAAATTATTGTAAAATTTCAAGCTCGTTAACCAAACACCGTGAGGAAACTTGCATATCTGACGATTTTATTCTGCATAATGTTCTTGATAAACGTGAAGTCTAACAACCCGCCCTTGGCCTAAGCCTTCTTTTAACGAGAATACACCCACGCTCAGCAATGGGACAGTATATAAGGAGCTCATCTTGATCATGTCAAGTACAATAATAGTGGTAATTAAGATTGACATATAAGATTTGTGCATTTTCCTTAGAAACTCTCACTCCCTATTTCAACCCCTTTTAGTGTATTTTCGCAAGAAAAGTAGCTTATATTCATCTCAAAGGCGACAAAAATCTTGTATGCTAAAATTCATGAAATACTATTCAGCTGTTTTATCGTATAGTCGAACATACATACAGCTTTTATAATACTACTAGAATAGATTGAACATGCATTCTAAACCCGAATCTTCACCACAAATAAATTATCCGCACTTCCTCCTACATCGCGTCATCAGTCGACAAATATTGGTTCCCGTTCCCGACGGGCGGCACTTGGCACTGAAACATATATCCGTACACACTGGGCGGAACTATGAATCAAGCATGAATTAGTTCCTAGTTTAGTCACATGTACTTAAGTGTTTTATTTCTAAAATAGTAGACTAACTGAAATAATAAATATTTTCAAACTTCTGTGTTTTGAATCAATAATAATCTTTACGTAATGGGTCTGAATAGCGTGATTATTCCAACGTGTTTAGTACACGTGGGGATAATCCATGCCGAAATGGTGTAACGTTTACCGAATATTAAATTTTATATTCCTATACTTAAGTGTGGGTTGTTTTATCAGATAGTTAAATTTTTTTAAGCATAAACAACACATCATAAAATATATATTTCTGAATTTTCACCAGCAAACTATCACGATTTATAAAGCATGTATCATTGACGTCTAGATAAAGATTCTTGTGCAGCGGCTTCGTACTAAACATCGGGCGCCGAAACGCGTAAAACCTTTCCTAAAGAGTCTATCGCTCACGTTTACCGCTTTGTAGTAAACACAGCCCAAACGACAATAAAGAGATCCCACCAAATTCTAGTATCAACTTACATTTTGTGCAAAGATAGCCTTCAATCACAAACTTGCCACCATTGGTACCTGACCCTTTCTCAAATTGAACCGCCAGATAAGAAGCTGTCGAGTATTTTATTTCTAAATTCGCATGGAAATTGCAGTGTGCCACAAATATAAGGACTGCTGGGAACAAAGCTCTAGGGCCATATACGAATACGTGCCGATGCTCGCCTGTCCGAAGTGTAATAGAAAAATAATACGGAAGGGTTTGGTTACGGGATAACGTATGCTTTGAACTCGAAATAGTAGTGTCGCGTGACACTTTAGGATTTCTGTCGGATGGAATTTTAGTAAATGGAAACCCTAGTTGTAATTAAATCAATAAAAACAGTATTTTATAATTGCTTTAGGAGTGAGACGTAGTATTTAGTCAAAGTCAAAATCATTTATTCATTTAGGCCACAAAGTGACGCTTATGAACGTCAAAAATTTAAGTTAATTACTACATGATTATACTTTTACATTTACTGCCACGTTCGCAATGCAATAGGTAGAACCACGAGAAAGAACGGGCAATAAAACTCGTGGCCACTCTTTTTAACTGCCAGTACCTATAATGGTTTTACATGTTATCTTTGTAAGGTTTTTTTGTTTACTGCACATAGTATCAAGCATGTACTTGTTTATTGGGGTTAGGTGATGCTGGGATTGAAATTCATTTATTATAGGGTAGATCTTGCTAAGCTGTTATTAAGGCGCTGTTATACCTCAGAAGCCGTGAAACACTTAATTTTTCGTCGCGCATCTAGCCATAACGGTACATACTACAAACTAGCAAAAAATAGAGCTTAAAGTCAAAAGTCTGAACAAAAGACTTTTGAAAGAATTTTTTATATACGTAAAATAGAATCACGGTAAAAAAATCACAAAATCGAGGCAGAAAATAATCTTTCGTCTCACTGTTTGCAATATTTTGATCGTATTCTCTCATATTTTATTTGATAATATTGTAGGAAATCTAATGAACTAAAGAATTACCTTATTTATTTTCATATTATACGTGTATATTTAGTAAAATTAAACAAAATCTGCCAAACGTCTATGATTTTGACGCTCGTTAGATCCCATCAATATCAAACGCTTCAGCAATTTAAACCTTATTAGCATAAGCGGTGTACTGAGTGTCAGTTGCTAGTTTACGCCCCGCCCAGACCTCATCATTCGGCTATGAGCCCTGTGAGAGATAGGTCATGTCGCTTGCGTCTCCGCTGCACGAAATTTTACGTAAACCTGTTTGTTATTATAATACGCATTTGAGTTCGTAATTTCATGTTTTATGTTATAGACTGAATACTTTGAATCAAATAGGCTTTTCATGTAACTATGGGCACATATAATTCGGACCTAAGTTTATACTCTTGTTGCGTTTAATGTGTTATTGTTTCTGTGCTTATAAATATATAATTAGAATAAAATATGGACAATTAGAGAAATGAAGTTCTACGAAGGATTTGTACAAGAAAGCGTCGTAATAAAATAGAAATTCATCCATGGCCAAGTGATTATAAAATATGTAACATTTTTACACAAATTATTTTCATAAGAGTCTTTTATGACTAACTATGTTATAGATTATCGATTATGCATAATATAATTATTTAAATTATTCTCACAATACATAGCTGCCACAGTTTTCAATTTTTGAAAGAGTAATAACATTTTATGTACCTATATTGCAAATTCATTAGCTTGTCAGAGCGCCTGGAGCGCTAAGATGCCGCCACGGCGAACAATTAACAGCGCTAATATGGCGCTCCGCAATCCGTACACAAGCGGTAACGAATGTTGTATTATTGTGTTGTGAACATAAACCTATTTAGATACATCGGGTAAAACTTTAATTATTCATAAACTATTAGGTATGTCTCAGTACATCTAATATCTTTTTAATTTCTAAAATTAATCATTTATAAGTAAGAAGGTGACTTCTCTGTTTGGTATAACACAAGATATTGTATTTTTTTTAATAATAAAGTACGTAACTAATTATCTTTATTGTAATTACAGTGAAGTTAAACTAAAAAATAACAGTTCTGCAACGTCTTACACACATTTGTCTGCAGTCATTCCTAACACGATCTGCTCAAGAGGTAGCCAAGAAATGCCAAACAATTTTTTTAACAAATTTTTCTCAAATTCCGTAGTGATAAGCAAAAATTACGAGAGGGATAGCAGTGACTGGTTCGAATTGCGAAAGAATATGTTGACAGATTGAAATTTTGGTATAGTGGTAAAAAGAAGAGATAACAGCAGTAAAGCCAACTTAGTAAAACATATTTTGTACAAATAAAATATTTGCAATGTAAAATCAGTTGCGCATGGAATCTAAAATGAACAACTGGCTTTGCAACAACTGGCGAAGCAAGAAAATGTAACAATCGAGCCTTGTGGATTATCCGTTTATTGGTGCCACGCCAGATGGATTAATAGGTCCAAACACGATTGTGGAAATTTAATGTTCTATAGATGCCTATAAGAATGGCCTGGAGAATAGTATAAGAGCAAATAAAACACAAATATGGAAACATGATACAAAAGTGAACTGACTAGTCTAAACAAATATTATAATTGTTATTACCAAATTCAGGGGCAACGCCACGTTACACACAAACAAAAGTGTTTATTTGCTGTGTGGAGTGGCGAAAGTATAGCACTAAAAATAGAAATTATAGAAAGAGATGATGTTTTCTGGGAGAACAAAAGCTTGTGGCGTTTTTTATGAATTGGCAATTGCCTGAAATTATTGATTCTCGTCAAGCTCAAGGGATGGTATTGCGAGATCACGGCGAGGAAAATGTTTCATCAGTGCTTGAAATTTCTACAATACCAAGCCATAAAAGGAAAGTAAATGAAACTGTGCCTCGTGAACAACAGCAAATAATAAGTATTGAAGCCTTATCACCTCACACACTGCCTTTAACATTCGATGAGAATAAAAAAAACCTGCCGTGTTGTAGCAGACAGCTAAACTCTGTATTTCGTTAATAAATGATAAATGAATATAAATAAATATCTTTTAATGTTTATTTTCTTTGAAATAACACATATTTGAAGCGAAAGAAAATTTTTATACTTTCCATAAAAACATGTATGAGGAGAGCTAACAAAAAAGCAGTAACTCAAATTCTAATTCTATAATTTTCTAAGCGACATAGCAGTATCTCATGAATAAGGTATATCCACATTTATTTTTGATGTTTCATCTATTTTAAAAATAATAATGGGTTGGGTTTTGAAACGAGTCGCCTGAATTTGAGGGTATTGGTAGTGTAGGGGGCTTAAAGGAGATCGTTTTAATCCCCTAAAAGTAATTTTGGCTGCCGGAGTTGCGTCTAAATGTTTTTAAACAATTTCATAAATACTTCGGCAAGTATGCAAAACGGAACGTAGTTTTTATACTTAAGTACAGTTTTACAAATGTCATTTTTAGGTTTAATGTGAAAAAAACTGCCATTTTGGAATGATCATATTGACAGCTAATGTCAAATTTGTGCGTCATTGCTTTCGAGTGCCTAGGGTTAGGTGCGACTGTAATAAGTAACTAAATAGGTTATGTTAGGTTCTCTTTTGACCCTTAATCCGAAAATAGGAGCCCTTTGCAGGGCTACGTCAACCTTAGTTTATTAAACTAGTGTGATGAATGTGGAAGTTGGCAGTGCCATACACACCGATGTTTGGAGATTTTTTTTTTCAGAGGAAACCAAGTATTTCCGGCAAGTGAAAATGGTGAAAGGGGTTTCAAGACCTCCCCTCCTCCCTCTCCAATCACTCACAACCCCTAAAAATGGCGACGTATTTCGAAACCTTTACCATAATTTAAAATAATAATTATACCTATAATAACAATCATAATCAGCCCTATCTATATATTGTCCCACTGCTGGGCACGGGCCTCTTCTCACTATGAGAAGGGTAAGGCCATAGTCCACCACGCTGGCCTAGTGCGGGTTGGCAGATTTCACATGTCTTTCGAGAACATTATGGAGAACTCTCAGACATGCAGGTTTCCTCACGATGTTTTCCTTCACCGATTATAATTCCTAATAATAACAATAAATATCCATAAATAAATAAAATAAATCATCTTTTACTAAACTTCAATTATCTCGTAACTCGCTTTAGTTGAGATACGGCTTTTGCGCTTAGTAGAGCAGTATTGTGTTTTTTAGGGTACCGTAGCCAAAAATTGTAAAACGGAACCCTTATAGATTCTCAATGTCTGTCTGTCTGCCCGCCCGTATGTCACAGCCAATTTATTGCAATACAGATTTGAAAACTGGCAGGAATGGAATTAGATGTAGGTATTCTATGAGCTGCTTCACTATTTTTATACAAAAACAAAACAAACATAATAATGGCCTCTCCATACATGGAACTGACTTAATTATTTTTATCATCTTACGGCACGTAGGTATTTACCTACTTTCGTCAACTATTAATACCTATAACGTCTAATGTAAACCAGTTTTGCTCATGGCTGCACTGAGAACAAAAATTGCGCTATGACTATATTGTACAAACATATCGATGTATGTAATATAAATTTTAAGGCGAGGTTGCAGTACTTTTTAAGATTTTTGAACGTCTGAAAGTCCCATGAACTACGATATTTTTAATGAATAAAAATTAAAGTATAAAAGTTGAACATATCTTCTAGTAAATCGTAAAGATAGAAACACGATTTGGAATTATTGGTTCGATAAAAAAAAATGTCAAACATGGCACTAAATCACAATTTTAAACGTGTACTGCTTAGAGATTCCATAATGAATTTATATGAAAGTATTATCAATAGAAACAGCTCTTTATTTTAAAATAAATGGTAAAAACAGATTTCGTAATTTCGTTATCATTTTTCTCCAAGAAAAAAAATAGTCAAAATGTTGGCATTATATCGCTCGCCGGCCGTTCATCAGTGCCTGTCTAGGCGTGATTGAGGGCGGACGTACGTCGTTGCTCCGCAAAATCCCCCTCCACCCCCGCATGTACGTTTTCGCAAAAATCCAAAGTAATTCGTATTCCAAACTCAATGGTTCAAACCATAGACATACTAGTAAGAAACCGTAGACAGGTTACTGACAAGGTAATATGACGGAGCTTACGAGTGGCACGCATCGCGAAAAGCGTACGCACACTAATATAAATATGTCAAAACGACACACTAAGAATTAGATAAGAAGTGTAAGTGAGATATGCTCGGGCCACACTACCGGGATATGCCAATAATTATTGGCATAATTTCAACAACGCCTAGGTGTAACCGCGATTCATGGCCATAATTTTACAATGCCAATCAATATGGCATATAGTAGTAGGCAATAGCTCCGGCGGCGCTCTTTTTTGGCACATCAAAGAAGATTACCGCAGTAATTAATGCGTTTGTGGCCACACTACCGTTTGTTCAGTGTGCAACACGAGTTCGACGACGACGCACGTATCACCCGATATGGAGTGGTCAAATGAAAAAGCGCTCGAATTTTTGGAGTTATTGCAATCCGAACCGTCTCTCTGGGATACCCGACAGAAAGCTAATAATTTAAAAGATTCATGTTAAAATAATTGGCACTCATAAAATACCAAACAGCTGCAGCTTCATCCGCCATCTAGAAAAATGATATTTTTACCGCCTAGTTTATTGGCATATCTCGGTAAACTCTAGTGTAACCACACGACTTCACGCAGTAATTTAACGGTAATTTATTGCCATAATTATGGAGGTATCAGCCCGGTAGACGGTAAGGTAGTGTGGCCCGAGCAATAGCACATCTAATCGCAAGCGCGAAATAGAGATAAACATATACTCTCTGGACCGAAGCGCATTGTGACATGATGTCGCTGACCGTTTCACAAACAATAATTTAACTCAGATGCGACATGATCACTTTGTCTGTCTTGAGTAAATTCAATTCGCCTCAAAGTAAATTTGATTAATTCATTTAAGGTAGGGAAATAAAAATTCGATGTGATTTATTTATAACATTTATTAAAAAAGTACATTTCATTCAATGGAAACCTAAAGCAGTACGTTAATATAAAAACTGTGCGCTGCGGACCCACCGTAGCCCTGGACATACCCCTGGGGGTATGGTGGGTCTTTAAAACCTTAACCGTACTCCTGGCTGAAATGCTCGTAGTGTTATACCAACGTGCTACGTGGACATTAAACTGAACAGTGTTATCTCTCGTATGATAATGACTTACTACTTACGTTTTTGTATTTTTAGACAAGCGAAGTCAAGCGCTAGTACGATGATATAGTGCAACAAGGAGATAAATTAGAGAATAAAACGTTTAGGTATTACTGCTAATGGTTATAATGCTTTGTATATTATAGGTATAATCTGCGGTACTGTTGAAGACCCGTCATCATCATCATCCTTGCGCTGTCGAATCATTCCCACTAGTTCTATTGAACAGTTCTATGATAGAACTAGTGATACTTTTTTTCCCACTAGTTCTATTAGCACAACTTGATGAGAAGAATAGAACTAATGGAAACAGTTATAGGAAATTTGGTAAATTTCCTATAACTGTTTCCCACTAGTTCTATGTATGTTTTACAAGGGTAGTGTCACAACATCGCGCTCACAAATCCGAATAAATATGTATTTATAAAAATGTGTTAAACGAATGAACGTCTACAAAACAATTGAACGTCTACAAAACAAATGAAAGTCTACAAATAAATGACTACCAGAAAGTGATCAGCTATCGATAGTGATTGCAAAAAACAGGTGCATGCGATTTTCGACCTTATTGACAATTCATGACAATTTTTTTTTATTTTTCTCGCTTTCTGGCAATATTAGGGTAATAAAATTATAAATTCTGACTAATGTCAATTAGGTTGAAAATCGCATGCACCTGTTTTCTGCAATCACTATCGATAGCTGATCACTTTCTTTAAGTCATTTGTTTTGTAGACGTTCATTTGTTTTGTAGGCGTTCATTTGTTTTGTAGACGTTCATTTGTTTTACACATTAAACAAATGAACGTCTACAAAACATATTTATTCGGATATATGAGCGCGATGTCGTGACACTACGGATCATTCCCAGTAGTTCTATTGAATACCCTTGTAAAAACATACATAGAACTAGACTGCATCATTTCCTATTACTTATCCCATTAGTTCTGTTCTCCTCATCAAGTTGTGCTAATAGAATTAGGACAGTTCTATCATAGAATTGTTGAATACTACTACTATACTGGGAATGATCCCACAAAATAGAAGAACTTGAAGTTAACGAACTGAAATTATTAAACTAATTACACAACAATATTATCTGGGAGTGCGGTTAAGCTTTGAAAGACCCACCATACCCCCAGGGGTACTGCCAGGGGTACGGTGGGTCGGCAGCGAAAACTGTGCAGTACAATCTACTTGGTTGTTTAATACTAAAAGGAGACAAACAAGAACAAGTGAATGGACTTTGATCATCCGTCAATGTTTGTAACTTACGTAACTATGATTTTGTATTTCTATAATAAGAATGTATTGTGTTGATTCAGCCTCAAATCACTTTTATTACTTGACAAAAACACACATCAGTATTTTATTATTACGAATGTCCCATCTGGATACTTTGTTTTTTAGTCTTTGAACACGCACAATACTGCTTCTCTTTTACACTCGCTAATTGCCAATTTTTTATTCACTCTATTATTTGTTGTGAATTTATTATAAATTGAAAATAAAACGTTGCAATATTGTAATACTCATGAATGAGAAGTGATTCCATAACTTTTAGTCATTTTACTACTATAGTTTAACTACATACTTTAGCAAAATCTCATTACACACGACGGCATTTTCAAATGTAACGTACACACACGCAAGTAAAAGGGCGAGCGCTTCCGACCGCAGCGCGTACGCGACTAAAGCCAAATGAGACATTTAGAAAAAAAAAGTTTGTCATGAATTTGTCAGTTTTTAATGTGCCACTTTTGAAGTTCGCATAACTCATCTACGGTTTTTTTACGCTGCGCTGTGGCACACGCACACACGAAACCCCCCTCCCCTCCCCCCGCTCACTCGCTGACGCCACCGCCGTGCTTTTGTTTTTGCGGGGGGTGAGGTCGAGCTACGCACTGTACTGCAACCTCGCCTTAATATCAGTATCTCAATTCAATTTGCTAAAACGTTTTGCTTGCGATTTTGAAATATTGGAATACGGATGTCACCAGAATACGGCCTCACGCGACGAGAATGAAGGGGGGCGCCCCGCAGTAGACGGAGCTAAGCTCCCTTCACCTCCCCTGCTTCACCCCCTCATTTACCAAAACAGTCGCTTAGGACAGCGCCTTAATAACAATTTTCAAACTTTGTCTTCTAAACTTGACGATTGCAACATTATCTACCACGCCTCTGTAACAAAACGAAATATGAAAATGTCATGTCTATATTATCCAGCAATCTGTATTGACACATAGTGGTGAAGTGGTGAACTTGGTATTTCATATGCCCAATACAGTACAGAAGCAAAATATAAATTTTTCGACTTACATCTGACACGAATCTTATATATTGGGACTTTACCACAGACATACAGAGTGTATAATATACATAGCTTAAAATAAAAACAGAGACGCCTTTAATACAATTATCGCACGTTTGCCTCTTAAACAATTATCGTAGTAACATTTCAATAATATTGTTTCATCACTGCGCACATAATTATCCTTAACCAACCTTTCACGTGTCTAGCAGAGAGATCCGCAAACCCCCCCGTGGGATCTCCACTTTATCGTGGTGGGGGGGCTCAGTAACCGTGGATTGGTCACCCGCGGTGAAGCTAAGAGGGATCCAGGAGGGGACGCTCCGCGTGGGCTTGGAGGGGCCTGCGAAGGATGCGTCCAACGGTGCGGGTGCGGGGGACAGTTCTGTCTGTCCCTCGCAGTCGGGTGCGGTCGCGGGAGGAGAGGCGTGTCGGTGTTGCGTTGCCGCGCGCCCTATCTCCCGCGACCAAATGGGGGCGCACCATTCGATGCGTCGCGGTGGGGCCGCAGAGGAAGAGGAGATGCGGTGTTGCGTTGCCGTCCTCCCTATCCTCTGCGGCCGCTGGGCGTTTTGGCGGCGGAGTCCAACACCTTAATCCGTCGCCAAGCGGGTTTTGTTCGGGGCCCGCCTGACCATCTGGCGGGCCAATACCCGTCGGAGGGTGGCGACGAGTGCTTTGGTGATGCCCCACCCTCCGACACACGGATACATGGCGGAAGTCGAGGTGGTTTTTAGTGGAAACACCACATACTCCGGCTCTTATTTCCCCCAAGAGTCGGAGATCCGAAGGGATTTTCCACCTCGTAAAACAAAAAAAAAAAGAGAGATCCGCAAACATTTAGCACACTGACCTTTCAGTACCACCGGCACATGACGGGAGTACACCGATCGCAGCGGTCTGCCACACCTAATTATTGAAGTTCAATTAACTTTGCCTCAACCAATCAGTTAATACGATCCGCGATCAAATTCAATATATCAGCCACGAAGGAGGGATTTCGGGTTTACCTAAATAAACTCAGGTGTTGAATGAAATGTTAGTATTGTGATACCAAACACGTTTAAGCCTGACTGTTTCCAAACGTATTGGCTTGTTGGCAAATACATGACGACACGGTGGCGTCGGTAGTGTAAGCGGCTCAATTCAAAAATTTGTGTGGATGGAGATGGATTTTTGTCTTGGTCTGAATGTTTCTATGTATAATTATATGTATGCAATAAAAATATAAAAAGTGTATATTATGTATGTTTATCCATTATGGGTATTAGACCCAGAGTTCAAGCTCTGCTTAGTTTGGGAGCAGATGGTGTTGCATGTATGCGATAGAATATTATAAATATCACACGATTTGTCCTGTGCACCAAATGATACTAACAAAGTACATTTTACTTTTACCAGTTCATGGTCTCCAAATGCCATTATGATGTTAGTAAATTAGTACCTCTCTCAAAGACTTTGACGATTTCCCTCAAATTTCCAGGAACTCATCACGGCGTGTTTATGTTGCAGTCATCGAAAACATGGCCTCCCCCAAATCAAATTACTTTTAATGGCGCTCCTTGTTTAAAAGACGCAATAAGGTTCATAATTCACTTAAACAGTATAATTACATGAAGGACCGTCAACTTGGTAGGTCCAAAGGTACTTGAATGGGACCATGTTATTGTTCCATTTCTGAAATATTTCTCTATAAGATGTTCCATTTTGCTTTCCACTTACTATGTTTATTTTGATTTCTATTTTCTTGTTAATTTTGCGTAAAGTGTATTTTATTATAGTATTTTTATATTTTAAGTAAGTTATAATTGTTTGTTTATACATACTACTTTGCAAAAATGTTGTGTACGTCTGTAATTGATATACCTTCATTTAAGATTGTATTAACAGTGCCTTATTCTTAACGCATTTTTATATGTATATTGTTGATGCACTTATAAGTAACTAAATATATAAATAAAGACGGAAAAAAATACTTTATCCTATGTGCAGCCATGATTTCGTTAGAATCATTCCAGGCTTTAAATAGTGTGTTGTCTAAATCAGTGTTTTACAACCTGTGGGTTGCGACGCCCTGGGGTATTGTGAAGTCTCTCGCAGCGGGGAGCGAAGCTTCTATAAGGGAGTGGCAAAACCTTGCAAAAGCTACTTACTACAGGAGAAAAAATAATACAGTTCAAAAATATTAATTTCAAACAAATGTTAACTAAAGGATGTAATCATTTGTATCAGAAAATAAAAATAACTTAAAATATCTCTTCCATCTTAAACATTTGTATCAAATTAACAAAACATAAAATATACTTATGAGAATTCTTAATGCTAAGGTTCACTTGTGTTTTAAATAAACAATTTCTCCTATCGTCGATTCATTCTTGCTGCATTGAGATACGATCGTTTTCCAAATTTAAGCGAATTATTTTAAATTTCTCTTCATGCATTTTACTTGGGCCATTAATGAAAATGTCGAGGTGGCAAATGGAATCAAACATTGCATGGCTTCTATTGTTAATTATGGGTATTCTCGGAGGGAACTCGGATAACTTATTCGATTGCGGTATGTTGCATATCAATAGACGCGTAATTAAATGAACTTTTCAATGATATAAATTAAAATCATATAATATGGTTGAAGCCCACGCAAGGCCAGTATAAAGTGAAAATTAGAAATTTTTCCCGCCATTATTGAGCGCGATTTTATATTTCTGACATATTCCTTTTTCTCGTCGTTTTTTATTCGGGTATATAAGTTACACAGTTAGAAAGATTTTTTAATTTATACTTTTAGAGGAAATAAATATAATGAAAAGAAACATTTTAATATTAAACATAAAAAATAAAACAAAGATTTTTTTTAATTGGCGCCAATTTTCATATTTTATTTTTAAAATACCGTTTTATGTTATATATCAGATTCAAACCCAGATAACTTTCTTTCCAACTAGATTTCGAAGTATAAAAACCAATTCTGATAAGAATCTGATAAGAATTATTTTTATTGGAACCTGCACAGTTGTTTAATTTTTACCCGCCAAAAAAACTGAAGTTCATTCCATTCCAACAGAAATCAAATTTTCGATAACTAATATCTCATAAATAATATGAGTATTATATATTTTATCAAAGGTTTATTTATATACTCATAATAAAAAAATAATACAACGCATAAATGTAACCTTATATACATACATATGTATTTAAACTTTTTTACATAAAATGACGATTTTACGATATTTTTTTGTCTATAATTAAAGTAATTCACATTATTTATTTATTTTTTTGCTGTAACTTCATAATTAATCAGTTAATTTACAATAAAAACATAAAAGTATTATATATAATTACATAATTTGTTTACAATGATGTTTATAATCCATAATTACGCCCCGCGCGCGGAATGCAAAGTCAGCGAAATATATATTTTTTTCAAATGCTTACATCTTAATATTTTCTGCAAGTATTGCTATAACTTTATTTTAATACATAGATAATATCACCAGGTACATGAAAATACAACAGCAAACCAGATTTAGCTTATACTTTTAATATGATAAACAAAAGTGTCGAGTAAGTCGGTAAAGACGACATTGTTAACGTTACGGCCGCTCGCCTAAATTAACATTTCATTCAAACGTAATTTGTTTTGTACCATTAGAATGAGTCATTCATTAGGTTGCAGAAAAATAAACACCGCTGCTCTCAAGTTATTAACAATCGCACAAAAACTAATTAATTGAGCGCGCCCGTCTTTAACTGGCGGCGCGCACTTGAAATTTGTCGATGCTGACTAAGCACTTAAAAATGGTGACCAGTCAAGCGGATAATAAAATACATGAAAGAGAAAAAAGGCAACGAGTAGGGGGGTCGCGAAATATTTCTCTATACTAAAAGGGGCCGTCTCATGAAAAAGGTAGAAAAACACTGGTCTAAATGAAGCAAAGGCGAGAGAAGCAGGCAGTGACCGTGACCTCGAGTGCTTAAAATGTGAGAGCTTCATGTAAGCAGCGGTCGTCGTTAAGACGAATAGTTTCTTGAGCACATGTGGGTGGATTTATTTTAGCGAGGTGAGCGCTGTCAAGTTTCCGTGTACTTATTTATTTGTAAGCTATACGAGGTTAAGTAGAATTCAGAGGTCCAAATTTTTACTTAATACACCTAGTTGAAATCTTCGTCGGTATTCTAAAGAGTTACTTACGTTTGGGATATCAGATAAATAGTGAATAGGTGTCTACCGTTTTCTTAGTATTCGCTTTTAGATTTGGCATTCGATATGTTAGTCAATAAGTACGGTAGACGTCACATGTCACGTCACAATTCTAAAGCACGTAAATCTCGATTACCATCTTACAGGTAGCAAGCACTTCATTCAGGTGCGAAACTACGTGCACGGGTAGAGAGGCTCCTGGTTCTCTGGCAAGTGTCAGGCACGTGATCATTGTCGTTGATCATGCGTTGAATGTGCAATGAGCTGAGGTAGATACACATTTACACCGCACCGCTCCCGTGCAACAGAAAAATGAGCACCAGAGTTTTATACTCAGAACGTAAACCTTACGATGAAAGCAATAAAGAGCAAACATGATAAAGTGTAAATATAGATAATGTTTTGTTTACCGCAACATTCAAGCCAGCAATATGCACGCTGTAGACGCGCGAATCTCGCGCTGGGAATAAATTCTACGACCATGTTCTGTAAATAGACATTTCGCGTTAGCTTGGCACTCTTTACCTACTACTTGAACGTCTTAATTCTCCTTTCTCTCAAGAAGAAGAAGAAGACTTCAAAAGTGAGCTAATCTGCTAGCTGAAAACAGGTCCAGCAGCCTGCCCTCCTGAACAATGCTTCAGGTAGACAAGATTGTGAGACCGTGTGATATAGTTCGCTAAATTGTTCAAGAAAATCTCATCAGCTTCTCTGATGAGATTTTCTGTATCTGTATTCGTTCGATTTTAAAGATTTAAGACTGGGAATTTTTGATGTCGGTTTATAAATAAAGTTTATACTTTATAATACATTGAGTAGTAAAATGGGCTATCTACGAATTCTTCCTTTCTTAATGTGTGGTAATTAAATATTTATCTTAATGTTTAAAGGGAAGTTGATATAAGTTTTAAAATGGTTTATTTAGCCAAAATTAATTTTAAAAGGAGAAATAACTTAGCAAGTTGTCTATTACACAACACAAATATATACATGTATAAGATGAGTTTATATGTCGCTTCTATTTTCGACTTCGTTTGTTTTCGAGAACGCTGAAGTACGTTCTCGCGTTTTCTTGCGATTCACTTGAGAATACGTCGAAGTGAAATCTCAATGTGAACGTGATTCTTCAATAAGCTGGATGTGCTTCAGTCGCATGGTAAATTGACCTTTGACTGTATTAAGCACCAATACATACAATTAGATAAAATTGATAAATTTTTGTTATCCCGAGAAGGTAAGTACCATTATAATATAAAATTACTCCGTATTACAATACGTGGTTGAAGTTATGCATAGTTATATGTAACTTTCATGATCATTTACATAATAATTTAAGAGTTTATTATGGCATAACATACCGAGATTCAACGAAAACTGGGTAAACAACGGTACGGAGTATATATGCATCACGATGATTAGGGTGTACGATATCAATACACTCTGACTATATGGTTAACATTATGTAAGATCAAATACATTATTTGAAATGCAATACCACAATAAAATAAACCTATTCTACCAAACGGAACTGTTACGAAATCCAAGAGTAACACAACCAAGCCACAGTAAGCAATCGAAATAGCGAATAAGTAACTTTACCCATAAAATAGATAGAAAAGAAAATTCAAAAGGATTTACTCTAAGTCTAGTTTCCAGTTGACCACAGGAATGCAAGGCTCCAATTTGTAGCTTACAGGAGACGTTTCTTCTCTGTAGAGTACGGAACTACGGAAGCTAGCGACTGTCGCAATGAATTACGCGCCAAACTCTACAGAACTTAAAGACAATTGGCGTGGCCGCACAAGAACGTGGCATTGTTCCTAACATTGTTGTAGCGAAAAAAATAAGGAAATTTGCTTCGGAATTCAGTAACAGGGAAAATTCAAGGTTTATGGAAATAGCTTGGAAGAAATTATAAAATTATTGTAATAATAATATCTGCTGTGATAGCTGATGAAGTGACACGGTTTTGATGTCGTCTAGTTATAATTTAAAATAATTATAGTTAAATAATACTAGTAAACGTAGAATATTCTAACATTCTCTTTGAATTCGGAAGTTAACTGAAATAATGGCACGTTGTAAGGACGGACCGACTTGGAAACTCAATATCAATTTCAAATGAGCTTCAATAACTTTTTTAGTCTTCGCTTCTTGTGCAAAAGTAATGTTAAATTAATTGTTAAAGTTTATGAAAATTCTATGCAATACTAAATTCTAAGTATATAATCCCAAGCATAAGCTTTAAGCCTTAGATATAAACCACATTGCACAGACGTGATCATGTTCCCAATAAATAGTTAATTGTCACGTTTATAGCATTAACGTATTGAGAACAAAGACGCACTGTTTTTTGAAGTGAAATGACCAAACAATATCGTTATATACGTAGTTATTGGGGTTCTTGTTATAGTTTTATGACTACAGTTTCTTGGATTATGACTACTTACTTTCACGGGTGATGGTTGAGAAAGGAATGTTGCGATGGTTTGGACATTTGGAACGCATCGGAGAAAGAAGTTTATCGAGTAAGAATGAAAAGGATAGGACGCCTGAGATGGACTTACGTCACCCAAATTGGTGACGTACTAAGAAAGGTACAAATCAAAAGTACTCACAACCGACGAGTATGCCTGTATGCATGACGAGGTTAATAAGTGTCGAGGAAGCAAAAGAGATAAGTATGTTTGAACCGGAGCATATTATGGTGTTTTATAGTCTTTGCCTTCCCCAACAGGCGACAGGCGTGACGTTTCGATAGAGGATATGGTGAACTACTCACAAAAGCATTTTACTATGACAATGACATTCGTAACTATTGTAATTTTCGACGAAACACTCTGGCTTGTCTATTAGAGACTACGCTCTGTGACCAAAGTTTACTATTACAGGCATTTTGATCGAAACTAATATCAAAAGTTGGCCCTTCATGTATAGAACTTATTTTAATGTGCCGCTCTGGTCTGTTTATACTCTAATGAATTTTCGTTCGCAAAGGAAAACTATTATTAAACGTTTCTATTTTGGGAATAACTAGAACCTTTGATCTGATGAGATAAGGATTATAATTGTAATACCAATATATTGGATTAATTATTCAATACGATAAAGTTTTTATCTTTATTTCTTTGATTTATATTTGTTTAAGTTCTAACCTATCTCTCTTCTTGATTTTTTTAGTCTCGTGAAACACATGTAAGGACAAGAGTTGGAAATCGAAAAAAATGAGGTACACCGACTGCAATACCATGGGAGCTATACTTACCTACTGAGCAGAAGATAGGGAGAGAAAACTTCTCAATCAAGTGTGTATTATAATCATATAAATCTACACTCATTATCATTATGGTATCGGTGAAAGGTTGCGATTTAAGACTCATGCCTTAGTCCTGATGTTCGCTTTCCTACTGCAAAATTGCCGATTTGCACGGTCTAGGACATCCTTAGTGGTAAGACGATTGGCACTCATATCATCTCTTACTACGTGAAACGAGAGCTTAATAGGCCTACCCTATTTAATGGGGCCTGGCAGAGGCGGCATGGCAAGACGTTTTTATCCCACAACTATTCAGAAAGAACAGGAAAGAATATATATTTTTATACAGAACAGGAAGAGCAGACGGAACAGAAATAAAATTTAGAGAGTACGTTTTCTCTATCTATCTAAACGTCACACCTGTCTCCCATTGGGGTAGTCAGAAACTATGGAACGCCAAATGCTAAAATATCCTCGTCATGCATGCTCGTCGGTTACGGGTACTTTTGATTTGGCCCTTTCGCAGTACGTCACCAATTTGGTCGGCCTATGTCCGTCTTGGGCGTCCTCTACCGACATCTCCATTCATTTTTACTCGATACACATCTTTCGTAAATCTCCTTGCATCCATCCGTTCCAAATTTCCAAACCATCGCAACATACCTTTCTCAATCTTTGACACTACATCTTCTTTCAAACCACAACTTTCTCGAATAACACTATTTCTCATTTCCATCCCATTCTTACTCCGCACATACTCCACAAAGCTCTCATCTCCACAGCATTAATTCTACTTTCATGCTTCTTCTGCCATATCCACGATTCACTTCCATACATCAATGTTGGTGCCAAAACTAACTGCAGTATAGCAAGGCGAGCCTTACTCGGTATAATTTTAGCTAAAAATAGTCTGTAAGGCGCCATTTACACAATTTCCTGCTTTCACTCTCCTTTTAATATCTCCCTCACATTTTCCATCTCTTGTAAACAATGACCCTAAATAGACAAGCTCATTCACTAATTCCACTTTTTCATCTCCTATCATTATGTTACATTCAGTTACACTATCTTCCCTCACTATGACCATGACCTTAGTCTTGCTTACATTCACTTTCATGCCCTTCTTCTTATACGCCTTATTCATTACGGTGACCAGCGTCTGGTTTTCAGCAGATGCTGTAAATCAGACGCTGACGACGCAAAAAGAACCTGATCGTCAGCGTATAGCAGGGTCTTAAACACAGATTCACCCATTCTTAAACCACATTCAGATTCTTTCAAATCTGTCGAACAACTATCCATGAATAGATTGAACAGCCAAGGAGACGCTACACATCCCTGTCTAACACCACGATCAATGTTAAACCAGTCCGTGTAGGCCCCGTTTATTCTGACACAGGCACTTTAATCCCTATAGAAGGATGTAAGTGCCCGTATCAGACTGCTGCTCACTCCATACACGGAAAGTGTTGACCAAAGTTCATCCCTCACCACTCGGTCGTAAGCCTTTTCCAAGTCAATAAAGGCGCAGAAAACCTTCTGGTGTTTCATTAAGATTTTCTCTGCAATGCACCTTAAGGAAAAGAATTGATCCGTACATACCATGCTCTTTCTAAATCCTGCTTGTACATCCCAAATCTTACTATCGAAATCATTCTTTCGATCAGTATCTTTGCATACAATTTGCCGACAACACTCAGCAGGCTAATCCCGCGGTAGTTTTTGCATTCCTGCTGAGACCCTTTGCCCTTGTAAAGTGGCACAATTACTGCCTTGTTCCAGTCACCTGGGACACGACGGGACCGCCAACATTTGTTAAAAAGCAGGTACAGCAGGCTTGCCGTGACGCCTTCACCTACCTTAAGCATTTTAATAGATATCCTGTCATATCTTGCAGCTTTACCCGCTTTCATACTTTTCAATGCATACCTTATCTCTTCCATACTTATACTATTTTTACTATCATTTTCCTCATCCGCTACTATATTCCTGGTAACACTTTCTCCTTGTTCAAACAAATTTTCAAAATTCCACTGATTCAGAACATTTCCATGCTCTCTAATAATATTTCCATTCATATCCCTTATCACCCCAACCTTCGAGTCTCCTGACGAATTGTCTCGGGCTGTTCTGACCAAGTCCCAGAATAATTTAGTATTGGCCCGAAAATTTCCTAGCAAATTTCCTATCAAACTTATCCTTACATTCTTCTTTCTTTTTTCTCACTGTCTCTTTTACTGTATATTTCAACCTGTCATACCTTTTCTTTTACAATCCTCTCATTGTCATTCACGCTACCTTGTATCCTTTTGTTGGCTCTTATGGCCAGCAAGTCCATCCATGCTTTACGTTTTTCCGCGACCACACCACTTACTTCCTGATCCCACCATTCATTACATATCCTTTTAACATGCTTCCTCTTACTTACGCCACATACATGTGTTGCTGTATCTATTACTCCATTCTTAAACTCCTTCCAACATTCTTCTATCTCGCAATCATCTTCCTCAAACAATTCTTTAAACCTTTCTTCCAATGTCTCCTTATACTGACTACGTACATCCTCTTCTTCAAATCTTTCAACTTTCACTCTTCCTATGGCAGGTAAGTGCGTGCGAGGACGATGGCGCCATTTAGTGGTTAGACCAGCTATACGACTAACTACCAAAAAATGATCAGTTCCCACATTAATTGTGCTTCGGTACACCCTTATATCTTTTACTTTCGCTTTTAAACGTTCATCTATCACGACAAAATCTCATACTTCTTTCTGTCTGCCTTTGCCATGTATACATGTGAATCTTCTTGTGACTAAACATCGTGTTTGTCACCACAAGCTTTCTCTCCATACATATATCCAATAAACTTTTACCATTTTCATTCACTCTGTTGTCACCAAATTGCCCTAGAACTCTTTCATATCCATCACGATACACACCCACCCATCCATTAAAATTGCTTAACATAATTATTCTTTCATTATTCTAACACTTAGCAAGCACATCTCTGACCCCATCCCAGAATTCCTGTCTGACATTGAATGGTTTGGACATGTCCGGAGCTTAAACACAAACAATGAAAACTTTAATTAAGCCAAGTTTTAAGCGCACCCAAAGAAGCCTGGAGTTAACACATTCATATTCTTTCACACACTCATTCACCTTATCCGACAGAATCATTCCAACTCCTTGGCTCGCTCTTTCAGACTCAACAACTCCAGACCAGTATGCATGATATTGGCCATGAGTAGTTGTTGAGCAACCTTTCTTCTTAGTTTCACTTCGGGACAGAGTGGGGTGATGACCTATCGTATTCTTACTCCGTCGCCACACGGTTTATATATTAAGTTGAAACAAGCTTTTGTGCTATATGTATGTGCGTGCTTACCCTATGACAATGCTGAGATATCATCTTCGGATCAGAGACAGCTGATAAGCTAGTAACTCTATTAGCGGTGTATTTGTGTGCGTTTTGTGTGTAGTGCGTTTTTGTGCAAAGAAATTAGATTGTTACTCAGCTTATTGCAGCGGCACCGCCGCGTCACGGAAATATGAACAAATGGCTCTTATTACGATGTTCACATGCTAAACTTGAATAAATAAACTTGAATTAGATAAGCTTCTGTCTTTTACTATAATACTGTGCTAGAAAAGGTGAGGTGATGCTTCGTAAAGATACATAGGTATTTTTGATGCACTTTTATATGAATAACCACGCGTGTCAAAACTATTTAATTTAAAAAACTAAATATCAATTTCAAAACTGTCTAACAAGTTGCGCTCAAATTAATTGGCAGATAACATAATACAGAAGAAGTTCAAATTTGAATTTATATGAAGGATAATACCTATTCATAAGAACCGAGCATATTGTGCCAGTCTTGCCATCTCAAAGGAGAAAATAGGAAGTAAGAATCAAGTTTAGTAAGCAAACACCAGAATCAGGGTACTGTTGTGTTATTCTGCGACAAGCGTGTATGACGTTTTGACACGTGTCGCGCTTGTGCCGGTAGCGTTACTGCGGAATTGTTTCTGTTTTATCGCACACGTTATTAGTTTAAGACTCGTGTTTTGAATGGGTAATTTGAGGTAGCGAGAATGGTATAAATGGGCACCTGAAACTGTGAGATTGTTTTATAAATAGATAGGATCTATTGCGCTAAGGGAAAAACATTTAGATGACTATTACTGACATCTAATTGCTGGTCTTTGAATGTGATAATGACTTTGAACCAGTCCCCAAAAGTGTTTATCGGGTACTGGAGTTTGATATCGGGTTCTAGATAAAATATTATGTATGTCTAGACTCTAGATATCATAATTTTATGGGGAACTTCTTAAGATAAAGACAGAAAATCTGGTTTCTGTAAATGAAGCGAGAAACAGTACCACTTAACGCTTTTAAAGTACACTTACGCCATGTAAGCAGCAGTAAAACCTCTTTTAGTACTGGGCTTCAAGTAAGTCAAGTTAATAACTACTTACGGTAGAGATTTATGACTTTTAGTATCGAGTGGAACATATTAATACCTACTGACTAACGGAAGTGTATAATATTTACTCGTTATGTAAGTACGAATTATATTGCTAATATAATTATAGCTTGCTTAACGATGAAATAAAAGATCTCGAGGAAACCTGCATGTTTCAGATTTCCCTACAATGTTCTCGAGAGACATGTGTCTTTATGCACTTGGCTAGTCTGGTGGACTATGGCCTAAACCTTTTTATATCGCGAAGATAAAACATATCAGAAGATAAAAAATATAATAAACAAAGCTTATTATACTAATACACATATAACTTCGAAAAGTCAGTGGTGTGCGCCGTGGATTTGAACCCGATACTCTCTGCATTGTAGACTGTTAGTACCTATCTCCTCTATATTAAATGGTTGCCTACATAGACTATCTGCTCATCATCCTCTTAAATTCCAAAAGGAACTCAAAACATAAAAAAATCACAATTCTTCATAATACTAACGGTTGGTTGATTAAAACCGTCACGTACCGTCCGACACTCACAAATCAGAATGATGATTGAATTTTATTTAAGTTCTCCGCTGTTCATTTCATTCACGTTACGGGTTATGACGGATTTTCATGAAAATATTTATGATTGATTCCGTTTCTTTGATGTAGATGCGAAAATAGTGCGTTTCACTAGCTTGACACCAGTCAGGGTTTCGTAATAGCCTGTCGTAACATGACGTAACTGAATTAATTTGATGTTGATGCTGATTAGAAGGAAGCTAAATAAATTCGACGTTAGGTATTTATTTTTTGGTGACTAAAATGTAAATCCAATTTTAATTTGCTTTTTGACTTTGATTTCAATTTCTAATTCGGTAATATTCTTGGGTAAAAAAAAAACGACCTCGACATTGTAAACAGAATGAAACTGTAAACAACAAATCCAAAAAAGTTTTCAATGGAAGGCAAGGTTAATTTTAAAGTGACTCTAAATGATTTCCGGTCTTATATTTACATATTATTGTAGCTCTTTCAAATTCAGGTCCAAAGCAACTAAGTAGTTTCTAAGGTTTGGAAATTGTAAATACCACAAAGCAATCACCACCAATCTGAAATCGTTTTCTTTGTTTTGGTATCTAGGCGTTTTTTTCATTATTTTCTTCAATGGTTACAGAATAAGTGATCTAATCTCTGGTTTGATACCTATCTAATGTCCTATTTTACTAAATCTAAGTCTTATCTGTGAATCAAGTTAGTTCTGAAAGCTGAATCTACTCACTAATTTCATAATAGAGATTCGTATCATATAGCTTTACCTATCAACATAGTTACCACAAAACACAAATATTCCGTACCTAACTAAATGATCTTCCAATACTGTAACAGACGCAATACCTTTGTGAAATTCCATTGATCATTATCAACAGTACTAGATCACGAGGATTCGCGCGTAACTCATACGCGGAGGTAATTTGAAAACGAACGAAAGGAACGATTTGTAGGGAACAAAAGGAACTATTGTTGAATTCTTTTGTAATAACAAAGGAACCATTAGATTTCGGCACGCTGTCTTGCTCAGAGAATCTAGCTGCTTCTTGGTTTCAAAAACAATAGATCACGCTTGCCCCTTGCCTTGGAACTTCACTAACAACACATATTAAGCAGTCAGTCCCTGGTGTCATAACGATCTTTGACAGACTTTATTGGGATTCAGTAAACTTGAATATATTGAAACTGGGCGACTTATGTAGACTTTAATTAATAATATAATTAAAGCCTACATGAGACGCGATAGGTAGGGCAATAGGTATTTTTATGAATATTTCATAATATACATATATCTCATCTTCAATTATCAAAACACGTTTTTGTCTCAAAGAAAAATAACAAAGCAGGTTAATGAAAACTTGATTCTAATTTTCTGAATTATGGCTTCCTGACAAATATTTATAAAAGGTCTGTGTATGCGTTCCAACGCACCAGCTAACCTTCCTCTATTTTATCATCAAATAAATGCAAATTGAACATAAAACACCAACATTTTCCTTGTTTTGTAAATAGGGAGTGAGGGGAGGTCGTTGATGACTGCTACAGATGATAGAGAAAAATAAATAAAGAAGAAAATAATCACAATATTAATTTTATTCAATATCTTTAGGATAGAATTCTTATCATTTTGTGATTTTTATAAATGTTACGGTGTGATATCTAGTTAAAAAAAGTCTAATTTGGCCTACAAATCCCAATCTAATTACCACTAATTATGCAGTAGACCGGGCACAGTGGAGACGATGTAGTAGAAAGGCAGGTCGCGGGACTAAGATAACGATAAAAATTGATTTCACATGTAGAAATTTATCATAATTTGATCACAAAATCTTTGCAGTCAAAGTGTTAATATACATATATTTCCTTTTACATAAAACCCACTCACAGGACTTCTGCAATTTTGATACATAAACGTATCCGAATCAATTATTAGTTTCCATTACATGGATCACGGCATTAGAATCAAAAGCAATTGCTGTGTATACATCGCAAGAAACCATCAAAGAATGCGCAACAATGTAACATTACATGAAAACGAATGATAGTTTTCCCTTCATCATCATCAGACCTGTATACAAACTGTTCTACTGCTGGACGGAGGCCTCTCCTCATTACGAGAATAGTTGAATATAGTTCACAACGCTGGATTAATGCGGGTTGCCAACTTCACATAACTTTTGTGAACATTATGGACAACTTTCATACATGCAAGCTTTCACATAATGTTTTCTTTCACTACTAAGCAAGCGATAATTAAGTATTTAATCCGCATTTAATTTTGAAAAGCATTGGTAAGCGCTGTGAGTTTGTACCCGAGTAGTATTGTTAAAGACAAATCTTGTTCAAAAGCATATAATTATTATAAAATATTTGATTATAAAGACGACCAAAACGTGTGGGACTGAAGAGCTGTTCTAATTTGATACAGAAAAACAATTTTATAAATGATAATTTTTAAAAATTACCTTTCACAAGTACTAACAAAGTTTACACGAAATAAAGAAGAATTTAATTTCATTTCAGTACATCTACGTAGCAGTCGTTGGTGGGTTGCGTAATTTGCGCTACTCAAAAATAAGTTTGAAATATCTACATATAGTGCACACCGGGACTTTTCTTCGTGGTAATCTCTTGCGCTCTCTATTGATCTATAAATTAATATTACTGTTTATTTGAATAAATAACTAGATGTGTTTACCCCTCAAAAACTAACAAAGTTCGTGTTAGTTATATAATTAATTCTATATATCATCATTTCTACCAGTTAATTGAATAGCAAATAAATAATTTATCGCAACAGGGATATCAGTATTTCATAAGCTTTACACTTGACAGTCGTGGTTCCGTTTAATTTTTTTTTTTTTTTTTTTTTTATTAAAAAGACAACTCCCGCATTAGGACTAAATCCTGTGTCGCGGGGGACTTTACAAACATACAACTAACGGACACAATGAACACCCAGACTCGAAACAACAATTTGTGAATTACACAAAGTGTTGCCTCGTGTGGGGATCGAACCCACAACACTAGGCGCAGTGTCAAGCGGCGAGGCGGCCGCTTAAACCACTACGCCAACCGTGCAGTCAAATTTACATATTATTGGCGAACGGTAGCAATAAATTAACTCTAATATATTAATACACAATAGTGGCATAAATGGCCGGGCTCTCCAGTATTCTATTAAAACGGCTTCATAGTAAATGAACTCGATATGAATAATTCACATATATTGTATTCAATAAAATCAGGGTTCTGTGCGATATGGTACAAAACTTTTGTCAAACGTGCAAAATAATATTTATTCTATCTTTGAATTTTGCTAAGATCTTTAAAGATAATCATTCTGTCTTACTGTAACCACTACAATGCTTGTAAAAAATTATATAAAACCAAAGATATTTTAATGCTACAAAACTAGTTGTTCCTCCCAGTTTTAGTTTATAATATTGGTCGTTTAACGTAACTACATATAACTATTCTTACAAGGCACGCTTGACTGTTGTGACCTAATAACGAGCTCTTGTCTGACAGAAATGATTTATCCGAAGAACTCATCTATCAAAATAACTAAATACTTGGCTGACCACCCAGCTAAAACTATTATAAACATTTTCCCTAAACTGTATTATTCCGCAATTTCCAAACAACTCATAATATCATCCACCGCCATAATTATATCTCATTTTGACTTCGCCCATAATTTATTCTGTTAGCAAAGGAAAAGGGTCTTGGCGACGCATAAACGCGTCGAGGCGTTAAGGCGAAAAATCCTCGATAACCTAGGAGTGTACCGCACTCGAGGTATAACAACGTGGTCTCTTCACTGCTGCAGTAATAAGGTGATTGAGGAACGCAAATTGGAGACAAACAGGGTCTCTACTAGATCTTCACGCCTTGGCGCGTTTATACGGGGTCAGTTGGTTTATGCGACATAGTCAATGATGATCAAATGACTAGCGGTGGACTACCAAATTGGTGGTACTGTCGGTTTATTTGGATTTGATTTAATTGTCAGACTAGAGGACGCCAGCAGCTACGCCTGCATTTTTATTAAATTTACCCGTTTTGGCCGATCCCGTGGGAATTTCGGGAAATCCCTTCTTAGTGCACCCCTACGGTCCCCAAGGAACATACATGCCAAATTTCAGCTTCCTGCGCCCAATAGTTTCGGCTGTAGCGTGTCTGTCAGTCAGTCAGTACGCAAGGATTTTATATATTAAGATAAGGACGTAAAGAACTATATTCTAAATGTGCATCTGTCAATGTTGGTCTCGGGTTTGATAATACTTCTGGAAAACAAAATTTTGGATATATATTTTGTTATAAGTATTGAACATAATCGATTTCAGCAGAATAGGAAACAATCACATAGGGGTACATAGGGTTCCCGCCAAGAACTTAGGGTCCCAAGCCAACCTCACCTGCAAGTGGTGCACCTGCCGATCAACGGACGAGGCTCTGGCAAACAAAATATCCCGATAAGCGGCAATAGGCTCGCCACCTATTACGTGGGATCAAAACACTGGCGAAAAGTGGGCGTTTAATATGCCTCTGCCTACCCCTTCGGGGAAACAGGCGTGAGTCTATGTATGTATGTAGATCAGAATTATAAACCAGGTCAGCGCATTTGTGATCCCTTGAAAGTTTATAATTTGTATAGAACTATAGTGCGATTGACCGCACGGCGAATACACGGCAGTCGAAAAAGTTAATTAAGTACTTGTAGAACAGCTAACTAGCTCGCTTCAAATGTAAATGAATCTGACACGAGACTACCAGTTTATTAATCGATTTTACACTTTCGCGATTTGTATACATCATACAATAAAATTAAACGGGTCTTATTCGCGATATTTAATTAATTTAGGGTATAAATACCTATGTTTTACCGACGTTTCGGCCGTCTTACAACAGCCTTGGTCGCGGCAGGACTGATGTCATCTCAGCGTCGTCCTTGTGAAGCGCGGGTTTCGGGAGCTACCCTCACTTGTTTTTTATTTTTCTTTTTATCCGAACTGTCGGTACGTTGACACACAACACTTATGACGTCTATACACTGATGAGCTGTGTTACTGCGGCGGGGTTTACATTTGTTGATTACCGGATTCCAAGTTGTAGAGTCTGTATCCATCCTCCCGGTTGAAATTTTTATGCTTTTTTATTTCACCAGTTTATTGTAATTATACGTGTGAATGCAGTAAATTCCTTAGTTTGACATGAAATCAGTGTCCAGAGTCAGTACCTTTGAATGTACTGACACTGGTTTCAACCATAATAATCAGCACGAAGTCTTCTTGCACCCAATAGTTTTGGCTGTGCGTCGTCTGTCAGTCAGCCAGTAACGTAAGAATTTTGTAAAGATTGGTGATTATAATTACGTCTTTTACATCCATACGCAACGCTGTAAAGCAGACAAGCTATCGTTGTAAGCCGTCAATAATATTATACTCTTACGAAAAGTTTGCTAGCAATTTTTTTGAAGTTACACTGCAGCTACTAAAATATAAGCGTAAAAATATGATCATGGCTCGGTGTCACTATATATTCAACGAGCAAAATCTCTTTACACGATACCTGAGCAAAAGAATTGACTAGAGGAAGTCTGTACCATAACATATTTTGATGCCATCAACACAACTGCATGAGACTGCTCACGCCACAAAGATGAGAGAGGTAGCTGTGAGATAAGCAAGAAAGCAAAATAGTAGGATATCAGTGTTTGCTTGTCCTTTCTATGAGATGCCGGATCTTAACGGGAGCAAATATAACCATAATCGTTATAGTTATATTATAATATTATGGCTTATAATACTTATTTTAAGTCATTGACGTGAAGTTTTTTGGCAGTGTCAGCTGGCGTGTTATAAGATAATAATAACAAATCGGCTGTTTAAAACAGCATCGTGTGTTTCTTACAAGTTCCTTTGGCTGGCTCGATCATCTATCCGAAACTTAAAGGAAAATTTGTTTGACGTTCATAAGTGTTATCCTGTGACGTAAATTTTTTAAAATTCTTGACTTATTTGATGTTCTATCTCTACACCGCTCAACTTTGCACATATTTAGTTAATATGCAACCTTACAGACAGCTAACAAAAAATAACGTTTGCGTTTGTTCGTACACAAGAGAAGCTCGCTCCCGCCATATTGGTATTAAAACGAATATTTTATTTTGCGCACCTAAGTGTTATTTTTTACGGCACAGCACAATCTAATCCGTGAAGCGGCTTGTACAGCCTTTCATTTCGAATATTTATTATTTTCTCTAAGATCTTAGAAAGGCCCGTTAAGACTGAAATTGGCCTATAATTAGTAATACATTTTTTGTCACCGGATTTAAAAATAGGGGTAACTACTGCTTTTTTAAATAAGCGAGGGAAAACTTCTTCGTGTAAGCATAAATTAAAAATATGTGTTAACACCGGCGCAAATATGTATTTGAATTTTTTGATAATATTGTTTGGTATATTATCCCACCCCACTGCACACACCTCTTTCAAACTACTTATGATACTTATTACTTCATCAACGTCGGTATCCAGCAATACAAAAAAATTTAGCGTTGGTGATTGGCTCGTTTGCGACGGGAAGCTACTTGGTTTAGGAGTATTTTCCGTTAAAGATCTACCGACGTTAATGAAATAATCGTTTATCTTATCAATTGCTGATATTTGACTTATGTTTGTTGACAGTAGGTCGAGTGGTGCTTCTGAATTTTTACAAGTAAATGTATTTTTTTTTTATAAATTTCCAGACGAGCTTACTGTTTTGTCCTGCCTTTTGCAATTGATTTTTGTCGTATTGAATTTTTACGGATTTTAGAAGATTGTTGCAGAAGTTTCTGTATCTTTTATATGATACGGATAGTATTTCATTGCCAGGTGCCAGTTTTAGTTTTTGATGGAGTCTATCTCGGTGTCTTATGCAACGAACCAAGCCGGGAGTAATCCAAGGTTTTATGTTAGTATATTTTCGAGACGTATATATAAATGACGTATGTTTTGTTACTGCATCTTGCACTGAGCTTATAAAATACTGTAGAGAACTGTTCGCATCCTAGAGTAGACTACTAGACCATCATTTTGATTTAACTTAGTTTCCGTTTTGTGTACACAATATCCATGAAGAAGTGGAAGAGCAGTTGTATGGCTTGACAGCCAACATTCTGTTAACACTATAATGTCACAGTTAACATCGAGATTATGCAATAATAATTCAAAACCATTTATATTACGGTTTATGCTGCGAATATTTTGTGTCAGCAAAGACAGCACCTTTTCACTACTCGGTATAGAATATTTACACGCATTGATATCACATATTTTTGTTTCAGACACAGAAAAATTATCTAGGTCGCTGATCAATTGGTTGGTCATTTATAATTATATGTAAAAACTGTAAACAAGTAAAATATAAAAGTTAAATAAGTAAACGCGCTTAATAAGTACAATAGAAAGTGACGCTCTTAGGCGCCCTCATAATCTATGGATTGTATGTATTTATCCTCAGCATACTTACGTGCAGGACAGTTTAGGTCACCAGTTTGATGGTCGGATTTCCTCTTAAAACGTTTGCACGTTGCACAATTTGGAGAGGCCGACTTGCTGCTACATTCTTTGAAGGAATGACCAAGTTCGCCGCAATGATTGCAAGTGGGGCTGGTTTCTCGGCAATACTTAGCGGCGTGACCGAACTGCTGGCAATTGTAACATCTCGTGACAATCGTAAAGTCTCGCACCGGGCATGACGTCCAATTTATGAATACGCGACCTTGATTTACCAGTGCCTTTCTGATAGAGGGAGCTTCTTCCAAAACAAAGTCACAGGTTGGGAGGTTCTTCTTACCTGATTTATGGCTCAACTTAACTGCGGCTAAGAAAGAATCACGTGACGACTTTGGGAATTTGTCGGCAAGGTTTTGCTCATATACGCAGTCGAGCACTTCCTTTTCGCTAAGGGATACGGGAACACCTACGAAGGGAATTCTTGGGCGACGTTTCGTTGGTTCCTCAACGGTAGGGCCCGATGAAACTAGCTAATGCGAGTTCTTAAGCTTTTCAATGTCCTGCTTAGTTTCGGTGCTGATTAGGACGCCTCCATTACGTACTTTCCTCAGACCGCATACATGAAGTTTTAGCTCCTCCGGTGAAATAATCTTTTGGACGAGGGATTTCGTATCGTCCCTTGATTTTGATTTGCCGCTGGGATAAATTGCAATGGTACTCAGGTTTTGAGGACGTACAAACTGATCTCTTCCGTTCTTCACCATATCTGCAAAAGAGTTACTGCTTGCAGGTTGTAATTTATCCTCGACTGTCGCCTTAATTTCCTTGAGAGAGCTCCTAAGGTCCAGCTGGGTATTTAGGTGTTGTATGTTCGAGTGCGCAAGGATGGTCTTTTGTTTCAAAGATTGATATACTACGGCTATATGGGCTGTCGCACCCATAACTTTACGGCACAGACCTGAGACCAGCTCTTTCTGGTTCGAGTTCATTTTTCCTTCGGCAACGACGGTGCATAACTCATTAAGGGAAGTCTCCACCGTATCCAGCCATCTTTCAATCTCCGGTGTAGGCACGACTTCCTGTGGCATCTCATTCTGGATAGGTTTTTTGAGCGGCTTGGGCACATTTTCTATTACTGGAAGGGAGGGCGGAGTTGGTGTTGACGGAGGACTTCGTCCTGTGTTTTGGCTCCGGCCAAACGGGCTAAATCCTGGGATCGACATAACTAGCACAAGTATTGTTTGTATACTTAGTTAATACAGTTCATATTTGCTGATTGTTATTAACACACACGACACAATTAGGGTCAGACTGCTGACACGACGTCGCGAAATATTGTTCGTAATTATTTAATTATTTTACATCAAAAGACAAGAAACACGTCTGCATAGTCAAACGTCGGTTGGTTCTGTCCAAAAAGAATATACATGCTATTATAATTAGCAGGTATGTCTCGTGTCGCATATATAGTGATGAATGCGACTCTGTTTGCGTAGTGGCGGCACAATTGCTAGCGCCGTTTTGGGCAATAACTATTCTTCAGTGTTTCTACTAGGCGAAGAACCCATTGTATTTTATTCGACCGATCTTATTCACTTAGATATGTATTCACAGTGTAAAGCGCACCACACACACAGCGCACATTTTGTCCACGCGCACAAATACATGGGTGCAATCTTTTAGTTCAGGGTGAATAAAAATTTTTCCTTGGTGCAACTCCTTTCTTGAAACGGAACCTAAATCTGATATTTTTCTGCGTAGTTCTTGCACAAACAAAACATTGTCGGAGGTTTCTTGCCTTAGCGGCTGGAAAAAATCTCCAGGCAATCGCAGTGCTTCACCTAACACCATCTCTGCAGCACTCGTTTGCGTATCGTCTCTCAGACACGCTCTTAATCCCAATAAAACTGTTGGTAACTCTGAGACCCATTGTTCCGTTTTGCCTCTGCACATAAGTGCAGCCTTGAGGGATCGGTGCTATCTTTCCACTATGCCATTCGACTGCGGGTGATACGCTGTTGTCTTAAATTTATTTATGCCCATCCTCTTGGCTAAATGCATGAACAATTGCGATAAGAAAGTAGAGCCTTGATCAGTGGTTAAGTTCAAAGGACATCCGAATCGCGATATCCATCCGGAGTACAAAATATCCGCTACTGTTTCGGCTGTGATATCCTTAGCCGGGTAAGCTTCCGGCCATCCCGTTTTCCTATCCACCATAGTCACTAAATAACGATAGCCATTGCAATAGGTAAGTGGTCCAACGATATCCACATGCAGATGGTCAAATCGGTCGCTGTATACGAAATGTCCATAGGGTGATACCGTGTGCCTCTGAAATTTTGACTTTTGACAAAAATTGTATGAAATAAGAGAGTTTACTTATTACTTTTGTTGTTAGAAATTTTCCGAGCTTCTACCCTACTACGCCTGTCTGTCTGTTTCATAAAGCATGATAGAAAAATATCAAAATAAGCAACACTCGCAAATTAATTTCGTTTACACAACGAATACAAATACGTATCTTCTAATACCGTCCTATCCACAGGGATTACCATTAACTCCGGTTCTCATGATAAAAATAAATAACACCAATATGAAACGACACTGCGAGAATTTTATAATAGGTTTATAATTTCCTTATTATTTTTTATGTAATGGAATAGGGCCAATCTTAATTGAAATCTGATACGACGGGTTAGACAAAAGTCTTCATGAATGTGTCAGAGTGCTATTTGTCTTGGCTTGTATTGAGTCAGTCCGACAAGTTGCGGGTATTGTGCTGACTAAATTATGTTGAGGGAAATTGCACCGGATTGTCGCCGATGGAGACATGTGACTGCATAATGTCTTTGTTATGGTATGGTTAGTGGTGTGTGGTTTGGTAAGATTATATAGATATTGTATTCGATATTAACTGTCAACGGGTATTGTTTGAAATATAAATATTATTTGTGATAGGTCAAGTCGATTATATCGATTTAGTAACGTTTAGTTTAGTCTATTGTAAATTTTGACTATGGTCACACTGAACTGTCAATTTTCGTTTCTGAAAATTGCGCTCACGCCGTTTGGTCGCTCTCGCGTGTTTTTGTAATTGATATAAATTGATCGCCTTTTGGAAAGCTCGTCCTTGTAGCTTCGCGAATTGTTATTTGTGATAAAATACATTGTGAACTATTGAACATTTGTAAAACTGTGAATCCGCCAACGTGCATCGTGGTCTGTAGAAGGACGCCGAACTGGACCTCGAGTAGTGGTATTTAAAACGATTTGCTTGTTATTTTGGCCAAAATTATGAGTTAATCTTATAGGTCCACTCAAGAACTTCATCAGAAGCATCAGTGAAGATTTGGTAAGTTAATTAATTTTGATAGTTGTAACTTGCATGTTCTTGAACTCATCACTGTGCATCGCAGTGCATTGTGTCTGGATCCTTGTCTTGTCGTAGTCAGGCAGATGTATTACAACTTCCACTGCGCACTCTGAACAATTCCTGCCTGCCTACGGCAACTCTAGACATAAATTTTGGTGCAGAGCTGTAGTTGAAATTTAGCCGCTGTTGATTGTATCTAATTAATAAATATTGTAATCTTGTATTTTATCACCTTGTAGACAGTATTGTAGTGTTTGTCAGGTCAGTTTTTGCCTTTAATATATGAATTTATTTGTATTAGCTCACCTATTTAATTCAAACTCAAACTCAAATATGTTTATTTCCATAAAAATGTTTAAATTTTTTGGACACGTCAGAAAATCATACCTACAAATAAAAAAAATAAAAAAGTAACTTTAAATGCATATTAACATAGTTGAGCATTGAAAAAAATGCCTGTTCAGAAAGTAGAGCCTCGTGAGAAGAATCAGGCAAGAAACTCCGGGCCACTCTTTTCTACGTCTTGATTCTATACAATTTAAAAACTTAGTTACCTCATTGAATTTTTCATAGGTATATGAGCTGGTGTGTCTATAATGTTGTTGTCAATTAATAAGGCTTTTTAATAATAATATAAAAGTACTAACTAGCATAATATAGACACAATAACTCACACTCACATGAAACTTAACACTAATCAAACATGAGTAGCCTGTGGGACCGAGCAAATTAACCCCAAGCATTTTTATCTTCAATATAATCTAGCACTGAATAGTACCCTTTTTGACAAAGTTTACGTTTTATAATCTGTTTGAATTTATTATAACTAAAATTTTGAATATTGCTTGGCACTTTATTGTAAAAGCGCACACATTGGCTTTGAAAAGATTTTTTTATTTTCTCTCGCCGGGTAGCCGCCACTACTAGCTTACTCTTATTTCTAGTATTCAAATTGTGGATATCACTTTTCTTTGAGTATGAGGCCTTGTTTTGGAATAAATATATTAGGTTGGAATAAATGTACTGGCTTGCAACTGTTAAAATGTTTATTTCCTTGAATTTATTCCTTAACGAAGCCCCATAAACCAAATTATAAATTGCTCGAATAGCTCTTTTCTGCAGAACAAAGATGGTCTGAATGTCGGCAGCATTTCCCCACAGGAGAATACCGTATGACATTATACTATGAAAATAGCTATAATATACAAGCCTGGCAGTGTAAATGTCAGTAAACTGACAATTTACTAATATGTGGTCCCCATTGCAGCTTAGAATCTAGTGTAATGCCTAAAAATTTGGTGTTATCCACAAGATCCAACACATCATCCTTAACCTTTACTGAGGTGTTCACTTGTTTGTCGTTAGGCATCAAAAATCGAATACATTTAGTTTTTAGTCTATTTAAAAGCAGGTTGTTAACCTCAAACTAGCGAACCACCCTTGAGATAGCAATGGTTACATCGTCGATATCAATTTGCTGACGTTTTAATTTAAATAAAAGTGAGGTATCATCAGCAAACAGTACTGTCCCGTGCTTGTCATTAACGAGGTGTGGTAAGTCATAAATATAAACTAAAAATAAAAAAGGACCGAGGATTGAACCCTGTAGGACGCCCATTTTGACTACAGACCCATGCGAACGCGTCCCGTTGACATCAACTCTCTGAATCCTATTACTCAAATATGAAGTAAGAAGATGCAGAGCAGAACTACTCAAACCATAGTGATGTAATTTCCTGATCAATGTATCATGTTCTACACAATCAAAGGCCTTGGACAAATCACAAAAGACACCTAAAGCATCATGTGAATCCTCCCAGGCATCAAAGATATGTTTTACAAGCTCAACACCGGCATCGGTCGTGGAGCGCCCCTTTGTAAAACCAAATTGTTTAGAGTGTAGAAGCTCGTTGTTATTAAAATAACTTTGCAGTTGGTCTAGTATCAATTTCTCGAAAATTTGGCTAAATGTGGGCAGCACAGAAATTGGCCTATAGTAGGTGGGGTCTGATGTGCTACCTGCTTTGTACAAAGGTATTACCTTGCTATCTTTCATAAGATCAGGAAATACACCACAGTCAATACACTTATTAAATATTAAAGCTAATCTGTTAGCAGCTAAAGCAATAATGGACTTGGTAATAGTAACGGAATTTCCCCACAAGTCTGCAGCCTTCTTTAAATTTATAGTATTAAAAGCTTTTATAGCATCATTTGAATTTATATACTGAAATAAGAAATTACTATAGGTTGTACACATGTTTTCTTTTAAAAGAAACACATTGTCATACATAACCTCAATCAGTAATTGTTTGATTTAAATTGTTGAAATCTAGCATAGATTTGTTGTTGTTAGTATTGATAAGTCGCTTTGATTGGATACATAACAGTTACATGTATCAATTAATGAAGTTAATGGTTAATTGCATATATAGAGTTTAAAACATTATAACAACCAAACTTGACCTTGCATCTTGGGCGGGTCAAATTAATAAACTTTTGTTTTGTTATAATATGTTTACTAACTATTGTATATCACAAATAACACAGTGAGCCTGTTTGTTGTAAAGTTCAACTTTTAATTTGCTGTAGGTTATAAACCTTTTGATAACTTTGTCCTAATGTCAATATATTGAAACAAACAGATTTGAGCTTGTTATATAATTTTGTTGGGCAGTAAATACCTGCCACTTGCTTGCTCCAGCAGTAAACAGGCTAATACTTTGTTGGTTTCAAAGAATTAACAAATTTTAAGTTTTTTGTTAAGTTTTAATTGATAATATAATTTAACGCTTGTCCAAGCTCTTTTGAAACTTAATTATGTCAGCTATCAAGGACTTACGTGCGGCTGCTGGTGCTATTGCATCAGATTTGCGCTGGTTTGCCTCAGCCAGTGCCTTGGTGAACCGGCCTGATCGCCAGCAGGCCTTACTACAAAGGTATGAGCGGATCGATGATCGCCTGGCAAGTGTGGAACAGCAATTCCCCACTTTCAGCGCTTGCTGTCTCGAAGTGTCAGTTAATGAATTCACCGCTGACCAGCGAAATAAAGTCAGCGAAGATTATGCCCAGGTCTTAGACCTGTATGATGCTGTCTCCAACTGTGCAAAACAGTTGATTGCCGAGAGGGACGGGCAACCCGGCTTGAAGCAGGAGCTTCCTAGGACAGCACCGGGATTGGTGAGTAGGTTTCCTACTTTAGACCTCCAGCATTTCGATGGCTGCCTAGGAAGCTACCTGGGCTTCGTTAATTTGTTTGACAGCCTACTCAATGATAGGGCTGACCTTCGGCCGGCACAAAAATTGGCCTATCTGATGTCGGTTCTGGATGGGGAGGCCAAGGGCCTCATCCAGCATCTGCCCGTGTCTGACGAGGCGTACCAGACGGCTCGGGACCTAATCACCCGTAGGTACCATAATAAGCGTGGCCTCGCCGACACGCACATAGAGCAGATTTTGAGTTTGCCCACGCAAACCCGGGTCTTTGGGTTACGCACCCAACTATTGAACCCGCTTTTGGTTGCAATCAACGCACTTAAGTGCCTTGACCTACCCGTGGACCAATTGTCTATCTATTGGTGCACATTGTACTTAAGAAGCTGCCTACCGACCTGAGGTCGCATTTTGAACAGCGCTTTGGTGGGGATAGCGCGACCCATCTGCCCCCCTTTGCTGACCTGGAGAGGTTCCTCGAGGATGAGTGCCGGGTCTTGGACAACTCCGGTGGTGACACGCCGGCTAAGACGCAGCCGCCCAAGGTCAAGGAGCAGGCTCGCGTTCACACCCGAGCCAATGTTGACCGGCGCCCTCCTCGCTTTGCAGTCACGCAGAGCCCAGCGGAGTGCTCTTACTGCAAGGTCACGGGACACAGAACGGCCAGTTGTAGGGCATTCTTAGACCTGCATGTTGCCTCTCGTAGGCGCATCGCGAATGCCCGCCGCCTTTGCTTCTCTTGCTTGGGGTCCCACTACCAGCGAGACCGCCTAAACTCTCGCCCCTGTCCTCACTGTGGAGGACAGCATTTGGACATTCTCTGCATGAATGCCAGAGAGGTAGGCCGCTTGTCCAACCAGCCGACGCCACGCACGTGCGGGTGTTTTGAAGGTGGCAGCCGAGGCACACCGGCGCGTAGCCGAGAGTCGCCTCGCTCAATTGATCGCCACTTACCCCGCTTGGAGAACCGTAGCGTGCGCACGCCTCCTCTCTCTCGCGCACCTGAATGTGCGACCGCTCAACGTCACCAGCACCATGACTGCTGCCCCAGATATTCCCTTCCTTTGGCGGAGCGTCCCCGCCTTGACTCGCGCCCACCTCGTTTTGGGCGGGTGCGTCATTATGACCCCCCACAGATGGCGCGCGGATCGAGTCATCGCGCTTTTGAGGACTTCAAGCCGCACCCTCGCTTTGACTTGCCTGGTCCTGGCCAACGGTCGCCGCCCAGGCAACAATAGGTAATTAACTCCTGCCCTGTAACGCCAACCACCCCCATTGAGACCGTTATCCTACCAACGGTAGCTGTTAGGGTCTGGAGACCCATGGGGACCTCTGTTGTTGTCCGTGCTATATTGGACACAGGTTCACAAGGTTGCATTGTTTCCACTTATTTGGTAGGGCAGGTTAAATTAAATATGGGCTTTTTCCCGAATTGTATACGGGGAATAGGTGACGTAGCCTCTAATGTTGAAGGGCAAGTTAAAGTTTTGTTTGCCCCTGTTAAATCTTCACACCCGAGGATTAAAACCTCGGCTATTGTGCTGAAGAATATTTTGGGTATGCATCCACAGAAACAGCTTCCTTCTGCTGTGGTGAATTTGACATCGGGGTTGGAACTGGCAGACCCCAAATTTGACACACCGGGACAAATCGATTTGTTGATTGGCTCTGATGTGCTCGGTGGAATTTTGATTGGTGGGAAACGGGTCTTGGTGCCAAATGGTTTGACTGCCATCCCGACCATATTTGGATTTGCCTTGATGGGACCTGTACCTAGGGACCCCCCTCCACCCGAACTTGATAATTTTTTGGCTATAGGCTCGGCTCTCTCTGATGCAGTTCAGAGGTTTTGGGAGGTAGAGGGGCCCCCTCAAGCTGCCCGTTTGAATCCAGAACAAGAGGAGTGCGAGCTGTTTTTCCAGAACAACACTGGTCGACTCCGTTCTTTCTGTCTGTTCGGCCTCCGCTTAGTGAGTCACGACCTTTAGCCGAAAAGAGATTATTGGCTATGGAGCGTCACAAGGGTCGTGATCCGGAGCTCAGACAGAAGTATATTGAGTTCATGAGAGAATATGAACAGTTGGGACACATGTCCGTGTCAAATTTGGATTGGCGTTCGGTGGAGCATTACATTCTCCCGCATCATGCGGTATTGAAGCCAGCTACTGGCAAGCTGCGCACAGTGTTTGATGGTTCTGCGCAGACTTCAACAGGCGTATCCTTAAACCAGTGCTTGCATTCTGGTCCCAAGTTGGTCAAGGACCTTTGTGACGTCATCACCAGCTTCCGACGACATCAGGTTGTCTTTGTAGCCGATATAAAAATGATGTTCAGGCAGAGCTGATCCTTTGGACAGAGTCAAAATTATGAGTGAACTATTGAACATTTGTAAAACTGTGAATCCGCCAACGTGCATCGTGGTCTGTAGAAGGACGCCGAACTGGACCTTGAGTAGTGGTATTTAAAACGATTTGCTTGTTATTTTGGCCAAAATTATGAGTTAATCTTACCAAGAACATCATCAGGAGCATCAGTGAAAATTTGGTAAGTTAATTAATATTGATAGTTATAACTTGCATGTTCTTGAACTCATCACTGTGCAACGCAGTGCATTGTGTGTGGATCCGTGTCTTGTCGTAGTCAGGCAGATGTATTACAAATTCCACTGCGCACTCTGAACAATTCCTGCCTGCCTACGGCAACTCTAGACAGGTATTCTTATTTTCAGTATATAAATACATATTTTGAACCGATGTGCCAGCCTAAGTCACAGTCGCGACTATGTCTATAATATATGCAAGTCGAGAAAATATAAAATCATTAAGTACTCATTATATGTATACATTGGGATGTTGCTTAATATCTATGTATGCGGATGTCGAGCTCCAAGACAGGGGTTTTGTTCGTTACCAGGACAGGATAAAGAAGTTTGGGGGTTAGTAATAGTTGTAGTACTTTAACTTCAAAACATCTATCATTTTGGTCGTGAATGATAAATTAATTTAAGTTTAGTTAAGACTTTGACACCACCACATACCACTATTGTATATGTACTTTAGAAGTGTCAACTCTCAAATTTGAAAAAATAACACTGTTGTTTAGACTTCTTGTCAGTCGAAACATAAGTCTGGGGGCAAAAAGCAAATCAGTAATTAATTGATCAATTATACCTCATTATTTCGTTTCCGTTTCCGTTTCCGTTAAAGCGTCAAAAGCGAGATAAGGAATCCACTATCCAATTTTCAAGTTGTCTTATACATCTGTATGCCAGCAGCCAGACGTATTCGTTTCAGAGAAGTCATGGTTTATACCTACTGTATTTTCTTACACTGTGGTATGCACAGTTGCAATTACATTGTTCTACCGTTGACTGCGTACAGAATCAGCTCTAGTTAGAACTTTAATTTTATGTCCTACCTTCATTCTTAGCGTTAGTGTCTAAACACACTATGCCGAAGTTACGCGACCGAAGTTACACTACGCCGCGCGTTCGATTCTCCACCAAAAAGATCCTTGCGTGAACACGATGATTTGTTTTGTGACTGGGTTTGAATTTTTCAAACATTACTTGTTTTTAGAAAAATATAAAGGTACCTATGGTTGCCAGCTATTAGGTAAATATAGTATAGAATCTGTCTCTAAGATATTATGATATTATAATAATTCGGCAGTATTATTTTAGCTTAGTTGAGCGTGTCGGTGAGTTACATGATGAGAAACTGGCAACAAACCGAGAACCAACCTAACGGAATCCCATATTGTTAATATTTACGACTTAAAGCTCCTACAAAATATTACAGAACTTTTAAGTTAAAATAACATATATTGAAATAAAGTACAAGAACTTTGTCGATAATACAAGACAAACAGAAAGTATTTTCTCGTAACTAGAAAAAGTCAATAACAAACTTTTTTATTACTTTTCTTGAACGTTCAAAACGTTTTCTTGAAAAGTAATGGATCTTTACAACCGAATTTCTACTAACCACAACAGTATGGTAATAAGATTTTCAGTACTATGACTTCCAGACTTTTCATTTTAAGTTATTGGTAGGTTTTTGATAATAATCTTGCATGTTATAATAACATTTGGCTTTGTTATTTATCCTGCAGGAGAGCACGTTAAGCCGTCAGTCCTGACTGTCTTGAAGATCTTTGACAGTATTTATAAAGAGTCAGTACGCCAGAATATAATGACGTAGGTTTAGACCTACGTCATTAGATTCTGACCATAAAAGTTCGCCATCCATTTGAGTTGTGGTGTTTAGACGCTAGTCGCTCTGTGGAAAAATTATTATCTGTCATATATGGTTAGACTACTAAGTGGTGGGTAGTACATGGACAAAGTCTTGTATAGAACTGGGATAATGCTAGGACGATGATAAATAACATTGGACTCTGTTTTATCGATGTGGGTAACCTAAGATGTGTCGTGGTTTCTGTAAAACGAACAACTATGTATATAAATATGTGTGATCCTGACATTAGTATGGACGTGGATCAAAAGGGCACCATCTGCTATCACTAGCTTGACGCACAACGTGACTTTGGTGTACATCTCAGAGTTTTTGTGCTTACCCTTACAAGTGCCGCAATCACTATAATATCGTATTTATTTATTTATTTATTTATTTATTTCATGCACAAAACAAGTTACAATTTTTACGTAAACATATAAAGCTTATTACTAACTTAGTTCTAAATTGTAACTCAGCAATATGTGCATACACAAAAACATAATAGTTTCACGTGACTAAGTATACATTTCGGCATGAGTTACTGTGTACATACAAGATTAACAAAAATAGGGAGAAAACAATATAAGTAAATTATTACATTCCACACCATCAAAACTGTGCCTGATTTTTTGTGCATTATGTAATTAAAGTGAAAATTGAGGATATAATATTAGAATGACGAAGTAACCTTGTGGAGTGAATAAAATGAACCCGATGTTATGTTACAAGTGTTTTCCTGTTTACGACAACTTGACTACTCTGATGACATTGCTGAGCTGATGGTAATAAAAGATACAATTCTCAAATATTATAAAAGTAAAATAAATAATAACTAGAAGTCTATATATTTTGTAGTCTAGAAGTTGCTTCATTGTACAAAGCCGTAACTGGTTTATATAAAAAGGAATGCGAAAACAATTTTTATTTAACGCTAACGTTTATATCTCATTTCAAAGTAAAATATAATAGAGAAACCACCAGCTTCCATGCTAATAGATCGCTTCTGTCCAATAATCGAATATTAGCACCGAAGAAAGTCCATTTACATAATATGAGAGCGTCCATAATGTTCTTCGCGTCGATGCCACAATGGCCGACGAATAATAGTTCCCTCATTAGTACTGCTAATGGGAAAAAGGTGAAAGGAATTGATTTAGATAGAGGCTTGAATGAAATACAGAAATAGGACCTGGACTGTAGAGGTCATTGGTTTGCCGTTTGTATTGTAGATTATATTTATCTGGAAACCACTTACAAGTAAGATTTAATGTTTTAGAATGTTAAGTGTCTTTGTGGTTGAGTAGTTCGGTGGTATTTATTTATTTATTTATTTAATCTTTGGAAGACCAACAGCATATAGAAATTCAATAAGTATCTAAAATATGTCTCATATAGCCAATTACAGGTCTCCACGCTTAGCTATTGTATATAAAATAAAATAATGCGTGAACAATGTTTAGAACAGCATATTAAACATTATGTATATTATTATGTTACATTTTATAGTTCAGCTAAAGAATAAAGGTAGCACTAATTCGACAGTTCTAAATTGTGTCTTTAAATGGGAAAAAAAGAAAACAAATTATAAAAGTAAAAACCTTAAACCTTAATTTTTACAGTTGTTGTGTCTTTGAAAAAGTCAAGACTGAGCATCCGCCTTACCGAGTTGGGTTTTGAAGTAAATACGTCTAAGTTATGCTTTAAAGACATTTCATTGAGAGTTTTGCTCGCTCGCCAGAGAAATGCGTTCTGACGATAGTTAGTGGATACTAATGGAAGATGTATAGGTCTATATTGTCTCACACTGTTTGATGGTACGTTAATATTAATTTTCTTTAAAAGATCAGGGCAATCAATCGTCCGGATATTATATTTAGTAAGTAAGTTACATCGGCAATTAATCGACGATTAGTTAAGGGAAGGATATGGAATTTTTTGCATAGTTTTAAATAGTTGTTTGATTCATATCTGATATTTAATTTGTAGCATAAATATTTTATGAATTTCCGTTGGATATTCTCGATGCGAAGAATGTATTTATTATATTGTGGATTCCAAACTTGACTTGCATATTCTAGAATACTACGTACGTAGGTACAGTATAATATCTTAAGGCTTTTGGCTTCTTTAAAGCTGTCACATGCACGCATCAAGAACCCTAGCGCCTGGTATGCCTTTGTTACAATATTATTAATATGGTCTTCGAAAAGTAGCTTCGAGTCGTGAATAATTCCGAGATCGCGAACGATTCCGAGATCGCGAACGTTGGTGCATCGTTGGAGTTGGTGTCCATTGAAATAGTATTCAGAAGGTAGTATTATGGATTTCCTGGTAAAGGTCGTAACTAAACATTTGCTGTGACTTAATTCTAATTTGTTGAGTGAGCAGTAATCTGTTAGGCGTGAAAGATCAGATTGAAGTCCAATTACATCAGAAACTGTGGAGACGGCTGAAAAAATTTTCATATCGTCTGCGAAGCATAAAAGTTGAGAGTGCTGAAAACATTTATCTATGTCATTAACAAAAATAAGAAATAATAAAGGCCCAAGAAGAGAACCTTGAGGGACTCCGCTTGGTACCTTTACCCAACCTGACATGTAGTTATTAACTACCACGGCTTGCGAGCGATTAGATATATATGATGTAAACCATCGCAATAAGTCTCCTCTTATCCCAATCGATTGTAACTTGGAAATTAATACGGTATGATCAATTCTATCGAAACATTTTGTGTAGTCTGTGTAGATCACGTCAACTTGCTTACCTTTATTCATGGACTCAGTGATATAGTCATTTAGTAAAATTAGATTGGATGTTGTAGAGCGACCTCTGAGAAACCCGTGTTGAAAACTATTGAAACTATTTTTAATGGCAGGATATAACTGATTATAGATTAATTTTTCAAAGATTTTAGATAGAATACATAATTTGGAAACTGGTCTATAATTGCTTACCTCTGATTTTGATCCTTTCTTGTGAATTGGAGTAATAAATGCCTTCTTCCATATTATTGGCACAGTACATTCGGTAAGAGATTTGTTAAATAGAATGCTGATAGGTAATGCGATGGTGTCTGCACACTTATACAGAAAAAGAGGGGGTATAAGGTCGGGGCCCGCTGATTTGTCAAGTTCGAGTGATTTTAAAAGTTTTGTTACTGCTTCTGTATTTGTATTTACCTTATAAATGTCGGAGACAGCATTGCTGTCATTATGGGAAGTGTCAGTAGACACAATAAGTGACTGGGAAGGTTGCAGAAAGGTTGAGAAGAAGTAGCGAGAGAATGCGTCACATATGGTGTCACCTGTATTTGCAACAGAGCCGCCATATGTGACGGAACCTGGTATATTGGATGACTTGCGACGTGCTTTTATATATGACCAGAAATATTTCGGATTGGACTTGATCGAATCTTCTACTGATTTGATGTAATTGTCATAGCATTGCTTTTCTATAGGTATAATGGTAATATAGTATAGTGGTAATATACTGGTAGGATAACCATGCTCACATATAATACATTTATAGAGAGTAGAATTTATCGAGATAATACAATACGATTATCTCCGACGTTTCAACCGGCAAAACTGTCGTGGTCACACGGTTTTCTTTAGCAACAGGGTTATTTTTGCTTAAATCTAGTCAGCTAGCGCGAATGAGACTCATTAAATTAGCATGTATGACAAAAATCTTAAACAGACCTGAAATAATTAAGTTTTTGTTTAAAGATTTTGTGATTTAACAAGTGCACGTCTTAGTTAACCAAGTCTACAACAAGATTATTATCTTTGCGAACATAAGACTTTCACAACTTTATTTTTCAACTTTTGTGGAATACGTCCCTAGTATGGAAAACTGTGTGCGCTAATATGATAAGATAGGCTTTATGTACTTACAGGAAGACTGGGATGACTGAGTTTAGGGTGTTTTCCTCGATAGCTTGAAGCGGAGCAGTGTTGTCTTCCTAGGTTTTAGATGCTGGTAATCCACCCACAAAATTAGTCTTACACGCACAGCACTTTTAAATTCTTATTTTCAGCGGAGCGGCGTACACGCACACACTTGTTGTGAGGAGCGATTTTCTTAGGACACTGATTGAAGTGCGGGGGCTGGAAGGATGTTATGCGAATAAGGAGAGGATTCTGATTGGCGGTCGCGTGTTAGAAAAGAATGAATTTCAGTGAATTGTTGAGTGAATGTTGCTAGAGTAATAATGTTTGTTTTTATTTGTGCGTGTTTGAGTAAATGGTTTTCTATCCATAAATATATTAAATTTAATTACATATTTCGGCTAATTTGATTGTGGCGCAGACAAAAACAATCATATTTCTTAGTCTGAGCGCCACAAATACCTTAATATAGAATTATTTAAATACCTTGTAACGTATGTCCGGTACATACCGCGTCTGCGTCATAATACCGTCCATACACTCGGCCAATCAGAGAAGGCCATCGTCCGCGCTCGCGAAGCCTGACCATATATGGTCACGTAGCGACTCCAACTCTGATGGAGGGCCCGGTATATAAAGGGGCCGACAGAGAGACCGGCACCGCTAATGATTGTTACCGTGCCTAACTACGTGCTACTACTACTACTTCATACGTGTATCCTGTACGTATGAAGTAGTAGTAGTATCCCTGCGTACTGCCCATCTCTCTACCTGCTAGCTGAGGCCGGCTGACGCTGCCTGCCTGACTCTATTGGTTGTGGCTTTCCTAATGCTGCTTCCCTTCAGGTTCCAGGTCTACCTTAAAGCTCCAGGCTACGCTACCCTAGACCGCTACACTTCCCTGCATGGTCTTCAGCGACACCTCTGCCGAAGAGTCTGGCCCTGCCCTGCTCATCGCACTCACACCGCCGGGGCCTGCCAGCTGAACCAACAGCCTGCGAGGATGTGCCCGCTACGCGCAGCCCTTCGAGCAGCCTGCCCTGCAAACTACCGGAGGGAACAGCGTGGGAGACTGTAGCCCTTAGTGTTCAGGCCAGTGTCGTGTTGTTGGTCGGTCATACTCGTGCAAGGGATGTGAGACAATACTCGGCAATAAACGCATAGAACCTCTTCTACGTTTTTATTCTAGAACCCGTTACAACCTTAATTTACAATTTAGAATTTTATAATAATTATATTTTATTAGAGACGAATACCATAATTCGTACCTACCCTATACAAAAAAATGTTTTAGAAGCTTAGTGGTGCTTTACCTTTGGCATATATGCTATAATTGGTATTTTTCTTTTGCTCATAATATATCAAACCAGTATGTCAAATGTTCCACTGCTCGGAACTGGTCTCTTCTCATTATGCAAAAGGGAAAAGCCCTGTTCGGAACATTTGCCAGTGCGGCAGACTTCCACGTCATCCGAGAACAAATATTTTCTTTAATCCTGACCGTTGAGTGAAAATGAACGAGATTAGTCGTGTTTTATTTGATCCAGCTTATAAAATATTCCGTTTCCTACAATATTGCTAAATTTAAGTTTTCCAATTAAAGTGAGCAATAATATAAAACAATAAAATATTATGTAGATTGGAACTAATGTCTGCAAGTACTTTATTTTAGCAAGGGATAATTTGAGCTCAATTTTATCGCCAAGAGTCATAGGAGGTACATCAAGTGAGTTATTTCACTTTTCCTGTTAATTTCCAAGCTGAATTAACATAGAACACAATCGTTGACTCTCATTTTGAAAAAGGTTAATCATAGTCATCATCATTAAGAGCCCTGTATATAAACTGTTGCACTGCTGCGCACCGGTCCTTTTTTATTATGAAAAGTGTTATCCCATAGTCCACTACGGTGAAACAATACGTGTTTAGAATTCAGTTAGCCAAAAAGCAAGCATAACACGGTCTTCATACATAAATTTTCAATTGAGACAGTAGATATCAATAGAGCATTTAACTCATCACTCGCCAATGAGGTGCTCAAACAAGACCGCACGTGAACATGGCTATTACGTAACACAATGCAATCGCCTGTTGATTCAATTAGCGACCGCCTGTAATGTTCAAAGACATTATTATAATGTGCGGCGGCGAAATTACACGCATTCACACGAACAATCACTTGCGGTCGTCAATGATGTTAAAGGACTGACTAAAGTAATTGCTGATGCCCGCAATTTCGTAATACTTGATCTACAAAATTTGCGGATTTTCAAGCTAGTTCTACACTCTCTGGTACAGTATATTAACAAATCTTACCTTAGAGCATGTCTCCGTTATAGGAAGAAACCCGTTGGCCCTAGTTCCTAGCATCAGCAGTTTCTTTTGTACAAGTCATTTTATATATTTGACTAGATGATGCCCATATCTCCGCCGCCATAGTTTATTTTACGTTGCGGTTACCAACGCCTGTGGTTTCCAGGGAATGCATATTCTTTCCGTATATTCCAGCATATGCCCATAAAGCTTCTGGCGCCGAGTGGGTTCAGCTGTGCGTTGTCTGTCGTCTTGACAGCAACGCGGAAATGATGTCACGTGAATTTTGTATATGTTTATTTTTTTTGTATAAAAATCGTTAAGCAGTTTACATAGTAGGTACATCCACCTACCGATTTTCAAATCTATAGCCTTAATGGTTTTGAAATATAATGGTGACATACAGACGGACAAACAGACATAGCGAATCTATAAGAGTTCCGCTTTTTGCCATTTTTGGCTACGGAACCCTGAAACCCAGCCTAAGTAATGTGCATACTTTGCCACTAACTGAGTATAAATTTAACTTCTCATACAGCCATCCTTACCATTTGAATATAGTACTAATTTTATTCTAACAAAAACTCAACCTCAAACACCATTATTTATTCGAATAATTTTCCACTTCGTACCACCACAATAACAAAACTTTACACATCATAGCATTCGTTGAGTGACCTTAAGCAAAATTACCATAACCTTTGGCTGAGGTTGAAGGCTTTGACACGGGCTAAGGTCATGGCGAATGACATAGCTCCAGTTTAATAGATACCCTTTAAAAATGCCTGTTGATATTTCACGGCGAAATAAGGCGTGACATTTTTCACAGGAGCCGCCATATCAGTTTAGACGTTTTAAATTAAATATGAGTGGGAAATATATAATAACACGTATGATGCTGATATGTACATTATTTTTTTAATACGTTTGCTACGATGCATACGACACGTCCAATGTCGATATGTGGATGAAATTTAACCACAAAACTCTTATTAAAATGAAGCATGTTTGGACTGACACATTGTTAGAATCTATGTCATAAAAATGTTTCCAATATTTTTTTCTTCAATAAAATGTCCACAAAGGAATAAATCTTACTTCGCAAGCTACTGTGCAGATAATCAATCATCAGACAAAAGAAATAGTCAGATGATTTTCTAATACAAGCATCTAAGGCTGTACTCACTTACTCAGCTCCTTCTCGTACAATTTTGATTAACTATGCAAACGGACATATTGTTAATATAAGTTACATGTACTTGTATATTTGTTTACATATACTTGTATATAAGTACAATTGTACATGTAAATAATTATAAAATATAGATCTAGAGTCACTACAGACCATTATTTACTAAGTGGTATATGAGGGTTACTTTGAAATAAAAAAATGCAATGTTTCTTAGAATGAAAAGTGAGATATCGATATACTCTAGTATGTCTATGGAGATAACATATTGAGATTAATGAAAGGAATGATTTACTCTAAGAGAGCGATGACTATTAAATATTTTGGTTTTTAATATTTTGGTACAAGAAATAATAACAAACCAGCCTATAGACAATTGACAGCGAAAGTTCTAGAATCCAATCTTTAGCTAATTATAATACTTAATTACACAAAACAAATATATTTACTGACCTAGAAACGCACCAACGACTTTGATCAATAAGAGAGTTCATTACCATTAAATATCCCAATCCGCACCACTGAACTGAATAATGAATTACATAAAATGCAATAACTTGACACCATTTATTTGGACGATATTAATTACAAGGAATGCTCAGCTTTCCAGGCGTTCATTGCATTCGTCCCTCAAGCAATTTGCATGAAAAATAAACCACCCTCTGCCGAGATTAGTTTTGAAAAATACGCCACTGCCGTAAGCGGCGATAGCCGAGTGGTGTACGTAACGGACTGCTGAGACGATGGTCTCGGGTTCGATCCCCAGGGACCTCGGGCACATACCTCTAACTTTTCGACGTTATGTGTGTGAAGAAATGTTAATTATCGCTCGCGTCTTAATGTGCCCGGTAGATGGCAATAGGCTCGCCCCCTATTACATTGGGACCGAAACATAACTGGCGAAGTCTAGGTGTGTAATACACCTCTGCCTACCCCTTCGGAGATAAAGGCGTGAGGTTATTATAAGCCACCCTCTACCGAGATGAGTTTTGCTGCAGACATTTGTTTTCTCGCAAGCTTTGTGCTTCAGTGTCAATATTTTGAGAAGTGTTTGAGGTTGCTCGAAAATCCATTTTCGTAGCGGCTTTTTCAGGCTTATAGATTTTGTTCAACTCTTGGTGTTATAAGTGAGAAGCTTAGTGGTTTAACTTTGTTTACGATGTTTGTGTAGTTTACTCGAAGTTCATTTGGAACATCAGAATGCTTTTAGGCTATATCATCTGTTTACGCTATGGTAGTTTTGTGTTCTGAATAAGGTCATACAATATTATATCAGTCCCTCCGCAACCACGATCTTTGCAAGCCGGTAGAAGCATAGGAGAATAATAATGTCCTCCTAACCGATTTCGGCCACGGCGGCTTGTCTATATATGAGACTTGCCAACTGCGCGGAACATATTATAGTGCACATGTGTGTGCGCAGACACAAGTGCACTCTCTATTCACTCACTCTCATAGTCCGATGAGACGCCACAAGCGACATGACCGGAGAGAGACTGGGCGCAGGACCAACGGCTTAACGTGCTTTCCGAAGCACGGGGTGTGACACCGACAACTCCCTGACTCCGAACTTCCTATTGGGTAATTGCGAACAAATAAACCCAATATCACTTTTTGTTCGGCCCAGGAATCGAACTCGAGACCTCATGATCCGCAGTTGCTAGCACTACCGCAGGACCACAGAGGTAGGAGAATAACAAAGGCCTTTAAATTAGTAAATTATTGAGTAAGACCCGCTGAATAATATTGTATGATGTATACAAACCGCGAAAGTCTCAAATCGATTACTGAATAAAGTCATCACAAATACAGATACGAATTTCCGTGTCGGTGTTGGCTGTCTATGTCAGTATTAACTGTCAATGCACTCGGTGCAATAAAATAACTATTTAAACTACTATCAAACACTTCAATCACTTTGATTAAATTACTTGAACTTTGATAATGAAAAATGTTCCTTGTCAACTTAATACCGAGAGCCAAAATCGAGCTCATAATAACGTTTCTATTTTGATTACATCTGACTTGAGAAACATGAAGTCCTAAATAAAGTATTCTGAAGGATAAAACCTCTTTTAAGCAATGACCAACGCCTTGCAAAATATAGCCAATCCTGGTATAGTTCCGAAAGATTATGGAACAATAATCAATTTCGCGAAAAAAGTCGAAAATCGAATCAATGTTTGTCCGGTACATTGAACGCTGGGAATTCTACGCCATCGAGCATTGTTTATAGGGTAGGCTCGCAGATCGCAATATAAATTAATTATCTACGGTCGCTTCTAACCCTTCCGAAAATATCTGCCAGGGAATAAAGATCGGGTATTAACTTGGCATATCGTTAAAAGCGGAATGAAACAGTAATTGCACATACGTTCTGTGGTTTTTGTTGATTATTGTACAGCGTATGAATGGTGATGGATGTGTTTATGTGAATCTCACGATTTTCATTACGTGCTCTGAGTTTGAAATGTTTGTTCAGCTTTATTGCCGTCGTTAGGAGCAGTTTTATTGACACTCGCTTTTAGGTGACTTCTAACTTAGCTAGGTCGTGGCTGGATGTTTTTGAGACTTTATACATTATTTTGGGTACCATTTTCCGCCACAAGACATTACATTTTAGTTGAATATTATGTTTCTTGTATTACATGGCACTAGCATGCCATCAGAGAAGCCTATGTATATAGTACAGCAGTTACATATGGCATGCTGCTGTTGATGTTGATGACTACATTAATTTCTTAAATAACATTCTTTTTGGTATTGTTTCATTAACTCAGTAGCATAAATTTGTGTTTGAGTCATCGTCTACTTATGTATATAGAATTATGCTCGTAAATAATCGCTATAACAATACATGCATGCTCAGACAGATAGAACATTACAATTGAGAATACTACAATTATTATAAAGCGTGCTTATTAAAACTCTTTAGTAATTTATGTATTTATAATTAACTTTAAGTCTACAAATTTTAGCTAGTTAAAAACTAGTCTTAAGTAAACAAAAATCTTCAAATACTGAACTATGAATTCATTTCGGTGTTTGAGCCAATATGCTTTCAGTGGTTTTCTTTTGTAACCAACTCAACGAAAAGTTTTACTATCGGTGTTTGAGTTGCCAGATTCAAAATTTTTGTTCTAGTAAGTTTTTATCGTCAACAATTTGGAACGAACTGTACAAATTGAAATATTATATAATAATATCGTCCCGGGCAATTGCTTCTCTATTGGAAATTTAAAAAGCAGTTGTTAAACAATCAAGGATTTTTCTATATTACTCATTGAAGACTCAAGCTTGATATGTCAGAAAATAATGTGCTAAAATAATCAAGAAAGTCTGAGGGAAACATTATTGAAATCTTAATTGAAATTGTAAATGTTTTCAGAGACATTTTTTGCTACTTGTTACAGGGTTGTAACGGGTTCTAGTAGTAAAACGCAGTAAACTTTCTAGATGCGTTTATTGCCGAGTATTGTCTCACTTCCCTTGCCACGAGTATGACCGATCAACAACACGACACTGGCCTGAACACTAAGGGCTGCAGTCTCCCACGCTGTTCCCTCCAGCAGTGTGCAGGGCAGGTTGCTCGTAGGGCTGCGCGTAGCGGGCAGATCCTCGCAGGCCGTTGGTTCAGCTGGCAGACGCCGGCGGTGCGAGTACGATGAGCAGGGCAGGCCAGACTCTTCGGCAGAGGTGACGCCGATGGCGATGCAGCAGGTGTAGCGGTCTAGGTAGTGTAGCCCGGAGCTTAAGGTGAACCTGGAACCTGAAGGAAAGCAGCATTAGGAGAGCTACAACCAATAGAGTCAGGCAGGCGGTGTCAGCCGGCCTCAGCTAGCAGGTGGAGAGATGGGCAGTACGCTAACGCAGTAAATGTAGTAACTTACCCACAGCTGGGACCAGGATACACGTATGAAGTAGTATAATTATAGATATAGTGGTATAGAATTTAGTAGCGGTAGTAGGTTAGTGTAGAGTAGCGGTGCCGGCCTCTCTGTCGGCCCCTTTATATACCGGGCCCTCCATCAGGGCGAGAGTCCGTTTATGATCATATTTGGTCAGGCTTTGCGGGTGCGGACGATGGCTTTCTCTGATTGGCCGAGCGTATGGGCGGTACTGTGACGCAACGCGGTAAGTACCGGACATACGTTACAATACCGCCCGCCTTAGGAGAGGATTTTACGTGGCTAACAAGGAAAATCCGACTAGCTGCGTTAGGTCTATGAGTCCGCTACTGTCCAAGCTAAGACGGCATATAGAGAGAAGGAAGGGAATGTCTTCTACGGTTTGTAACAAATAGTTAGGCACCATAGTGTATAAGTTTTAGGTCCTTAATGTGCCAAAACCCAATAGAATTTCCAGATGCGTCCGACAACTCGTAAACGAGAGGCGACTTTTTATTAATCACTGTGCACTTCACGAATTTAGGGGCTAGTTTCTTACAAAAGGACTTATCCTTGTCGCTCTGATAAAAAGTCCTTTTCCACACAGTGTCTCCCACATTAAACTCAGCTGGTTTACGGCGTAAATTATACGTTTGGGAATTCCTAGCATGAGCTTGAATGAGGAGTGCCTGAACTTTGTCAAATATGCCTGATAAGTGACCTATGTTTTCTGCGTAATCGTCCCTAGGTATGTATACTATATCATCAGCGTCCGTGTCGACATAGTGTGAGCCGCATGGAACTAATTCACGTCCGTAGACTAAAAAACTAGGTGTATAGCCCGTGACTTCATTAACTGCAGTATTTAATGCAAACTGCACCTTAGGTACGAGAGTGTCCCATAATCTCTGGTCATTTCCTACAAACGCCGCTAAGGTAGAACCAATGGTTTTATTATAGCGTTCGACCGTATTGACATGTGGGGAATATTTAGGAGTATAATGAAGATTAGGGATTTTGTACCTGCGCAACATAGCTTTTAAAGTAGCACTGACAAACTGTTTACCATTGTCCAATATAATTGTAGATGGTATACCATGAACTAAAAATATTTTTTCTTCCAAAATATTAGTTATTATTTCAGCAGTTGCGCGCCTGATAGGAAAAAGTAGACAGTTTTTACTAAAACAACAAGTTACTACAAAGATGTAGGCGTTTTGTTTTCTTGTGACGGGTAGTGGCCCCACCAAATCTACACTAATGGTTTGGAAGGGTCGTGAACACTTTTTGGGTCATCCCATGGTTCCCAATGGTGCATGGTTCTGATGTTTGTGCGCGATACAAGTGTCGCAAGAATTTATGAACTTAACTACGTCATCGCGCATTTTGGGCCAATAGTAACGCAGTGCTAAGCGCTTGTAAGTTTTAAATATACCGAAATGCCCCGAATTGGGTTCGGCATGGTTCTCTAATATGGCATTATTTCGATCAGAAGAAGGTAGTACTTCTTTCCATTCGAACTCCTTACGTAGCATACACCTAGATTTAATCAAACGATACAATTTATTATTTTTAATAGAATAGTCTGGATAGTCATTAGGCGAAGATAAACAACCATTTTAGGTGGCTGAATACCATTGATCAGTGTCAACATTAGGGTCATTCACGTTATTATTATTCGCGTTAATTATATTTACAGGTAGGGATCGTGATAACGCATCGGCTATAATATTATCCGCACCGCGCCGATGTTGAAGGCTGACAGACGAACCGACCACCGAGCTAATCTACCAGTCGGGTTGCTCAAGTTTAGGAACCATTTCAGTGTGGAATGGTCAGTATACACAACAAACTTTAACCCGTTATCTAAATAACAGCGCCAATATTCGAGGGCTGTTAGAACTGCTAATGTCTCCCGTTCTGTTATACTGTAGTTTTGTTCCTGTGCATTTAGTGACCTACTCATGTAAGCGATAGGTAGTTCCACGCCATCTATTTCTTGTGTAAGTAACCCACCGATGCCGCTCGCACTCGCATCTGTGTGAACTTGAAAAGGTTTCTCGTAATCGGGACACGATAATATTGGTGCGGAGCTTAACAATTGTTTTAGTTTACAAAACGAGTCATCAGCTTCCACCGACCACTGAAATGGTGCGGCTTTCTTACCGGTAGAAGTAAGTTTGTTCAAAGGACCGGCAATAGTACTAAAATTAGGTATAAATCGCCGATACCATGATGCAATGCCTAAGAACCTTTTGACTTCTTTTTTATTCTTAGGCGTAGCATATTGAAGAATGGCTTCCACCTTACATGGGTCTACCTGTAATCCTTTAGAGTTTACTACGTAACCCAAGTACTTCAATTCATCACGGAAGAATTTAGATTTTTCTACATTTATTGTAAGGTTCGCCGATTTTAATTTTTCGTATACTTTATTTAATAGTGACACACGAGCATTAAAAGATGGCGATATAAGCACGATATCATCTAAAAAAACGAATACAGAGTTTTCGAACTCAGGACTGTTCGTAAACAAGTGATCCACCAAACGCTGTTGTGTCGCAGGCGCATTCGTTAAACCAAACGGCATAGTCACAAATCTAAATGTTCCTCTAGTAGGCACATAGAACGCAGTCTTATCACGATCACATTCGCGAAGAGGCGTCTGCCAAAAGGACTTAGATAAGTCTATACTACTTAGATATCTAGCGTTCCTAAGGTTGTCTAAAATTTCGGATACGTAAGGTAGTTTGTACGCGTCTTTTTTAGTAATAGAATTAAGTTTCCGACTATCTAAACAAAACCTTAGTTTTCCGTCCTTCTTAGGCGTTAGTAAAATCGGTGACGACCACGGACTTTCGCATTTTTCTACCACTCCCAATGCAAGCATTTCGTCTAATTTGTCAATAATTATTTTTAATTTCGCCGGCGGTAACCTATAATATCTTTGGCGTATCGGCGCAGAATCGCCAGTGTCTATTGCATGTTCTATTAAGTGAGTTCGTCCTAAACCGGTTTTTTCAGTAGAAATCGACTCGTATTGCTTTATAATTAACTTAGCCGTTCTCTGTTGTGACTCACTCAACTCACTAAAAGATTGCAATACGTTCGTGTTACTTAGCTTATTTTCACCTAACACACTACACGGCAATGTTTTAGACATGCATACGGATGCGATATGGTTAGGCAGTAATTTAAATAGTTTCCAGAAATCGATGCCTAAAATTAAATTACTTGTAACTTCTGGAATAATATAAGCTTTCAATAAGTGGGTTTGATTATTAAAAGTAGTGGGTAAGTTGATAAAACCGCGCGGCAACAAGATATTTCCACCCGCGGACCGAATGGAATTAGTGTTGTGACACTGCTGTATTTCTAACCCGGTTTTAGTAATTATCTCCAGATGGGAGTTGTTACCTAGAATTTTAATGGCTGAACCGGAGTCGAGCAATCCACAAATAGGTAAACTGTTAATCGTTACGTTAACATAGGGCCGTAGGTCATTTTTAGGTTTATTATCCAGGATCGAGGCGACGGAATAACTAGAGAAATACACTTTTAGAGTGTTTAGCCAATTTCTCCAATCATCTTTGTCAAAATTGGTTGAATAGGTTGTAGAACCTAATTTAGATTTTGACACGCCCCGACCCTGACCAACTAGTTTTTTGGTTTCGTCGATTTACAGTTCGGGCAGTTAGGGAATGTCACATCCCTACAGCTGCACTTGAAGCAAATTGCAAACCGATCGCGTTTGCACTCATTCAAACTGTGATCATTGATACGGCAGTGCGGGCAGTACTTGGACGTGACTAGAGCGACAGAGCTAGGTTTAGACTTAGGTTTGCTAGGTTCGTTGTTCTCAGTGTATTCGGACGTACCCTCTATAGTAGCAACGGGATAATTATTGTAGGAATTATTACGCGCTCGGTTATTAGGTTTGTGACTGTAAGCTAGGTCTGGTGCCAACGTGTCGTTATTATAATACGGTTCGCGGAATTGAGAGTTCAAACATTTCATCCGTTCGTAGTTTAAACATAACGTCTGCAGTGTTGCTATACTGTCTATTGAAGATATTGACGGAGCTAGCACTAGTGAGTAGCATGGACGTATGTTATGCAATAGGATGTCTAACTTTTCGCGTTCGGACAATCGCTTTGACGGAGACAGCCTAGCGAACAGCTGATTCATTATCGAGAGATAAATAATTATAGTTTCGGTAGCACCTTGAGTACGTCGGCGGATTTCATTTAATAACCGGTAGTCATAATCGTACGGTGTGAAATCGTCTATTAATTTAGTGGTGAGTTCTTCCCATGTAGTGAAATATTCTTTTAGGCCGCGGTACCAGTGAAGTGCGTTACCGGTGAAAATTTCGGAGGCATATGATAAAATTTTAGTGGAAGGTAGATTACGCGCGGTTTGGAATTCGGTTACGCGTTGTAGGAACGCTCGGACGCATCCCGTACCGTCGTATTTTAGCTTAAACAGTTCGCTTACTCTCAAATGCTCGCAATGCAACACTGGGGCTAACCCTGCCTGCGTCGAGGTAGACGGCGCAGGTTGGACCTCTGCTACAGCATCAGCTGAGCGAACAGCTGATTGCTCAATGGCGGACAGCTCCACCGAGAGCTTGTCGAACCGGCTGCACAATTCGGTTATGCGTTTTGAATACGCCGTAGGACGTTCCATCCTACGGAGTCTATGGAAAATGTGGTTGTGCAGTGCGGTAGACCTCCTAGCTAGGTTCGCGTCGTAAGAAAGAGATAACGAATTTAGTCGCTTGGCCAGCTCAGAGACTGCCTCGCTAGCGCCCTCGAAGTCCACCGCTATGGCTAGACCCGACTCCAAGATGTCATCATTTGGAATGGCTTCCAGTAATCTAGGGAGCTGCTTCCGCAGACCTAGGACAGAGGTAGCCGGCTCCTCACCTCTAATCACGACCTCGTATGCTAGTTCACTTTTGTTTAAAAGGAAGTATTTTATGGGGTGTGAGCCCATTGTGTATGAATAAATAAACTGCGTAAGTATATACTATACACTACACTTAGTGCGCAAGCGTTCCGCCCTTACAAATGGCCTACTTTACGATTAGGCGTAAAAGTTCGACCGTTAGGACTAATTAGAAAAAACGTTAGAATTCAAATTTGCGAACTATTACGTAGTAGGTAGTTACACTAAAAGGTAGACAATTAGTATAGCAATACGTACCGGTTCGCTGTAGCCGCACCTCCTCGCTTACAATAATGGAGACCTGCTAGATGAGAACTCGAGCACGGAAAGCGAGACAATAACCCACGTTGGGCGCCACTGTAACGGGTTCTAGTAGTAAAACGCAGTAAACGTTCTAGATGCGTTTATTGCCGAGTATTGTCTCACTTCCCTTGCCACGAGTATGACCGACCAACAACACGACACTGGCCTGAACACTAAGGGCTGCAGTCTCCCACGCTGTTCCCTCCAGCAGTGTGCAGGGCAGGTTGCTCGTAGGGCTGCGCGTAGCGGGCAGATCCTCGCAGGCCGTTGGTTCAGCTGGCAGACGCCGGCGGTGCGAGTACGATGAGCAGGGCAGGCCAGACTCTTCGGCAGAGGTGACGCCGATGGCGATGCAGCAGGTGTAGCGGTCTAGGTAGTGTAGCCCGGAGCTTAAGGTGAACCTGGAACCTGAAGGAAAGCAGCATTAGGAGAGCCACAACCAATAGAGTCAGGCAGGCGGCGTCAGCCGGCCTCAGCTAGCAGGTGGAGAGATGGGCAGTACGCTAACGCAGTAAATGTAGTAACTTACCCACAGCTGGGACCAGGATACACGTTTGAAGTAGCATAATTATAGATATAGCGGTATAGAATTTAGTAGCGGTAGTAGGTTAGTGTAGAGTAGCGGTGCCGGCCTCTCTGTCGGCCCCTTTATATACCGGGCCCTCCATCAGGGCGAGAGTCCGTTTATGACCATATTTGGTCAGGCTTTGCGGGTGCGGACGATGGCTTTCTCTGATTGGCCGAGCGTATGGGCGGTACTGCGACGCAACGCGGTAAGTACCGGACATACGTTACAGGGTGTATGAAGATTACTACCATCATCTTGCTAGTGATAATATATATTTAAGTATTAAAAACGAATTCGTTTCCCACAATTTTCAATCAAAACAAGAATATTTATCATAATGTCAAATATGACAATTTTAAAGACTCACGAATATATTATATATGTTTTAGTTAATTTATTATTTTTTTCTTTCTTTTCTACTAATCATATTATACAAAATACGGTGGCATGATGCATTTCTACTGAATTCCTATCAACAGTATAATATGACATCCTTCCAAAACAAACCACGGTTGGTACTTCAAAAGTTTACCTGACTAAGTCATGGCGTGATCACGCGCGTGTATAACGACTCGCCAAGTTTTCTCATCATAGTAATGAACGTCGCGGTACCTTCATTCATTTCATGCGTTTTGGTTTGTAACCACAGATGAGAGAATTATCAGATGGAACGCGCGGCACTTTTGCGTGCGGCCACTAAAGCAAATACAAAATTGAAAAGCGAATACAAACTCGTCTCAGTGCGCTACGAAGCATCGTACAGTTCACGCGTCACGATCACTTCAACTTTTAAATTCTCAAAATGCCGTCTTGTGTTCTTAAACACTGTAAAAGTTGTTCCTAAAAACAAAAACAGGAAAATGGAATATCTTTTCACAGGTAACTATTGATAATTTGACTGTTTCCTAATTTAATTTCGATAAAATTCGTATTTGTGCAAGAAATATGTAAGTGTTGCCAGTTTTTGTCGACGCCGTTCTGCCTGAATTAGGGAAAATGCACTTGTCAATTGATTATGAGATAATGATTGTCATGTTAATGAAAAATACATTACCGTATTATAAAAGTATATTGTAGATATATCTTCTTTCTCATAAATATAGTAATAGAATTTCAATTTCCATTAGTATATACCTTACATAATATTGTTTTGAGTTCGATCCCCAAACGATCCAAATATTCGTGTACACCCTGCTACTCGTCAAGCTTATACACTTTGACCTTTGCACCGTTTTTATTGCGTAAAGAATAAGTATCAAAATCGTACAGCAAATGTTTAGCTTGACTTGGTGCCGTGTGTACATACATACTTATGGCGTAGGGAATAAGTATCAAAATCGTACAGCAACTGTTTAGCTTGACTTGGCGCCGTGTGTACATACATACTTATGGCGTAGGGAATAAGTATCAAAATCGTACAGCAACTGTTTAGTTTGACTTGGCGCCGTGTGTACATACATACTTATGGCGTAGGGAATAAGTATCAAAATCGTACAGCAACTGTTTAGCTTGACTTGGTGCCGTGTGTACATACATACTATTTATTTCTCAACTAATCCACGCCAGCGGCTTCGCACGCACATATTTTCTTATTTCTCGTTTTGCCCGATCCCCTGGGAATTTCGAGAAATCCCGTCTTGGTGCACCCTTACGGTTCCCAAGAAACATACATGCTAAATTTCAGCTTCATGCGCCGAGTAGTTTCGGCTGTAGCTTGTCTGTCAGTCAGTCAGTAACGCAAGGATTTTATATATACAGATTTACGAAGTAGTTAAAACTTAACTCGGTACCTACATTTAAGAAATGTATTTATAAAAGCATTAATTAAATCCATGGTAAATTCTTCAAAACCGCAAATGAATATAAGAATATTACATAACTATATGCAAAATACTGGGAGATTATTCATAATCTGGCAACTTTTCACACACATAGACGCGCGTGTCCGTACAGTGCCAGTCGCCAAAGGTCACGCACACATAGCTGTCAACGTGCCACGCTTAGTTGGACGAATACGCTACATCTGATTCTTGTTAATAAATCTATGTTTGTAACACTAAATGCTGTTGTGGTGAACGTTGTAATATGAATACGTTTCCTCGTATTCGTTGTGGTGATAAGAAAGGCGGCACTTCTTTGTTTTTCCTTTAGATAGTGAATAGATTTAGGACCTTTTCTTGAAATCAAAAGAATGAAGACCATTCATTGAGAAGTAAATCCGTAGTTGTACATGTACATACAGGCAATACCACGTAAACTGCAAGCTTAGAAGAATTCATAAATCTTTAATTAATATGTGTGGTCAAAGCATAAAAATAGATACAGTTCCATTAAACTGTGGGAGAAGCTACTTAAGTAATAAAGAAAAATAGACAAATCAGACAAATAAAAGTAGCCCACCCTAGCTTATTAAAACCCAACGTCCAATTGTTACAAACGCCACCATTACTTCGCAACGGTTAAATCTTGGTACATATTTATCTTTTTACGAGGTTACTATTCAGGCAAATATCATGACCACCCTTATTTTGCTGACGGGTGAATGGCGAAGAATGCGACAAAAAAGGGGTGACACGTGGCCGTTAACCCTTTTTATTGGGAATTTTCCTAATAGAATAACAAGTCATATGTATTTCCGTTCCATTGAACTCATGGAGTCGGATGTGTTTAATGGTGCTTGAAGCCATTTGTAAATAACTGCTTGGTCAGAAAACACAAAACTTATGTTTATTCTTTATTGTCTTGGGGGTTAGGCCTTTGGTCTTTCATCTTTATAATATTTTTAGAAAGTGGGGGATTCTTTTTATGCGAAAAAATGAAAAAAAAAACTATTTGTTGCATGTAACCAGTGCTGTGTATGCACATCGCTGCCCTTTTTGCGTAATGATTACCACTATTTAGAATTCTTTTTTCCTTATTTGTTGACAGTACTCAGAAATATTAAACTCGAGCAAAATGTGTCACGGGACTACCTACCAACGGGTTTTTGGATATGGCAGGAAAATACTATCAAGATCAGGATATTTCATATTATTTAGCACACATCATGGTACTGTAATTCCGAAATATTCACACCATAGATTCAATGGAAGCGTATTTGTGCAATTTATTACAGAAAAACACATTCTATGTATTGCTCCTGAGCGAGCATAATACGCTTTGCCAAGTCGCTTATTATATAGTCGCTATATTTGTTGTAACCAAATTATACAAAATAGTACTATCACTATATACCATCCGAAAAGATATTCACCAGTTTTGCAGCAATGTGGTGATACCAACAGACTGCCGTAGAGATTGTCAGGTTTAAATCCAAGATGCGAATTGGCTTTTCAAAAATAAATGCTGTTCTCAAAATCGTCGAATTTTCAAAAGTTGTGTGGCTCTAATCAATCCTTTATCGACTGGTTGCAACCGGGGCTCAGCTACGTTGATGATGAATTTTCCCAACTTTCCACCGTCAAAACTAAAAGCAAGCTTGTTTACACATTTTGCTGGCAAGATTGGCAGAATACAATTTGTCTCTTTATTTATTTTTTAAAAAGTTACTGATACTGTTACCTTTAATATTTGATTATTTCTAACATCAGTCATTTTGCAAGTCAGTTCTGTGATTCAATCCAAAATGATAAATAAAACCAAAGTTTCTTCCTATCACAACATGACGAATATCAAGTTTTACCTTCTTTCCCAAAAAATATACTTCACTAAGAACAAATAAAATTCTATAAAATGCGTCTAGTATATCCAACGGTTTAAGTGCTAAGCTGGCAAATCCTTACGAGGCTTGAGATAAGGAACAAGACTACGCATCAAATCTCTTCTTATGTTCCTCACGAAAGGTATAATGTCGGATATTGTATTTGGATTCGCACACGACTTAGTTCGTATTATGATTTGATTTATATTTACATGGTACATTAGATAAATGGTATGAATTCAAACAAAGTGGTCCTGCGGTAATGTTATATTGTTGGTCCTTTTATCCTTCATTTTTGAGCAATTATTTTACGTACTGGCTGTTAGGCTGAGAGTATTATCTAAGTATTCAGGTTTATATTTTTTTTGCGTAAGGTGTAAGGACATTAAGGACAGAAGAGGGCTTGTAGCCTTTCCTGGGATTGGGTTGGGCTGGGTTGGACATGGCGCAATGGGAGGAAGCCTGGATGGCTCCTGTATTCTTTGTGGTATCTTCGATCGGCTGTCAGGGAAGGAAGGACAACATTATTTTTCGTTTAAATGTGTGGTGAACTCTGAGACTGGTTTTGGATATTGAAACACGATTGCTTGTCCTGAGAAAAGCCAGGACCCGACTTGACGTGGCCTTCGAAGTACAGTAGCGCTGTTATTGAAATCAAATCAAAATGGTGACCAGTACAAAAGTTGCTTAACTTTGCACATCTATTACGAACGGCTTCTCATAATACGCTAGGAGCGTGACTTATATCATATAGAACAAAACATACATGTATTGTACGCAAAATATCACACAAAATATATTTCTCACCCACCGAAAAAATCATATAAAGGCGACTGTGACAATCACGACCTCTTTTGTATTCCCGAGCGTTCAACATTCTGGTCTTGTCAAACAAATGTGGCTCATGTACTGCATATTATTAAAGAATCGCAGGTAAAGGCCACGACAGTCTAATTAGACCCAGTTATCTTTGATACGATTTATGAGATTTGTTTAGGTCAAAGTTAAAAATGGAAATTCAGTTTGAGAAGGTTCATCGTTTGTTTTTGTTTGTGGCCAGTGTTTAATATTCTGTGTATCCATACACTTTTGTGTTTTTGTAGATAATAAGGAATCATTTGGTACGTGACCTCATTATTTAGCAGTGCTGTTTTTTGGTGTGTTATTCAATGTAGGTTTGATTAGAACCCTAGGCCTGCTTTGTGTATCAAAGTGGTTGAACGTTTCAATTTCGGCAGTTCCTTAATAAACTGCTATGGGTATATTATCTATTGGCGATGCTAAGATTCTAACTAGCGACTCTAGCGGTGAAATTTAGAAGTTGTATAATAACGACACTTTCACAAATCACTACTACTTTTAACACTTTTAAAAGCTCTAAAACAAACAGCTCTAAGCAAAGTTTTATTGAAAGCTGTCAAAAATATCGTTCTTAGACAACTCCTTTTCATCTTTGCATAGCCACTATAAAAATATTTTTTATGGTATTTTTCTTTGCTTGGGATTAGTTTAATGTCATTTATAAACCAACTTCAACGATGCCCATTCTTTAAGCATGATGATTGTATTGATTAAAATTTAGGAGAGGAAAAAATGATGACATGGAATAAATATTCCCAAGAGGTAAGATTAATCTTTATATTGTTTAATGTCAAAGATGGTTCAATCGCACGGATACCACTTAAAATATACACGTGTTTTTTACCTACATAATATTTATGCACAACAGAACATTTCACCATCTTAATCATACTTGTGTGGGGACAAGGAATACCTTTGATCTTATTATATAAAAGATTAAAATTTGAACGTTCTAATCCATCCACATGACAAGAAGAAGTAAGTGAAAAGTAAAAGCTTATCAAACAGTAAATAAGTCTGGAAGCCTTCTTTAACAAGAAATATATAAAAAAATACCGTACAAAGGAAAACTAATAAAACGCTTCAAGAAAATAAAGTAGATAGATAATCATTTTGTTAAACAACGTGTCCGTGTGGTAACGGATCGACGACTGTGACAATCACGACCTCTTTTGTATTCCCGAGCGTTCAACATTCTGGTCTTGTCAAACAAATGTGGCTCATGTACTGCATATTATTAAAGAATCGCAGGTAAAGGCCACGACAGTCTAATTAGACCCAGTTATCTTTGATACGATTTATGAGATTTGTTTAGGTCAAAGTTAAAAATGGAAATTCTGTTTGAGAAGGTTCGTCGTTTGTTTTTGTTTGTGGCCAGTGTTTAATATTCTGTGTATCCATACACTTTTGTGTTTTTGTAGATAATAAGGAATCATTTGGTACGTGACCTCATTATTTAGCAGTGCTGTTTTTTGGTGTGTTATTCAATGTAGGTTTGATTAGAACCCTAGGCCTGCTTTGTGTATCAAAGTGGTTGAACGTTTCAATTTCGGCAGTTCCTTAATAAACTGCTATGGGTATATTATCTATTGGCGATGCTAAGATTCTAACTAGCGACTCTAGCGGTGAAATTTAGAAGTTGTATAATAACGACACTTTCACAAATCACTACTACTTTTAACACTTTTAAAAGCTCTAAAACAAACAGCTCTAAGCAAAGTTTTATTGAAAGCTGTCAAAAATATCGTTCTTAGACAACTCCTTTTCATCTTTGCATAGCCACTATAAAAATATTTTTTATGGTATTTTTCTTTGCTTGGGATTAGTTTAATGTCATTTATAAACCAACTTCAACGATGCCCATTCTTTAAGCATGATGATTGTATTGATTAAAATTTAGGAGAGGAAAAAATGATGACATGGAATAAATATTCCCAAGAGGTAAGATTAATCTTTATATTGTTTAATGTCAAAGATGGTTCAATCGCACGGATACCACTTAAAATATACACGTGTTTTTTACCTACATAATATTTATGCACAACAGAACATTTCACCATCTTAATCATACTTGTGTGGGGACAAGGAATACCTTTGATCTTATTATATAAAAGATTAAAATTTGAACGTTCTAATCCATCCACATGACAAGAAGAAGTAAGTGAAAAGTAAAAGCTTATCAAACAGTAAATAAGTCTGGAAGCCTTCTTTAACAAGAAATATATAAAAAAATACCGTACAAAGGAAAACTAATAAAACGCTTCAAGAAAATAAAGTAGATAGATAATCATTTTGTTAAACAACGTGTCCGTGTGGTAACGGATTAAGAATATGGATAGTCACCACCCCATATCATCCCATGGGTGTCGTAAGAGCCGACAAAGGGAGCATATTATGCAGAGAACAGCACTGTAAGAGAAGGAAAATTTGATACAAACCCTATACCAACCCGTTTGGGCAGCGTGGTATAGTAGGCCAATTCCTCCTTTCAAAGGAGAGGCCTAGTCCAGCAGTGGACTGTTAAAGGCTGATGATGATGAAACAACGTTATCTAGAACATAAAGAATATCATATTATCTGAAAGCAAAACGTCACTACAAATAGGACAATGAACCGATAAATGTTATTTACCTGTCTAAAGCCTAACGTTAATATACCTTAAGGTACTAAAAGACTTCTGAAAGAACATCTAGCATTCGATGTTTTTAAATTTGTCTCACTGAACGTCTTTCTAGCGAACGCTCTAATCGGTAAAAAGCTTGAAGCAACAATCCTTACAATCTCAAATAAGTAGAATGAACACGCAATATGAAAATGAGGTTCAGGTGTATATTACAAAATATGATGAGATTGCCCAAGTGGGGAGGCAAAATTTAGAATATGTAAAGGCCTTAACAAATACCAACAGTTGTTTGAATATCATAAAACCAACATTACCCACTTGTGAGTCCCAGATTATTTGCGATAGTGATAAAAGTACTTGTTCAGTGAATAATAGAACAGGTAAGTCTTCTTTAGGTAAGAATTCTGGCACAAATAAAGTTTATATGTTCTCAGATAGGCTTGGTCTAGGTTTAGGTAGTTTAATAAATTGTGAGCTGACACAACACAATACTATCAATTATTGTTATGCAGGGTCTTCGTTTACATATCTAATTAATACATTAAATACAAAAATAGTTGATAGGCAGTCTACAATAATTATTACATATGGTGATAGCCCATCGGTGACTAAAAAGGATATCTTTAATTTGACAGAAGTTATGTTATCGCTTCACAGGAAATTTGAATGCAAATTATAACTCTTGCTTTGCCTTATTCTTATAGCTTAAATGAAACAATGAATAGTTATATTCATGAACTCAACTTGTGCTTATACAATTGGACATGGCAATATAAAGATTTTATTATTTGACATTAATAATTTTATTAATCGTTTTACATTGACCAAAGATACTATGTATCTGCCACTATTTTATAGAAGACAAGTAGCTAAATTATAAGTATTTAATTTACAAAATGACACAGCTACATGTAGGGTATCCAAGAATTTAGTTTCTGTAAATAGTTCCTATCTTTATAATTCTTCTATTAAATATACTGACACAAGTTCTTGAAACTTAAAACTAGGACAAAGGGTAGTCAAATTCAACTGAATGTAGCACATCAAAACATACAAGGTCTATCTGGCAAGGATTTAGAATTAAGTTTATATTTAGAACATCACAGTATACAAGTTATGTGTATTACAGAACACTGGTTAAAAGAGTTCCAAATTAAATTCTTAAATAACTCGCAATACACGGTACACAGTGCCTACACGGCTAGATTGGTTAATTTAGCTATTTTCATAGTTTTATGTCATATGGCATATTATTATGGGGTAGGGCCGCTGACATCGAAAATATTTTTATATTACAAAAACGAGCAGTTAGGGCCATTTAACAGTTAAAAACAAGAGTCTCACTCAAAGAAAAATTAAAAAATATTGGTATTCTTACTGTAGCATCACAATATATTTACGCCAGTGTTATGCATGTACGACTACATATAAATTCTTACAAAATGAATAGTGAAATACACAATATTAATACTAGGAACAGGCACAAATTATGTGTACCATATTTCCGTTTACACAAAACGCATAGCTCTTTTATTGGGCTTAGTATAAGCATGTATAATAAAATACCAAGTAATGTTTTAGACTTGCCTTTAAGGTCGTTTCAGACAATAGTTAAAAATAATCTTTTACTAAAGGTATATTATAGTCTAAATGAGTATCTTGACGACAAGTACGCTTGGAAATAAATATTCTTTTATTAGGCCAATTTTATTTTTATTATTATTAGGTCAATAGGCAGTTTTATAGTGTAGTTAATTAGCGTATTCTCTTTTATACTACATTTGCATTCTTGTTCTACTCTTTTTATTACAATTTATCGGATTTGTAAGGTGAGGGTAACTCGTGGTCATGAACTGCTAACTAATAGATTGTAAATTGCTGCAGGTTCATATACCATTACTTTTCGGAACATACTGTTCCACCATAGATCTGAACAGTCTTGTTCGCGAGTTGCTTACATCAAAAGACGTAAGTGGATGCTCCTGTTTCACCATATTCACTTTGGGAGGCTTACTAAATGAACATAATTTATTGCTTGAGTATGATATCAATAACTATTAACTTTTGCATTAGTAGATAACTCACAATGTGAAACAGTTGCAGCTCCTTACAAAGATTACATGTAAAACCATTATACTGGCAGTTAAAAAGAGTGGCCACGAGTTTGATTGCCCGTTCTTTCTCTTGGTTCTAGCTATTGCATTGCGAACGTGGCAGTAAATGTAAATGTAGAATCATCTAGTAATTAACTTAAATTTTTGACGTTCATAAGCGTCACTTTGTGGCCTAAATGAATAAATGATTTTGACTTTGACTTTGCAAATCTACTGTACGTACGCTAGACTGCTCGCTAAAATGCACTCATTTGTTTTTCTGTTATGTAACATTTATAAGAATGCTCATTACAAGTGAATGCTCAAGTGCATCAGCACCTTTTGACTCTCCTATGTAGGGGATGCAACAGAACTATTTAAACTAAGGGGAATAGTAGGATTGAAGTTGTTTATTAAATATGTAATGAAAATATAACAAAGTATCCGCACAGATATGTGTTTATTAAAATGTTTATAGAGATAACAAAGGTACCTCATATTTCAGTACTCTTGCAACTACTATGATTTCCTGGACACTAATATATTTGTGGTATACATCTCGATAAACCCGTTTAATTATAGTTTTTTAATGTATATTGTTGATGTTTTGTATAATATAATAATAATATAATAATCGTTTATTTATCTCTTTTACAAAGGTTTTCACAGTTAGCAATACAATGGATATAAGCAAAACAAGTCTCTTTCCTTTGTAAGAGACTGGTGTCTGTTAAAGGTAGAACCTGTGTTACAGATCACCAGGCTCCCAACTCTCGGACTTTATACAATAACCTAAAACTATAAATAACCATTGCATGTACATAATTACTATTAAATTTTGAGATAAAATTATTAATAATAAGTTAAATACAAAAAAGAGTGTGCCTGCGTGTGTGTGTGTGTGTGTGTGTGTGTGTGTGTGTGTGTGTGAGTGCACGTGCGTGCGTGCGTGCGTGTCTGTGTGTGTGTGTGCGTATGTGTGTGTGTGTGTGTGTATGTTGTGTGTGTTTTATGTGTTTTATGGCTCAAATGATCATTTCTTATATTATCATATTATGGGATTAAGAAGATCAGTATCAGTATACGACAAATTTTGTAACCATGATGTTAGTGAGATTTTTAAATTAAAATTATTTTTGTGATAAATGGATAGGCGGGCATTAATTTTATTGTACAAGTATGGCCCTAAGAAGCAATAGAACCTGTGAGATAGCGATGTCCTATATGTAGCACCAGTACTACAAACTTTGTGTTTACGACGTTTGGATATATTTGTCATTGGGTCGAAGTTAGTTGATGTATGAGCTTTCATGACTATCCGGAATATAAATAATTGTCGGACTGTAAGTACGTTAAGACGTTGGTACACATCCAAGGTAGGGTGCAAAAACGGCAAGAAGAGAGCCACTTTTAGGACTGCACGTTGGGCACGTTCAAGAGTAATCATTAGACTTTTAGCAGCGCCTCCCCAGGATGTAATGCAGTATGTCAATATAGATTGGCATAATGCAAGGTAGGCAATTCTTAAGACTTTTTGATCTGAGACATGGCGTAGATTTTTAAATATGTAAATTAATTTCCTTGTTCTAGACGTCAGTAAATCGATATGGGCTTGAAAATTGAGGTTCTTATCTATGATATACCGAGGTATTTAATTGAGTTCTAAGAGTGTGGTTTATACCGGTAAGACATGTATGCGCTAGGATAGGTGCAGGGATTGTGGGAGGAACTTTGGAATTTCTTAATGAAAATGTTATATATTTCGATTTATTGACATTTAGAGCAAGACAATTAGCATTGAGCCAGTTAGTGACGCAATTTAAGCCATCCTGTGCATATCGGTACGTGTCATCCCAGGAATCTCCCTGGAAAACCAACGCCGTATCATCTGCAAATGCAATTACCCGGCCGTTCAGTAGCTCTATCTGGCACAGGTCATTAATAAATACGAGGAACAGCGTGGGCCCAAGGATACTACCTTGTGGCACGCCAGTGTTAATCGGAAGATCATTACTGCGCACATCTTCCAGCTGGACACACTGACTACGGCCCGTAAGGTAATCCGCAAAAACCGCCATTGGACGCCCCTGACTCCAATACCCTTTAATTTTGACAGAGACCGTGTCAAACGCCTTTGCTAGGTCTAGAAATATCGCAATTACTTTTTCCTTGTTGTCCATACTATTGACAATTATATTAGTAAGTTCATGGACTGCATCATCAGTTGATCGATTTTTCGGAATCCGAACTGAGTTGCCGCTAATAGATTTTTGTTTTCTAGATAGCTAACAAGTCTTTTGTTGACAATTTTCTCCATGATCTTGGAAAAAGCTGGCAGAATTGACATAGGTCGATAGTTAATGACACAGCCTCTGTCACCAGCTTTATGGATCGGATGAATAAGGGCTCGTTTAAATGCGTTTGGAAAAATACCTTGCGCAAAAGATAAATTACAAATATATGCGACTGGCTCTGCTAAGATAGAGGAATACCTTTTAATAAAATAGTTGGAGATACCGTCTAAGCCTATAGCACAATCGTTTTTAAGATGTGAAATGGTTGAACATATTTCATCCGCATCAGTTTCCAAAAGAACAAAAGATTGCGCCACACTGACGTTATAAGTATGTCCAGGTGAAGTTTGTTGTGGCGATTTTGGTGCCAATGTTTTGCCTATATTTACAAAATATTGGTTAACTGAGTTAGCTGATTCTGTGGGATTGTTGTCAGTAATCAGCTCAGAGGCTGTAGATTTACTTTTATTAGTATTAGTAATGTTTTTTATAACTTTCCATAGCTTTTTGGTATTGTGTCTAGCATTAGTAATCTCAGTTTTTTCGAATTCTCTTTTAGCGTTTTTGATGAGTGCATTGCAAAAATTACGGTAACGGATGAAAGTTACTTTAGAGACTTCATTATTAGGTTCCTTTTTTGTTTTTAAAAATAATCTATCTCTATTTCTAATACATCTCAACATACCCTTCGTGATCCACGGTTTAAGAATGTGTTGGCGTCTCGGTGTTGATAAAATTCTAGTGCAACTATCTATTTTACTATTTAAGGTATTTAGAAGGTAACTAACAGCCTCGTTGGTATCAGTCATCGACAAAATGGGATCAAGATCAATTTTTGAGAAAATCATGTCGAGGGAAACATAATCAATTTTCTTAATATTTCTGCTGGTTATTGTTTGTTTAGGTGACATATTTAGGCTAAGAATAACACTGAAGTGATCGGTGATTGTAGTATGAGCAACAAAGCATTTTACAGGGAATTTAGTTTTAATGATAGCATGGTCAAGGCAAGTGAACGTGTGAGTTGGAATACAGTGTGCCGGCAACATACCATGAGTAGCCAGTAGATTTAAATAATTTTGAGCTCTATTGTCTTTCGTTGTAATGGCAATATCCAAATTTATATCTCCGGTCAAAATTATATTCTTAAATAGCGCTAGCAGTGAAAGCAGCTTATCCAATGAATCAAGGAAGTCAGATACTTGTTTCTCACCGAGACGGCGATATACCGCAAGAATTACGGTATTACGATTAATTTCTATCATAAGGCAGTTGGCGTCTACAAGTGATTGCTCAGTGATGTGATAGTTGAAAATTGATTTATAGTATACGACTACGCCCTCATTTTGTGTTTTGTTATTTATTGTAGAAGCATTGCTATAACCGTCTAACTGAGGTATGGAAAAATTTTTGCGTAGCCAACATTCAGTCAAAATGAGTAGGTCCCAGTCCACTTTTGAGCTGTGTAATAATGTTTGAAAATGGGGCATGTTGCAGTGAATGCTACGAATATTTTGTACAATCAAATTTAGAGACTTTTCTCGAGCGTATGGAAATTTCATAACAATATTCTCAATGTCACAAGAGATACTATCGGCCAATGTCAAATTGTCCAAATCGTCGTTAATGGTACTATGAATGTTATCGAATGTTATTGTAAGTGTATTTTAACGCTGAGGAATCAGAGTGTAGTGGAATATAAAACGATATGATACTGATGAATATTGATTGTTGAGCAACAATTGAATAATTGTGTGATAAATGTAATGAATACGTTAATATTATAACAAGAAAGTTTGTGTTAACGCTAAATAATGTTAATGTTTTACAGCGATATATCATGATTTTAGATATTAAGAAGTGTGTGTTTCGTTGGTGAGTAGTGTATGAATGTGTACATTTGAAATTGGTAACTTGTATAATGTAATAGAAATAATTATAAACTAAGGTAAATTTTGTGCGAATACATTTAAGTTCTAGTCATTTTTGTAGGCCTAGTTTTGAAATATCGTCTTCATTGTCAATGCGCACAGCTGGTTGTCCTTCCCTGGGACGAATAAATACCTTTCCGTATGAGGTCCAGCAGATTGCATGATGATGGGACTTTGAATACTCCCGGGCCAAATAAAAGAGGCGCCTTGTTTTGGTAGTTAGATTGTCCGTCACATAAATCGGGACTGGATTGCCTTCAATCTTAATGTGTCCAGTATTCAGTTTGTGATCCCTGCCTTTGCCTTTGTTGAAGAGAATTACTGATTTAATCAAATTTTCCTTTTGTAATGCCGTAGATAATTCGGCGATGATAGGACTAGGCTCCTTTTTCGTTTTGATCCTAAAAATGTTCCGTATATCCGTATCTTTAATTGGCTGGTTGACTACTTCGCATATGTGCAAGATATGTGAGTTCAGACTCTCTTTTGTATCAGGCTGAGATAGTGGAATGTTGCGTATTTCAATAGACGAAGCCTTGGTATTTCGTTCCAATTGTTCTATCTTGGTCTCTAAGGATTTGATGCGAACTTTATGAGACAAATTTTCTGTTTCAGATGCTTCCAGCTTATTTAACAGGGTGTCATACATATTAGAAAGGAACTCTAATGATCTCTGGTACTCAACATTTTGATGTTTTATAGTTTCAATCTCCCGTTTGATAGATTTGAATTCTGCTTCTTGTTTTCTCTGAATTTCACATAAGAGCTCTTTAAGTTCAGAGTTGGCTACGTCGCCGTGTTTACGCTTAGGTCTTCTTGAAACATTGGATGAGCCCTGCTCAATATCGGATTGCATTTTTTCAGAGGCAGTGTCCGAGTCTTGTGTTAGGACGATATCATTAAGAGCAATGGATAATACCGGTGTGGGTGTTGTTGATTGTGCCGGCGGCAGAGAATTATTAATTAGCATTTTCTTTATAAAAAATTAAATAAAATTCTTGTATAATAAATAATATCTTTTTCAAATTTTCCTTTGATAATTTCATATATAGTCTAAAGAAAAATTTTGTAAAATGGCAAAAAGTTTCGTATCATCCGGGTTTGATCTTGAGTATGCAGGTATCTTATTCGTAACCGCTACGCCACAGAACAGTACAGCGAGAACTCCAAAATTAAGCTTCCTTATATATGTTAATCTGTCAATACTCCAAGTCACTGTTATCCTAGTACTTGGTGGCCGATAATTGAGTTAAGATTGTCTCGCTCACCCTTGGGCGGAGCTTGCACAGGAGGCGCGTCGATGATGGGCGAGAGTTGAACGGCGAACTCTTCACTGGTTATGCACTCCTAACTTTGCTTTGGATTTGCAATTGCAATTATAATTTTTATTTAAATTATTTATTTTTGTGTTAATCTGCTTGTACACGTTAGCTCGATACCGAGGTCCGGGAGGGAGAGGACTGTACAGATATGTGTTTATTAAAATTTTTATAGAGATAACAAAGGTACCTCATATTTCAGTACTCTTGCAACTACCCTGATTTCCTGGACAGTAATATATTTATTTTATTTATTTCTTTTATTTTAAAACTTCATATACACAATGCGTATACAAGGTGGACTTAATGCCTTAGGCATTTTCCGCCAGTCTACCTTAGGGTAATGCAGAGATTAAAGGTAGGTGTATTTTACAATTAAATTGAGACTGATGTAGTTTTCCTTAAATATAATACAAAATACATAAATATATAATATACACAAATATATACTATACACAAATATATACTATACATAAATATACACTATACATAAATAAATATTCATAATATCATACATATTTTATAATAATACGAAACAAATACCTTGATATGATCGAATGCTATGCTACTTCTGCTAACTTTTCCAATAGCAGTGCTTTAAATTTTGATTTAAAGCCATACCTGGTAATGGACATATTTGTGGTATACATCTCGATAAACCAGTTTAATTATAGTTTTTTAATGTATATTGTTGATGTTTTATATATGTCACACCAAATCACTTTGAACGTATTTATTTGAGTTGTTAAAATGTTCTAAGAGGCCAATGTACAAAACGGGAGATTATACTGCATTTGGGTATCCTTTGGGTTTATAGAACCATCTCATATAAATATGTTGTAATTTATCAGTCACAAAATAACATGAAATTACATCCGTAGACCCTGTGTCGACGAATGAGAATCAAAAGAATATTCCAGAAAAAATATGGTGGCACTTTGTAACGTTTTATCACATGGAATGGAATTTAGCGAACGCTAAAAAGATTAAGGCAGTAATTCACCGTAGGTACATATGTGGGTATGTCTACTGGCTATCCATCCCTACGTTCTATTGGATAAAGATGTTTCTTAAAAATGTTTGTGAAGAGATTTTCTTTAAAAAAAATGATTTGCATTTAGAAAGGTGAGTGTTTTTTGTAATGCCATTCACTTTTCAGTCGATAAAAACTAATGATTTTAATTAATTATTTTTAATGAAAATCTATTTATCCGGCTAGGGGTTAAAATAATTACTTCGACTCTACTTTTGTGCCGAGCGTTTTGTAAGCGTGTGAGCGTTTTCGTTTATAGTCTGCTGCAATAAAAAAGATATGAGTGTGCAGAAGATAATTATCGTTATTAAAATTATAGTAACATACATCTTGTTTTAAAAATGAGTTACAAGTTAAATAAACGAAAAAGGTACATATTTTATCTATGTAATATCTCTAAAAAACTACAGTTATATCGTCCAATGTTAACTTTTGTAGCTTCATAATAATCCTTACTTATAAAAATTATGACAGTCATCAAATTAGTCAGAATATTTACTCTCAAAAGTTTACGTCACCACTTTGTTAAGAATTATAATTGTGTTGAATTTAACTGTAAATTATAATTATAATTAGTTTGGTGTTCTTAGATTTTTTTTTTGAAATATGGCGCCGCTTAATAAGAGTTAAGTAAAGGTAATAATAAATTAAGTAACAAATGTATAGTTAACTTTGACCGTACTGATGAGGTTTTAAATAATTCATATTTAGCTTTACTTTAATAATTTATTAACTAAAACCAATGCGGCAAAATTTCAGTACAAATTTAAAGGACTTTGGCTTTCAACGCAAAACGTCATTTTGTGTTATAGGAATCTGAACTTTCTTGGTATTGTTTATAAATGAGACACATATAAGGGAAACTACTTTGTCTAAAGGCGTTGTATAGTTTTCAGAAAGATCTGTTAGTCTCATAATATGAAATAAAAAAATAATAACGTAAGTATCCAGTTGGTCTGACTCTGGCACTGATAGTGGACTGGCAGATTTTATGAGCTCATTCTCGAGCTTATTCCTATCTTTAATTGAGTTAAGCAAAATTATTTATTCTGTGTATGGGTTCAATATAACTAGATCGTAATACTCTTGATTCTACATAGGTTAGAATCAAACGGCTGTGTATGCATCTATCTGAATTGTTTCAAAATATAATAATATAGAGGATGCATCCATGTATTCGTATAACATGTATTTTTTTTATTCTACTTTAGAAATTGCAAGAAATCCCTTCTTAGGGCACGCCTATGCTTTTGGCTGTGCGTCAGTGTCAGTCAGTTAGTAACGCAATAATTTTATACACCATGTTTCTGTACTGTATTTATTATACAGTTATTATCATTTTGTAAAAATCTGAAGATAAAAAACGTCAGTGTGATCTTAAAGATATTAACTTGACACATAAAACTCTAAATACATACACCACGCACAAGAAAGCCTATAATAGGAACAATTTTCAAGAAAGTGTAAACAGAAGCTTATAAAAACATAGTATATATATCTTCTAACAAGAAGCCACAGAACAAATTACTGGAAATCTTTCGTTTACTGCTTTTAGGAACAAGTAAACACGATTACGTCAAAAAGCGACATTTATTTAGGTTTTTATTCCGTCTTGACAAGATATTTTTATACCTGCTGTATAGTTAAATTATATTCTTAAACGAAAATGTTGATTACAGTTTATAACTATAAGTCATCTGTTGTCTTAAATGTTTGCACAGATGTTCGGAAGTCGAGAAGAAGAAGCAGCCTTATGGAGATACAGTCAGACTGCTATGCAGAGAGTATCGGATTCAAATCCGCAACGCGCACCAATTACTTTTCGAAGTTATGTGCGTAAATATTATTTAATCATTGCTTGTCTCGTGACCCGGAAAAGAAGTCAAACCATCAGTCCCGGCTGTCATGAAGATCTTTGATAGTCTTCATGGAAATTCAGTACCCTTGAAAATCCATAGGTAGTATTGCTGGTTTCAACATAAATGAGCTGCACTACTCATTCACAGAATATCGCAGGAATGTATCTATATTTATACGTTTCATTCGGTGAGTGAGAGTGCTGGAGGCCCATCACCTTCCCGCTCTTCTCGCACTTTGTCATATTGCTTTGACCATCTCAAAAGGTGGCAACGCATTTGTCACTCATCTGGTGCTGCGAGTGTCCACGGGTGGCAATAATTGCTAACCATCAGGCGATCTATCTGCTCGTTTGCTGGCTACTCGATAAAACAACATACATACATACACATACATACATAACGTCACGCCTTTTATCCCCGAAGGGGTAGGCAGAGGTGTATTTCTACACCCACTTTTCGCCAGATATACTTTAGTCCCACGTAATAAGGGGCGAGCCTATTGCCGTACCGGGCACATTTCCAGACTCCGTGCTGCTACTGAGAATTTTGTGACAGAAAAACCCAATAACACTGCACGACCCAGGAATCGAACCCGGGACCTCCCGATCCCACGCGCACATTTATGCCGCGAGACCAACGAGGCAGTCGTATAGGGTTTGATGTCGAGTTTTCCGTCTCTACGCAAAGATTACGACACCCACGGGAAGATAGGGTGTGGTGACACTTGTATTCTATGCCGTCAACCACATACACATACACATATACACAAGAATACTGACCATTCCATGGCTTTGACCTCCTGGTTGAGGTCTTACTAGATATGGAATATCTTTTTGGTTCCGAAGGTCAAGCAGTAGTCACCCTGTGGAAAGGTTAATATTCTGCCGAATCTGGTTAGGTTAAGTTAGGTTAGATGTAAAGGACTAGTACGATCACAGAACAGTTAAGAGAGGTTAGAACGGCTTTGTGGGCGTGGCAGGCTCGCCGTACTTGTGAACAAACGCTCATATGTCGAAAAATTTGATTGACGCTGTCAACAATCGTGCTCATATTGCGACAGCGTACGAAGCTCCGCGAAAATAAAAGAATTATGCCGTCTTGCGCTATAATAACGTGTTGAAAAAGAAGCCAGTTATGTACTGTGGCTCGAGAAGGGATTTCTTTTCACCGGTAAGTCCAAAAACCTTAAAATAAAAATGATATTTGTAATTATTACAATAGTATTATGTAATTTGTAGACAAACACGATACTTTCGCAAGCAAATAAAAAATATACATTGCTGGCAATACGTGGGTACCATCTAGTACTACGTAGGCGATTGCGCAATGTATTTCGTTTACTGCGAACGTCAAAGCTTGAATTCTGCTAAATCTATGGTGGTGGATCCGATAGTATTGTACTTACCAACTTGTGAACTATGTCGATTGTGAGTTCCTTCGTGTGAATGTATTCGAATGATTGTTATCAGTAATATTAAGATTAACATAACTTTGTTTATTACTACCGATTAATGTTAATATATATAGTGGGTTATTAACTTAGTATCGCGGGTTACATATCACATATTTTAATTAAGAAAATTGATTGTGACATATGCGTTGGAGCACTGCTGTCAAATGAAATAAAATTAATATATTCGGACCATAAATGTATCGTAGCAAAAGATAAAGGGGGTCTCCTGTATCCTTCAAAAGCACTGATACTAATCTGTAAAATGTCCGAAGCAGTTATAAAGATTTACACCGACAATCTTCGGCAAATTAATAAACATAATATATGTTGACCCCAGATTGAAACTGGGATAACGCTAAGAGGAAGAAGATGTTGACAACAAAGATCTTGCGCAGCTTTGTCGGAACTGAATTATTTAGCAACATTAGTTATCACCAGGTTGGATTTTATCCTAGTGCGAGGCATGTTACAGACCTATCTAAAGCTATCGTAGAAAAATATATCAATGTAAGATTGCATTTTATTTTGAAAATTTCGAATTTAAAAGATAGCAAGCGTATGCTTCTTAATAAATACGTCTTATTTCAGGGACAATAATAGAATCTGGGTTGAAATTTAATTTAAATTATTGTTCAACATTAAAATATTATTGTATTATATACATGTGTCATTTATTTCTTGCCAAACTTTAGCTTATGTGGAACACACATGAATAGTTTATCACGGACACTGACATCCTAGGTGGACATGATTTTTAACTCTTGGTATTCGGATATGATAAAGGCCATATTGTATCTTCCCCTTTAATTTTATATTATTATTTATATATATTAAGAAAGGCAACACTATTTGCACCCTATCCCACCATACCGAAATAAAAACAAACAATTGCAAAACTTAAAGTAACAAAACAACAGTATTTTATCGATATAAATAATCGACCTTTTGGACACCGTAACATTAATGAGAGTGTGTGAGTGATCGTCAAGCGCGATATTTCCATGTCAAGCGAAGTGTTTGCGCTAGTGTGACAACCAATGGCAAACTCGCGATCTAAGTAAGTGCAGTTGATTTGTGTGCGTAATGCGCGTACGTATTAGTGTATTGCTTGTAGTGGAGATAGAGAGTGGGAGACAATCGGCGACACGCGTTCTAATACAAATCAGTAACTATTTCCGTTCTAACCCCCTTTAATTGTTCTGTGAGTACGATACCCCGGATTCTAAGGCTAAAATCTTGGATGTGACACTGCTAGGATGATGTCGACTACCGAACCCATCTTATGGTTTTAGAGATTTGCCACAAATATTGACGGACAAAAAGTAAGTTAAACAAAATTAAAATGTTGTTACTTACGGTTCCAGAAATAAATGTTTCTTGTTTATTGCTCCGAATAAATTTTAAACAAGATAAGTTATGATACTTAATTAATTAAACAAAGTCGTCATAAACAAAAATGTTTATTTTCAAGCGTGAAACTATAAAGTTGCTTACTGTGCTATTTTTATTTAATATTGTTTTTATGTTCTACTTCGAATATAGTATTACGGCACGTTTATAACTTGAAAATATCTAAAATAAGACCAAACAAAATTATTCAATTTCCAGGGAAAATTAATTTAATTGATTCAATGTTAGACTAATAATAGCTGAGAGATGAATGTTGTGAAAACTAAAAGCGGAATGGAATAATTCAAGACTAAATTTTATTAACAAATTAGGCCGGTAATTCAGAAATTCGAGGTTCGTAATTCGTTTTGTCAAAGTCCTTTTAAAACCGCAGGCCAAGAAAACTTGAAGTAAGAATATGCCCTTTTTATTCTGTCTTTTTGAAAATACCTATATTATTGTGGTTGTTATTGTAATATGTAGTTGTTTTCAATACGCATTTTTAGGTCGACTATGTAAAAAGACGTAAAGTCCAGAATTCTGCCTACTTTTATTTATTGTATGTCATCACGTATCCGTGTGATGACGGATTAAGAGTACGGATTGTCACCTCCCCATATCATCCCATGCGTGTCGTAAGAGCCGACAGAGGGAGCATATTATGCATAGAACAGCACTTTAAGAGAAGGAAAACTTCACACAAACCCTATACCAACCCGTTTGGCCAGCGTGGTATAGTAGGCCAATTCCTCCTTTCAAAGGAGAGGCCTAGTCCAGCAGTGGACTGTTTAAGGCTGATGATGATGATATCATCACGTAACTTAGCAACTATATGGGCGGTTTCTGAATAGCATATTTTTCTGCGCGTATACGGTCGTTTCGGCATACGCGCTTACACGCGCGCTACATTATGCGCTTCAAAAAACCGGACTCGCGTAAACGGGCATATTTCGTCGTGTTCGCTCGAAACGGTAAGTCTCATCATGTTGTCATCTTGTCAGTTTCAACATGGATTCTTACGGCTTGCGCCTATACGAGCTTAGAAGCGCGTAAACGCGTACGAGTTGCGCGTGTGCCAAAAGACGCGCCAACATGCGCTTCTAAAACGAGATATATGTATAAAACACTGATCTGAAACCGCCCTATGAAAATTTGATGACAGTACAATAATGTGCGGCCTTTGAACTCGTCTGATGATAGAGCTCGAAAGCAGGAGACGTCATAACAGAAACGCCTATTATAAAAGTAAATCCATCTAGATTAGTTATAACTTTTTCTGTTAATTTCTCCCGATTATGAAGTGTTGATGTTGTAACTGAAAGAGGCCGGCCGAGCTTATAGACCGGCACGAATAAAAATACGGCCAATTGTGTATGCTTTAGTTTAAAAACCAGCGGCAGAGTTTAAAGCACAAAATCGATTTGGTTTAGGCTAGAACGTCTAACAAGCTTAGCAAAAAGGTGCAACATCACGCAGTTTTCTACAAAAACATCGAGGCAAATAATTCAAATATCGTTTTAAAAATAAACCTGTTCTGATAACATTACCTGCTTTATATGGGAGTGAAATATGTTACATCTCTACAAGGTCCGCAGTTCAATAAATCAATGAAAGTGACTTCCCTCTCTTCAAAGAGCACATTAAGCCCCCGTCCTGATCGTCATGCAAATGTTTCCGTCGCCGTATGAATAACTTCGCTAGCTGATTTAATCTGCCGGTAGCGATTTATATTTCAGGTTATAAATACTGTAATAAGTTATTAATTGCTTATCAATTGGAGACTCAGGGACGATTATTTGCATACTGATAGCGTGAATGACGAAATTTAAGGTTTCTTCGCTAGGGTGAGGTAAAGGTTGTGTTCATTTGCAAGTGGGAGAAAGTAGGTGTGATTGTATATGGACGTATAGTTTAAATGATATCATCAAACTATTTTTTGATGTTCAAAGACGATTGAAATTCGTAACAATTTTGAATACATCTGAAAGACAAGGCCTACCTAGCAGTGGCAAAACTGGGCCTTACGCTTGCTTTAGGTTCGAAATGTTATGATTGAAGTAAGGTGCAAATCGTTTTCGAGCTTTGGCAGCTGAACCTCGATACCTGCTATAAGATTTATGTTTCTAATACAAGCACTACAGATTGCTGTATATATCGATCAGGATACGTGCAACAAAAATGACAGGTAACCTGTTAATAAAAAAAAACGATCTCAACATGCATATTAGAGATATGCATGTTGAGACCGTTTGCATTCAGATCTTCGCTTCGAGAATAAATGAAAGTAAATCTTTATCTCGCATCTCGGATACATATTTACGTAATATTCTTTTGCATTTAATTAACACTAGTCCTGAAGAAATAAAACCCCAGTCGAGCTCATTGAAATAAACGAACCGATGTCTTACATCAGATAAGCTAGATTTGGACACCGAGTTTTCATACTTTTCAATGAGAGCTAGTATTTGTCTTATGTTCCTTTTACTACTTTTTATTTTTAAATAAAAAGGTAGAACCTTTTTATCAAACCTTCAAAAGCTGAGTAAAATGGACTAGTTTACTTTACAAAACACTTTCTTTTGGTTAATTTGCAGTTAATATTCCTAAAATTGACTGTTAAATAACCAAAAAATAAACCATTTATTGTGTATGGCTTAAAGTTATTGAGTAGAGTAAAAGTGATTAACCAGAATTGTGGTTAATATCAGTTCATTTTTAACTATTTAATATACATAAATAAATATTTGAAAAGGAGAAGAAAGGTCCGTTTCCGCATCGTAGAAAGCAAAGCAGTGTATACAAAAGGTTCTTATAAGTCCGTCATGGTTTCGCCACATCTCAAGTGCTAATACTTTGAGTATTAGCACTTTAGATGTGGCTATCACTGACAACAATGATATGTAACCGAATATAGAAACGCTATTGAGGTTTCACAAAAAAAATAACAAAGCGTAGGTAATAATTGAACACAGTTGTTTTTTGTAACATGGTTTTATTTTATAATGTAAGTGACTATAACTTGATCATTGAAAGTTATTTCAACGTTCATTTAGTACCAAAGTTTTCTCCGCAATAGCCTGGTGTTTCGACTCCGAAGTTATCTTACAATTTTTCTTTCAAGATTAGAATTTTCCAACTCGTTAAAAGAACGTCGTTCAAAGATCTTCATTACAACCGGGACCGACGGCTTAACGTGCTCTCCGAGGCACGGGACAAGCTATAATTAACCCATGAGAAGGCGCTCCACAAAAAGTTACACGAGCAGGCGCGCGTGAGCAAAACTCTCACGCTATTTCAAATGACGTTTTTTAAGATCAATTATATTTTTACTATAAATTTACATTTTATGATAAATTAAAAGCCTTTATTTATTTAAGTAAAGTGTTTTATTACTAGTAAATAGCAGAAAATGCAGTCTATTTTGCAAGTTAAAAAAATATTGCAATTTGGCTTTAATATTTGGCTAACTTTACATAAAAATTTATAAAAAACAAAATCACAAAAATGAATGATTTTATCTTCTATGAGATCTTGAGTTATGTGTCTTTCATAAAACATATAGCACATAAAAGTAACATGCTCGGTGCACACTGATATACTGCACAAAATGCATGCTTTTTTTTAACTCATTTTGCTAATGTGGCATATAGAAAGTTTGGTATTTTGCGAAAGGGGCGTTACGTGAATGTGGGATTGAGCGCCTAAGCCTACTGGTATCTACTAGTGATACGATAATTGATTTGCCTAGCATATTCCTATGCATATTTTGATTATCTACATGCCATTTCTTAGGTGTTCGCTCAGATAAGCCTGCGCAAGTTTTGTTTTTTAAACCCCTATAACATTTCCCCTGTACATGTATTCTGAGCAAAATGCCGCGCTTCTCGATGCACCACTCACAAACCCATCACCACGCAGTCACGGTGGCTCTGAGCACCGCGGGAGTTGCGTCAAAGGAGAGAGGGTGAAATTTGAGGAAGGTACTGAGAAGCTTGTAGTGACACAGTATAGCTAAAATTGAAATTTACAGTAATGTTTTTTTTGGGCGGTAGGTGTAAAAAGTTAAGACATAGTCGACATATTACAAGTTTAAATTTAATTAATTCCAAGCATAACTTACTGCTATATTGGTTGACACTGTGTGATATTGTTCACAATTACACTGTAATCACATTTGTAGAACAGATACATAGCTATATGTAAACCTACTTCTACAACTAACACCACCTGCCAGCACTGCACACTCATACTATATAAATTAGTTTTGAGAAGAAAGCAAGCACTAAACATCAACACTATTCAGAATGTCTGAGCTATCGGATATTAAAGCACCACAGAACAGCCTTGAGGAAATGTTCTCGAAGAGGCGCAGCAAAAGATACTGTTGCGAAGGTAGCAAAGGAGTTCCGCACCTTCAGGGAAGTCATGTTTACAATGCTGATTGATGAAGCGAATTAATGAGTGCTGTCAAAGTATCGATATTATAGAAACAAAGCACAGGCGCAAAGCACTCATATTTCTTGGTGTACTGGAGGTGGACAAGGAGGACTGCAGGGGTACTACGTTGAAGATACTTGACAGAATGGGGCTTCCAACAGTCACTGCAGATACTATCAACGTGTGTCATCGAATCGGCTCGTCCAGTAGTGGTCACCACCGTCCAATCCTCGTCTGGTTTTCTGGGATGGACCAAAGGTCTGCTGTCTGGAGAGCTAAGACAAGACTAAAAGGTACATCCACGTCGGTGAAGGAGTTTTTAACTAAATCCAGGCAGATGATCTTCGGGAAGGCTCGGCTACACTTCGGAGTGCGAGCTTGCTGGACCCAGGACGGTGTCATCATGGTGAAGACGGCGAACGGTGGATGTCACAAAATAACTACCACCGAGGATCTTAATAGCCTGCTGCAGAAATATCCCAAGCGAGGTGATTTGGCATCCGCGGATAAGAGTGGCGCCGGTTCTGCTGGGACGACGAACAACAACTCAAACCGCGTAAATAGCTAGGTTTATTTATTAATATCTATAATGATATACTATGTAACTTTCAGCCTAGTTTTTAATAATTTTATCGCTTTGTTTTGGTCTGTTTTGTTGCACGTGTTGTTGTTTTTTACTATTATGTAAATTAGACAGTAACGTAAGTGTCAGTTTGACAGCTTAAATCGCGTTCGGAAACTGTCACTACAATAAAATCCTTGATTTCTTCGATAAATAATAATCTTGATTTTTATGTTTCTTTTTTGCTGCTTTTTGTTTGTTATTATTTTCTTACTGTTTGTGTTTTGTGTTAGCTGGCGGGTGGTGCAGAGAAGACTACGTTGCCAACAGTTTCCAATAATAGCATTGATAATATATATATTTTTTATAGATAATATTAGTGTATTATATTTATATAATACACTTTTTCACACTAAAACATTATTTTATTATAAAACTTATGAATACGGATAATATTGACAATAATGGTATTTATTTGTCGGCTAATGAGTCCTTCGCCTCCTCAGACAGTGAGAGTTTTTGTTCAGCGGACAGTACATTAAGTGAACGTCTGAAAAGCGCACTTGCTCACCATTCAGGTTTTCTTAATGTGTGTCATATCAACGCTCAGAGCATACCCAGCCACTACAGTGATTTACTGGATACGTTTTGTAATTCGAATGTGCATATCGTCCTGGTTTCGGAGAGCTGGCTAAAACCAAATCTTTTTTCCACTTCTTACTCTCTGCCTGGCTTCATCCTCATCCAAAATGATAGAATCGGTAAAAGAGGTGGTGGTGTTGCCATCTACCTCAGCAGTGCTTTTCTTTAAAAATATTAGCTTCTTCACCCACCTCTTCGCCTGCGGAGTACTTGTTTCTCGAGATTGACGTCAAGGGAGCTAAAGCTGTCCTTGGCGTCGTCTATTGTCCCCCCTGTACTGACTATTTCTCCAGTCTCAAACCGATTCTGGAATCTTTAGGGTCTCAGTATGCGCATCACATTGTCATGGGCGATTTTAATACCGACCTCCCCTCCCGATTTTTGAGTCGTTGCCATAAGCTCCTCGACATCATTGAGTCAACCAGCCTCCATGTATTACCCTTGCAAGCCACTCATCACAACGATAATGGCCTCCCCATTATCGTATATACTTGGCTTGACTTAATGCTTACTTCTGCTCCTTCCCGTGTTACATCCCACGGTCAACTTCCTGCACCTGGATTTTCCCGTCATGACCTCCTTTACCTAACATACCGTCTGAAACCTTCCAAATCCCTACTCAAAGTTGTGCGCATGCGTTGTTTTGGTCGAATGGATGTAGATAAACTAAGTCAGGATGCTGCATCCTTAAACTGGGACAACTTGTTATCTGCCTCCACGGTGGATGAAAAAGTGGATGTGTTCAATGCTGTTGTTGGTGAAATCTATGAAGTCCATGCCCCTATTAGGCGGGTGAAGCTGAAGCGTCCACCGGCACCCTGGATCACAGCGGGTGTCCGAATGGCTATGCGCCGTAGAGATCGGGCGTTCAGGCGGCACAAGAGGGACCGGTGCGAGGATAATTGGGCGCTTTTCAAATCTGCGAGAAATCGGTGCAATCAGATGGTGCGCAACGCCAAACGCCGACACATTCTCGATAATATCATCTGTTCTTCGCCTGCCAGTTCTGGAAGTTTCTTGGGACACTAGGTATTGGCATACAAAGGCGTACTGATTTTCGTGGGGCTCATGATTTGGATGATATCAATCGTTTTTTCACCACTACTGCCACGCTCGATCACCAAATCATGAGTCACACGGTTCAATATTTAGATGGGTTACCTCAACCCAACATAGATTATTTTCGTTTTTCTCCCGAGTCTCCGGGCGATATCAAAAAGGTCATCCTCTCCATAAAATCTAATGCTGTGGGATACGACGATATCAGGCGTCGTATGATTACGACGATCCTGGATCATCTCTTGCCAGCAATATCCCACATCATTAATTATTTTTCTCTAGAGTCTGGTACCTTCACTTCCTTGTGGCGCAAAGCCTACATAATCCCACTGCCCAAAATCCAAAATCCTACTCTTCCCGAACACTTCCGACCTATTTCTATCCTACCCTTCCTTTCCAAAGTGCTTGAGGCCTGTGTCTATAAGCAATTATCTTAGTTTATCCATCACAACAACTTGTTGAGTCCTTTTCAATCAGGTTTCAGGCCTGGTCATAGCTCAACCTCTGCCCTCCTTAAAGTGACTGGCGATATTCGTGAGGGAATGGAAAACACCAAACTAACTGTGCTAGTGTTGATTGATTTTTCCAATGCCTTCAATACCGCCAGTCACAAAATCCTATTACATGTCCTCCCCCCCCTCAAGGTCTCGGCTGGAGCTCTGGATTAGTTCTCAAATTATCTTCGAGGTCGCCAGCAGTCCGTCCGCGTCGACGAGTCCTCGTCAAGATGGTTTGACATTACTTCTGGCGTTCCTCAAGGCGGCATTCTTTCACCTCTTTTATTTTCAATTTTTATAAATCTCTTAACTCAAAATCTTCAGTGCGCTTACCATTTGTATGCTGATGACTTGCAGATTTACTCACAAGCTAATGCGGATTGCATTAGTGACGCCATCGGTAAAATTAAAAATTTGGCAGCAATATTGACCTGGTCGGACAACTTTGGTCTAACGGTAAATCCCAAGAAGACTCAGGCGATTATTGTGGGTAGTCAGTGGATTATAAATAGAATTGACGTCTCATCCCTACCGGATATCACATTCAATGGGACCACCATCAGTCTGTATCCTACAGTAAAAAACCTCGGGCTACACTTAGACAACGCGCTGAAATGGCAAGCTGAAATAACTCAGGTGAGTCAGAAGGTCACTGGTTCTCTGCGCTCTCTTTACCACCTAAGGAACTTTCTACCATCCGAGACCAAAACAATGCTAGTGCAAACTTTAATTTTCCCACTGATCGACTATGGCGATGTATGTTACTTCGACCTGAATGCAGATCTCCTTAATAAACTTGCCCGTCTTCTAAATAACTGCATTCGATTCATTTTCAATCTTCGCAAGTATGACCATGTGTCTACTTATCGCTCCCAACTAAAGTGGCTTCCTATACGTCAGCGCCGTAGTTTGCGTGCTCTCACTACCCTTTATATTATTCTTACGTCCCCCACTTCTCCACAGTATTTAACCTCCTACTTTCAACTTTTATGCACCCACCATGATTCATTCATGGTGGGTGCATAAAAGTTCCTCCGTTCTGCTAACAACCTTCTTCTCACAGTACCCTCTCACAGCTCAAATTTTCTTCACTCCTCTTTGACTGTTCAGTCTATCCTTCTTCGGAATGCCCTGCCGCTTGAAATCAGGATGGCCAAGACTAAGTTTACATTCAAATCCAAGGTGAAGGAACTTTTAATGGCTGAGTCGGCGATTGTATCATAAGTCATAAAAAATTGGAACTCATTTAATATTCATATGTTTTATATGTATATTTACACATACACATACATACATATCGTCACGCCTTTTATCCCCGAAGGGGTAGGCAGAGGTGTATTTCTACACCCACTTTTCGCCAGATATACTTTAGTCCCACGTAATAAGGGGCGAGCCTATTGCCGTACCGGTCACGTTTCCAGACTCCGTGCTGCTACTGAGAATTTCGTGACAGAAAAACCCAATAACACTGCCCGGCCCAGGAATCGTACCCGGGACCTCCCGATCCCACGCGCACATTATGCCGCGAGACCAACGAGGCAGTCGTATAGGGTTTGATGTCGAGTTTTCCGTCTCTACGCAAAGATGGTATTTGCATCGTGTTATCCCTTAGACGCCTCTTACGACACCCACGGGAAGATTGGGGGTGGTGACACGTATTCTATGCCATCACCCACACGGCAATATATATATGTATATTTATATAATATATATTTATTTATATAATATATATTTATTTATATATTATTTCATATAATATCCTATACTTGTATATTATTATGTAGGGTTATAATTTTGATATATTTATATATAATTAAAATGTATGTATTTAATTTACCTTAAAATCTATCTAATTTTGTTAGCTTTAATTCATTTCCGTTAAGTGATTTATTACACCTACTTCTTTTCTCTCTGCACCACTTTAAGGTAGACTGGGAGAAAATGCCCATGGCATTAAGTCCGCCTGTATACTTTGTGTAAGTATACAAAGTTTTAAAATAAATAAATAAAAAAATAACATAATGAATTTATGCGTGAGCAAAATGCTCATAGCGCGCCTTCTCACGGGTTAATCATTCAATAGTAGTAAAAGACTCGTACTATAACAAAGAATTTGAAAAGTGTAGTAATAAACCAAAAAAGATGTGGGGCCTAGTAAATACACTAACAAATAACAAATTACAACAAAGATGTGCTCCTTCAAAACTTGTACTAGATTCTAACGAAATCACGAATCCGCGCGACATATGTCAAGAATTCAATGTCTATTTCTCGACTATAGGCTCACGTTTAGCTAACGAAATACCGAGAGAGTTTCATGACAATTTTACCCATGCTCTACCGCGGCAAACCACAGCGAAACCTCAAATGAATAATTTTGAACCGTGTACTGAAACCGAAATTTTAAATATAATTAATAAGCTTGACTCAAATTGTAGTATTGGGTTAGATGGCATAAATACTAAGGCAATAAAATGTATAAAAAGTCTGATATCTGGTGAATTAACAAGGTGTTTTAACAAACTATTGCTCAACGGTACGTTTCCACACTCATTAAAAGTCGCAAAAGTTACGCCTATTCACAAGTCTGGGCCAAAAACAGAACCTAGCAACTATCGACCTATCTCTGTGTTGCCGGTACTGTCGAAAATTCTTGAAAAAATATTGTACACACGCTTAGAAAAATATTTAACTTCTATCGACTTCCTATATGAACGCCAGTACGGGTTTAGATCGAAAAGTAATACCCTCACAGCGACCATTGATCTTATAACCAAAATAAAGCAAAATATTGATAAAAAACACTTAGCTTTAGGTGTTTTTATCGATTTAAAAAAAGCCTTCGACACTGTTAGTCATAAACTACTCTTAAAGAAACTAGAAATTATTGGAATTACTGGCAAAGCCCTGGAAATGTTTGAATCATACCTAACTGAAAGATCACAAGTAGTAAAAGTTGACGGCAACTCTCAAAGTAATCCCTTACGCATAACATGCGGTGTTCCACAAGGCTCAATTTTAGGTCCTTTGCTGTATCTAATCTACATCAACAATATACATGAGCTGGGTTTAAATGGACACCTTACTCTTTATGCCGATGACACTTGTTTGTTTTACTTTGGTTCCTCAATACATGACTTAGTCTCGCGAGCTCAAAACGATCTAGACATTCTTTACAACTGGCTGCAGTATAATCTCCTCACAATAAATGTCAATAAAACCAGCTATATTGTTTTCAAGGCAAAGAACAAACCTATAGCCATATACAATCCTCTTACGTTAAATAACATACCATTAAAAGAAAAATGTCATGAAAAATACCTTGGTTTGCAATTGGATACTTATTTGACATGGAAATTCCATATTAATCACATAAAGGAGAAACTGACAGCATTATGTGGTTCCCTACGTCATATTGTTTCATGCATACCACGCAAATTACGCTATACTATTTATAACGCACTTGTTAAGCCGCATCTTTTGTACCTAATCGAGATCTGGGGCACTAGTTCTAAAACAAGATTGGCTGAACTACAAGTCCTACAAAACAAAATTATTAAAACATTATTTAACTATCACTTTCGGACGCACACTAAACAAATTTACAGCGAAACTAAATTAATGAATATTAAATAATTATACATATACAACAGCTGCATTTTTATACGCAAAGCCATTAACAATAATGTACACACAAACTTATTGTTTACAAAACGAAAAAAGGTTGTTAACCCCAGCATTCGCACGCGCCGCGCCAGTTTTCTAGTATTGCCGAGAATCCGTACTAACTACGGTAAAACTATGATAACTTACGAAGGAGCCCAACTTTATAACAAAATACCCCCAGATGTAAAAAGTGTAAACTCGCTTAACGCTTTCAAAATTAAACTTGCTCAACATTTACTTGTAAACGAATTTAAATAAATCTACTTACTGTCAAATTAAACTAAGTATATAGTGAAAGTGTTGGGCGGGAGTGCAGTCCTATTGAATGTACGAATGTATTATGGATAACACGTCATTATGTAAGTAACTACTTGCTTATATTATTGTCATCGTGTGAGACGAACAATATTGTAAAATTTAATTTGTAAGCCATGTTCTCATGGAAGTGATGTAAATCTTTATATGAGAATAAATTAAACCTAAACCTATACGCACATAACTCCGAAAAGTCATTGGTGCTCGCCGTGGAATCGAACCCGATACCCTCTGCATGGCAGTCTGTTGGTATCTCCACTCGGCTATCGCTGCCTTTTTATTCATTAAACTTCATTTCATTGAAATGTTAATTATCATTCGCTAAATATATGAAATCAAGCAAATCCTTAATAACAAGTTAGATCACAAAAAGTGCAGATATCACTGAGATTATAAAATAATTAACACACGCATCATGCGTCAGTACAGCACTACTTGCTTTCAAATTTAGATAGATATCCGTAACTTAACATAACTCCACACTCCTTAATCCCTGAAGGAGTAGGCAGCTACGGGGTATTAAACACCCACACTTCGCCAGTTATGTTTCGGTCCCAATGTAATAGGGGGCGAGCCTATTGGCATCTATCGGGCACATTATTGAGAGATCCAGTTTCATAACAATACGCAAAATTTACAACAGCTTTCAAAGGCGTCAAAATAACTGGTAATCTATTGAGCACTGGTTAAGCACGTAAATTAAACAAACCATTTATATTTACAACAAGCTCAACAGAACGTGACAGAATTCCTCTCACATAATATTTTTTAAGAATAAACTCCAAATTTAAATGAACATTTATAAAACCTGGAAAAATAAAATAGCATTCTCTTAGATTTAAAATCGCAGCGCGACCGCGCGATCTCGACCTTATTGAATCAACGATTGCAAAGTCAATAACAAAAATAACTGTACGTTCTTTCAAAACTACATTAAAATAAACGTTTATTTAAAATGAAATGTTCTTGCGAATAGTAATTTAACGTTTTATACGTCGCAAAATTTCACGTGCGACTGAAATAAATCTGTCTTAACAGGAATGTACCTACCTAATTAGCATACTTAAGTCTTGTGGCTTATACTACGATAAAGAAAGGGTCACGGTCAAAATGGGCGTAAAACCAACAGCTTTAAAATATATTTTATATGAAAGCTAATGACCATTACTTAATTTTATACTAAGTCGGCAATCACCCAAACAACCGGTGAGCAGAGATATTCAGTGATGTTCAAACGTATTTTTTATAGAATCCAAAACAATCGCTAATACAACGGAGATAACACGACACGATGTTGTGCAGAGTTAGGCCAAAGAAACCAATCTATTGGTTGGTAACCTAACGGAATTACTGCATTCCATCCCTTTCTAACTTCTCTCTTACTCAGGCGCCGACACAAAAACAAGCGTGCGGGCAGGCCGGGCAATGCGCGTCAGTCGTTATTCATATTTAATTGAATTATATAGAGAGGAGTCATTAGATGATTTAAACAGATGTAATATTATGCAAACTACTTTTTTTTTTAAGGACAACTCCCGCTCTAGGACTAAATCCTGTGTCGCGGGGGACTTTACAAACATACTACCAACGGACACAATAAACACCCAGACTCGAAACAACAATCTATGGATCACACAAAGTGTTGTCTCGTGTGGGGATCGAACCCTCAACACTCGGTGCAGTGTCAAGCGGTGAGGCGACCGCTTAAACCACTACGCCAACCGTGCAGTCAAAGTCGCGGCATGTCAGATCGCGCACATATAATACTTACATTTTGATCGATAGAGACCGAATCGGTAGAAATGCGATAGTTGAGCATTACTGTACTTGCTTAACAGGCAGAAGAACAGTAGGAAGTTGTGCCCACATAGTTTCAGTTTTGTGGTTTTTAGGGTTAGAACGGCACGAGCCTTTCATTGCACCCGCAGAACATTTATTAGATGTTACAGTTGATGATAACCATTGATATTTAAATAAAAGGTATCAATATATAGTAGTTTTTAACAAATATGTGTGTTTTATTTAACCAATCTTTGGGATTTTTTTGCATTGATACCTGGTCGATATTGGGGTTAACAAGTATTTAGGGGGCATTTAGAAGTACAATAAAGTAAATTACAACACATTTTATTTCTGTTGGTTTTACGCCCAGCTCTCATACAAAAATGCCCAAGATCCTTTAGAGTTCCAAATCAGTAAGTTACGTTGTCTATGCGGCATAGTTTATTTATTACTGCTTGGCTTAGCATTTGAATTGATTAACTCTTTTGTAATTCACGGTAACAGAGAATCTAATTGAAATATCATTGTTTGTCAAAATTAGACTATTATCGTTTATTTGATCAAATACCATAATTATGATTTTTGGACTGGTCCAGAAATAATTTTGATATTTTCATTACTACGCCGCCGTTCCGCTTTGACGATCTTAATTTGTGAAGAAATATTAATAACTAAGAAACAATGAACTGTTTTTATGGTTTCGTTACGAAGAAGTCTTTTGTCTAAATAAAGATCGTACTTTAATTTTATTTAAGGTTTTTATTACTTGGAAAAGGAAACCCTTCTGGCAAATCCCTGTTCCTAAAATTTAATAAAGAAATTAATAAGGCAGAAGGTGATTGGAATTATATGTACCTACTCTAGCTAAGCTTGTAGGTCTTGCTATTAAATTTTTGATAGTTATCACCTTTTACTTTGTCAACTTTAGTGTGAGGTTATTACTCCTTATTTCAAAATAATTTGTTGCAGGTCAAGAGAGAGAGACATTGGAAAAAAAATTGACATAATATGACGTTGGTAAAATGCCGATTCGGCTATGTCATGCAATTTTTACAATTGAATTATTTGAACTTTTATTTCTTAAAATGGAACGCTGAATCCTCCTGTTTACTCACAATGCTATAGTGATGCAAATCTGAAAACGCCTACGTCCAGTAGACTAGGAGAGGCTGTATAATGTTGATGAACCTCTAAACTACATATATAATTATAATAATAGCCGCTAAAGACAAACCTAACACCTAATTGCAAGAGCAATGGTACAGTTGCACCAATACTATGATCAATAATAGTGCATAATGTTCTGCTCCTACATATCTGCAAGGCTATGATAGTATTAATATCTAAAAATGTTAGTATCTAAAATTTTATAATATCTATTTGTATTGGCTTTCTTACAGAAAAAGACTTCTATCGGTCAAAACTACTTCATCAGCTTTTAACAGTCCACAGCTGGACTAGGCCTCTCCTTTGAAAGGAGGAATTTGCCTACTATACCACGCTGGCCAAACGGGTTGGTATAGGCTTTGTATCAAGTTTTCCTTCTCTTACAGTGATGTTCTCTGCATAATATGCTCCTTTGTCGGCTCTTTCGATACCCTTGGGATGATATGGGTTGGTGACATTTCGTATTTTTAATCCGTCACCACACGGACAAACACTAAATGTATAATAGTAATTTAGTGATTAGTTTCAAGAACTTTGCATACTGATGAAATAAAAAGTCAGTTTGTTACGTCTGATATCATCTCTACAAATATGTTTATTATATAAAGAATTTAACTTCTACATTGTAATAATAGGCTAACTTTTATTTTAATATTTTTTTATTAATCCCAGAGGTTTTATAAAAACTATAAAGGCTTTTGTTGGTCTACAGAACACTTAAAACTAGACAAAAAGCCATCTAAGTTATATTTATTTGTTCAGCAAAGTTTTAATTTACCTCAAATTCGGTCTAATAAAACTTAGTTCTAGACCTGAGCTGTGAATATTTTTCTTTTCTCTCATTAAAATAAAACATCAAATAGATTGAATAAATTTTCAAATAGTCTTTAAACATAAAAATTAAGTTTGAATGGGCATTGGTAGATTTGAATTGTCTTGAAGATTTGTTTTAAATTGATTTCTATTTTATATGCGGTGAAGCACATTTTTTACTTTTTTGTGTGCATGTATATTTTTGGACTATCGATTCTCTTATTGTCCGACTCTAGTCATATCCTCGATAGATGCATAGGTTTCAATCCATTAATTTTAGTCCAAACATCAATTTATGATACACATCTCCCCGTTTCAGTACCTTCATGTAAGCATTATCTTCCAATAAATTCAGAATAAGAAAGAAGAAGAAGAAGAAGAAGAAAAGCATTTATTTACACAACATACAAGAACATACATTCATTTTATACATAGGTACTAATAGGGCACAGGTTACATAATATATAGCTTTGTAAATATATTAAGAAAGTAGGTACCAGTACGTATGTTGTGAAAATGAGGTCACCACTCAGGCTTATTGTTGATTTGAGGTGTAGCCTCAAATCAACCCTGATTTTATTTGGTGACCCCAAGTGACGATACAGATATCACATTAGGTATCTAATTTATAAAACACAGAGAAAAAAACAAAAAGAAAGAAAACCTTATCCTAATACCTATATAAAGGTGCCTGCAATGAATTATACGTAATAAAATAATATACCTACATACGATTCAATTATATAAATAAATATAAATTATAAAGATAAGTACATTTATAAGTATACCTACATATAATTATAAAAAACAATATAAATTTATACACGAGTAATACATAAGATCTTTTGGTGAAACTAGTCATTGTTTGGTAGTACCTTGGATAAACACAAGATTAACTTTCTCATATTAAATAGAACAGTAGTCATAGTTTGGCTCACTCTCGTAAAGTCCTCTAGTTTATCAAAAGATTTTTTACGTTTTGAGACACCTCTATAAACATTTCTTTCAAATTCTGCCCGAGAATTACCAGCTACAAAAATCCAATACAACATTCTAAGAAAATTCCTCTAACAGATGGATCTCCGTTTTAATTTCAATACTTCATTATCTGTTTAGTATTAACCTATTTAGTAATACAAATTCCTGCAGTTAACTAGAGCGTACGATATTTTACGAGCAAAACCTACGTCTTCATGCCACCAGTCCAGCTTTATGAAAAAGTTCCGGGCATTCTTGTGAAATTATATCATAGTAGTTGCGTGAAGGAATCCACTGCGTTTATAACAATGCGCATAGTTTATTAAATAATTTCGTTGCAGCTTATATTATCGTTGTAAACGATTGTCTGCCGGCTCGATAATGCAATGTTTGTGGCGTAACCTAGGAAGGTTTTATACTATGTTAGGTAAGTTTTCAATGGTGGCGTGGAAGACTGTCAACCCTAATAAAACAAACTTTTAAACATTTTTTCAGCTTAGCCCTGCATTATTCTCATTTCCTTTTTAGTTTCGTTGAAGTCGTCGATGATAGTATTTATATTAGTTACCTCATTAGTAACCTCTTTAATTTATGCACGTTAGTAATTATGAGAAATTTTGGAAGTGTCATAAAATGATGGTAATTACTTTCTGGCATTACAAGAGTATTCAAAGGATTCTTGTTGAAAGACTTTAATGAACATTCCGTAAATATCCTTATAGTCGGTGCATAGAGTGGGATACTGCACGTCAGGTATTTTCCTGGAACCCTTTTCCGTATTATTCCATGTATCCCTTATTCTTTGTCTTTAGAGGAGTTCGGTATTGACAACCTTTTTCTATTGCAATAGTTGGGGTGGGCAATCCGAGGGTGCGTGGTGGGTTCCTCTTTTCTTCCATTAGGTTATAATAAAGAGATGTAGAATTACAGAACGCCACGCAAATCTCGTAGTAGTCAAACTCGAGCCCTGCGCCATACCTAACCACACCTTCAGAAGGTCGGGAATAAATTTTGAAACAAGCATGAAGGGTCAATAAACCCTCCACATGTGCTAGGTAGTTACTAAATTATTATTTCCATTTTTAACTTTACTATTTTTTTATATATTTATATAGACTCACGCCTTTATCCCCAAAGGGGTAGGCAGGGGTGTAATATTACACCTACATTTTGCCATGAATTTTTAGGTCCCATGTTATAGGGGGCGAGCCTATTGCCGTTACCGGGAACATCACCAGAATTCAGAAAAACCCAGTTATACTTTTGCCCGACACGGGAATCGAACCCGGGACCTCCGATCAGCAGTCGCATACGCTATCCACTGGACCACGGAGGTAGTATTTTCTGTCTAAATTTTTATACTTTCACACCTGCAGATATGAACCGTTCCACGTATTTAGATACTAGACTTTGAACGAGGCTCCACACGCGTAAATTATAAATAAAAAAGTCGTACAAAATTCTGTTCGATATATTTTGGATTCATCACATTCATACAAACAGGACATAATATTATAAGACCCTGTCATTCCCTGTCTGATCTCATCTGTATAATGTTGGTATATATTAATAGGTAGATTAAAGAATGTAATGCGTGTATCAATTTTATTCAGGGAAACATAAAACAAAACTATCGAAATCATTTGAAATCTTAGAAAACTTATTAAAATAGCGAACAAGACAAATAAGCTTAGCAACTAATCGCAGTTATTTTGGTTATTTTTATAACTTCTATTATCATAAAATCGGTTACACGTGTAATAACACAGCATTATAACTAAATATTTATAATTAAAATTAAAGCATATACTGTAATGACTATACTTGAAACATAATAATAATAATGACCTATTTCACATTGCGATAACATTTAGAACTAAAATGGTATGTTTAATGTAATTGTTGTAATGGATGCGCTGTTTGATATGTTTTGTAAAACAGATGTTACATTGCAATTAGTTGTCATTCATTTCTGATATATAATGCTGACGTGTAGATAATTAGATTGCAGTACTAATATTCGTACTTACGAATTCTGAAAGAGACCAATTTCGACTGTTGGAGTCGAAATCATTATATATACGCGGAATGTGTATGATGATAGTGTGATCTGACGTACATTTCGTTATTTTAACTAATGAGTAAAATCATAATAACACGCCGAGAACCATTTGATTCATCGAATCCTAGTTTCCTAACTCTTTGATCGCGAGGGGAACAAAGTTAGTATATATTTTGTTTTTTTTTCTAATCACCAGTTAATTTATTATTGATGCAAACAAATGATTAAACAATGCAAAGTCATAACACAATCAGCATTATGACAAAGTCTCTAATTTCCATTGAGTAACAAATCATCATCATCATCAGCCCTTAATACTGTCCCAATGGTGGGCACGGGCCCTTTCTCACTATGAGGAAGGTAAGGCCATAGTCCACTACGCTGGCCAAGTGCGGGTTGGCAGACTTCACATGTCTTTCGAGTACATTATGAAGAACTCTTAGACATGCAGGTTTCCTCACGATGTTTTCCTTCACCGATAAGCAAGCGATAATTAACAATTTGATACGCACTTAACTCCGAAAAGTCATGATAGGTGCGTGCCGTGGATTCGAACCCGAGAACCACTGCGTATCAGTCTGTTGGTCTCTCTACTCAGCTATCGCTGCTTGTAATAAATAAATCAGCAAAATCACAAAAGCTAGCGATGTGACCGCAACTATTCAATGGCCCTTATTCCAGTATAATTATTCTCCGATATTCTACTAAAGTGTTATTGGGTTTTTCGTTAGGAAATTCTCAGTAGCAGCACGGAGTCTGGTAATGTGCCCGGTACGGCAATAGGCTCGCCCCCTATTACGTGGGACCTAAAAATTCAGGCGAAATGTGGGTGTAATATTACACCTCTGCGTACCCCTTCGGGGATACAGGCGTGAGTCTATAAAAAAAATATACTACTAAACAATAAGAGAACTACTCTAGTGAAGTTGGATTCATTTTAAAGTTTTCGTTTGGGAAGCATACGCTCATGGCATGTCCCAAGTGGTCCGATCCACTTACCTATTGAATTCAACTGAAACTTTTTTCATCAATAGATTTCGCGACATGCGCCGGCAAACATGGAGTTGAATACAATTCTAGTTATTATAGTTTGTGTAATACGAGAATTTGTCGTGCTCGGTTCTGTAACATTTTAGTTTTGATATATAACCAACAAAATCAAATGTAAGGTATATAGATGATGAAACCCTTTATTTGAGATTATATGAGACTGGTCTGCTATATTCAGGAAGCTTTTTGGGCAAAAATTGTAGATAGGATTGTTTACCCTTTGAAAAGCCTTCGAAAAAGATGTCGAGAGGAAGTGAACTATCATGAGAGCCGTAGTTGTCCAGCGCTGGCAATGAATACAAATTTATAATAGAAGCGTATTTCTTAAGGATGTCTTGTGCCGATTGAAGTTGCCGTTTACGGTTGTCAGTGTAGTAACTACACTGACAACCGTCAATACGCCAACTTTAGTCGGCACACGACATCCTTAAGAAATACGCTTCTTATGTAAATCTGTATTCATCGGCGCTGGTAGGTACTTAATATATTCATATCGATGAAAAGTTCCAATGGGTTCTTTTGTTAAGCATTGTCCAATTAGGAATCAATAAATTGATGTTGCTACAAGCTCGTGTTTCAACAAGAAATTTTAACTGTAAGACTATCAAACAACCTGTCTCTGCATTTTCGTCCCACGGGACTAGTTGAGTAATAGAATAGGGATGGCCCTTTTGTTTATGTACATATTTATACAAAACAATACGTTTCACGCAGTTGGCTAACATCCTTTGAGGCTGGTCTTCTTAAATTCGGTCTAGAGCACATTATAACTGGCTTTAGGATGCCTGCAGCAACGCCTGCGAATTATATTTTATTTTACCGTTTTTGCCCGATCCCGTGGGAATTTCGGACAATCCCTTCTAATTGTACCTCCTACTTCCCCCTAGGAACATACATGCTAAATTTCATCTTCCTGCGCCTACTAGTTTTGGTTATCACTTATCTGACAGTCAGAATGCAAAACTTTTATATATACAGATGACCAAAATAAAGAAAGATTGCCCACCGGTGCCCTGAGACTCGCAACTTGAGTTATAAAATCTACTTCTCTTAATCAGAAGAGGTCTGTGTCCTGCAGTGGGCAGATTATAAACACGGCTGATGAATAGAATAGAATAGAATAGAATAGAATAGAATAGAATAGAATAGAATAGAATAGAATAGAATAGAATAGAATAGAATAGAATAGAATAGAATAGAATAGAATAGAATAGAATAGAATAGAATAGAATAGAATAGAATAGAATAGAATAGAATATAATAGAATAGAATAGAATAGAATAGAATAGAATAGAATAGAATAGAATAGAATAGAATAGAATAGAATAGAATAGAATAGAATATAATAGAATAGAATAGAATAGAATAGAATAGAATAGAATAGAATATAATAGAATAGAATAGAATAGAATAGAATAGAATAGAATAGAATAGAATAGAATAGAATAGAATAGAATAGAATAGAATAGAATAGAATAGAATAGAATAGAATAGAATAGAATAGAATAGAATAGAATAGAATAGAATAGAATAGAATAGAATAGAATAGAATAGAATAGAATAGAATAGAATAGAATAGAATAGAATAGAATAGAATAGAATAGAATAGAATAGAATAGAATAGAATAGAATAGAATAGAATAGAATAGAATAGAATAGAATAGAATAGAATAGAATAGAATAGAATAGAATAGAATAGAATAGAATAGAATAGAATAGAATAGAATAGAATAGAATAGAATAGAATAGAATAGAATAGAATAGAATAGAATAGAATAGAATAGAATAGAATAGAATAGATGTATTTATTTGCATTAAATGTAGGTACAAAATCAGATGTTAACATAAAAAAGTATCCGTGTACATTTTACCTTTCGGTATGCAAAAACATAAATTATAATTATATTAGAAATAAATTTGTTGATGATGATGACTATTCGTCTATGGCATAACATGATCATCAGATTGACGATGCTTTGATGAGTGTCGGTTTGATGTCTATATGGTAGCAATTTTTATGCAGCATGTCCACAATACAATATCTAAAAATATCAAATGTCATGCGTTTTTTAAATGCCAAAAATAGGTTCACATATTTATCAATGTGAACATAAACTACTAATTACTACCAGTCGTGCAGGATCTGATAGCAAGGCAATAAAAATCACTACTTCTTCCAAACAAATGGGATAGTCATGAAAAACTATTTACATAATCGTATCATACAATAATAAAAAAAACACCCCAAGGGTGCGGTTTTCACGTACCTACTACTGGCATCCTTTTTTTTTTTTTTTGTTTTACGAGGTGGAAAATCCCTTCGGATCTCCGACTCTTGGGGGAAATAAGAGCCGGAGTATGTGGTGTTTCCACTAAAAACCACCTCGACTGCCGCCATGTACCCGTGTGTCGGAGGGTGGGGCATCACCTAAGCACTCGTCGCCACCCTCCGACGGGTATAGGCCCGCCAGATGGTCAGGCGGGCCCCGAACAAAACCCCCTTGGCGACGGATTAAGGTGTTGGACTCCGCCGCCAAAACGCCCAGCGGCCGCAGAGGATAGGGAGGACGGCAACGCAACACCGCATCTCCTCTTCCTCTGCGGCCCCACCGCGACGCATCGAATGGTGCGCCCCCATTTGGTCGCGGGAGATAGGGCGCGCGGCAACGCAACACCGACACGCCTCTCCTCCCGCGACCGCACCCGACTGTGAGGGACAGACAGAACTTTCCCCCGCACCCGCACCGTTGGACGCATCCTGCGCAGGCCCCGTCAAGCCCACGCGGAGCGTTCCTTCCTGGGGATCCCTCTTACCTTCACCGCGGGTCACCAATCCACGGTTACTGAGCCCTCCCACCACGACAAGGTGGAGATCCCACGGGGAGCCCCCCCGAATAGAATAGATGTATTTATTTGCATTAAATGTAGGTACAAAATCAGATGTTAACATAAAAAAGTATCCGTGTACATTTTACCTTTCGGTATGCAAAAACATAAATTATAATTATATTAGAAATAAATTTGTTGATGATGATGACTATTCGTCTATGGCATAACATGATCATCAGATTGACGATGCTTTGATGAGTGTCGGTTTGATGTCTATATGGTAGCAATTTTTATGCAGCATGTCCACAATACAATATCTAAAAATATCAAATGTCATGCGTTTTTTAAATGCCAAAAATAGGTTCACATATTTATCAATGTGAACATAAACTACTAATTACTACCAGTCGTGCAGGATCTGATAGCAAGGCAATAAAAATCACTACTTCTTCCAAACAAATGGGATAGTCATGAAAAACTATTTACGTAATCGTATCATACAATAATAAAAAAAACACCCCAAGGGTGCGGTTTTCACGTACCTACTACTGGCATCCTTTTTTTTTTTTTTGTTTTACGAGGTGGAAAATCCCTTCGGATCTCCGACTCTTGGGGGAAATAAGAGCCGGAGTATGTGGTGTTTCCACTAAAAACCACCTCGACTGCCGCCATGTACCCGTGTGTCGGAGGGTGGGGCATCACCTAAGCACTCGTCGCCACCCTCCGACGGGTATAGGCCCGCCAGATGGTCAGGCGGGCCCCGAACAAAACCCCCTTGGCGACGGATTAAGGTGTTGGACTCCGCCGCCAAAACGCCCAGCGGCCGCAGAGGATAGGGAGGACGGCAACGCAACACCGCATCTCCTCTTCCTCTGCGGCCCCACCGCGACGCATCGAATGGTGCGCCCCCATTTGGTCGCGGGAGATAGGGCGCGCGGCAACGCAACACCGACACGCCTCTCCTCCCGCGACCGCACCCGACTGTGAGGGACAGACAGAACTTTCCCCCGCACCCGCACCGTTGGACGCATCCTGCGCAGGCCCCGTCAAGCCCACGCGGAGCGTCCCTTCCTGGGGATCCCTCTTAGCTTCACCGCGGGTCACCAATCCACGGTTACTGAGCCCTCCCACCACGACAAGGTGGAGATCCCACGGGGGGGCTACTGGCACCCTACTACTGGCATTGAACTCGAGAGTAACTGGATTGCGCATTGTATTGTGTTTATTAAGTGACTTTCGCATGTCATGGTTTATGGTAGTTTAATTGAGTATTTACTGTGTGATCCAATTTACTTGTTGTCCACGGCGATAAACACAAAATTCTTTGAATGCCTTTTTTGAATACCTCTCTTTACCAAGTGTCCAGATATTTTAACTTGACTGAAATATACTTAATATAGACCAACTGTTTTTATAATTCAGTCATTAGTTCCTTATTAAATAAATATATCATTTGCTCCGTCAAAAATACTGTCGTATGATAAACATCACATTTTTAAAGCATTTCCCCTTAATAATTCAGTACCGCTCTATATCAACTAAAAGCCCGATAAAAGCGGAAACTAAGGAAAATGCCTTCATAAAATATTTACCATCGAGAACTTTGAGTAACGCGTTTACCTTCTAATAATTGAACGGATAATTAATATTTATTAAGATAATCCTCTCTATTAGTTCAAGAGTTTCGTTCGATCATTGTGGTCAGGATATTGAATAAATAATTTAATTTTAAGCCTTATTCAACAAACGAAAACCGCTACAGCCCTTTGAAAATAATGGAAGGCTGGTGTCTAAAATCTATTAAATTATTTAATCTATTATAACAGGATTTAAATTTAGTTGTTATCTATGTTGTAATGCCGCTCCAAGTCTGTACTATTAGTTATAGTTTTAAGACAAAATGGCAGCAAAATGTACAGTCACTCCCAAAGAGTGAGTCACATCAAAACCACATTTTACAACCTACCTTTAGTCTTCATCTACATTGACATAAATATAAAATCTTAATAGTATTAGTAAGTAAATTTAATTATATTTTTTTATGAACAGTGACAAAAAGTTGGGATTCATTTACGAGATGTGTATTGTTTAAACTCTAAATAATAATCCTTCTGAATATAGTGCTACATTTCTCGGCAAATAAATGTCGTTGGTCCATACAAACTCGTTTAACTATACTCTTGCGTTTTATCTGAGCATTTCTTATTTATTGGCTAAATTCCTTACCATTTTTGCTGTTGGTTATCACATAACAACTTTGAATCCTATCACGTAACATACATAACCAAACGAAAATATATTGTAACCTTGCCAGCATACCTACAAGCAAGCCAACATCTCTTCAAATGGTTCTTTGTAGTATAAAGTGGTGTGAAAAGACCCCAACGATTGTCGAACAAACACTGAGTCACGTGTGCTGGCGAGTTTTTGTCTTGATTTGTATGCCCGAGTCAAACCGACTCCTCTGTTGTGTACCTATTTGATTAAGTTTGAGGATTCTACATGTGAATTCGAAATTGTATTTTCCGTTATCCTTAGTTTTAAGTTGTCTTTTGGGATATATACCGCGTATCTACGTTTTGAGTATTCAATTTTATAGACTGTTGCAAGAGTGATGATCCAGTAATGGTGTGGAAATATCGGATATTCGAAACAAAGGTACGTGGTATATACCACACAGTGCCAGTGTTCCTCGGAAGACAATTTAAGGCTTACGTTTATGTTAAAAAAATGTTAGCATAAAAGAAAGAGGCAGAGATTGAGATGCATTTTTCGTCTAGAAAATCCAAATAAGAAGCACAACTAAAATAAGTTAAATAATAATTATTCCAAAGCAGCCTCTTTTTATAAAATTCATATTAATAATATCATGCTAATTGCAGCTGAAAAAAACTATTCTATAGCAGATATTCGTAACGTGATGTGTTTTGCGCAAGTATTTTCGAACAAAAAAAGATTAAACCTGTCAGTGGAATATTATGTTCACTGTTCTTATATCTTGTTCGGAGAAAATTAATAATTTGTATCTATTTCCTGTTCTTTGAATCTGACCATATATTAGTCTTTTAGCGAAGCTCTTTTATTAAAGTCAGGACCGGGTTCAATAGTGACTGTTAAAAATTATTAAATTTTCTGATACCAGAAAATAAACTATTAATTTAGGTTTTCTTCATATCAGCACAACAGATATATTATTATGTAGATTTCTAAAATATTTGCAATTTTAATCTATAACTACGGTTTAAGTAGTTCTGCTCTACATCTTCTTACTTCATATTTGAGTAATAGGATTCAGATAGTTGATGTCAACGGGACGCGTTCCCATGGGTCTGTAGTCAAAATGGGCGTCCCACAGGGTTCAATCCTCGGTCCTTTTTTGTTTTTAGTGTATATTAATGACTTACCACACCTCGGTAATGACAAGCACAGGATAGTCCAGTTTGCTGATGATACCTCACTTCTATTTAAATTATAACGTCAACAAAATGATATGGACGATGTAAACATTGCTATCTCGAAGGTGGTTAGCTGGCTTGAGGTTAACAACCTGCTTTTGAATAGACTTAAAACTAAATATATTCGATTTTTGATGCCTAACGTCAAACAAGTGAACACCTCAGTAAAGGTTGAGGATGATGTGTTGGATCTTGTGGATAACACAAAATTTTTAGGCATTACACTAGATTCTTAGCTGCAATGGGGACCACATATTAGTAAATTGTCGAATAGACTCAGCTCTGCAGCATGCGCAGTCAGGAAAATTCGCCAGTTAACTGCCATTGACACAACCAAGCTTGTATATCATAGCTATTTTCATAGTATAATGTCGTACGGTAATCTCTTGTGGGGAGATGCTGCCGACATTCAGATCATCTTTGTTCTGCAGAAAAGAGCTATTCGAGCAATTTATAATTTGGATTATGGGGCTTCGTTAAGGAATAAATTCAAGGAAATAAACATTTTAACAGTTGCAAGCCAGTACATTTATTCCAACCTATTAAAAATTATGTAACGGGTCTGAATCGTGTTAATAAACGAATAAAAAAGTGGCACGGCCGTACCATCCTTTTCTCGAAGCAATTCAGGCCATTTTCGACCCCTATAACTTCGTTGTGGATAAAACTAGAAGCCTGATTGTTTAGTAACCATGTAGGCAGTGTATAAAGATGGTGTATTTTAAATTTCATTCAATTTGAACCTGTAGTTTAATAATTCAGTCAAAATTCTTAATTTTGTCACTCACTGACTGATCATCAAAAGTCTAAGGCACTTCTGGCAAACATAGAAGCTTCAAATTTAGGAAACAATTAGTGTTTGGTGTATGAACCAAGGAAAAACTAAAATATATTTCAATTTCGGTCCAGTTTTCGAGATACATCAACTGCATTAATAACTTTGTAATCTCATATGAATATAAAGGATTACAAAATTACATATGAAGTTAGAGCTTTAATTAAGAAAATTCGTTGTTGGTGTACAAGAAGTAGAAGGTACCGGAAAGGACAAAAGTAAGACTATCTACAAAAAGAAATGAGATCCCATAAAAACAATACTTGTCAAAAATACCAAGTATCGCGACCGTAAAAAGTTGTGAGATCTATGTAATACCAAGTCGGTTAATTAAAAATCTTTAATGTTTTAAATAAATATATTGACTTGGCAATCGCATTAAACAATCTAATTTATATATGTATTACTTATGAGATACAATGTGTTTCCATGCGATGGCCGTGTCAATCTATTCATTTAAAACATTACAGATTTTTAATTGACCGACTTGGTATTACATGGATCTCACAACTTTTTACGGCCACGAGACTTGGTATTTTTGACAAGTATTGTTTTTATGGGATATAAGTATTCCATAACAAGGCCTCATACTCAAAGAAAAGTGATATGCACAATTTGAATACTAGAAATAAGAACAAACTAGTAGTGCCGGCCACTCGGCTAGAGAAAATAAAAAAAAAATTCAAAGCCAGTGTGTGCGCTTTTACAATAAAGTGCCAAGCAATATACAAAATTTAAGTTTTAATAAATTCAAAAAGGTTATAAAACGTAAACTTTGTCAAAAAGGGTACTATTCGGTGCTAGATTATATTGAAGACAAAAATGCTTGGAATTAATTTGCTCGGTCCCACAGGCTACTTATGTTTGATTAGTGTTAAGTTTCATGTGAGTGTGAGTTATTGTGTCTATATTATGCTAGTTTAGTACTTTTATATTATTATTAAAAAACCTTATTAATTGACAATAACATTATAGACAGACCAGCTCATATACCTATGAAAACTTCAATGTAGTTACTAAGTTTTTAAATTGTTTAGAATCAAGACGAAGAAAAGAGTGGCCCGGAGTTTCTTGCCTGATTCTTCTCACGAGGCTCTTCTTTTTGAACATTATGGAAATAAAACATATTTGAGTTTGAGTTTGAATTTGAATTGAATCCTAGATAAGGCCGCTTGTATACGGTAAGAAAATACGCCGGGCCTATGCAAGAATTCGTGTCGTAACTAGAAAATAACTGTGTACACTGCTCGCAGCGGTGGACGAAAAAAATCTTGTCTGCGCAAGACAAGACGCGGCGAACGATGTTGCGGAGCGGTGGGGGTAGTAGGGTTCACACAGCAAGGTAAGTAGTGATCTGTGGGTAGTTTTTGTTGTGCGTTTGGTGTGGACGTGTATTTTTATATTGAGTAGAGTACAAAATGGCTGATGAGTTACTTATAACTTTAGTAGAGGGTTAACCGGTATTGTGGGACAAAACTTTAGAGATATATAAAGATAAAAGACTTGCATTCGAAGCATGGAGAGAAATATTTATTATCTTAAACAAAGACTTCGACGACATGACAAATGTAAAAAAAAATGAAGTAAGTAAATACCTATAACATACTAGAGAACGCCAGCAGCTACGCCTGCATTTTTTTTAAATTTACCCGCTTTGGCCGATCCCGTGAGAATTTCGGGAAATCCCTTCTTAGTGCACCCCTACAGTCCCCAAGGAACATCCATGCCAAATTTCAGCTTCCTGCGCCCAATAGTTTCGGCTGTAGCGTGTCTGTCAGTCAGATTTTATATATTAAGATTACTTTTTATTAGAATTTTCAAAAATACAGATTATTATATAACAGAGTCTATAAATGATTCTTTTTTCACTCGGGAAACCTGAAAAAAGAAGATATCGGTGTTTTAATTTTTAATTAAGAATGAATGATGTAGGTAGTACCTACATCATTCATTCTTAACTAAAAATTAATGATGTAGGTAGTACCTACAGCCCGGGCAGGCGTCTGAGAGGTGTGAGAGGGATGGAGAGTGTTGTAAATCACACGGGCGCAAGCACGTCTATTGTTTACCATTATTTTAAGGTGCTTTTCCATGCTTGCCAAGGCTCGACCAGCATCTGCAAGCCCCAAGCATCCACAAATCTCGCTTGCCATTTGAAAGTCGTTTACACGCTTGTAAATGCGTCGTTGTACTACGAACATCCAAGCATGGCGGACAGGTCGTCACGTTTGTGATTAACGTCTTTGGGGTTGCAGATACACGTTTCTGTCTGGACATATTCCAAAAACGATAAGTAAACTCTCTTCGTTCGACCAGCCACTCATTTTATGACAGATCTAGAGGGGCGTTCGTTGCGATATCACAGCGGCTACTAAGCGCGCGCCAACGTGTGAACGCGTCGCAAGCGCTTGCCGCAAGCGTCCTTTGATCTGTGTCCAAAAACCGACACTAGACCCGATCCTGTACAAGGGTCCTCAAGCTCACGCAAGCCAAGCCAAACGCCCTCTTTACACGCTTGTGCTTGTGGACGCTTGTAGAACCTTGGCAAGCATGGAAACGCACCTGTAAAGTATGAATATATTGTAACTATAACAGTTTTATGACTAACAATTGTATTTTTCAACAAAATCTATTTAAGTGCATATCTTTTTTCTGCAATAGAATTGAAGGTGGTGCCGGTAGTAACAATTGAAGTACGAACAAAATCCTTTACAATGGCATATGCCATAACTTTGTTGGACACTGAGCCCAATTTGACTCATGGTCCTTTAGATTTTTGCTTTTTTTGAAGAATACTAATTTAAAAGTGGTTTATTTTCTTATTCAAAAAAGATCCACATGATTTTTTCCTTGGAAACAAGTTATACAAAAAGCAGAAAGGAACCAACAGCAAAAACACACATTATATATATTGCAAAACTGAACCACAGCACCATGGGACTCGTTTCTTCAAACAAGTAAACCATATTAATTCCATGTCATTTTATACAAAACCGATCCACTGATACTTGCGCGCCCTACGCCCGACTGAAGACTGCACGAAAAAAAATCTTGTCGTGTACACGTTCCGATTGGTCTTGTCTGCGGAAGACACGAAAATTTTCTTGTGTAGAACAGACAAAATTCTTGTCGTGTATACGAAGAATTTGTCTTGTCTGCCGCAGACACGGTAAATTTTCTTAACGTGTACAAGGGCTCTTACACATCTATCTATACATAACACTTACCATGGCTATCTTATTCATCACACAGTCATAGAGCTGGGGCTAAAAATTTAAGCCTTGCCAATCTAAGCCTTATATGTCGTATCTATAAAATCTTCTATGGAAGGCGTATTGGAACTGTAACCCGTAGACTCTGAGAAAGAGTTTTCAAAGTAAGAAAACGCGTACAATTACACTTATATATTATGTATGTTTGCATTAGCCACAGTGACACGCAAGCAATAAATATGAAAATACTAGACCTATCGCATTATACGTATTTATACAAATTCAAAGCAAAGGTGCGTATACATTCCAAAAAGCAACTTAAAAAGCAAGCGTTAATTTTCCTTCATGCCTCAAATATATAATAACATAATTATAAGTCTCGTTAAATACCAACTGTATGAATTCTCAACTAAAACACAAGCCAAATTTAGTGGTTGTTCCCTAATACGACCGAGGGTCTAATTTTAGATCCCGTCTTACGAGAAGGAGAATATTTTAACGTTGACATACTTACATACATTATCATTATGCTCTAAGTGATTGATTAATATTCAGACTAACTTTGTGTTCCATCATCAGCACTTTAAGATTATCTCCGAAAATACTCGGAGTTAACGAGTGAATAGTTTCAGTCTACGACGAAATTATTGAGCGCCCTTGAATAAGTAATAGGTAGATGAATATTTTTTTGTTCAGTTTTAAACATATTGAGTGATGTTAAATGACTTGTGAAACGTAAGCTGAAGTTGCACAGATAAGGCATTTGTAATTAGTTTTGTTTTATCTTTTTTTTATAATTCGTCATCTATCATTGTGTCATCAAGTAGCGTGGGAAAAGGATAGCATATTTTCGTCATTAGCCCTGTATATTAAGTTCACTGTCCCATTACTGGACACAGTCTGGGCCAGCTTGGACTTACCCTTTTGATCGTCAGTATTTCCACAAAGCCAGCGGGCTCTTATCATATTTTTGTGACAAGTTATAGTGGTAGAAGTTCGTCTGTACATATTATAAAATGAAGTCTCTCGGCTACGTCTGTCTGCATGCGACAAATGCAGGAACCACTGAATGGATTTTGCCAAGAGGTAGAAGTAGAAAAAAGGTTAAAGAATATAACGGGGTAAGTATATAAAAATTCATGGGGGTATAAATATGTAGTACCCCGTATAGTTATTATAAAAAACATTAGTAAGTAGGCATTTAATTAAACTGTTATCAATTAGTCCTTCTTATTTCTTTTGCGCGTGATCACTAGTGATATACAATGTAGATATCGTGTGGAGAAGAGAAGGCAAACATAGCCTCGCCACCATCTTCACGAGTTTAAGTGCGTATTTAATTGTTATCATCAGTTACTAAAAGTTGCAAACCGGCTTTCCGTAGGCCGCTTTTCACCCTCACGGGAAACGAGACGTGATGGGTTGCGAACCGCGTCGCCGTCGTATGGAGAAATAAATTTGTTTGTTCCTATAGCGTTCCCACGAGCATTAGGGATTTCAAATGTCCATGCCCGCAGAACCCTTTACGGGGATAAGGTGGAATCCCAGCTGTGCCCTGTGGCCGCCAACACAGGCACCCTCCGATTGCGACCAGCTTGCCTTCTGGCCACGAATCCCTCGGCACTGGTCGGTTGACACCTTAGATTGGGGTTTGCTATCGGGTATGCTCCCTGAATGTTGGTTTAATTTCGGAGTGTTCCTTCTCCTAGACGGGTTGCCATCCAAAGCTGACGAGGCCAATAGAAAGGTATGCTAAGGTGGTTTGGGCACGTGGAGATGATGGATGACGAAAGACTGACCAAGCAGATATATAAGGCAAGTGTGAATGGGACAGGACGAATGGGAAGACCTAGGCGGACGTTCTCTGACCAGATAGGAGACATCCTAAGACAGGACAGGTTAGAAGTACCCTGAACAAAAGAGCATGCATGAGGAATCGTATGGGAGTGAAAACAGCAAGAGAGATATATCAGGATCGTTGCAAATGGCGTTCCGTAGTCTCTATGTATGTATGTAGTTACTAAGCGATAAAGGAAAACATCGTGAGGAAATCGGACGTCTGAGAATTTTGCATAATTTTCTCGTAAGACTTGTCAAGTTTGCAAACACACAGCTTGGATCCACCATGCTGGTCTAGGTATCAATCCTTCTCATACGTTCGTCATGAACTGCTAACTAATAGATTGTAAATTGCTGCAGGTTCATATACCATTACTTTTCGGAACATACTGTTCCACCATAGATCAGAACAGTCATGTTCGCGAGTTGCTTACATCAAAAGACGTAAGTGGATGCTCCTGTTTCACCATATTCACTTTGGGAGGCTTACTAAATGAACATAATTTATTGCTTGAGTATGATATCAATAACTATTAACTTTTGCAATAGTAGATAACTCACAATGTGAAACAGTTGCAGCTCCTTACAAATATAACACGTAAAACCATTATACTGGCAGTTAAAAAGAGTGGCCACGAGTTTTATTGCCCGTTCTTTCTCGTGGTTCTACCTATTGCATTGCGAACGTGGCAGTAAATGTAAATGTAGAATCATCTAGTAATTAACTTTAATTTTTGACGTTCATAAGCGTCACTTTGTGGCCTAAATGAATAAATGATTTTGAGTTTGAGTTTGAGTTCCATAATGAGAAGAGACTTGTGCCCAGCAGTGGGACAGATTATAAACAAGGACAATAAAGTGAAAGTATTGCGCTGTCTATCACCCTAAGTTTATGGTAGCAACTATGTAACATACTGCAGTATATAATAATGTAAGCTTTCGTCCAAAGTTTAACAGCCATACTGTAAAGTAAAGTCATGGGGCGTCACTAGTGCATGCAATTTGGCACAGCCTCGTCAAACGAATGCCAAATATGCTTTAATAATCGCAAAACGTTGTCGTTAAAACATAGCTGTTTATTGTGTTTATTCACGTTATAAATTTAAGCTATTAAGCTAATACGAGTATTATTATTCATTTAAACGTTAAAATTATTACAAAAGATAGTTGGTTGGTATTTGTATTGTGTAAATATGTTTCATATGATATGAAAATAATAATAATAATAATAGCCCCTCTGGTGCAGTCGTTATCTCAACATGAGACTAACGCAAACTCATAAGGCAGAGTAACGCCTTTCAAACATCACCTTCATCTTGTGATATGAACAAAAAAATGTATTACCAGATGAAAAGAAAGCTCACAAACCGCAGGGCAGCTTTGTGACAAGCTGATTGTGTGTGGTGATACTGCGGTCCCGAATGCTTCGAATAGTCGGTCCGGGCCTCGTCTCCGGCTTGCCTTTCTTGGTTGTTTGGAGTGGATTTCCAAGAGCGCCCGCAGGACTCTCGACTCTGGCTTGCCTTAGTTGGCTAGCCAGAGGGAAGTCGCAAGAGCTATTAGCTCGGTGGAAGTGTCATTTTTAAGGGCGTAGTTACGGGAAACCCGCTCCGGGTCACCACCCAAGATGGCGAAACCGGTGCCGCACCGCTCTATACCCCTAGCCATTGGCATCGGTGCCGGTGTTGCCCTCTGGCTGCCTTTATGGCAGACTTCGTTTACCATGGTGGCTATTTAGAGAGGGCCCATCTAGTGAGATGGCGGTCTGCCCCTTTTCGACGTACTATAAGAGTACTTAGGGCGGACGCCGGTAATCATACATAGTTTCCATATTCACTTATCAAGTGAACACCCATCACAATCGCACAGAGTAATTAGTTTCCATACAAGTAGCAATAGTCCTACACCTGCTGAGGCTAATCCGTGGCTGTACTTCATAGTGCAGTTATGGAGGCTCCATAGTAGGTGTCTCATCACATACTAGATCAAAACTCTCAAAGGGCCTCTGCGCGTTAGACCTATGTCTCCGTGTACACCTGCCAAAGGGCCGTGTACTTTTTTAACACTATAATATGTTAGAAAAGTAAGCGTGAAAGAGAAACAAATAATAATAATAATAATATTCTACCACATACACACATCACCATCTAGTCCCAAACTAAGCAGAGCTTGTACTTTGGGTACTAGATAATGGATAAACATACATATATATATTTTTTTTGTAAATACATACATATTATACATAGAAACACCCAGACCAAGTCAAACATCCATGTTCATGCACACAAATGTTTGACTTGAGCGGGAATCGAACCCGCGACCTTTGGCGTAGCAGTCGCTTACACTCCCGCTGCGCCAACCGGTCGTCAGGAAATCAAATACATTATACACTTACATACACAACGATGAATTTGGACACGCCAACGCACACATAAACCCTAATTCATAGTAGCATTGTAATGGAAAGTGTAGCTATAAAAGTAGTAGTCTAAATAACCATAATATATATTGAACTTCCTAAGTCTTTTAGTACATATTATTATCATGTTCCGTTTACACGGCTGAAAAAGGATTTAACGAATTTTATCATAACAATAGATTAAAACTTGGGTAGAGGAAAACTATCAATTGGGATACAATGTGGGTTTATCTGTTTTTTTTTGTCATTGCTACCCCTCATCAACACAGAAACTGCGAGCAATCAGACTTTAATATACCTACCAGATATACATATTATATTACTTAACAATGAATATCTTACAAGAAAAACATAAAAAGAAAAACACACTACCAAGGGAATCGCAAATCAAAGATATATGTCAAGCCTATACATAAAATCGGCTATTCCGAAGCTTGAAACATGTTCACTAGTAACGCATTACACCTAAATGGCGCTTGAATTTGTTGGCGCCCTAACCTCATTCTGTCGGGCGATGAATCCGCCAACATGTATGGGTCATGCCGGCAATATTTTCTTCTGAATCGTCACTGTGTTTTATTAACGTGCGAATTACTAGCGATTTGAAGCGATTGAGAACAAATGGCGCGTCAAATAGCTCGGCGAAAAGGATGCACTTCGGAGTAAATCGAGCCTCGCAACGATCTACGTAATTATATTCTGTAGGCTTGGCAGGGAGTAAAAAGAAGAAAAGCATTAGTAGTTTTGAATGGTGGGGAAATAGTAATAAAAAAGGTGGAGGAAAATATCTTGTTGAAATACTGGGATGAAGTTATGTGTCTTTTCGTGTAATGAATATGATATGTCATAAATGTGAGTTGTCAGTTTATTTCTGGCGATATAATTAAAATATCTTAGTATTTTTCTTTCTTCTTGTGTTTATGGTTTATAGTATTAGGTAAGCCATCACAACGTTTGTTACACGGTATACCATGTTATTACGAGTATTTCCATTATCAGGTCTGTATGAAAATACAGTTAGAAAATATTACATAGCCAACCAACTGTGTTAATGGCTATTCAGAAACAGCCTCGTATATCACAGTAACAAAAGATTGATTAAATTGGCATTTGTGAAACTAACAAGCTCACTCCGATTGACTTCTTACAGTTATTAAATTATCGTAAGATAAAATCATTCTAAGTAGTCAGTATTTTAGCCACATTTCTTATTAAAATTATTTTTCTGCCACAGATTCTTCCACTTTGATATTATAATAAGTTTTTGTCTTTCTCGAAGCATAATATATTCATGAAATGATTGTTAAGTTATGTATCTGTTAGTTGAATAACATAAAAAGTTATACTATCATGAAGTCAAAATTCACATAATATTTCTGAAATTACTTTAAAAAGATTTATCCAAATCTATGTCTTTTATTTTAACAGTAAAATATTTCAGCTATATTTCAACGCAGCCATTCAACATGAAACATTTGAAGGTAATTTCAGAAGTACAATATGTCCGATACGATAAATGTCGATTGTTTCGACCTCTGTCACTTTGTGGTCAGGCGTACCCATCAATCAGCCCTTTGTGGTAAAAGACAGAGTCGGTCAACGAACATCGTTCAATGGACACTTTCTAAATTAACCTATTATAGAGATTTGCGTACCCATTATAGAGTTACTGGTGACCTTGCACTGACATGACCCAAATATTCTCTTTATTGGCGAATGCAAAGTTAACTCATATTGCGTAAGTTCGCAGAATTTTCTTTATTGGCAAACGCTAAAACAAGTTCGATGACTGTATATATATTATATGTCTCAATATCGTTATAATATTCATTTGAACAGATTTTATTTATTTGTTTCAGATGAATAAATAATTCAGTTATTCGAACTGCTAGTAAAAATCAAATTCAGGGTATATCAAATCAGCATTTGTTGTGATGAACATTGTAAGGATATAATAAAAAACTTCATTAATAATGTTACGCCATCTATCGGTGAATGGGGTACTACAAGAGATTGAACGTGTCGGTGGTTTAAAGGTAATTCAGCTACTCTGTACTAGATGGCGTTGCTGTATCGAGTAATCGACTGTTCGAGATTATTTCGACAGTCTTGTAGAAGCATCTAGAATGCGCTAGTGATGTTATCCGGCCAGTATAAATAGAGCGCGACCGAATGGAACGGACACAGTTACAATTGAATATCGAAGCGATCAACAAGAAGCGAAGGAAATAAGTCGGAAGTGTTTAGTGTTGTTCTAGTGGTGTGAATAGTGTGTTTTATTAGTGGTGTTGAAAATTAAGTGTGTGTATCTAGTGTTTGTGTATAAATAAAGTTCAGTTTAAGTGGCATAGTGAGTTATAATTTATCACCGAACCCCAGCTCGTAACAAATTGGTGTCAGAAGAAAGGGATAAATTATGCCGGTTATGTCGAATGGAAGAAATCAGGCGCTCCTAGGCCCAAATGGAGTGATATCGCAGCAATGAGCCCTGTCACCAAAGGTTATTGGGCACAGCGGGCAAGCTTGGTTGTCCAGGATGGAATTCTGTGTCGCAAATGGGAAAATGCTCGCGGTAACCGTGAGTGCCATGTGCAAATGATAGTGCCCAAAACTAAGGTGCCGGAAGTCTTGCAGCTCTATCACAATGGTGCTTCGGGAGGTCACATGGGAGTTAAGAAGACCCTTACTAAGATCCGGGAGCGGTTTTATTGGCTCCACTGTCGGGATGACGTCGAGGATTGGTGCCGCAAATGCACAAGTTGTGCGGCTGTCAAGAGGCCACACACTCGTAGCAGAGGTGCATTGAAGGTGTACAATGTAGGAGCTCCAGGGGAGTCAGGACAACAGATGTCTGAGAAGATGAAGACTATATAATAATATATTCTATTCTACCACATACATACATCACCATCTAGCCCCAAACTAAGCAGAGCTTGTACTATGGGTACTAGATAATGGATAAACATACATATATACTTTTTTTTTGTAAATACATACATATTATACATAGAAACACCCAGACCAAGACAAACATCCATGTTCATGCACACAAATTTTTGACTTGAGCGGGAATCGAACCCGCGACCATCGGCGTAGCAGTCGCTTACACTCCCGCTGCGCCAACCGGTCGTCGAAGACTCGCTACGACCGGAAGGCGAACAACAAAGGCTTCGATGAGGGATCATTGGTGTGGCTTCATAACCCAGTACGAAGCAAAGGCAAATCGCCTAAGTTACAAGCCAGATGGGTTGGGCCATATCGCATAATTACCAGGATGAACGACGTCACCTATCGAATCCAGAAGGGGTCGCGAGGTGCACCGAAGATAGTTCATGTGGACCGGTTGGCTCGTTGCCATGGGTCCAACGATGTTCGAGACGAACACGTTTAAGAGGGGGGCAGTGTTACGCCATCTATCGGTGAATGGGGTACTAGAAGAGATTGAATGTATCGGTGGTTTAAAGGTAATTCAGCTACTCTGTACTAGATGGCGTTGCTGTATCGAGTAATCGACTGTTCGAGATTATTTCGACAGTCTTGTAGAAGCATCTAGAATGCGCTAGTGATGTTATCCGGCCAGTATAAATAAAGCGCGACCGAACGGAACGGACACATTTACAATTGAATATCGAAGCGATCAACAAGAAGCGAAGGAAATAAGTCGGAAGTGTTAAGTGTTGTTCTAGTGGTGTGAATAGTGTGTTTTATTAGTGGTGTTGAAAATTAAGTGTGTGTATCTAGTGTTTGTGTATAGATAAAGTTCAGTTTAAGTGGCATAGTGAGTTATAATTTATCACCGAACCCCAGCTCGTAACAATAAATAAGAAAAATATTGCCTGAAGAATATTCTTACTAATTTTGTAATCATTGATTCTGTCTGCATATTTTCAAACTTTTTCGATCTCTATAGTTACTGATATTTATGTGACGGGTTTCAATTTCGTAATAAAATAATTAATGATGGGAAGGGTCCTAAGACCATGGTTGGTATAATCCAGACCGGAATTGCGGGGCAGATAATATAATTACTTTAATTTTCTAAATAATGCTTTTGAGACCTTTAGTTAATAGTAGTTACATAAATGTTAGTATACATATTATTATGTCTGCTTCGTTGTATTCAGTCAATCGTTTGACAAAATACAAAGATTAGAAAATAAAGTTCAATTCTAAAAAATATATGTAGGTAATCTTGTTGAACATTGGTTCGCACTAAAAGCTGCACTACAGCATCGGCTTTTGTCACTACGGTTTACGTTTTACGGCCCAGCGTTCCATTTGATTTGCGACCACTGTCCGGTGCCAAACGACAAGACTGTTTGGCATTTATGTTCAAAAGTTACAGTATTTCAAAGTAGAAAACATACAACTTGTTATATTTGGAGTAACAACTCTCCTTCTGGTAACTTGAAGAGGTTTTACGTGTATTTTGTTCTTGACATCCGAAGTTATTATTTTAATGTTGAGGCGAAGAATCAATACTTGAAATCGTCGTTCATGCTCAATTTAGGCAAAAAAATGTAAAAAACACTGGCTTTCAAAACTCAGAATCATACTTTTAAAAGTATTATCAAACGACAGCTTCAAGGAAAGTTGATGAAATTTTCTTACATCGACCATATTTTTTTATTTAAGACTCTAATTTTCTTACTTTCTGTGAAATTGTCGTTTTAATGGAAAGTGTTGGTTTATATCCAGAAGACGGAGAATATAATCTACGTTTCAAGGTTATCTTATAAGATATTTCTACACAGGTGAAGACTAGGTTTAAACCGAAAAGATATATAATGTAAAAGTACACTTTCAGTGACGTGTTACTTATTCAGCGCGATTGTCAGCAAGGAGTGGTGCTGAAATATTCAATACGTTCCGGTGCCTTACTCCAATGGCAATAATTATAGTGAAACTACAGAAAAGTATTTATCTCAATGAGATTTTTAAAGTAATACATGCGTCTTACTTACTGGTTAGCTGTCGTTACTATGAGGCAATAGTATAACGAGGAACAGATGTTATACAAATTTTGACTTAAATGGAAAAGAAAGTTGAAGAAGTAAATAGATGAGAAAATATGCTAGCGCTTATGTGCATCGAGTAGACATAGAGCGATAAATAAGTGCGAAGAAGTAAAATAGACATCATCAAGAATCTATTACTCTCACAACGGCTGAAGTGGTATTCCTGCACATTCAAAGTTGCCATGAAGCGAACTTGTTCCCGTAACAGCAGGAACAGCAGAAAAGTAATTAATAAGAAACGTACTTATTAAATAACAAAAACCGTTTATTAAATCAGCCGGTAAGTACAGTAAAAGCTTATTAATTTAACAATCTTGCAGCAATTTATTTATTATTATGAGCCAATGGTGTCTCGTTGTGGAGCCAAATACTCCCTTGAGCCTTTTACCAACAGCCAACAATAACCGAATTACTGAAATGCTAGGACGATTAAAAAGGGGAAATGAATTAATAAACAAGTACAAACCATTATGGTAATGTCGGATTTCCATTTGAAAAATAATTATGGATACCTTACCTGGGCCATCGTAAAACAGGTAGTAAATATATATGTGTCATAACTTAAAATAAGTGTAAACAAAAGGAAATAATAATATTACTATAAAGATAAAGTGCTAGTAGTACCTACAAAGTAAAGACAGAACGATGTCTACTCTTTCCCAAAACACTGACCTTGGAGTCATAGAACGTGGCACGAACTCCGGTCGCAGTAAGGCTGTGGATGGCGAGGCTGTAATCTCTGAAGTCAAGACACTCAAGAGTTTACGAGTAGCCTAGCTTTTTATAAGTTCTGGCAACACCGTATATTGTGGTCAGAAAAAATGTTGCAATTAATTCGTACCTCAACATAGCTAGCCACAAAACTGTATGCGTAATAAGTATAGTAAGATGAAAAAAATAAAATAAAAAAGGAAAGTGAAATTAAATACTACAAAAATGATCCGTAAACAAGCAGAACGTTTTCCAGGTATTTTTATTTTATTCTTCAACAGCAAATCTTATATCAAAGCGAAGGAAAGTAAATGAAAGATTTTACGACAAGTATAAAACGGAGCTAAGTTTAGATAAGAACTGGAGTATCGTATATCGTTAAGACCTACGGTAATGTATTCGGTGGAGTTCGAGCACATACTGACGCCGTACTATTGAACTGTGTGTGAAGTGACCAAACTATGATAGTAGACTTATTTATAACTAGCTGACCCAGCGAACTTCGTATCGCCTTTTTAAGAGTTTTTATTTAATTCCCTTTTTTCGAAGCCCCTTTTCCAATATTACCATTGACTTAGCGCTTAAACTCTTATCATTTCAGAGTCTATAAATGATGAACAAACAAACGTAGATTTTTATATAATACTAGCTGACCCAGCGAACTTCGTATCGCCTTTTTAAGAGTTTTTATTTAATTCCCTTTTTTCGAAGCCCCTTTTCCAATATTACCATTGACTTAGCGCTTAAACTCTTATCATTTCAGAGTCTATAAATGATGAACAAACAAACGTAGATTTTTATATAATATTGAATTCCCCATTCCTTAAAATATCGGAGACGATACCAATATCGACTTTAAAAAAAAATCCCGTCCGCCATTTTTGATTTCCTATCCGCCATCTTTGATCACGAAATAGATGTTGTATTTGGATTCACCATCCCTTAAATCATCAGAGACGACACCCATATTGATTTTTTAAATTTTCCCCATCCGCCATCTTTGATTACCCATCCGCCATCTCGAATCACGAAATAGATGTTGTATTTGGGTTCCCCATCCCTTTAAACATCGGAGACGATACCCATATTGATTTAAAAAAAAAACTCATCCGCCATCTTTGATCACGAAATAGATGGTGTTTTTGAAATCCCCATTCCGTAAAATATTGGAAACGATACCCATATTGACTTTAAAAAAAATCCCTTCCGCCATCTTTGATTTCCTATCCACCATCTTTGATCACGAAATAGATGTTGTATTTGGATTCTCCATACCATAAATCATCAGAGACGATACCCATATTAATTTTTTAAAATTTTCCCATCCGCCATCTTTGATTTCCCATCCACCATCTTGAATCACGAAACAGATGTTGTATTTGGTTTCCCCATCCCTTTTAACATCGCAGACGATACCAATATTGATTTTTAAATTTTTCCCATCCGCCATCCTTGATTTCCCATCCGCCATCTTTGATCACGAAATAGATGTTGTATTTCAATTTTCCACCCCTTAAAATATCGAAGGCGATATGTATTTAAAATTTTTAAAATCCGACTGCTAGTTCCTGAGATTAGCCGACATTATCTTTTAGCCTTTTTAGCCCGGCCCCAAAGGGTCGAAGCGTTATGTTATATAGCCTTATAGCCTTCCGGAATAACTGTGCTATCGTATACAAAAAGAATTTTCCAGATCCGACCGGTAGTTCCTGAGATTATAATATTAAGTAGGGATTATCAATGGGTTTCTTCTGACATGAAGCCCACTGGGCGGCAGCACTGAGACTTCAGGTCCGGAAACCTGTCAAAACTGCCATCAAACAAAGAAGTATATCAACGCGCACGCGAATTCGAACTTTATGCAGCGGTAATAAATTACAAATTAACTACTACTACGTTTACTTCTACGTTTTAGTTAGAAAACCTTTGTATGGGAAAAAGAAAAGGGCTGTTTTTAGGGTTTTTCCGGCAATTATTAGAATTTTTCTCGCCGTAAAAACCATCTTTGAACTTCAACAAACATTTTAAAAAAAGAATTGGCCAAATTGGTCCAGGCGTTGTTGAGTTATGCGCTTACCAACACATTTTGCGATTCATTTTTATATTATAGATGTTTATTTTGACGGTTTTATGGAGAACATTTGAGTACTGTTGTAAGTGTTTTTCGTATAAATATTTTATAACTTGAATCAGTTGATTGATACTTTGCTATTTATTAAGTTAAATTGCTGTTCGAACAAATTTAAATGCGTAGGGATAGAAAAGGAAAAGGTGTACTATTTATATTAACACACTTTTATTAGGTCGTCGTGTATGTAACTAACTATGTAATGGAATCTAAGCTAACTAATTTAACAATCTTTCAAGGGTCGTAGCGTAAAGAAAAAAGGTAGCTGTACGTAGTTCTGATGACAATACAATAATATGGTACTGTCGAACTGATCTGATGATGGAGCCGGAAGATATGAACCGGAACTCGACATGTATGTAACAATGTAATGGAATCTGAGGTAACTAATTGAACCATCTTCCAGAGGTCGTAACGTAATGAAAATTGGCAACTGTATGTAGTTCTGATGACAAAATAATAATATGCTACTGTCGAACTGATCTGATGGAGCCGGAGGATATGAACTGAAACTTCATGATGGAAAATCGTATCATAGCTGTTTGGATTTCCTAAAAAAGTCTTGTAATGAACTTTGACCACGATTGGGTTTCAAGGTCTGATGATGAAGCCGGAAGATAGGCACTGGCACTCCATGATGGAATATCGTATCATAGTCGTGTTTGTACTTGTGAGAAAGGCCTCGTAATGGACTTTGAACACGATCAGGTTTCAAGGTAGTAGTAGTAGTAGTAGTATACATTGTAGACCACGCAGTGGTGTACATAGGGTCTCGTACTTTTGCGGCTGGACAGGTGCATGTGGCCCTAAGTAGAGTAAAATCACTTAGTGGTCTCCAGATTGAAGAGCTACATCGTTCTAAGCTGACGGATAAAACACCATGTAATACGGACGCACAGGCGGAGATGGAGAGCATGCGGGCTCATTCGCCTACTTAAAATAAATGTATAAATGTTAAAAATATTTCGTTATCAAAGACCAGAAAGTATAAAATAAATTAATAATTTAAAAAACACTAGAAAAACACGCTTTTATTAATGCACATAAAAAAAAAAAATTAATTATGGATCGTTCAAGTTGTCTCTATTTCTGAGCTGAAGTGTACACTATGTGCTTTTAATTATAATATTTGATTGTAAGCAAGCGTGGGGCGCTGGAACAGGAAAGCTGCGAAAATTAATTAAAAATAAATTAATAGTTTTATTTTAGCACAATAAATTAATAGTTTTATATTAGCCACTGTTGACGCATTACCCTTATGTACTTAATTTCTTGAAAGAAGAGGCGTTAAAAATGTCAGTGAATGTCGTCTTTCTCGCTGATGGCGCATGTATTGTCTGAGTTCGACAAACTTGTACTTGGAATAGACTGTTTAATGTAGAGCCTCTTACTACTCGTGCTGCAACTCCAGTTAGAGTGCCAATCTGTGTAACCTGCTTCCCGTAACATCCGTTCACTTGATTTTTGAACAATTTAAACAAGAACGTCTTTCCTGTTCCAGCGCCCCACGCTTCCACAATCAAATATTTTAATAAAAAGCACATTGTTTACACTTCAGCCCAGAAATAGAGACAACTTGAACGAGCCATAATTTATCTTTATTTTATGTGCATTTATAAGAGCGTGTTTTTCTAGTGTCTTTTAAACTATTAATTTATTTTTAATTTATTTTCTTAGCTATGTTAGCGGTTATACATGGAACGTCTTTTGATACCCTAAAGCAATTAGAGGCTTATGTTAATCTAAATTTTATTTCAAGATTATTTTTTTCATTTTATTCAGGTCGCATTCGAATCCATACCAAGTTACGCATAAACAATCTTCTTCGTCCTCGGTCCCTCACTGTTGAGGATCGCGACCACATATTTGTCTCCAGCAGGAGCGGTCGTACGCCGTATGTAAGGCTCGTTGCATGCTGCCGCCCACCGCCTTCTTGATCATGTCAGACCATCTTGTAGGTGCCGGTGCATAAACAATAGGGTGACGAAAAGACCGTAAAAGAAATTCATGCCGTTCTTTTCACACACCGAATTTGCTGACTATATTTATTTATTTATTTTGCACAAACAAGGTGTACAAGGTTGGACATAATGCCATAAGGCATTCTCTACCTGTCAACCTTAAGGTGGAGCAGAGATAAATGTGGTAGGTGCATTTTAATATCAGACTTAATCAATATTTTTAAATTTAACCTAGTGATAATTATAATATAGATACCTTATAGGGATAGAATACAAACATACTATATTATAGTACTACATAATATACATACTTACATATAATGAATAAATATATAAACCAAAATAAATATTATATTTAAATATATCTACACATATACATACATAACATAATATATATATAAACACTTAAAGTAATGGATGAGAATTATATGCTGATTCCGTCAATCTTTTGAAAAGGAGTTCACGTACTTTCATTTTGAATGCGTAGCGGTTAGTGGACAATCTGATTTCAGGAGGGAGTGTATTCCATAAAAAAACAGACTGTACGACAAAAGAAGACTTGACGAACCCAGTAGAGTGACTGGGGCAAGACAGAAGAAGATTATGAGAAGAACGAAGATCTTTATATTCTTTTACTTAATATATTCTAAATACATATAGTTGATGGTAGATACACTTTTTTTGCTAATCATTCAACATATCATATTACTTAACAAAACGAAGTACTTTATTTCCATAAAACACTGAAACAAATATCGTAACATGAGTTGTAGCAGAAACGGAAACAGCGCAACAATTCTCCGAAGAGGTAGGCGAGATGTAAAAACGTGTGGCATTATGATTGGTAGAATTATGGCTTATTGCTCTCAGAAATGTTTCCTTTTCACTTTCTTTTACATGCTCTTAGTTTCGTTAAAATATTACGTGAGAAATGTTTTGTATTTGCCAAATTGATGGCTCCTAATTAAAATAATGATTCGGACGCGTTTCGTTCTTCGTAATTCGTTGTTACTCTGGATAAAAAAGTGCCAAGTACGATACAAGCTAATGAAACTTCTGGTCTTAGCCTTATTCAATATATCAGTTTAGGTATTCTTGGTTGCAATTGGGGTAACGTAGTAGGATGATCTGGTAAGATTAGAAAACAAACCCCGGACTTCGACTTCCGACGGAAAATCTCTTCGATGCAATCGAGATAACGCTAAGAAGATGATAAAAGCAATTTCATTACATTAGAACCTTTGACCCGACTAAAAATGCAAGCCAGAATTACAATACTGACATTCACACAAATAGGAAACAAGCATCAAGCTTAGTTTTGCCTCTACCGTGCCGCCGTTTAGCATACATATTATATATTGGTAGAATCATAAAAGTTTGAGGTGCTGTATAGTCGTAGGTTTCCAATAAAGGCGCAGCATTCCCCGGCATTCGTTGCTCGCTCCTCCGATATGAATATTATTACAGACTCTTCCAGCGTATATTTGACAATGCATGCTATTTACAGATCAAGCTATAGTTTTATAGTAAATAATTCCTTTATTGTCACATCATAACAACGTACAATCATCATGTTACATACATTGGTAAATAGGTTATAGATTGTGTTTTAGATTTTATTTATTCATATGCGTGTTTTTTTTTAGATTTGGAACAAAATAGTAGGCAATGAGAATATCTGTTATTAAGTACTAGTAATAATATTTCTAAGTGATCTTATTGACTGTCTGACAGATAATGCACAGCCGAAACTACAGTGTGCAAGAAGCCAAACTTAGGCATGTGTGTTCCTTGGGGATCGTGGGTGGCTACTACGAAGGGATTTCTCGAAATTTCTACAAGATCGGGCAGAAACGGTTAAATAAAAACAATGTGCCAGCGTAGCTGCGGCAACTCTCGTGTATAAGGTATTTATAATGGCAAATAATTATATGAGTAAAGTACGCGTTTTTGTAGACTTACTGCTAACTGGCATTATCTATAAAGAAAATATAAACATTACAATAATAGTTGGAGTGGTGCCGGAAATAAACCAAAAATTCTTACTTAAAACTGTCCAACAAAATGGTCAATTTAAACAAAATAAATACTGCTATACCACAATTCCATTACTTTAAATGACTTCATATGTCTTTCAAGAAAATTATGGAGAACTCTCAGACATGTAGGTTTATTTCACCGATAAGCAAGCGATCATTAACAATTTAATACGCACTTAACTTCGAAAAGTTATTAGTGCATGCCGTGGATTCGAACCCGGGACCCTCTGCGTAACAGTCTGTCGGTCTCACCACTCGGCTATCACTGCTCTATATTGTAGGTGCATAAAATAAAATAAATAAATAATAGTATCGCATCAAGTCCGACCCATATCTTCACAATCATTACTGGATTCAATTTGTATCGAGCTCACTTCGAACATCGTTTCGTGAAATGATTCTGCACTTTGCACTACTTAGCTTTTCAAATAGTTTTATATGGAAATTTTCTGGTCTTCACCGAATTTATAAATTTGTTCCGATAGATTTAAAGAAGCGATTTACTTATGGGTTAGAGACTGCACTTAAATCAAGATACTGTGCATTCAACAAAAGAGTGTGTGTTACGCGACTTAGAAAGAGTAACATTGAATACGACGATCCCGTAAAGTTACTAATACGAAACACTTGACGACAAATGCGTAACGTACATTTTATTATAGCGAACAACTTGACGCCGTATTAGATGTAGGAATTGGAGCTTCCCGTTGCGAAAATAAAACTTAAAGGGATTCAAATAGGGCCTGAAAGTGATTACCGCGAGATAATTAGACTGCACGGTTGGCGTAGTGGTCGCCTCGCCGCTTAACACTGCGCCGAGTGTTGTGGGTTCGATCCCCACACGAGGCAACACCTTGTGTGATTCATAAATTGTTGTCTCGAGACTGGGTGTTCATTGTGTTCATTAGTTGTATGTTTGTAAAGTCCCCCGCGACACAGGATTTAGTCCTAGTGTGGGAGTTGTCCTAAAAAAAAACCTTTTAGCTAGGCAAACAAGTACCTATGGTTTATTTGATAAAATGATAAAATGTTACTTTTCATTGACGTGCTGTAACGACAGCTAGTGTCCAATACAAGAGTAAGATCAAAAATCCCCAGGTTGGTTCAGAATAAATTTGATTTGTTCACAAGTTTGCTCACTCTAGAAATGCGGACATGTCACGTCTATGGAAACTACTTCAAAGGCTTATTTACAGTAAATAGAAATTGGAATGGGTGTTATGAGGTTTTATGTATGCATTAGCCGGATTTATTTCGTGACGTGACAGTGCTAGAAAACTGATAATTTCTAAATTTGACGTCCAATCTAAAGTCAACAATTCAAGGAATACAAAATATTAAACATGATTATGAGCTTAACAGATATCATCTATGCTTATTATAAAATAAACTTATAATCTACCGAACGGAGTTTCGTACGGTTTCCATCAATAGTGTGGTGCCTGAGGAAGGCTTAGAAGTATAATTCACGCGGGCTTAGCCGTGGGCGAGGAGTTGTAAATATAGCATCATAAACGAATAATAAATATTACGCACGTAAAGTAGGAAACAACAAGAAGTTGTTTATATCTTTTTACATTTAACATGTAAATTGTATGAGCACAGACAAAAGTTGTAAGTGAAAGAGTCTCTTAGAGTAAGTATCCAAAACTTCATAGTCATCTTAGAAATAACTGCTTAACTGGTCCTGCAAAACACAAAAGGGTACCTAATATAAAATCGTTCACAAGTGTTATATTAACAAAATTAGAAACGCAAGAATTAACCTACAATTCCGTTCAAAGCCTATAGATAATCCAACGTTATCTAATGCCATAGATATTAGGCTCTACCGTTTATTCTCTAATCACCACGTCTGGTGATAAACTCTGGAACACCTTCTGATTTACGTTCGCCCCACTTAACGGCATTAGCGGCCTGATTTGCAGCCGTGTACCGAATGTCTCAAGATCGGGGATGCTGCTAAATGGATGGCCACTAACTAGAGTAAGCAACGCTGCAAGTGACAAGAAATATATTGTTTCGAGTTTATGTCAACTACTAGATTTTGTTTGGAAGATTTTATTTATAGAAATATTAAATCTTTATTATATTTCCTATAGATTTGAATTTTAACGATTGCACAACGATTTGAATATCCTTTTTTTCCTGTGTGAATTTGCATAAGCTACCTATTATAAGGCTTAGCTGTCCAATAGAAAGTCAAACTGTATCTGCAGTTCCATATCTCCGACTATAAATACATTTATACCAGTATTCAACATCATCGTTGTCATCATCGCCCTAGTGTCGTTCGAGCGTAGTTGATTTATAGTTTAACCAGACATGACAGAATATAAGAACACAGAGCGACTGCCGTCTGACCTCTACAAGGGGATGATGATGTTTCTTGGCTAAGACCAGTGTCAGTATATTGAAAGGTACGAAACTCTGTAACAGCTGTCATGGATCATTATGACAGCTGGAACCGATGGAGTAACGTGCTCTCCGAGACACGAGGCAAGCGAAAATTAAAACTAAAGATATGTCTATGGTGTGCGCCGTAGGTTTGTCCTAAGTAACTTCTGCACGACAGTCTGTTAGTAGTTATCACCACTAGGCTATCCTGCATCAGTGTGCTTGAAATTTACTAGATCTGTAACATGAATTTCTTTACGTTCCAATTAATTAGTACAGAGTGTTTCCCTAATTAATTTAAGAGTCTGCTTCAGTAGTGTAAGGAAAATGCGGGTTGCATTTTCCTTACTGTGCTGTGGTCGTAAAGTGTCTGGTCGTGAGGAGTGTTTATAGGGTTTTATTGGAACGACGGCTCTTGTCTACGAAATGTCGACAAGTCATTCGTAACACCCTTAAAGTGACGTGATAATCTTGATGGTAAAGACAGTCCTCGATAGATTTGATGTATTCAAGCATATACAATGCTTGATATTTTTATGTTCTCGTTCTGAATTATATTTTTTTGTGTTTCAAAAGCTTGTGCAATAAAAAAAAAGATATCAAAATAGTAAAATATTGAGATAAATAAAGAGAAACAATAACAAGTAAGTAACACAATAACAAGTAAATTGTTATACTGTTTGAGAATTGAATCCATAATTCGACATAGTGTTTGTTTTGTGTCGGACTATGTAAAACTACAATTAACGGTTACAAAGAATACCTACACTGAAACCAACAATAAGTAGATCACCCAAACTGTTGTCCTATTTGAGAATCGAATCCATAATTTGACATATTGTCAAGTCTCATGGTTTCAGTTGCAATCAAACTTCAAAACCATGTATGCATTTGGGCTGAAGAGACTAATACTCAAGAAAAACTATTCATAATAATTCAGTGTTTAGATTATGAATTAAAATAATTAATTCACAAGACGTTAGGTGATAAATAATACATAGCTGAAGTTCTGTAGAGAGTTCTTGCACAAGATTGATCTACGAATACATGTGCGAATGAATCATAACGATATATAGATGGAGATATTAAAGACGTTTCTACACGTTGGGTATAATTTTAAATTGGTTGAATTCTTAATGATATTGACGGTCAGATTTGCTTTAATTTAGATCCAAAACATTATGAATACGGATTATTGAGGGGTCAGATTTATAGTGGAATGATTTGTATTCTTTCACGAAAAAACGAATTTAGAAAACATTTTGTAATAACATAGCCAAAGGCAGAAGACGTGATCATAATCTATTACGTATATAGAGACTGAGATATCAAGCCGCAAAATAGATTCAAATTATACTGCATTGTCTACATTGAGGCGATTTAGTTTTATACAGCTTTTTAATCAACAGGTTTTGACTTCAGTTTTCCAAACCCACCATTGTGCAGATAGAAAGGTAGAATGTAAAAAAATATAAAGACTTTCCGTACAGTCGTCTTATCTAAGTAAAATGAATTTTCCAGTCCCGGAGGATTGCAGTGTCTTACAGGGTTAAAGCAAATGAAGCTTTGAATTCAAAGACACAAGTTTTTTGCTCTAAACTCTAAAGCATGAAAATATTCTCAGTCATAGTAAAAATGTATGACAAGTTTTATTGTCTTTGTATTCATTATAATAAGGTTAAAGGAAATGCAGGTTTTCCACTTTGATTAAAAATCAGCAGATTTTCAGACAACGGAGAAGTGCAAATCACGGACAAAGAATTAATAATATTTAAAAAAACTCATTGCTGTTGTGGCCAACCCATAAAAATATTTTCAAGTTAGTAGAGCCTTGCTGATTTCAGCATGAATGGGCCGGCTCGACCGGTGAAGTACACCCTCCCACAGAAAATCAACGTAAAGTAACTAGTAGTACTTAAACTGTGGTGTTTCGTTCGGTGAGTGAGAGTACCGGAGGCCCTATCCCCTATTCCTTCTCCCTCATCCCACTCCTCATCCTATTCATTTTCCCAAACCCAAGGGGTGGCAACGCACTTGTGACTCCTGTGGTGTTGCTTGTGTTTATAGGTGGCAGTAATTGCTTACCATCAGGTGATCCGTCTCCTCGTTTGCCACCTATTACCATAAAAAAAAGAAAAACATTTTTTGAATTAGAGTCGATGCAATTTTCTCGTATTTTAAGCTTAAAAGGCATTAAAACATGTTTTTATGTGTAGTAATTACATAATATGTGTAGGTACCGATTGTATGTTATTATATTAATAAACAAATGTATTGGCAACAACACTGTATTCATCATATCAAAATGTCATCACTCATTCGTGTTTTATCTCGGATACTGGAAAGTGCTTTACTGTGTTTTTCTAGTGTTAGTATACTTTACGTCGACCTATGGCTGTGTTTCTGGACTTATGTTTATATTTCTCGATTAACCCCGGCTTTAAAACTTCTAGAACATATTAATTGTTGCATATTATCATGAGGCATTGCTTTGTACAGTTCAACGGTGATGAAAATATTGTTTATTTTAAATGTCTTATTTCTCCCAAACACGATTAGATAGCGTCATAAATATTATACAAAGCAATAAAATAGTATCGTCTCTCAATAATAAGCATAGTGGTATTTAGGTTTAGCTCAGGCCAAATGTATATGGGTCTGTTGTACATCTCCTATTCTAAGGGAGGAAAAAAAATGATTTAAAATCCCAAGGAGAACAAACAAATTTCATGTTTTTAATTTCATTGGGTTAGCCCAACAGCTGTGGAATAGCTGTTCCGTCCAATCTGGTTAACCTAGAAAGAGGTCGGCAGGCTCCAAAGTGAAAGTCTTGGATTCCATAAAAATATCGCTAAGATTATAATGAATATATGAAGTCATCAGATTCACTTTAGATTTTACGAATGGAGTAGTGCGCTTAGTGTTGTCGGTTGCACAATTGCACATGCCACGATACTTTGTTCGATGCTTATGTAATTGATGAATCAAGTTTTTACGAGTATGTCCGTCAATTAAACATGTATACCCACGATTCAGTATTATTTCCTAAATGGGCTGAAAAATAAAAGGTTAATTTTTTTTCCAAAACTTTCACCGAATTTTATAGTTTCACATAAAATTTTGTAAAATTTTATCTTATTGGCATTTTCTTTCGTCTTTCTTTCTACATTATGTAAAAAAACTAAACGTCAGGTTTACTTATAGCCCAATAGAACTAGCATAGCGTGAAAATAATTAATTATGACTGCCTCGTTGGTCTCGTGGCATAAATGTGCTCGTGGGATCGGGAGGTCCCGGGTTCGATTCCTGGGTCGTGCAGTGTTATTGGGTTTTTCTGTCACGAAATTCTTGGCTCCCACCAAGAGGGTGCATAGGGTTCCCACCAAGAACTTAGGGTCCCAAGCCAACCTCACCTGCAAGTGGTGCACCTGCCGATCAACGGACGAGGCTCTGGCAAACAAAATGTCCCAATAAGCGGCAATAGGCTCGCCACCTATTACGTGGGATCAAAACACTGGCGAAAAGTGGGCGTTTAATATGCCTCTGCCTACCCCTTCGGGGAAACAGGCGTGAGTCTATGTATGTATGTATGTATGTATGAAATTCTCAGTAGCCGCACGGAGTCTGGAAATGTGCTCGGTACGGCAATAGGCTCGCCCCTTATTACGTGGGACTAAAGTATATCTGGCGAAAAGTGGGTGTAGAAATACACCTCTGCCTACCCCTTCGGGGATAAAAGGCGTGACGTACGACGTTATGTATGTATATGAAACAAAGGTAAGTTTGGTTTTCTGCCTAATAGGTTTTTTATGAAAACACTGAATAAATTTAATTCTGTTATCTTATTTTATATTTCACAACTAAGAATAATAATCCTTATGTTTTAATTGAAACTAGCCAAAACTATATAGTCATGTCCAAAATCACTTTTGCTTTTATAGATTTAATTTTTAAATCTTACAAAGATTGTGCGAGTCCTCCGTATAATTTACGCGGCTGGAGCTGCAGACGAAGTCTAACAATTTATAACATGTGAAACTTCCATTAAAGTGACTCAGAAGCTTTACTCGTTTTTCTTCTACTTAGTTCCAGTAATATCCGTTAGATGTCACCATTGCTTACGTTCTGCATTGTACCACCGCTACAGTTGATTAATTTACAAATATAAAAGCTAAGGGAATAAACAAAAAAGAACGAAGGTACTTATTGAACGATGACTTGGTACGTTTCCGATGTTCGCTAAGGTGAAGGCTTGAATATTGCTTCTAAAGTTTTTGTTCCATTGTGAAAAAGCGGTTGTCAATCGTGGAGCGCAAGTTGATTGAGCAAAACGTACAAAGAAAGTATTACAAGGGTTGAAGTCGAGGAAATCAACTTCGATGAGAAAGTTTATACAGACTGAAGGCAACATTTGAATCAGGAAAAAATATACTTCTTAAGTATTTTCTAGACTATTGATTGATTACAAAGCCTCAAGACCTTACTTGTAAATAGTAAATACATTTATTTGAAGTATTGCGTGCAAACTACTTACATGGTCACTTGGTCAAGATATTATATAGTACATATCATATTTAAGTCTTTATTTCTACATAAGAGTCGGATCCTAGCACAAAGTGAATAGTTTTAAAATTAGTCTTAGTACAAGTATATGATCTAATGTCTACGACAGTTTTATCGACAGGTTGCATAATATTATACAAGACAAGCAAGTTATATTTTTCATTTCTGTGATATTCATGTATTGAAACGCTATTTTCATGTAGTGAGAATATAAAATTCTCACTAGTATGAATCCATAAAAACGTATTTAATAATGTATTATAAAATTTAAGTCATAAAACATTTAACTGCTGTCTTTATAGCTTTATTTTGGCTTTAAATTTGTTTCAAAAAGTTTGTTAGTGATTCTACGCGATATTTTTAGCTTTAAAAGCCTTCCAAACTCTAGGGATGGCATTAAAATAAAATAAGTTTGTTTCGTAACAGCGGCGGTTGCAACTAATTTACGTCAATTTTCTTAAAGTCGTGGGCGCTATGTTGGCGGGAATTTAACTGAGGAATCCATTAACAGAGCCTGCTGTTCAACCGTTATTTTATCAAGTCACACTCTTCGAATAATGCCCGCTGTACACATTGGCCCAACATGCAGGCCCAACGTATTGGACCAATGTGTAGAGAGCTACTTGGCGTTATGTTGGCTTAATTGGTGTAGTTGGCGCCGACGTTGGCCGGCCAACCGAATAGTGTCGGTTTTTTGTGCACACATCAAGGGATCTTGGCGCGCTTCGCCAACAGCGTTCACACATTGGCGCCTTTTTCATTTCATTGTCGTTCTTCAGCGAAGACAGTACTGTTGCGATTAAATGATATTTACGTTACCAAGTACCTATAACGATGGCGGCGGCGTAGGGAAGCAATGAGGTTTTACAGTTTATAGAAATTGTACCGAAATTGAACAATAATGTTTATATTTTTACTAATTTTTATTTTGTTTTTTTATTATTTTTATAAAATTAAAAACGAAGTAAGTTGAAAAACATATATTTTATAAAAACCACATTGTTATCTTCTAGTTGGGGTAGGTTATTTAGCCAAAATTCCTATTATTAATAATAAGCTACCTAATGGTTATTTCAGGTTAATGAAGCGTGGAGCCGTATGGCGTATAAAATTGAATATTAATTTTATCCGCCATACGGCTCCACGCCACTATTAAGAAAATAAAAAAAAATCATTAATGACAACTGGTAGCGCCATCTACCTTTCCATCGGGAAAGAATCACATCAACGTCAATCGTTCCACGCTTGCTCGTCCAATGCGAGCGATCCTATTGTCTCCTTCCCTCGCTCCCAAGGCACGCCTACGAACAGTCTAGAATAATCCGTGTAGCGACGAAGACAATTAACACCGCCATATTTTTACCGCTCCCGCTTTATACCAAAAACTCAACAAACCGCCCGCGAGTGAAGTGATTGTGTAGTGGAGTGATTCAATGCAGCTTCAGGATTCTCGAAGACACCAGGTGGCTGCCATTTGCAAGGAAAGTGGACTGACGTACAAGGTAAGGTGTGTTCCCACACCCCGTCTATTCGTCTCCTATCCTTTCCATGAACCTATTATCATTCACTTCCTCATTTCCTAGTCGATAAGAACCCAAATCCTACAGTCCACAATATTAATAGTTTTCCCAAATCGCCTAGGAACATTCGGTTCGCCGAAACATTTTTTGATCCATACGAGTCGGATTCATTTACGTTTTATACGTAACACCTCGTTATATATCTATACCTAGGCAGTTATAGCACCTAGCTATACTCCTAGTCCATTTACATAACCGTCACATGGTTATTTCCACACGCATCAGTAGGTAATATACTTTTATGTATCTACCTACTTACCCAATTATTATTTCTGGAACTATCATAGTTGTCTTGTAAATCTCATATTTCAAGCACCTTTTAATTCCACCGCCTTAAAATGTTGCCTACTTAGGTAAAATAATAGGTACTTTAGGTATTCTTATTTTGTTTCGGTCTCATTAGCTTATACATACGTAAGCATGTCACAACAAAAGAAGCCACGCGTGTCGGAAGACAGAGAGATGACAATCTTAGAAGCAAAACGCAATATTTTATTTGAGCGTATTCAAAACATTTACGAGCGTTCAAAGACCGCCGCCGCTTCTGATAGTAATAGGGAGTCATTTCTCAGTTATTGTATGACAGTAGATAGTATTCGAACAGATTTTCATAAGTTGTTAGACGATTATAACGCAAGATTGGTTTCTACTAATCCTGATGAAAAACCGAATTATCAGGCGTACACCTCATTCAAAGATCTTTATTGTATCATTAAACGAATACAATCGCAATTGGAGGGTAAATATTCGGCACAGCCCGTTGCAGCGGCTCGCACGCCGAGATTACCGCCAATCGAGATTATGTCGTTTGACGGAGATATACGAAATTGGCCGTTATTCTATGCGAGTTTTAAGTCTCTGACAGATGCTGACAGGTTGTACTATTTAATAGGTAAACTGTCACCGAAGGCCCAGTCCGTATTTGCAGGTGTCACACCCAGTGCTGAGAATTATCAGGTCATATTTCAGTCACTACTTGATAGATATCAAGACACTCGCGTCCTAGCGTCTACCTACTTTGATCAAGCTTTAAATCTTAAACTGTCCGGTGCCGCGTCTGTCGCGAATTTCCAGCTGTTTATAGATAACTTCTTAACCGCGGTTAATTCTCTTAGAAACTTGAAATAAGAAGATCTTTCCGACTTTATGTTGCTTCAACTCGCTTTAAAGAAGTTTGACACTGAAACAATTCGCGTATTCGAGATGATGGAACGCAATAATAAAATACCTACACTAGATAATTTTATTTCGTTCATCAAAGATCAGTGTTGAATATTTCACAATACGCAGTCCAGTTCATCTAGCCCTTCTAATACTAACAGCAGCAAACAAAGGTCGAATAAAGCGCGAAATAGTAATAATAACTCGGTCCCTAATCCGCAATCTTACGTAACATGCTCGGAATTTATTAATAATAATTCACAAAAGTGTCTGTGCAGTAATATAGTGCACGACCATTGCTATAAGTGTCCCGCCTTTAATGGTTTAAATCCAGCTGCTCGTTTCAAGTGCGTAAAAGATAACAAAGCATGCATTAATTGCTTAAGTATAAAGCATAAAACGAGTGATTGTTCTAGTAAGACGAGATGTCGTTCATGTAATCAGCGACACCACTCATTGTTGCACTTCGATAAAAGTAGTCCGTTGTCAAGCCAAGCCCCTAACCTTGACACACTTACGTCGCAGGTGCAGGCTACGATAACTGCGCCTCCCACGATTCAGAATGAAATATCGTTGTGCACGACATCCATCGCGCGGGCGACGCGCACGCGCGGACGGCCCTCGCACATCTATAATGATCCGCGCGGGGCCAAGACGCAGTGTATGGCGTCCAAGAGGTACTGTTAGCGACAGCGCAAGTTATCGTTTATGATATAAATGGATCGCCGCACGTGGTACGTTGTCTACTCGATAGCGCATCTCAGAGCAATTTCATAACATTTGATTGTTTGAAACGCCTCGGATTGTGAAATAACTTTAAAAATACTGACTTAGTAGTCAAAGGAATCGGCGGGTCAGAAAAACATTGCAAGGGTTCCGTAGATGTTAAAATACATTCGCGTTTTGATAGGGATATTAATTTTAACATTTCTTCGCTTGTCGTGGAGCGTATCACGGACACATTGCCGAACGCTAATGTAGACGTAGCATCACTCACTCACCTCGAGTCATTGCCGCTAGCAGACGCGGAGTTTGCGAATCCGGCAGACATTGATCTTTTGATCGGAGCTTCAATATTTCCGCACTTGCTACTAACTAAAATAGTAAGTAGTGAGCGATATGATTTACCGCCCGCTATTGAGACGGTATTTGGGTAGGTGATTATGGGTACCGTACCTACGTTACATACTTCTCATTATATTACGTCTTGTTGTTGTTCTGTTCTTCAAGAAATCAAGGTGGGTGCTAAAACTGTGTGTAAGATAAAGGACTAATTAGCTATGCTATGCCATGCTACGCTATGCTATGCTATGCCATGCTATGCTATGCTACGCTATACTACGCTATGCTACACCATGCTATGCTATGCTATGCTATGCTACGCTATGCTACGCTATGCTATGCTATGCTATGCTACGCTATGCTATGCTAAGATACGCTACGCTACACTATACTATACTACACTTCCGCTTTGTATATGGATGACATTGCCTGCAGTGTCATACCCGCTCCGCTAGCAATTTCGCTTTGTGAAGAGCTCATTCAGCTTTTCAAGCGAGGCCAGTTTGATCTTGTCAAATGGACAAGCAACTCTAAGGAGGTTTTCGCACGCATACCAGAGTCTCAGTTTGAGAAGTCTGTACCGCATAAAGTTCTCGGTTTACGCTGGGACAAATCCTGTGATAGTTTTCGGTTTGACGTCTCACCGCCAGATGATAAGTGCACCAAACGCACTATGCTGTCCACAGTGGCTCGACTATGGGACATTATGGGTTATGTGGCTCCCACAATTTTGTACGCCAAGCTCTTGATCAAAGAGCTTTGGCTATCAAAGTGTGAGTGGGATGAAACACCCCGTGACCATATTGTCACCGCTTGGGGCCAGTTTTGTATTGAGCTTACCGCGCTCAATCAAATTTCTATTCCGCGTCATCTTGGGTTGGTAGATGGATGTACCATCAACTTAATAGGTTTCGCTGACGCCAGCGAGCGTGCTTACGGCGGAGTCGTATATCTGCGAGTTCGCATTGGTTCTAACTGCTCGGTGCAGTTAGTTTGTGCCAAGCTAAAGCTTGGCTATGTATTTTTACATGCTTAACAACGCGCGCTACGCATATTGAAGTTGCGACAGATTTAAGCACGGTGTCATTCCTTGCAGCCCTTAAACGATTTCTCTCACGGCGCGGCCCTATACAGTGTTTGTATACGGATAACGGCACTTATTTCGTGGGCGCAAGCTCTTATTTACGCAACCTCTCTAAGTTTCTCAGAGAAGAATATCGTACTCGTCTTCAGGAAGAACTTTCCATAGATCATATTGACTGGAAGTTTATTCCACCAGCATCACCACACTTCGGTGGATGTTGGGAAAGCATGGCCAAAGTAATTAAAACGCATCTCTTCAAAGTTAAAGGTCAACAGATCCTCTCTTACGAAGAGCTTTTAACTGTCCTTGCACAAGTCGAGGCGCTGATCAACTCGCGCCTGCTTACGGCATTGAGTAGTGACCCTGCAGAACCATCCGCGTTAAGCCCTGCACATTTTCTGAACACAGTGCCATTATCGTCTTTTCCGCCTCCTGAAGCAGACTTCAAGCTTGCTCCAGAGACATACTCTGCTGGATAAACTCGTGCAGTCGTTCTGGCGGTGCTGGCGTGCGGAATATCTACACCAGCTTCAGGCTAGATCCAAGTGGAATAGTCCTGCATCCTAGGGGATGCAGGACTATCCTATCCTATACCTTATTATATTTATCCTATACCTTCCTGTATAGGTACAGGAAGGTACGTTGGTCGTCCTAATACATGATAATGCTCCGCCGCTTTCATGGCCGTTAGCCATCGTAGAGAAACTGCATACTTCCAAGGACGGTACAACCCGCGTTGTTACCGTGAAAACCGTGAAGGGGAGCTACGTGCGCCCTGTTGTACGTCTCTGTCCGCTTCCAACTCAGTGAGATCTAGCCTGAAGTTAGATCTACCTCTTAGTTTAAGTATTTAGTTTGTAGTTTTCGCTATTATTGCGTTTGTAGTTTTCGCTAAAGTTAATTTAGATTAATTTTATTATCATATCGCTGTCTTAGCCTATTGATAGGTTATGCGGTAGTACACCCAACATAGCTAAGTTCAATTATATTTCTTTAAAGGCAACCCTTTAGGGCCGGGGGGATATGGTAGTGCCATCTACCTTTCCATCGGGAATGAATCACATCAACGTCAATCGTTCCACGCTTGCTCGTCCAATGCGAGTGATCCTATTGTCTCCTTCCCTCGCTCCCAAGGCACGCCTATTAACAGTCTAGAATAATCCGTGTCGCGACGAAGACAAATCGCACCGCCATATTTTTACCGCTCCCGCTTTATACCAAAAACTCAACAAACCGCCCGCGAGTGAAGTGATTGTGTAGTGGAGTGATTCAATGCAGCTTCAGGATTCTCGAAGACACCAGGAGGCTGCCATTTGCAAGGAAAGAGGACTGACGTACAAGGTAAGGCGTGTTCCCACACCCCGTCTATTCGTCTCCTATCCTTTCCATGAACCCATTATCATTCACTTCCTCATTTCCTAGTCGATAAGAACCCAAATCCTACAGTCCACAATATTAATAGTTTACCCAAATCGCTTAGGAACATTCGGTTCGCCGAAACAGACAACATTTAGAATGCATCACATTCTACTTTAGTACATATGTACGCGCACGTAATAATTAAACGCACTGTATAAATAAATAGCCATGGTTGCAAGTGCTTCTACGTCCATCTTTGTCTAAGCACCAATACAGAATGATCCGTCAGCCAACGTGTAAATAGAAATCTTGGCATCGTATCATGTTGGACCAACATGCATCATGCAGCATGAATCATGGTCATTTTGGAAAAATACTTTAGGGCATTTATTCGCAAATTTCTCAATTCCTTGTGTAAATGTGCAATATCTATTGCAAGGTAGTTAATGAATGAGATATTTTTTTCCGAAAACTGTGTTAACAATATTTTTAAAATTTTGTGTTGTTTTACATAAGATGCAGCGACAGTCTGTCGGTAGCGCAACGATTTACTTTCACTACGTATGCACTGTAAAGTGTTTATTTAACTAAAAATGTTCCTCCTTGATCTCAAGTCGGGAATAAACCGGTTGGATTCGATTTTCGTCTTGCAGCGTTTACACAAACGCGCAACAATTTGTTTAAAACTGTTACTGTGATGGACTAATCAGTTTATTTTGTGGTGTAGACATAGCAAAAAATCATAATAGATTTATTATACTGTGGCGGTTTTTATACATCGTTTTATAAAGCAATGAAATAGATCACAAGTATAAATTATTTCTATAAAAATTTGATAAGTATTATTTGGATATTGGGATATATATAGCTATACTATATATTGAGATGTTTTACTCTATTTGATAATGTCATTCTTAGTAACAGATCACAGGCACAGGGGGCACAGAACAATGGGGTCTGATTTACAAATATTGAATATACAGTAGTTTATGAACATAATATAATATAGCTTTGTTACTTATTGTTACAGATTTCTGTACTCCATAAAATATTTGGTAATATCATTTTTACTTTGGTCTTTATTTCCTAATAAAGGTTTATATCATGGACCCATTCACACCACCTACAAAAAGATGGTGTGAATGGGTCATCTTAAACCTACATAAAACTCCTGAATATAAGAATCAATTCCATTAAGAAAGTTTTCTTAAAACTTCAATATCTGATACTTCAGTCGCCGCAAAAAGGTAAGGCATCGGTAATCCTGTATTTATGTATTTATTGATTTATGTATTTATGTTTTTATGTATTGATGTATTTATGTACTTGCGTATCTATACATCTATCCTTACTTAATTTTATGACCACACCACTGTTTTTCTTTCTCTGATCTTTTCCAGTCCATCCCAAGGTTGCCTGGAAGAAATTGCTTTCAGCGATAAGGCCGCCTATTGTACATACATATATTGAATTGTATCATGTCTTGTAGCATTTGTATCGTATCTGGTGTACAATAAAGAATTTTCTATCTATCTATCTATCTAATCCTATGCCTGTCTTCATTACTAAGCATTAAGGCGATGACTCAACTTGATGAGCCCCTTTGTACCTCTCCCACTTCATCCCCAGTTTTATCCCTCAAACCCTTCGACGTCATTGTGAATGAACGTAATGTTGTTCTTAGCGATTGTTATTTTGTTAGCATGTAACCCTTTTATAGAGGTAACAGTAAAACCTGCTCAAGAAATGACTGATTGGGTGTCTATGTAGGTATACGATGTTTATATTGTTCGAAAGTGTACTATTACAAAAATAGCTTAAACAGAACGCAAATGGTAAAGAATGTGCTTAAAATAGTAGTTACATATTTCAACCCCATCCAGATTCCAGTAAAGCAAAAAAAGCGCTTACTTAACTCTAACGTGAATTTATTTAACGGAATCTTATCAATTTCCCCACTCATGTTTAGCCCTTGATGCGTGAACAGAAACTAGAAAACAGGATTACGTGGCTCAGTCGAGGCTCACACAACTTGTAATCGGCGTTCCTACTTCGCAAGTAAGGAGCCTGTATCACTAACATTCCAAACTTGGCCCATTCTCGCACAGCGATCAATTGAGCTACTGAATTTTTTATCAAACGAACCTCGCGGTCCTTTTGAATGGCCTCTACAATTTTTTTCAGAATTCGTGAAACAATAATTATAAGAAGTTTGCTGCAAAGGTTACTTTTATTACCGCTCCGTGAGTTCCGAATTGAATTTCTTGTGTTTGTTTTATTTTTAGCATAATTTGAACCTATAGGTGAAGTTTTGTCCTTGGTTCTAAGAATAATTTGGAAGTTTTGTACACTTTATTTTGTTGTTGCGTGAGTTCCCAGAATTAGGCCCTGTATCAACACGCGTACTACCTAATTCGATAATGTATATAATTCCGCGTATAGTTCTGCACGTGTAAGGTATGATTCGCGCCTCAGCTATCGGTTCGCGAGTGCTTCGCTGGCCTCGAGCCCTCGAGCACCCCTCTGAATAAAAAAATTTAAGCCAGATACATAATATTTCCCTTATTTATGATTTAAGTCTTTGTAGTTTGCATTTTTTTGGACAAACAGCCTATTTAGTTCAAAGTAATTTTATTTACCTTTAACTATATTTTTTCCGAGAAACGCACTTCTTTTCCTCAACTAAACATAGTTTCTTAGTAGTGACAAATACGAGTTGACTCAAAACAAAACCCAAGTAAAAGGCTAACAAATCCACCTGAACAAAGCCTGAAACAAACAAACATTTACCAGCACTCGATCCCCAAAAGAAACGACAAAATAAACTGGAGCAAGTCGCAGTGCAATAGCTTGCCTTACCTTTGTAGCAGCCCTGAATGCTACAATTATTTACTACGCCGTCGCGTGTCACCGCAAAAATACAAATAGTTTATTATGGTAATGGGTCTTTTTCAATTTGAATGCAAATAAAGTGAGCTAAGAAGCTAAGGCCTGCGAAGTATTTTGTGGACTTAACGATGTTATCGTTTTCTTCCTAGTGACCTACAAAGAAATTGTTCACTCGTACTTTGTTGAAAGGTTTTTCTTGTCATTAAAGATTTAGTGGCCGATTTGTTTTGAGGGCGAGTCTAAATTATTTATTGTAACTTGACTGACTTTATTTAACGAAGCTAGCGACAAAAGCTTTCAGTTTCTTATGAAATATTTTGATTGTGTATTTTAATTAACGTGTTTTTTTTTTCAGAACCTGTATTAGCCGAGAAAACGTTACTTATTTTAGTCTAAGTTCCGTAGAAGAGTGACCTTCACCGACAAGGTTATTGGATGAAAATAATTTTAATTCAAATTTTGCATGTGAAAAATATATCGCGAATGGGTTGGCAAAAAATATTCAGTCGAGACTAGGTAAAGTAAAAAAAAACTATCTTGCTTTTCATTTAACATTGCACATACTAGTAAAATTAATATATTTAGTACAAACCGTATGTATGTACCCTAAGGGCTCCCGCAAACTGGCAACCGGCGATTTTGCAACTGTATCGATGCTGCATCGTGTTTTAACGACTCGCTGCGTTCGGACGCGGCGACCGTAGTGTTGTAGTGTGTTGTTGGTGGTCGGTCAAGTCGACTATCGATAATTGGATTTATTTCTTCATTACTTTAAAACCATTTGAGCAATACAGATTGGTTGTGTAGGGGTATGTGATGATGATGTATGAAGAGATAAAACAAAGATTCCAAAGATTAAAATATATACTTTTACGGTGGTACCACTTAACAATATAAATAAACTACACAATTACGAACTAACTGTTTGCGTGAAGGGAGACGACTGCTGAGCTTCGCTTACACAATAGCGTGCCTTGTGTATAATTTGTAGCGTCAGCAGCCGCTACAGTAGCAACATACATAGTATATACTAGTATAAATAAATGATCATTGTTACAATGATGTTAAAACATGTACTGTTATTAATAGACTTATACTATCAAAAATTTGTAAGTTATCGATACTCTATATAATTTTTATGATCTAAAAAATCAATAGCATGGACAGTATTGCACTAATTTCTTCGTATTGTTGTATGAAATAATAGATGATACTCTCTGGAAATAACTTAATGTATGAAATAATAGATGATACTCTCTGGAAATAACTTAATGTATAAAATAATAAATGATACTCTTTGAAAATAACTTACGTAAATACGTAGTTGTGGGATGTAGGTAACAAATACTGACTTCAGCTCGGTTGATATTGCCATTAATATAAAGAAAGAGGTGGGTATTATAGTTTCATCATAATCTATGGTAAGGGCTGCTTCGTCAAAATCTAGTACAAAACTCTAGTATAGGTCGTGAATTGCCTTTAAAAACTTACTTCGGAAAATGACTTTCGTGTCTATTCTTTGATACCTATTTTTGATGATTCTTTGATACGATTCTACATATACCTTTTTAAGGTTATTTTGCAGACCAGCTTTTGCCCGCGACTTTGCCTGCGTTCAAAAGATTTTCTATGAAGGAGTAATAAGCATCTATCCATCGACACAAACTTTTGCATTTTAACAGTTTATTTATTAAACCATCAGTGGCAAACCACTAATACGACACATAAGAGAACTGATATTTGGTATTGTGGAGTTATTAATATTATCTCCTAAGATATTAATTTAATTCAAATTATATTATCATCATCAGCGTGCCTTAATCCATAGCTAGATTTCAAACAAAAGACCATGAGTTTATTTTTTTCCAATAGCAAATTGTTTTTCCAAAACAAACACAGTTTATCATATCGATAAAATGTGTTTGTTTGCATAAGAATAATTTCATATTTATTAACGTAGGATTTATCTTCATTTTATAATTATTAATTCTAAGTCAGCCAGTTTGCACCTGAGGATTTTTTATAAACACTATCATAATTTTATCGATATTTATCGACACAGGTTTTGTTTAAGCCAATCATTTGTCGAATTAACCCTTTAATAGCCAATCATTTGTCGAATTAATCCTTATTTTCATTCTGTAACCAAATGAACACATCAGGTGATAATTACCCCAAACAACTATTAAAAATTTGCAGTAAGTATGTACCTTTAAGCAGCGATCGCCTAGTGGAGAGACCGAGAAACTGCTACGAAATGGGTCCGGGTTCGAATCCACGGCGCGCACCAATGACTTTTCGGAGTTGTTTGCGTATTAAATTGTTAATTATCGCTTTCTAAACGGTGAAGGAAAACATCATAAGGAAACCTGCATGTCTGAGAGTTCTCCATAATGTTCTCGAAAGACATGTGAAGTCTGCCAATCCGCACTTGGCCAGCGTGTGAACTATGGCGTTACCCTTCTCATAATGGGAAGAGGCCCGTGCCTAGCAGTGGGAGAGTATAAAGGGCTGGTGATCATGATGATGTACCTTTACAAAAAAAAAATTTTGTGGTTTACATAATAAACCTTAGTAAATTATACGATTGTTTAAAGAAACATCCATCTCTATATATAAAATGCTTGCCTTACTGACCGACTGGCAGACAACGCCAACTAAAATTATTGGAAACAAAAAGCTGAAATTTAATATGTATATTACTTGTGGAACGTAGGATTGAACGGAGAAGGGATTTTCCCAAAATGCCCACGGTCTTCCAGTGTGCGGTGTATTCATTCGGACGCTGCATCTGGATGCTAAAAAGCGACCGAATCGCCGGTTGCCGATGCTAAAAGAAGCTAGTCTGCAGTGGCTCTAAAGGATACGTAAACATAGTGTTGGCAGGTATAAACACTTCGATAGTTAAATTGTTACTAGTTATATTAATAAATTAATTTCAGAGACAAACCTTATATAAAAATGAGCGCTACTTCTCTGTTACACGATGATATAGGGTTGTCTGCGAAAATCCTGCCAGGAAAGGCGGTTGGCAAGGTTTTTTAGCCTGGACAGGATGGTTTCTGCGAGCCCTATCGCAATATAATTTTTGTCATGCAAAATTTGATATAAAATACATACTTTTGATCTTATAACCAGATCAGTGAAGTTCGCTCTTCTATGAATCTGCCACTATATTACCTACTTAAATAGATTTTACTAAACATCACAAGTCTGAAGTAACCTTAAGTACAGCAGGACATTAAAGACTAGTGATATTTATAACTCGGGCAATAAAATATACAAGATGATCTAATATCTATTATGATACTTTCATTCAGTTTAAATGTAATCTAACTAAAACCAATATATCGCGACAGAATCCGTAATCCATAGTTGGATTTCAATGATACTTCAGTTTTAAACTTTTATTCAATTCATGTGAGAACTGCTAGTGTAGCACGATCACATGTACAATCTTGGTGCCCTGATTTAGTTTCTACTTTGTTATGTCCTCTTATTACAACAGTTTTGTAGATGCGATCAAACAAAAATATTTTAACACATACCTACATATTACGAAACGGATGAATTAAATTTGTATTTCCTGTGTAATTTGCAACCACATCTTTCTCAGTCTTTTCATCCATTAGTTTTTATTTATTTATTTTTTATTTTAAAACTTCATATACACAATGCGTATACAAGGTGGACTTAATGTCTTACGCATTTTCCGCCAGTCTACCTTAGGGTAGTGCAGAGATTAAAGGTAGGTGTATTTTACAATTAAATTGAGACTGATGTAGTTTTACTTATATATAATACAAAATACATAAATATATAATATACACAAATATATACTATACACAAATATATGCTTTACATAAATATACACTATACATAAATAAACATTATGCATACATATTTTATAATAATACGAAACAAATACCTTGATATGAACGAATGCTATGCTACTTCTGCTAACTTTTCCAATAGCAGTGCTTTAACTTTTGATTTAAAGCCATACCTGGTAATGGACGTCCTGACTTCGAGAGGGAGGCCATTCCAGAGAAGGATAGCTTGTATAGAAAAAGAAGAGTGAGTGAAATTGGTAGTATGAGGAGGACAAAAAAGGAGAAAATTATCAGATGAACGAAGGTTTCGGTCGTGAGTTGAACAAAGATACTGAAAATGCTCACTTAAGTACTTTGGAGTATTAGGGGACATAAGGATAGAATAGAGGGTTGTGAGGGCACGCAAACTGTGTCTTTGACGAATTGGAAGCCACTTCAACTGAGAACGAAAAGTAAACACATGGTCATAATTGCGAAGATTGAAAACGAATCGAATGCAGTTATTGAGAAGACGGTCAAGTTTGTTAAGAAGATCTGCATTCAGATCATAGTAACATACATCACCATAGTCGACCAAGGGAAAAATTAAAGCTTGCACAAGCAATGTCTTAGTCGTGGACGGCAGAAACTTCCTCAACCGATAGAGAGTGCGTAGGGTACTGGTAATTTTTTGGCTCACTTGCGTCACTTGAGATTGCCAATTAAGAGTGCTATCCATATATAATTCTAAGTTCTTGACAACTGGACACATTTCAATAGTAGTGTTATTATAACTAATGTAACGGGTTCTGGTAGTAAAACGCAGTACGAGGTTCTATGCGTTTATTTGCCGAGTATTGCCTCGCTTCCTATGCCGAGTATGACCGACCAACAACACGACACTCGCCTGAACACTAAGGGCTGCAGTCTCCCACGCTGTTCCCTCCGGTAGTGTGCAGGGCAGGTTGCTCGAAGGGCTGCGCGTAGCGGCAGATCCTCGCAGGCCGTTGGTTCAGCTGGCAGGCGTTGGCGGTCTGAGTGCGATGAGCAGGGCAGGCCAGACTCTTCGGCAGAGGTGACGCCGAAGGCGATGCAGCAGGTGTAGCGGTCTAGGTAGTGTAGCCCGGAGCTTAAGGTAAACCTGGAACCTGAAGGAAAGCAGCATTAGGAGAGCCACAGCCAATAGAGTCAGGCAGGCGGCGTCAGTTGGCCTCAGCTAGCAGGTAGAGAGATGGGCAGTACGCTAACGCAGTAAATGTAGTAACTTACCCACAGCTGGGACCAGGATACACGTATGAAGTAGTATAATTATAGATATAGCGGTATAGAATTTAGTAGCGGTAGTAGGTTAGTGTAGAGTAGCGGTGCCGGCCTCTCTGTCGGCCCCTTTATATACCGGGCCCTCTATCAGGCTGAGAGTCCGTTTATGACCATATTTGGTCAGGCTTTGCGAGTGCGGACGATGGCTTTCTCTGATTGGCCGAGCGTATGGGCGGTACTGTGACGCAACGCGGTAAGTACCGGACATACGTTACAATACCGCCCGCCTTAGGAGAGGATTTTACGTGGCTAACAAGGAAAATCCGACTAGCTGCGTTAGGTCTATGAGTCCGCTACTGTTCAAGCTAAGACGGCATATGGAGAGAAGGAAGGGAAAGTCTTCTACGGTTTGTAACAAATAGTTAGGCACCATAGTGTATAAGTTTTAGGTCCTTAATGTGCCAAAACCCAATAGAATTTCCAGACGCGTCCGACAACTCGTAAACGAGAGGCGACTTTTTATTTATCACTAAGAACTATCTATTGTGTGTCACTGTGCACTTCACAAATTTAGGCGCTAGTTTCTTACAGAAGGACTTATCCTTGTCGCTCTGATAAAACGTCCGTTTCCACACAGTGTCTCCCACATTAAACTCAGCTGGTTTACGGCGTAAATTATACGTTTGGGAATTCCTAGCATGAGCTTGAATGAGGAGTGCCTGAACTTTGTCAAATATGCCTGATAAGTGACCTATGTTTTCTGCGTAATCGTCCCTAGGTATGTATACTATATCACCAGCGTCCGTGTCGACATAGTGTGAGCCGCATGGAACTAGTTCACGTCCATAGACTAAAAAAAAATAAGTTTAAAACTATAACCCGACTACGAAAAAAGGGGTCAAAAACGTCGAAACAAGAAAATAGCTCAGAGCCGTGGTCGCACCAATTGTATACTTAAGGTGGGTGCCATGTGATGTGCACTTGTATATAAAATAGGTGCGACCACGGCTCTGAGCTATTTTGTTGTTTCGACTTTTTTGACCCCTTTTTTCGTAGTCGGGTTATAGTTTTAAACTTATTTTTTATTTAATCCTTTTCCGTATTCCGATGGGGCATATAAACTAACCGTCCAACATTTACATCGTCACATTTAAAGAAAGAAAAATAGGGAACTCAAAACGTTTGAACCACACGAATTGTAAGAACAAACGCGTTTTAAACTTATATCTTGACTTAAACAGTATACTATATGTACATATTTGTAATGTGCTCACCAATGCCTTTCTTTTGATATCAAATACGTTATGATTATCTCAGTTTAATTTTTTTCAGGTTGAAATCTGATGTATAAATTGCGTAATATAAAATTTTGATAAAATTTATATAGCCTATGTCATCCGGGCCATTTTTATGATTCTATTGACACCCTATTTGTTAAAATCTGCTTAGTAGTTTAGGCGCTACGGTGGAACATACAAACATATATACATAGACTGCCAAAAACATTACCCTTCCTTTTGGCTTCGCCGTAGTCGGGTAAAAACTAGGTGTATAGCCCGTGACTTCATTAACTGCAGTATTTAATGCAAACTGCACCTTAGGTACGAGAGTGTCCCATAATCTCTGGTCATTTCCTACAAACGCCGCTAAGGTAGAACCAATGGTTTTATTATAGCGTTCGACCGTATTGACATGTGGGGAATATTTAGGAGTAAAATGAAGATTAGGGATTTTGTACTTGCGCAACATAGCTTTTAAAGTAGCACTGTTTACCATTGTCCAATATAATTGTAGATGGTATACCATGAACTAAAAATATTTTTTCTTCCAAAGTATTAGTAGTGTGTGTTTTCGGGCGAGATGTAATGTCAAGTGTTCTGATAGACCATTGACTGCCTAATATAATTGCTTGACACTTGCTTGGGTTAACAGATAGGCCAAATTTTTCGAACCAAGTTTGTAAGGCGGCTAGGTCTCTGTTAACCATGTCTATTGCTACCGAAACGTCATCGATTGTAGCCTGAGAGTATATCTGCAAGTCATCGGCGTAAAGATGATAAGTGCATTGAAGATTAGGTGTTAAGAGATTGATAAACATAGAAAATAAAAGAGGAGAAAGAATACCGCCTTGAGGATCGCCAGAGCTATTGTCACACCACTCCGATGACATCTAGGCGGACCGACTGCTGACGGCCTCGAAGATAACTTGGGAACCAATCCCGAGCATCGAATGAGATCTTGAGATGGGAAAGAAGGGATAAAAGCACATCGTGACTGACGGTATTAAAGGCATTAGAGAAATCGATCAAAGCCAACACCGTGACTTTGGTGTTCTCCATAGTTTTATTACATGAACAAAAATTGTACATGTATGTCGTAAAATATTGGCGGTTTGACCTCAGCCGCTGAGTGTTTTATTGCCCTCTCGACTTTTGAATTACTATTGTTCACAACAGCTATTCTGTACGCCTGTATAGGGTGCCTACCCTCAAAGGCCAAAACAAAAGTTTTAATAATGTCACTATTTAGTAAATTAGACCGCAAGGATTGGTATTAAGCGTCTCGTCTCACTAGCGTTGCTAAGCAGAGCTCGAATCGTGTACGTGTAACATAATACTAAACTAGCACGAACATCTTGATTGCGTCCGGCAACATTATACTAGTTACCTAAATGAATACCTACTTGCTAATATTATCATTATCAAAAAGGTACAAAAATCATACTAGAATACAAAAAAATATATTATACGTCTTAAAAATAAATAATATGCTCAGTTTGTTGCTTTCTTTCTTTCTATAGAATAGTATATTTATAAAGTACTACGCAGGTGCCATTGAAGAACAGTTTTATTGCCTATTCTTTCTAATGGTTCTACGTTCTATCCTTGTATTGCGAGCATGACACTGAATATAAATATAGAATAATTAAGTAATCAATATGTTAACTCTACGTTTCTAAGCGTTGCATTGTAACCTGAGTGATTAAATGCTTTTAAATTTGATTTGAATAAGATTTAGCCAATCAACGTTTCAATTACTCTTTTATCGAAAATATAGCACTGCGTTCAGTAGGCATCTACTCAAATGAGCATACTCGACAAACTCTAGTGGGATCGAGTCCTAAAACCAAACGATGTGCTTCAAGCAATCTAATTAACAATTTAATTATCGCAAATACTCAGCATTTATTTAAATATCTCTTTTCAATGTATTTGGTGCTCATGCCGCCATTTTGGCGTCTATTTATAGAATTCGAATTGAAATGTAAGCGAATGAATTGTAGATATATTGTACGTTTAGTTATACGAAAGTAAACATTTATTGAAGCAATATTTCGTCAGTCTGCTTATTAAACCCACGCTGTGTGATGTGAACTTATTTGCATACTCTGCAATTTATTAAGATTTTTGAGTAAGATATATTTTTTTAAAGCACATCTTTTTCCAAACTAAGCAGTCGTGTTGTGTAGTGGGGACTACACGACACGACACATACACATTCTTTTTTTCTTTTTTTTTTGTAAATATATACATACTATAGGCACATTGAAATACCCATACCAAGAAAAACATGATGTTCACGCACGGAGATGTTGGACTTAGGAGTGCGGGAATCGAAGCCGCGGCCTGCGGCGATGCAGTCGATTAAACTTCTGCCAGACTATAAGCTCGTCTATTAACACCCACCCATCCACCATTTAGGTAAAAAATGGCATCATTGACAAAACTTAAAGTTAAATATGTTTTTGTAGCTCTTGACCGCATTTTAATCACACTTTTAAATTCTTTCTCATCGGATGACTACGTCATAAAACGAACCTACGGTGAAAATTTAAAGTTTCTAGCTTCAAAATTCTTTATTCACTTAACCTTCTCAGCGAATTTCACAGTTAGCTGAAAAGGTTCAATAGTTTAATTATATTAGCCTTACAATTATTGGGACAACTGGTTTTATATACTCAATATACCTACTTAATAAGTCTAATAATAAATAAATAAAATAAAATAATCTTTATTTCGGATAAGTAACATCCATATGGGTTAGTAAACAAAAAGATTACTTATAACTTTGTTAGTAAAAAAACTTAATATCTATCAACTTATTTGGAGACCAGGTTGTTGTTCAGAATGCATCTTTGAACAACATCATGATATTCAAAGTATTTACAGGATGGTGGGAAACTACTAAACAACTCTGCTTACCGCAAAATTAAATCTCTTATCAGCGACGTCAATAAACCAGAACAAGTCAAACAACAGAGACTAAGTGTAAAACAATTTATCAGCTCTTAGTAATTCGGTTATAAAGTTCCTTCGGGTACCGTACGTTTTCAATCAAGTTAGACTAATTCAAATCAAAGTAAAAGTAGTTTAGCAACAAGTCTAAATTCCTAGTCGTGACTTTAAGCTTGGCAAAGAGCGATGCGACTTGAAACGGGCGCTGTTCATGCCGCGTTCTACTAAGTGGTTGACATCTTGTGTTTATGCGAAATTCTGATAAATAAAATATAGATATACGACGCCTTATTCTACGAGTGTCACCAACATTCGGATGTCCTCGAGGAAAAACGAACGCTCAAACCCCATGTTCAATTTCTAGTTGATCCTCATATTTTCAGAGTTAAATAATATAAGAAGAAATAAGGCCCTCTAGAAGACGTTAGGGTCGAGCTGCGGTTTCGGTTCAAAGCGGGGATAAAGGCCTCTTTGGAAGCGTAAGTACTTCTTCTTATTTGATTCTACTTATTTGATTCCAGATGCCACTGGGTCCAGTTTGCGACGGAAAAGATTCTTACTTCACGACTAATGCGCCAGGTTAACAACCTATTCCCATCTGGGCGGTTTCTATGTGTATAAATAAAATGTATTTCTATCGCAGTATTCGACTATAAAAACACAATACATAATAGTGGGCCTGGCACTATGCTTATTTGTTGAGTAAGAAATAATTATATGTAGAAATAAATGTACAGGTAGTAGAGCCTTGCTTATTTTAGCATGAATGGGCCGGCTCGACCGGGGAAGTACTACCCTCTCACAGAAAATATACGTACAGTAACAGTACCTAAACCGGAGGCTCCATCCCCTATTTCTTCCCCCTTATTCCACTCCTCCTCCTATCCTTTTCCCAACCCCAAGGGGCAGCAACGCACTTGTGACTCCTGTGGTGTTGCTTGTGTCCATGAGCGACGGTAATTGCTTACCATCAGGCGATCCGTCTTGTCATTTGCTGCCTATTACTAAAAAAAAAGACAGCGGTAGGTACAGTTTCACACACATACAGTTTACAGAACCCTGTTTACATCTTAGTCATAGCAAAATCCTCCTTCTATTGCCGAAATTTCATGGTTCTATAATATTGTATATTATAATTGGTCTGTTTGTTTAATCTGACATCACTGTAAAGAAAGTCTTTCTTTCAAGAAAAAATAATCATGACAGTTATAAAAACAACATTTTGGAATTGTGTTAAAACCTCCTTCATAAACCTATCAAAAATACTCCGTAGCAACATAATATATATTAGAGTCTAAGGTAGCAATATCAGGCTACGTTCATTTCTCATTTAAACAGAAGTTTAGAAACTGATATTATATTACAAAACTTTGATGGAATAAACCTCTGAATTTACTGATTTAAAACGGACAATTCAAATTCTCAATATTACAGAGAAACAAAACCGCAAACCACTGGAATATTTATTGATTTTAAAATACGCGTTCGCCGACCAACGATACGAAATTGAACAACTCGGTTTAAAACTTTCACTATTGTTTTTTTTTTTATGTTAATAGGCGGCAAACGAGCAGACGGATTGCCTGATGGTAAGCAATTACCGCCGCCCATGGACACAAGCAACACTACAAGAGTCACATGTGCGTTGTCGCCCCTTGGGGTTGGGAAAAGGGATAGGATGAGGAGTGGAATGAGGGAGAAGGAATAGATGGTTTAAAACTTTCACTATTTTTTTTTGTTATGTTAATAGGCGGCAAACGAGCAGACGGATTGCCTGATGGTAAGCAATTACCGCCGCCCATGGACACAAGCAACACCACAGGAGTCACAAGTGCGTTGCCGCCCCTTGGGGTTGGGAAAAGGGATAGGATGAGGAGTGGGATGAAGGAGAAGGAATAGATGGTTTAAAACTTTCACTATTTTTTTTTATGTTAATAGGCGGCAAACGAGCAGACGGATTGCCTGATGGTAAGCAATTACCGCCGCCCATGGACACAAGCTACACCACAGGAGTCACAATTGCGTTGCCGCCCCTTGGGGTTGGGAAAAGGGATAGGAATAGGATAGGGCCTCCGGCACTCTCACTCACCGAACGAAACGCAACAGTTTAGGTACTGCTACTTTACGTCGATTTTCTGTGAGAGGGTAGTACTTCCCCGGTCGAGCCGGCCCATTCATGCTGAAGTCAGCAAGGCTCTACTACCTTCAAATTTCACGCATCGGTGTCCACAATGCACTTTGTTCTGAATCAAATAAAAAAATATTTAATTCATACTGATGCTCTATACTCGTATATCACGAATTAAACGATATGCCGTGATTTAATCATTGAAGTAATTTTGTAGCTTCAATGTTATAAATGGTTTCCACCTTGCATTAAAATTGCATTGATTCTACGAAGCTGCGTCTCAGTGGCAAGTATTACGTAAAATGTTGGCTCTTTAATGAATTCATCTTTACATCTCTCATTTCCATGTAATAAAAATTTCATGAAATAGTATTTATGTACATACTGGCAGCCTATCGCTGCCAGTATGTACATAAAGTGCCTAGTGGAGATACCAACAGGCTGCCATGCAGAGGGTATCGGGTTCGAATCCACGGCATGCACCACTGACTTTTCGGAGTTATATGCGTATTGAATTGTTAATTATCGCTTCCTCTTACCTTCTGCATAGCAGTCTGTTGGTATCTCCATTCGGAAATAGCTGCTTTAAATCATTTCAAATTAAACTACTCTAACTAAACCGAATAAGTGTTTCTTAGCCATTAATTTAACTGACCCATTGAAAGCTCAAACGTTTATCAAGCAAAATGCACGTAGCTTCACCCAATACATAATAATGTCATAACAAACACGCCTCACAATAATAACGCTGCAAATGAGAATTAAGTTATATGTCATGAGCGGCCGCTGGCTGGACAGGCCATAAATTAAGACGGTGCCACCTAATTATGTCAAAGCATAGCCTTTGGAATTGCCGGGCAACGAGGAAATGGTTACAATTCATTCAAAATTGCTCATATATGTTTTTTTATGTATTTTTGTAATAAATAGTTATCTGGTACAGTTTCGCTTGAGTGGGATCATAGATCACAAAATTCTATTTAATCGAAAAAGAACTAGGATCAGATCTACATCTGTGATCATAATAAAATTATTGATATACTACAGCTTTTTTTTCTCAAAAAACAATGTTTATATGTATGTTTTTACAAGAAAGAAAAATATGTATATATCGGCGCAAAATAGTTTCATTATTGATTAAATTAATTATTTGAATTAGTAATTGCAATTACTATAATAATGTTAAACGTTAATAACTGTCAAACATCAATTTATTGTAATCTAGACATGTAAAAACACTTTTGTATAATGGCGGTAGTTAAATGTCAAACGTACTATAAATACGAGAGCCCGCCGGTTCACAGTTCAGTGTTGATCGAGCTGCCGGATCGTGCGGACCTCTCCAAAGCGACGAATAAATTGGTGAGAAATTCTAATTACTGTTGTGCTGATTTTGAAAATGGACAATGAAAATGTGTGTGAAAATAGTGACGTCAGCTACGCTGACGTCACACTTTTTAAAAAGCTTCCTGCAGCTGTTGTTCCGTCATCAGAAGTGGGATTGGGAGGCATCCCAATCCAAGACGCTTCCTCATCAGCTCAGGCGCCACCTGAACACCAAGAACCAGCTATGGAACAGCCAGAACCAGTGCCCGCCACCAGCTTATCATGGGGCACTGCTACAACACTTCAGCCACAGCAAGTCAATGCTGTGCCATGGCAGAATACCACATTGCCAACGACAGCGACGTGCTTGCCGGCGATACCACCGCAATTCTACATGCAAATGATGGAGATGATGCAGAGGATGTCGGAAAGATTGTGCGTTCCATCAGCGGAATCACGGATCAAGATAAAAGACGTCTACCTGCCATCTTTCGACCCTGACACCAACGTTGGAGTACGAGAATGGTGCCAGCATATTGACAAGGCAGTTGAGACATACAAGTTTACGGATTTTGACATCCGTATGAAAGTATGCAGCTTGCTGAAGGGACGAGCCAAAATGTGGGTTGACGACTGGCTGGTAACAACATCTACATGGTCCGAACTACGCAGGAATCTCATCACGACATATGAACCGGAAAATCGGTACTCTCGCGATATTATCCGATTCAGAGAACACATTTACGATTCATCGAAGGATATTGCCGAATTTTTATCAAAAGCCTGGGTTCTCTGGAGGAGAATTACTAAAGACCACTTGGACGATGCGCATGCTGTTGAAGCTGTAATCGGGTGTATCAACGACGAACGTCTCCGCATTGAATTATTAAATGCAAGAGCTACTACGGTACCCGAATTATTGATCTCGATTGATTCATCTATACGTAAGAAACGCCCACATGCAAATGCATACTCAACAACGGCTAGCAAGCGCCCACGTGTTGATACGACCAACACACCACAAAGTTGCCGCATATGTAAGAAAACCAACCATACTACTGAAGATTGCAAATTCAAACGTTCAGAGTCAAAATCAGAGACTGAAAACAAAGAATTAAAACCATCATCAAGTGTACCTACCTGCACCTATTGCAAGAAACCAGGGCATACGTTTGATACATGTTTCAAACGAGAACGTTCATTGGCAAACGTGAACCATGTGAGTGGAATGAGACTAGCACCTATCACAATCCAAATTGGTACGAAGACTATGGAAGCTATATTTGACAGTGAAGCAGAATGCTCGCTCCTCCGGGAATCCATTGCTGCGGGATTACCGGGAAAAAGAGGCTCAACCGCTATTTTTATGAAAGGAATTGGACAATTTCCCGTACTATCTTTAACCACACTGACAACTGTTTGTGTTATAGATGCCATAAGCATAGAACTGCAGTTTCACATATTACCAGACTATGAAATGTCAACTGACATTTTAGTCGGTATGAACCTCATCCATGATACTAATCTTAGTATGGTAATTACATCAAATGGTACGAGACTAGTTCGTCAGCAATCAATATGCCACTTAAGTGTCCACAATCTGTATACTTATCTGACTAATGAAGACAAGATTTCACAACTGCAGGGACTACTGAACAAATATGAACACTTATTCAAACGTGGATATCCGAAGACTCGTGTGAATACCGGTGAATTGGAAATCAGACTTAAGAACACTGATAAATACGTGGAGAGAAGGCCATATCGTCTCAGTCCCTCTGAACGAGAGAAGGTTCGTGATATCATCAAAGAATTACTTGAGCACAAAATCATACGTGAAAGTAAGTCACCTTATTCGAGCCCCATCATACTGGTAAAGAAGAAGAATGGTAATGATCGTCTCTGCGTTGATTTTCGTGAACTCAACTCAAATACTTTGCGTGATCATTACCCACTGCCGTTGATTTCTGATCAGATCGATCAATTGGCAAATGGCCACTTCTTCACAAGCTTAGACATGGCAGCAGGATTTCATCAAATACCGATCGCTGAACCTTCGATTGAGAAGACTGCCTTCGTCACACCTGATGGTCTTTATGAATATTTAACCATGCCGTTTGGTTTAAGCAATGCCTGCTCTGTTTACCAGCGTTGCATCAATAGGGCGTTGTCCTCACTGCTGGGAACAGCTGCTCAAGTCTACGTTGATGACGTATTGAGTAAATGCACTCATTTCACCGAAGGACTATCTTACTTAGAGCGTATCCTTCTGGCTTTGCAAGAAGCAAGGTTTTCAATCAACGCTGACAAATGCAGTTTCTTTAAAAGATCTATTGAGTATTTGGGCAACGTTATCGCGGATGGCAAAGTCAAACCAAGTCCAAGGAAGGTAGAAGCTCTTTTCAAAGCACCTGTGCCAAAAACTGTTAAACAAGTGAGGCAGTTTAACGGCCTAGCAAGTTATTTTAGGAAATATATTCCTAACTTCTCTCGTATTATGGTACCTTTATATGAATTAACAAAGCAAGGTGCTAAATGGACATAGGACGACAGACACAAAAAAGCCCGTCTTACAGTGATTGAATGTTTAACATCAGCTCCAGCATTGACTTTGTTTCAAGAAGGAGCACCCATACAGCTATACACTGATGCAAGCAGTCTCGGATTTGGTGCAGTACTAGTCCAGATTATCGACGGTCGTCAACATGCAGTTGCCTTTATGAGCATGAGAACCACTGACACTGAAAGTCGATATCATTCATACGAACTGGAAACTTTGGCAGTGGTTCGTGCTGTGAAGTATTTTCGTCAGTACCTTTACGGACGTAAATTTACAGTAATAACCGATTGTAACTCATTAAAGGCTTCCAAGAGTAAGAAAGACTTGCTGCCAAGGATTCATCGTTGGTGGGCCTTTCTACAAAACTATGAATTTGACGTGGAATATCGCAAGGGTGAACGATTACAGCATGCTGATTTCTTTAGTAGGAATCCTCAGGAATTTGCCGTCAACATCATGACTAAGGACTTTGACTGGCTTAAAGTTGAACAGCGAAGAGACGAAGAACTGCGAAGCGTAATGGATCGGTTGAGAGGCAATGAACCGGTGGAAGGTTACTCTTTACAAAATGATGTTCTGAAAAGAAAAGTACAAGATCCTGTCTGCGGTGAGAAAGTCTGTACAGTCGTGCCCAAGTCATTCCAATGGAGCATCATTAACTCCTATCACACCATGCTTAAGCATCCGGGTTGGGAAAAGACCCTGCAGAAAATTAAGGAGACCTATTGGTTTAACAAAATGAGTTCGTTAGTACGGAGATTTGTTGAAAACTGCGTGATATGTCGCACTGCCAAAGGTACTTCAGGCTCCATTCAAGCACAACTTCACCCAATACAAAAACCAACCGCTGCTTTCCAAGTCATCCATTTGGATATTACAGGCAAACTAGGAACTCAAAATGAGCAGCAGTATGTCATCGTTACTATCGACGCCTTCTCCAAATACGTGTTGTTCTATTATGCCACTAACAAAAGTCCACATAGCACATTGGCTGCCCTGAAACGCACAGTACATTTGTTTGGAACACCGGTACAGGTTATAGTCGACGGTGGCAGAGAGTTTTTGGGTGAATTTTCAGAACTACTGCGAAAACGTTGGAATCAATATTCATGCTATAGCGCCAGGAGTCAGCCGAGCAAACGGTCAGGTGGAACGCATTGTGGCAACTCTCAAGAATGCCCTGATAATGATCAAGAACTACGAGACTGAGCCGTGGCACACCACTCTTGAGGAACTCCAATTAGCCATGAACTGTACAACCCACCGTGTAACGGGAGTAGCTCCGCTTACACTCATAACCAGGCGACAGCATTGTGTGCCACCAGGGCTTCTGAACCTAGTGGACATAGATACACAAACCGTTGACATCGAAGCAATAACTCAACACGCTTATCAAAGAATGTCACAGAATGCTGAGAAAGACAGACAACGCTTTAACCTACATAAAGCCAAAATTCGCCACTTTCAAAGAGGTGACTATGTTCTTATTAAAAATAATCCTCGTAACCAAACTTCACTGGACCTTAACTTCAGTAAACCTTTTGAGGTTTGCAGAGTATTAGAAAACGACCGTTACCTTGTAAAAAGGGTGGTCGGCAGAGGGCGGCCACGAAAGGTCGCTCATGATCAGCTTCGCCGAGCTTCACAACCGGGCGATCAGGAAACCGTATCGGCGGCGCGGCATCAAGACGATGCCACAACACAACCCGAAATTGAGGTTAATTTTAGATACCACACCCAAAAGAACTTTTTTATTGTTACAGGTAACTTTTAACAAGCAATCTGGTGCAGAGCGCCTACGAGAATCTACGAGACTCTTCGGATTCTACGAGATGCTCCGAGAACCTACGAGATTCTTCGAGACGCTTCGAGAATCTACAAGACCTCCATATACTTACAACTAGCAGGCTGGTGCAGAGCGCGCACCGCCTGTCAGAATGGCCGTATCGGCGCAAAATAGTTTAATTATTGATTAAATTAATTATTTGAATTAGTAATTGCAATTACTATAATAATGTTAAACGTTAATAACTGTCAAACATCAATTTATTGTAATCTAGACATGTAAAAACACTTTTGTATAATGGCGGTAGTTAAATGTCAAACGTACTATAAATACGAGAGCCCGCCGGTTCACAGTTCAGTGTTGATCGAGCTGCCGGATCGTGCGGACCTCTCCAAAGCGACGAATAAATTGGTGAGAAATTCTAATTACTGTTGTGCTGATTTTGAAAATGGACAATGAAAATGTGTGTGAAAAAAGAGACGTCAGCTATGCTGACGTCACACTTTTTAAAAAGCTTCCTGCAGCTGTTGTTCCGTCATATACATACATATAATTATGTAGGTATGTTTGGCTGGTACTCATAGTACAAACTCTGCTTAGTTTGGAACTAGATGGTGTTGTGAGTATATGGTATAATAAAATAAAATTCTATATCCATATAAACTTGCCTGTTGCATGAAAGAGAACGCAGAATTGCTTGGCCTTCACCGACCTACAATTCTATCACACCTTTTAGTGTGAGTTTTCTTGTTTTTTTTTTTTCTTAAACCAAGTGTGGCTAATTCAAATGTCAGAGTTTGGAGGCATTCGACATAAAATAGATTAATAATATATTTTTGTAAACCTAAATCTTTAAAATCTAAAGCTAATATTTCAATAAAGTACCTCGATGATCCAATTGGAAACTAAACCACACGACAAAAACTGCTGAGACATCAAAGAAACCAAAGCGTATCAAAAATATTTACGTCAAAACTTTTATTCTGCTGGAAATTATCAAAAAGGGTTTAATCAGTGTGGTTACAATAGGCACAAATAAAACTACAAAGTACAAAGCGTCGGGTTTTCGATAAAAAAAACCTCTAGGTAAACGCACAAAGGTCCCTGAAAGGGATTTATGTTTCCAACTTAAAACAAGCTCGCTCCTGAATAGTTGTTTACATCTGAAAGGGTCCCGCTCTTAGATTGGTGTGATTTGGATAAGGAGGTAATAATTTTTTATATTACTTAATACTGTTAGACTTTGCCGGCGGCCCTTTACGCGTAAATTATTCTCCTAAATCTCCCTCAGGAAACTACACTATCTATTGAGAATGACCCTATAAGAACACGTTTGGTAGTTTTGGAATTTATCGCATTCATCGGGAGACTTTATTTTATAGTTGTGTAGGGCATTTATGGATTTACAACATACTAAACTAAAAGATTAGCTTCCGGCCAGTTACATCAATGATCTGAAAAAGTGACTGGGTTACACTAGATGCGAAGAACAGGAGACTGAGTTTAGACTCAGTCTTAGCGAACATAAAGCGAATTAAATCAGTTCACTGTAAGTTTGTATAAATTGCACAAGATCCAATCTCTTACCCAAATCGTGTCTAAATTGTCAGTAGAACGGCTTAAAGTCTTGAAACCTGCCGACATTTATAAATGAACAAACTCACTGACTGATTGATCGACGTATCAAAAAACGGTGTCTAGAAGCTAGAAATCTTTCACACAAGTTTTTTGGGTACTCACCGAAAAGGGTTGCCCCAAAATTCCACCCACATTAGAGGTTCAAAGTTTCGTATAAAAGAAAAAGCCTTTACAGGCTTTTTCGGGAAGTTGACAAAAACGTTTTCTTGCATTTCTAAGTAGTTGACATGAATTAAATTTATAGCAACGAATTCATAGTATTATAAATATTGAAGCAATAATCTCTCACACCCGAAATAATAATATGCAAGATAATCTTGTACTGATGATTATACATTATACATGTTACTCTATCATCCATACACAGTCGAGCAGATTTATAGAATATTTAAACACGCATTAACATACTGATTGTCATCTCATCCGAAAGAAATCCACTCCTAGACAAAGGCCTCCGTCAAAACTCAACACACAGACCGATCTTGATCTATTTCTCTTATTTCAACTGCTTCTCAAGATCCATCAATCTTTTATTCTAGCTATGCGCTCTATCCATTGGTATCTCATATTTTTTGTCAGGATAATAGGCTATCTGATCGAATGTCGGCAAAATCCCCAGGCACAGCTCTTCCGAATTCCTTGATTCCAAATAAAGGTTGGTTAAAAGATAAATATATCACACATTCGCTTTTTATAGCCACTAATAATATATAAGTTTTCAAAACATTATTGCTGTAATTAAATATGTTAACGGAACATCTAAATTGGCTTTTCATTTTTATGCGTTGTTAGAATCGAAAACACAATTTTGCCAAGTTGTTATTACGAATAGCGCTCATTTGAATTTATATGTGGAGCTGTAATTTCTCTTTATAACTGTAATTGTGATTTGTGTGGAGTAAATAATGTGTTATTATGGTAATCATAACAGCAAACAATAAAGAATACGGTATAGAGCATTTTATGGTTATGATTTTATTTGCTGACGATTATTTGTGCTGAGAACTTCATGGTTATTGAAATTAATTTACGCATTTAATAATAATTGTTCATTTCACAAAACACACGTAACATAAAAAATATCACAATTTTCTTGCATACTGTTTAATAGAAGTAGTAAATTATTAGAGTAAATACTATTTGTGTTTCGTAGAGCCAAAAATTGGGCTTAAAAGCGTGCCATTGGAGGGGCCTTTATCTAGCAGTGGACCATGGCAGGTTGATGATTATGATATTATTTGAGTATTCATTTACTTGAAGGCGCTAATCTCAAGAACAAGCTATAAAATAATAATGTAATTCATAAGTAAATCATCGCCTACTATGTAGTATCAGATTATTATTTAAAAAACATTGATTTTGTACCTTGTAGGCGAAACCTTTTTATGTGTACGTTCAGAAGGTTTATTCCCATCCAGTAACACCCTAAAGTGTAACACTGTTACTCGTTGGGAATTTTTTTCCCAACCAGTAACACATGTTACTCGTTGGGACATGTTTTTTCCCAACGAGTAACACCCTAAGTACATGTGTTACTGGATGGGAATAAAAAGTTGCATCGAGTAACAGATGTTACTTGTTGGGAAAACGCGCGGGTAAAGTATCCCAACGAGTAACAGTGCTACTCGTTGGCAAAAGACGCGGGTAAATCATCCCATTATGTAATAAATACCTTCAGTTGTTTTTGCATACTATTTAATTATAATTATGTTTCAGTCTAATTAGTATTAATATGATTATACTACATAATCAAAGTTTTGTAAGTATATGATACATTTTAAGATGTACCAAGACTACAAAACATCTAAAGAGATTTGTTTTGTTTGCTTGTTATTACTGGGCCTGCACAATATTGTAAGATGATTAAATGTCTGCAGCTTTAAGAATAATTAAATCTGCTAGCAATATCACCATGAATGTCGGAACAGGTATCCATCATCTTATTTAAAATCTATACCCTATGTATGAATAATAGTTGTTTCGTGTCTGAAAAGGTCCAAAAATAAAGAAAAGACATTTAAACATTTAGTAACAGATTTAATAAAATTTAGAAAAACGTCATAGCTCTAACACATACCTATATCCTCCTGAGGCCTGACGGGTCATATATGGTACGTCTAAAAAATAAAATACTGTGCGATTTGTGCAAAAGGTTAAAATAACTGTACGTGAAAAGAGACGTTATGTTGGCAATTTGAAAATCTAACATTTCCAAAAAAAATTTTTTTTCTTTATATTTCCTAGCCTCAACACTGTATTGCTGTCATGAGCCAAAATTTTCAAAAAAATATTCGTTAAATAGTTACCCCAGGACTCAGGAGGATATAATAAAATACTTAAGTAATAAAATCACAGGCACATTAGTAAATCACTTGTTAAAATACAATTACAATTGGAATTATGTATAATCAGTCGTATGTATGTATATTGTTAAAATATTTTCATGTGTGAAAACAAAACAGATATACCTATACACATATTAAACAGACTAGTAATTCAACTATCACAGAATATCACAATTAAATCAATGTTGATAAAATTCGGTACAAAGTTTTTGATAGATATCTAGTGGAACTAAAACTATCACAATCAAAATTATGTAACCAACATAAAACATAAACAGAGTAACTATCTACGATCATTATTGCCAACGAATGTATGTTGTGTGCCTAACTTGTGATTAATTTGCTAGTCCACATATATGTTGAACGTTACATACATTGTATGCATCACAACTTACTCATGAGTAAAAGTATAAAATATCGATTAACTAATAAAATTAAAGTATAGCAAATACGTAAAATACACTAAGTAATTTACACGTATATGTGGACTAGCAAATTAATCACAAGTTAGGCACACAACATACATTCGTTGGCAATAATGATCGTCGATAGTTACTCTGTTTATGTTTTATGTTGGTTACATAATTTTGATTGTGATAGTTTTAGTTCCACTAGATATCTATCAAAAACTTTGTACCGAATTTTATCAACATTGATTTAATTGTGATATTCTGTGATAGTTGAATTACTAGTCTGTTTAATATGTGTATAGGTATATCTGTTTTGTTTTCACACATGAAAATATTTTAACAATATACATATATACGACTGATAATACATAATTCCAATTGTAATTGTATTTTAACAAGTGATTTACTAATGTGCCTGTGATTTTATTACTTTAAGTATTGTATTATATCCTCCTGAGTCCTGGGGTAACTATTTTACGAATATTTTTTTGAAAATTTGGGCTCATGACAGTAATACAGTGTTGAGGCTAGGAAAAATAAAGAAAAAAAAAATTTTTTGGAAATGTTAGATTTTCAAATTGCCAACATAACGTCTCTTTACACGTACAGTTATTTTAACCCTTTGCACAAATCGCACAGTATTTTATTTTTTAGACGAACCATATATGACCCGTCAGGCCTCAGGAGGATATAGGTATGTATAAGAGCTATGAAGTTTTTCTAAATTTTATTAAATCTCTTACAAAATGTTTAAATGTCTTTTCTTTATTTTTGGACCTTTTCAGACACGAAACAACTATTATTCATACATAGGGTATAGATTTTAAATAAGATGATGGATACCTGTTCCGACATTCATGGTGATATTGCTAGCAGATTTAATTATTCTTTAAGCTGCAGACATTTAATCATCTTACAATATTGTGCAGGCCCAGTAATAACAAGCAAACAAAACAAATCTCTTTAGATGTTTTGTAGTCTTGGTACATCTTAAAATGTATCATATACTTACAAAACTTTGATTATGTAGTATAATCATATTAATACTAATTAGACTGAAACATAATTATGATTAAATAATATGCAAAAACAACTGAAGGTATTTATTACATAATGGGATGATTTACCCGCGTCTTTTGCCAACGAGTAGCACTGTTACTCGTTGGGATACTTTACCCGCGCGTTTTCCCAACAAGTAACATCTGTTACTCGATGCAACTTTTTATTCCCATCCAGTAACACATGTACTTAGGGTGTTACTCGTTGGGAAAAAACATGTCCCAACGAGTAACATGTGTTACTGGTTGGGAAAAAAATTCCCAACGAGTAACAGTGTTACACTTTAGGGTGTTACTGGATGGGAATAAACCGTTCAGAATTGAATTTTTATGTTTTGAGCAACTCCCGCACTAAAAATATATCTTGTGACGCGAGAGATATATAAACATTTGAAGAATGAAAATAAAGAACACGAGACTTAATAGAATTACTTATGGATAGCAAAGTATCTCATTGAACCCACAACACTTGGTGTTAAACCACTACGTCGTTCGTCACTCACGCAGGTAAAGTAAAAATGAGATTATGATTACAAGTAATAAAAACCAATAATCGAACTCCAAACACTAACGGCAATTTAAAAAATACCCTATCCTCCTCAGTCCCGACCATTGAAAATTTGATATATCTTGAAAGTTTTGATTAATTTACGTTCTTATAAATAAATTAAAGAAAATAAATAACTAAAAGTCAAAAAGTCAAAAAGTCAAAATCATTTATTCTTCTAGGTCACAAGGTGACGCTTATGAACGTCAATTTTAAAATTAAATTACTTAATGCTTCTACATTTACATTTACTGCCTCGTTCGCAAAGCAATAGGTAGAGCCACGAGAAAGAACGGGCAATAAAACTCGAGGCCACTCTTTTAAATCGCCAATATTATGGTACATATTTTTATTTTTGTATGGAGCTGCAACTGTTACACATTGTACTAAATTACTTGTAAATAGTAATAGTTACAGACGTAATACTTAAGTAATTAATGCAGTTACTAAATTAGGTGTTTTAGTTAGCCTTCCAATGCGAACAGCGAATATTGGGTAACAGGAGCATCCACTTACGACTTATAATGTATACAACTCGTGACCATGTTCAGGACTATGGTGGAAATGTATGTTACAGAAGTGACGATATATGAATACACAAAATCACAAAAACCTTAGTTCGCAGACCATGATAACGAGTTATCTACATCTTACAGTACAGTAAATTGTAATAAAATTAGTGGAACAACAATGCAAATGTAAATGTAGTAAGTGGAGTGACCTAATTATAATAAACGAATAATAATTTAAAAGAACTAGAAATGTTATATAATAATAAACTGAAAAATGCTAAGTATCTATATAAATTCTAAATAAGTAGTAGATCATGAGTTGTCTAGTATAAGTGACCATCTATCCTTATCACTAAAATAATCATTAACAGTATAATAACCTTTCCTAATAAGGCAGTCTTTTATTTTACTTTTAAACGTATTAAATGGTAATTCTAAGAGACTAATTGGTATTTTATTGTAAATACGAATACCTAGCCCTACAAAAGAATTGTTTACTTTATGTAAACGATGATAAGGGGCATATAACTTATGCCTGTTCCTAGTATTTATATTATGTATTTCACTTTTTGTAGTAAATAAAACTATATTTTGCCTAATATACAATATATTAGCAAATAAGAACTGCGAGGCTACTGTTAGAATTCCTATAGACTTAAAGCGTTCCCTAAGAGTATCTTTAGCACCTAACATGTATATTGCTCGTACCACTCGTTTCTGTAGAACAAAGATATTCTGAATATCCGCAGCTTTGCCCCATAACAAAATGCCGTAAGACATGACACTATGAAAATAGCTAAAATAAACTAGACGAGCTGTGTCAACATCAGTAAGTTGTCTAACTTTTCTGACAGCATACGCTGCAGAGCTGAGCTTACCTGCAAGACATGCTATATGTGCACCCCATTGTAACTTATTATCTAATGTAATGCCTAGAAACACTGTAGAGTCAACTGAAAAATATTTTAGTGTAATTTTAGGAATTAAGGTAGGTATCACTATTGATACCTTGGGACTCAAGCATGTCAAATCAATTAAAATTCTTAATCTTTTATTTCTTACTTTATTTACAATAAATTCGAATGTAATCTCTTAAAACTATTTCTCTCCCTAGTAAAACACAAAAACACCTTACAGGTGTCACAACAAACAAATTTTAAGCTTTTGCATCCTTTTGCGCAACATTTAGACCTACTTGACTGTTCATCATGGCACATTTTGGGCAAATGTTTGGTCTTCCTTGCAACCTTAGGTGGTAGAGGGGTCTTTCTTCGCTGTTTAGCTTGCGGTTCATCATTAAAATCTGATTATGTCTGGTCATCGTCTGTATAACTGTAAATAAGGTGCTCTGCTATATCTAATCTAAAGAAGCCATTCTTAGTTGTGGAAAACCTAACAAGGACAGAATAATACTGGCTCCAAAAAAAATCTTCACTTCTTTGGTAGTAGTCTGCAGATCTTTTCTATTGCGGGACATGTAAGTAATATTAGAACTCAACGCGAGCTCTTCAAAGAAGGAGTCATCAAAATATTCGCTTAAATATTCAAACAGTTTTCGAACAGTGGGTATGGGTCATATATCTTCAAGATCTTCGTGGATTTTTTGAATAATAGGTGGGTCAAAATCATCTTTGTGGCTCCATTTTGGATATCTTTGAGAGGGATGTTATTCTCTTCATCATCATCATCAGATGACTGCTCCTCATGTGACAATTGAGGAGTCCAGGAGGTCTTCATCGTCGTTGTCGTCTTCGATGTCCAAATCCAAGTTTTCAGAATCAAAATTGCGCAAATAGTTCTCAATTTCTCTTTTTGATAACGCTGGAATCCAAAACAAATAAAATACTAATTAAACATAATTTGTATCGACGTCGTTGAATCCAAAGGTATTATATTGGATACACAACTAAAATGACCCCATAGCCAAGTAAATCTTAGTCACAAACTTATTTTTGACGTCATAATAAGTAGATAGCTTAGTAATTATGTAAATACAGTCAAAATATTGCCGATTTCTACTAAAACAAAATAAAACTTACCATCACGAAGTTCCGACATTGTAATGGGTTCACGACCAATGACTTTGACAAGCCGCTGTTAAAAAAGTTTACGTCTCAGTGTTGCCAATTTATTTTTCTGAGAACTGTTAAATCGTATCATATGTGATAGCTTCGGTCGTTAAACGATTGCATAATATAGAGCGCAGGAAAAAAATTATAACCGTAGGTATCGAATATGATACCGGGGGACTGAAGAGGCTATATAACCAACAAAAAATATTATTAAATTTCAAAACGGCCTTTAATTCAGTTATTAAAATCCAAATCTACGCGAACGCTAGCAGTTTCCAATTGCCTTGTAATTATTCTCAATTGTATTCACTGTTTACGAGCATTCATTAAAATGTGCTGAAATGTTTCATACTATATGAAATGTTATATAAATTCGGATTTTATCAATTTCAACGAAGTATATTTTCTTGTAAATGTGTGGGAGGAAATCAATCCATCTGCATTGATGTACAAGAAATTACCTGGGATTAATTAAACGAATTTATGCGTTTCCCTGGACTTGAAATACATCTTCTGGCAATTATTGAATTAATAAGAGTTTTATCCGGTAAATATGTATCCTGGCTGCAACGTCGAAGGTTCGACTACCACCCAAGATAAATCACGTTCCAAGTACGATCACAGTGATCACAATCGATTGGGTACTGTATGATCATTTAATTTTGTTCTGCGTCAGTGCAACGAAAAGTATTCAAATATTTCCCACGCTGCAGCGATAGCTGAACAACAGCCGAAATATCGCATGCCATGGATATAATCACGGGATGCATAGATATTTTATTTAGGAGCATAGTCGCATTTTAAATGAGCTTTTAAACTAGCGCCTTATGACGTAAATTAAGGGTTGTTACGCTGACTATTGTGAATCAGGTTACTGGTCTAACCAGAATTCAAAGTATAGCATGATAGCCGTACCACATTCTCCGGCTGTGTAAAATTACACAAAGAAAGTTTGGCCGTGCCTCAGACGAGTCACAGCCCGGCTCTAGCACAGTGTATAATGAATCATCTTTAAATTGGTTTGGGTATGTAATAGAATATAGCAGTAAATTGTACATTTCACGTAAATATATAACATCACCATAACGCATTGCACTGACAGGCATAATTTATGTTTCTCTGTAAATACGTTCATCAGCTATTCCCTCGCTCAATCCTGTACAGATGCTATCTAGACCGAGATCTCAACGTCTGCACTAATACTCGGCCTTAGCTTTATAGTTTTAACCTCACTAATGACACTCGTGATTTTCATCCCTTTGTGGTTTAAGATACCGCACATAAAGTTTAAAACCATCATTAAGACAATATAGCTGATAACCTATGCTGGTTGATTAATAAAATTATTGGCACAAATTGGTTGATTTAAATGCAAATAAATTGAGAACAGTTTGGAGTTTCTGGAGATGTTTATGGGTTCAATGTCAAGTAAGTAATAAACCAAATTTATACATAGTATGTACTTGTGTTTGGGATAAACCATGAATTTTAGCAAATGGTATGCAAAATCCGATGATATATTCGGGGAATGCAGAATCCTTACCGTTTTATTGACAAATTTTGTCTGCTATTCAGCTCTGCGTACCTTTGCACAGAAAATATGTAGAAAACTTCATTAACTGCATCTAAAATATTGTAGGGGATAATAAGGAAAGTAAAGTCTGCGTGGTCATTAACATGGATTGTACATAGTCTTTTGTAATTTGGTCCACGTGTCTTACGTGGACATGGCGCCTAGAAATGCCAAAATGTGCTGGTTGCTTGAAACAAAGGTTCTTAGCGATAAACATACAGAGCAACTTAGTTTACCAATTCTAGAAACTACAGAGTAAGTAAGCCTCGTTTCAAATCTCAGTGCCTCAACCCATTCAGAGCTCAAATCGTGACTGGCACAATGTAATGCAATTTAATATTTCTACTACTCTTGAAGCAATAATTACTTGATAAAACTTAGTCAAAGTCAAAGTCAAAAATCATTTATTCATCTAGGTCACAAGGTGACGCTTATGAACGTCAAATTTTAATGTACATTACTTAATGCTTCTACATTTACATTTACTGCCCATTCGCAAAGCAATAGGTAGAAAATTATTTACCAAGTTACAATAAATCATCACCTTATTCCAAAGTTGTTGAAACTGCCAACAACGTTAACAAACTGGCTTCTAATTACCTTAAAACAATCACGAAGTTCTCACAAGCTGTAAGTAATTCGTGTGATATTGCCTTATGTCGGCGAGTAAACACGAACATGATTTAGTTGCTAATCTTACCACGTGCGTAATGATGATGATATATTTGAGCATCCACCTGTAATGAGCATTCTTGCGAATGTTATAGAACAGAAAAACAACCGAGTGTGTTTTAATGTGCATTCATACGAACGTTCTGGCATAGAGCATAGATATTTACACAGATATGTAAATACATAGAGGCGCATTGCTTCACATAGATATGTAAATACATAGAGGCGCATTTCTTATGGGCGCTCTGTAGACAAACTTTCTGTGACCCAAATTGGCGCTTGGCGGCGTGGCAGTCGCGCTGTGACAGCTGTCTCTATGATTGCAAGAGAGACAAACGTTCCTCCGGTTCCTGTGTATCTTAACTACGAGGGCAAGAGAGACGGAGAACGACGCCAGCGCCGTCAACGGCGCCAACTACGTACTACACTGACGACAGTCGCCAATTCGCCACTTGGAATCGGCACACGAAATCCTTAAGAAATGCGCTTCTTTATGTAAATCTGAATTCATTGGTTCTAGCGAGCATTCTAGCGATTTGACAGGTGCTTTGAAATTTTTGCTGATTAGAGCATTCGCTAGAAAGATCGTGAAAATATTCGTAGCAATGTTCGGCTATGTTCATTGTTCAATTCTACAAAACATAAAACTGAGAATGCTTGCTGTTCTGTTGACAGTGAATGCTCAGGTGTATCAGCACTATTATATTACCTAAAGTCGGCGAGTAAACACGAACATGATTTAGTTGCTATTCCTACCACGTGCGTACTTTGTGAATGTTCATAAATGTGATGGCGGCGAGTCAATTACGTAATTATGAAGTCGTATCGGGCTTCCCACAATTATGGCTAAACTTGTTACAGAGTTTTGCTAGTAAACGTCAAAGGTCGCGAGATTTGCACATAGTTGTAACTATGTATGTATATGGCGGGAGCTCGGGGCTAGAATCAGTATACTAAGAACTGGAATTATTAATTATAGATGCTTGTCTAAACAGAATACTGGAACGCTGATTTGAATGGGTCTGGTAAAACTGTGAACTAATTCGTCTGAGCCAGATTTAGCGCGTGTTCTGATGATATGTGAGTAAATTTCTCTGTAGGGGCGGTTCAATTGAGTGGCGCTTTATTAAAGCGTCTCGTTTATTAGTTTGGATCAAGTATTCTATTACTTTGGACTATTAGCTACCATTTAAATCAACTACCGTAGAAGTTCTCTTTCTTCTGATGGTATTATTTTAATGACTGTATGATGTTACAAAACATATTTGTGTTCATAAATTCAGGAAAATGGGAAGGTTCCCAATGTCTGCTTGTTAATTCAATAATGACGGAATAATATGTTACTGGAAACAACAATATTGTTAACAAGTAGATATTTCTGAATGTTCTACCTGCAGTAGACATCCGATTATAGGCATGGTACTGTTATGTAAAATGGTATTTTAACTTCATATAAACGGTTGAAATGAGAGTTATACCTACATGCCTCGGGCTCCGACTACCGCTTATACTGATAATCGAGCTTTCGCGGCTGAAGCCGCAGGCCCTAAAACTCGTTTATAATCTCTTACGACCCGTATTTCAACTAGTATGAATAATTATAATTCAGCATTCAACCAAAGCGGAGCCTTATCAGACGATCAGAAATAAATTGAAAGCAGGAACACAAATACAAAATTATACCTACTTAGTTTAAACCTTTGTAAAGCGGTCCGCAAAATATTCCTTAGGTCTGTAATTGTGCTTTTTTGATTTATTTCCCGAGAATTTGTTGGTTATTGGCTTGTTTTGCAAAGCGGTAAATTATAATAATAATACATTAAGATATGGAAGATCACGGAATAATTATTGTTGGTATTTATCAAGTCCAATAACAATCGATAGACGTAGCAATAGAATCAATTTTCTTTTCATGATAAATAAACGCAGTAATTAAATATTTAGAAAAGAAATTAATCAATTTTATTTTAAAACGATTACAAGATGGAGATCCGTTACATAAATATAAGCTACTAATGAAACAGTTTAAAATTTATAATAAAACTTAATTAAGTTAGAAATTTTAATTCGCAATCTTGCTTTGAAGCTTCATATATTTGAAGAATATCGTAGCATTTAAAAGAATGGTCGTTTTGATACAAAGAAAAGCCAATGCATCCTAAATAAAAAAATCTATTTATAAGCAGTTGAATAATGAACTTAGTACTCTATATCTTCTTGGGTTTACGTAAATGTTACAAATTGAAATTACACTAGAGAAGACGATTGGAATGTTCCTCCAGCTTGGGACCCTGTCAGAAGGCTAATAAAACCCAAGAAGGACAAAGTCACCAGAAGACTTAAATAAGGACACCAGAAGACATAAATAAGGACACACACTCATTCTGCGTAAATAGTAACATCAATAGTTAAAAAATGTTCGGGTAGTTTGAGATAACTTTTACATTTAAGAAAAAGATAAATATCACCTCAGTCTGCCGTGACCATAAATCCTGTAAAGAATTCGAAACGTCGTCGGCTAGTAATAAATTAAAAATATAGTTTTTAAATCATTCGGTTTAAATGTAATAAAATAACTAAGTGAAACTAATATATCGCGATAAAATCTGTAAACTATAGTTTAATTTCAATTACTACTCTATGTTCAATTTCTATGTTCACGCTCCTCTTTTGAATAAGCACAAATGCATTCTATAAACGCAACAAAATGTAGAAGCCTTTTTGAAAATTGGTTTTTAGTAGACAATCCTTTATACCCCATTGTTACGAGAACACCGCATGCTTAAATGTGTTACAACTTATATAACGGCAGTGGTTACTCCGCTATTCTAGTAAAGGAAACACTTATGTAGATATAGAAGAATCTCAGTTTATACTGAAACTCTGGTCCATTCAATTTTGCCAGCGTTCTAACCCAAAATTGGCTGCATTTATCGTAATTTTACGAGATAAGACTAAAAGTGAGGTAGTTAATAAAAGCGGGGAAATGTCATAGAAGAAATGTTTTGTAACTAAAACGCAAATTACCTAATAATAAGTGTTAAAGTTTCTAAGGTAGCAAATTTACAAAAGGTATTACTTGAACAGTTTTTCTAAGTTATAAGATTTTTCTTACGCTTTCAACGATGAAGAGTCTAAAGTGAAGATCTATTTTATTTCCATTATCTTTTTACATTTTTCACAGCGAGCAGAGACTTAAGTTTGCCAGAAAGAATCTAAATTACTTTTTAATTGAAGAGATTTTTTAGTACATTTCAAATAAACTTTAAATTCAAATTCAAAATCCTTTATTCATTTGGGTCACAGTGTGACGCTTATGAACGTCAAAATAATAAATTTATAAAATAATTACTTATACTCAAATTTAAAACATTATTACTGTATGCTTCTACATTTACATTTACTGCCACGTTCGCAAAGCAATAGGTAGAACCATGAGAAAGAACGGGCAATAAAACTCACGGTCATTCTTTTTCATCGCCAGGTTTTGCATAATGCACAATTTACATTTTGTAAGGTGCTGCAACTGTTACACCTTCTATATCACTTGTATAATATATATTTACTGTACATAATAATACTCAAGCATAATAGTTTTGGTTAGCCTCCTCAGAATAGACATGGTGAAACAGGAGCATCCACTTACATTATATATACCTAATAATGCAGGCAATCCACGAAAGTGATCAGAACCATGATGGAAATGATGCAGTTAAATATTAAAATCTAATACCAGCCCACAAGACCGTCATCGACCAGTCATCGCAAGTAGCACCCGTTCACGAGTATGATGCATGTGCTAGCCATCATCCCTCTCGCCATATTAGAGGGACAGGGATGACCCGACACACGACGCCACCACAAGAAATGACATTTTAGTGAGTATGACGACAACGGTATCGAACCAGCAGTAAGAAACAAGCTATTGGTATACTGACCATGACCGCCAATTACCTCCATTTTCCAGATCGTTATTATTAACACAAGTTAGTGGAACGCGTGAAGGAATGCAAATGTAGAAAGAATTTTGTGATAGTGACAAGTGACAATGCAAAAGGTAAAAGGATAGAAGTCTTGCTATCAATAAAATGAGAATCGACAGAATGTCTGTTGAGGATAGTAATAAATCAGGTCTATACGTAGTAAATCAATTTATTCCACGTTTTTGGCCGACGATGTCTGTTCTGAGTGTTAAAAGCTATTAGAAGCTCTGGATATGGTTCATGTTTTTAACATGTTTTTATATGTAGAGCTCAGTCGTTTGATCACGGTTATTGGATGATTTGCTTTGTCATCGTAACACCTGCACTTTTTGGAAGCGATTTCCACGAACCACAACTACACAACATCCAAACTGCGACCAGAACATGAGGGCGGGTGCTATTTGAAAGAAAAATTGTAGTTCCACTTACACAGTTCACATTTTACCGTTAATATTAACCACGTCGGTGCATTAAATAATCCTTCATGATTATTTTTTAAATGACGGTAATTTCAATAAAACTATTTCATTACTGATTGCCTGACAAATATCGCTCAGCCAAAACTACAGTGCGCAAGAAGCTATTAGGCATGTATTTTCCTTGGAAATAGGTAGTTCGTCTGCCAAAAATAGGTAGCGGATCACAAAGAGATGATTTTTGGAAATGTTCATCCTAAGGAGGTAAAACTGTGCCACGCGTTCGGAGCCGTAAACGAAAATTATAAAAACATAATCGCGTTCAAATTTTCACGCATCGCTAGATCAGTTCGTAAGATGTTTAATTAAAACTTTGTTTTCTTTAAGTTAAACCTGTCGGTATCAAAGTTCAATCTGACGAAGTGCAACTCATTAGCCCGTACCTCTTTGGTATGAGCTGACTCTTGTTCTTGAAACTAATGTTTTCGCTCGTTTTGGTTCAAGATTGGCAACTTTCCAAAACATTTAAATAATTTTTTTACGTCATGTAAGATAGTTGAAGTGTTAAAATTATTTTTGAACTACCTATCTAATTTACATTTTAACAACATTGGTCTTGATTTAACAGTTTAAAAGTATATTATTTCTAAGGTAATATTTCCGTAATTTTACTTTTTTATGGAGCTACCGGGCTAGAAGGTTCATTGAGTAGCTATCTCATTGCACTTGTAACCAGATAACTGATAAATATAAATGATCACTAACAATTCAATGATTATTAAACATATTCTTTCTTAAGCATGAATTCATTTATTCGTCGCCTCTACGTAAAGCACAGAATATGAATTACAAAGTGCAATTTTAAAGTCATAAACAATTCACAGTTTATAAATTTATTTCCAGAGAGAGTTTGATGTCCACGAACAAGACATGGTATGAATACGTTTCTTGTTTTTATACTTACATTTGAAGTACCTATTTAAATTTTCACAGAAGGCCTGTCCGGAAAAAGAGACTAAAACTTCGGACGCATAAATTGAGTAGATCGTAAGCTCCCATGAGACTCACCCGTCTATTAATATACAGTTTAGAGCCAACCTGCAGTTGCTGGTAACTTTATACAGTATCGTATAGATATCGATCCATAGTTGTTTATTGGAAATGGGTCAGTAAGCCACGGGTTAATTATTTAGATGTTGTGCCTTAGGCGTCATCGCAAATAGCTTACGTGCGTCAGTAGATCAAATCAAATGAAGTCAAATTTTATTTTGTAGAACATGAGTAGGTATAAAAGCTCTTACAATGATATTAGTCTCATCATATTCTGCTGTCACAGCAGCATGCAAAATTAACACAAGAAATAATACGGATTACATTCAGCAAATTCATAAATACATGCTGTTTATTACAACGCGTCTTAGAAGTGAATTCAGTATTTGAAAAAATATTAATATCCTCGAGTACATCGAGCACATAAATGCGTATTTCTGACGAGAATGCAAGATCCACCACGCCGGGTTTTCCTACAGAACAATGAAACAAGTTTATAATTACCAATATATAACGAGTCCTTATCAGAGTTTACCATGTTGTGTTCAGTTTTACACAAAACGTCAATGTCATTTTTATATTTAACAAGTGATACTGCTAAAAGATCCGATTCAGATACTAGACTCTTTATATTCTGGTGTAGAATATTTAAATATTTATTATCGAAAAAATTCTTCTGATTTTTGTGGAGTAGAAGCATCTTTTACATATTCTAAGGGTGAATCAGTTTGAGTACATATATCTATCAACAAAGGCAGGTTATGTTCCGGATTGTCATAATGGGTATGGGTGTATAGATGATATTGTAATTTATAGTCGATATGAAGTATTTCTTTAAGAAGAGAACGACATATATGAAGCACAAACGAGTCAAGTCAATACATGTAAAGTGATTAGTGTAGTTAGAACATTCAAATATAATTTCATAATGTAACTTTCGCTCGTTTAAGAATTTGTTACATGATATTTCGGAAATTATCACATTAGTATTACAAGCGTTATGCAAATAATGTTGTAAAGAAAATATTAATCTACATATTAGGCAATTTATTATTAATACCACCTAGTATGATAATAAAGTCATTTTTGTCTAGTGTTGCTATTTCACTCTCATTGATTGTCGCTAAAACTTCTTGCAATTTCGCAGCTGCTTTCCAATAGCATTTAACCTCATATTTTTCGCCAACTAGCTTTTGAAGCGTGCGACGTATACCACGACCTTGTTGGTCAGCCAATACTATGATCTTTCTGACTTCTGATAAAGTTTCGTCCTTTATGGATAAGATTGGTACTGGATCATGTTTAAGGAAAGATGTATTAGGAGGTGTTTTAGGAGAGGCCTTGCTATTTTCAATGCTACTCTTTTCCTTCACTTGTAATTCTGAAGACTTCATTATATTCTGTTCCTGTGTCAATGTTTCGTTTGGGCCGCACTTGTAGTAATTTTTTTGGAATAACACACTTTGTTCTTACGTAAGAATTTGGGAGCTTTATTACTTCGTTCTGGTGTCATACAAATTTTCTTATAGGTTTCAATCAAATGTAAGGCATTTTGCAAATCTTTTTTAAGGCGGAGGTTTTCAATGTTTATATTCTCTTTTTCGTGATGTGCACTCATAAGTTCATTGGTAAGCGATTGAATTTCGTTATTATGTTCGCTATTATCATGCAAGCTCTCATTCGGTATATATACTCAACATCGTGGTGTCAAATAATACTGATTCGTTACCATCTATAGATAAATTATCAAGCGAGCCAACTCTCTGCAATTTACCTCGATACGTTACGTCATTTGGTGAATCCATATCTACCAATGTGCACGGTAGCAGCTTGTGTTCTTAATAATTTTAAAACATTTTTTTATGTGTTGTAGATCTTTTGTAGTTAATATTCCTTTTAAATTGCAAGTTAGAACTAAAGAAGCAATAATACTTCACAAAAAGAGTTCAGAAATTCATGAGGATTCGATCCCAAAATTTTTGTATTATCGCAATCAGTTGCTTAGCCAACTCAGCCAAATGTGTTCGTTACTTGCGGTTCAAAAAAGTTGATTACTTGATGTAGATGTGATTAGGCACGTACTTTGGAGTTTTGTTTGTTATTCAGAGAGTCCAAAGGTCAACTTTTGTTTTGTACTTGATAATGTTATGCAGGTAAGTAAAATGTTATTCAACGGTTTGTGTTGATGCAATATTTAATAATTTATTCACTTACTGTTGAAATTAAGTCCTGATTTTTTGTAGGTTTTCACTTTAGCTATGCTGGTTCCCTGTTAGATATTTTTCTCGTACATATAATCACTATATTCGTAAATATCTTCCACTGGTTGTTGGAGTTAATAACTTTTGTAAATTTAGGTATATCATATCACAAACGATTTTTGCAGTGAGTTGAAGTACTAGGAACAGTATTCTTGTTTCAAAATAGGCAATAACTTGCATTAAAGATTTTTTGAGATATTTTTACGTGGAGCAGATCTTTACCGTGGCAGTAGCGCCACTATCCCTGATAAAACCAATGATGATGCCATGATTATAGGATTTGGGAAAGGGTTAAATTGAATTGTGTATTAAAAGGAAATAACTGAATAATTTGTACATGATTGTTTTAAGAGTAAAATAAGTGCAATGTTTTACTGTCCCAGCATACACTCATGGATATATACAATAATTAATGGACAACTACACATTCGCTGCATTTAAATTATCTCACTTGCATATTGGAAAAATTATTTATCATATCAAATAATTAATAACTTTACGAATGGTGCAGTGGTTTAAGTGCCTATTTCACTGATTAACGCTATAACACCTGTGCGATACTCACCAGGGACAATACTCCGCGTAAACCACTAACAGTTGCTGATTATAACTAGAACATTATGACTAATATAGTCGCAGCAAATGAAACAAGAAATGAAATCATTTTAAATAGAACTTGTGAAAACGATAAGATAAAAACTCAACTATTAAATTACGTATCTCACTCAAATAATTATGTATTATTATGCACTATTAAAATTTCAGCATTTTATAATAATTATGATTACGATTTTATAGGGGTTTTTGTAAAAAAAACGTGTCAGACATTTGAAAAGGCGGTTGCTCCCACAATTAATTCACAACATACTAATATAAATATTCATAAAGGCCTGTATTCAAAGCCAATCTACCCTTTTGAACTGCAATAGATGATTCTAAAGCAAAAACTGACATTGTACGACATCCTAAACAAATCTACGGGAATATTCCAATGTTATTTAATTTTATGATCGTCTTATCGCGCTAGTTCAGATGGGCCGGGCTTTGTTTCTGTTTCTTTAAAGTGACAGTCGTATATTTGCAATACTATTAAACTGACCTGTTTTAGCTAAATTGTTTGAATTTAAGGCAAAATACGGTCATGTTTTGGGGATATGGATGAATTTGTTTGTTAAATATAATACATCTTTACTAGTCTACAGTGGAAACAAGTTTATAATCTGTCATTCATTTCAGTTTTTCATGGTGCATCTAGTCAGTAGGAACATCAAATTGTAGATAACACGAAGTGTAATTGTCTTGTGTAGGGATCCAACCCTCAATACTTGGCACAAAAATAAACTGCAATGCGTCCATTTAAACCACTATGTTATACTATTATACATACAATCAAATAAAGCTTACGCTCAAAAATATTGTTGTTGCTGTTTTCCTTATGAGTATAGCTTCAGGAATTTTCAGTATATTATTCTTATTACTATCTGTAGTGCTATGCTTCTTGGAACCAACCTTGGATACAGTGTCGAGATCGCCGTTGTGCACAAGGGCGATAATTTAATCACAATTATTATTTTACCAAGGAAAAAGCTATGCACTATCGAGCCGGGTGCTATTTAAATATACCACAAGTTAAACTTGATTAACACCACTAATTCTTGTTACACATACATCTTTGAATATACCATCTTTAATAATTAGATATGATGCTTACAATTCCAGCACCAAAAATAGTTCATTCTTTGGAATCATAATTTCTAATCATAATATAATAATAGCAGTATCTCCAAGGCCACAAGTGTCTCACCGTCGGTCTTAATGAGTGCTCCACCTGGACCCACTTGTAATTTATTCTATAAATTAATACAAGCTCTGTTTGGTCCGTGACGCGCCGCATGCCAAGAATTGATAGTTACGAAGTTATTGCTCTGTAGTCTTCGATATTATGCTAGGGATTTTGAGTTTTTACGTGCTGTAGCCTAGGTACAAGTTTAGTTTTACATTTTTTATATGAAGACTATGCCACTATTATCAGCCAGGTTTTCTTGTTTGTCAGACAAATTGCCTGATGAAAAGTGAGTAATCACTATGGCAGTAATGCCACCCATGAACACCTGCATAACTAGAGGAGTTACAAGAAGCTCGTTGCCGTCCTTTAGGATGAAAATAGGAATAGGAGGAGCGGGATAAGGGAAAAGGAGAATGGGGCCTCCGGTACTCTCATTCACTGAACAAAACCCACAACATCTAAATTTTGTGAGAGGATAGTAGTTCCCCGGTCAAGCCAGCCCATTCATGCTGAAATCAGCAAGGCTCTACTACCTATAAAGGACGAGTTGACCACACGTGTACACAGTTGGCCACACGCTCTCACATGACACAAATATTCTCAGCACCAAGTATAAAAAGATCTCGATCAAGGATTTGCTAGCTAAATATTATACTACTAGAACTCTATGAAACAAAGTAATTATAAAACTTTTATATTCCGACTATTAATTCACCAAATCCATGTTTACATAAAGTTAAAACCTAAATATTAATGAAATGAATATCTCTGTACTTTTGTATGTTATCTAACAAATTGCTCATATTGAAGTATATATACGTGTGTAGGCGAGTCTGCAAACGTTTCATATAAAACGGAATCTGAATAATCTGGCCTTAGTCTAAAATAATAGGGAACGGTCCATTATTACTGGGAACCCAAAGATAATAAAATTATTTCAGAACTTTAAATATACAAAAATAATGTAAACTTCCAGACTAAATTGTACCTTGCAGTAAGCAGAAGAGTCAATGTTTATTTTTATCGTCCTAACGTTATTCCTTTGCATGCAATACTTTCACCTTGGTGCCTCGGTTTGCTTGCTATTCCACAGAGCAACTTATTTCTGACCTGAACCCAAAGGGATAACTTTTTGCTTAACCATATTGCTTAAATCAGTATAAGGATATTTAACGGTATTGAAATAACGACTGTCAAACTCTTCTCGCCAGCCGTATTTGACGGCTAAGGTAAAGGTAAATAACTAGCACAAAAGTTACGGGAATCTTAGCGGTACATGACATAGGTTACTATCGTACACTGATAAACTGAAATCACGTAATGATAAAGTAAAATTCTCAGCGGAAAAACAAAATGACACTATAAAACCGCTGCCATTATTCATAAACTACTTACTTCAGTCTATAAAACACATTTGCGTGAAATAACCCAAGTACTTATTACTCAAGCAACATGTTAATGCAATGCGCAATGAAACCATTTACCAGGTTATTATTTATAGTTGAGGTTGGCCATTTTTCATGACGGTCGGTTTACCCCGGACGCTTGTAGACTAATTCGCCTGGAAGCCCTTTTGTCCTTTGTTGTGTTGTGAAATTAAATTATCTATGACGATGTGAGGGTAAATTATTTTATTGCCCGGTTTTGGGCTTTTGAGTGCGTTGATTTAGATTTTTAGGTGCCGTACCCGAATTGAATTAATTGTTCGTGCGTGAAATGATGTTCATAGCTTTTGTGCCGCTGCTAAAAGGGAGAGCTGGAGCTTATTATACCCACAAATGCTTTTAAGGATCACCTAATTGGAAAAGAGGCTTTTTCGAGATATTCTCCATTGAAGATGTTCTTTACATTCGTATGCACCTTTGAGGTGCCAAAATTGTCTGAATAATAACAGAATGTTAATGTCTTTTTAATGACTTATACTTACAGCTATTTGACATTCAGTTTGTATGTCAAATAGTCAGACAGTCATATTATTTATGTATGAATCTCTTTAATGACAACTGCTGAAATAGACATACATACATACATAGACTCACGCCTGTTTCCTGGAGGGGTAGGCAGAGACTACGGAACGCCATTTGCAAAGATCCTGACATATCTCTCTTGCTTCATTCACTCCCATCAAATTTCTCATACATGCTCTTCGGTTAAGGGTACTTCTAACCTGTCCTTTTTTTAGGATGTCTCCAATCTGGTCAGAGAACAGCAGTCTAGGTCTTTCCCTTCCTCCTGTCCCATTCACACTTCACGCTGAAATAGAGGTCATTCTAATTTCGACTTTCTACAAATTTTATACAATACATAAAATATTTTATTTATAAATTTATTTATAAAATATTGTGTTGTAAAATGAAACTTACTTAGTGTTTTTCGTATGCGCACAAGGATTGTTGAGGCCAATTTCGGATCTTAATCGTACCCTCCTGATGCTAGAATTGCCCCGGCGGCAGCCAATAACGGATGTAGACGGCATTGGTATCACTTGGACACCCTTGCCATGAATTTTCACACACAATAGCTAATGGGTACTATTGTAATTTTATTGACATATCTGAAGTTATCTTGCTTTCATCTCATCATCTAGGCTTTTATCATTGCATTTGCCCGTTTTCATTACTTAAATAAAAGTAATAGCCTGGTTAACACTTAAGTTTGAATAACATTTTTATATACTTCAATTTGAATTTAGAAACCAAAATTGACATTATTTTAGGAGGCCGAGGGAAATGAGTATAAATATTCGTGTAACCGAATGTCCTCGCAAACTTTTATGTTAAAATGAACAAATATTTGGTTAAATAGATGGCATACAGCCCACACACACACAAAGATTCTCAAACTTTCTTTTTCAGTACAAGATATTGTTTCAAATAATGACATTAAACTGCAGCAAAAAATTGACGAGTATTTAACGGGTCTTTGACTGATTGGTTACCATTATAGTTTGTATGTTCTGTATTCTCGATGCGGTTAATCGGTCTGTGTAATTTTTTAATCCTACTATTTATTAAAGCTGCCTTGCAGTGCTAGCAAAAGTTTTATAAAACATACATACATATACTCACGCCTTTTTCCCGTCGTGGTAGGCAGAGAAAACGGAACGCCACTTACTTCTATCCTTACAAACCTCTTGCGCTTCCTCTACATTCCTTACTCTTTTCATACAAACTCGCCGGTTCCGGATGCTTCGGACCTTTCCGTTTTTCAGAACGTCACCAATTTGGTCGACGAATGTCCTACGAGGTCGGCCGCGACTGGTTTGACCATACACGATTGCCTCATATATTTGGTGCGTCATTCTTTCTTCACTCATTGGCTCCACGTGTCCAAACCATCTTAGCATTCTTTTCTCAATTTTCGTCACAACATCTTCTTTCAGGCCACATCGCTCTCGTATTACTGCATTCGGAATCCTATCAATCAGTCTCACACCACACATACTACGCAGTGATCGCATCTCAACTGCGTTAATTCTGCTTTCATGCTTTTTCTGCCATACCCAACACTCACTGCCATACATCAGCGTGGGCACCAGCACACCATTATGAACCGCCAGTCGCGCCTCTTTTGGCACAGTCTGGGGCATGCAGCGCTCCATTCACACAGTTTCCCGCATTCATTCTCCTTTCAATATCTCCTTCACATCTTCCATCTCTTGTAAATATGCTACCCAAATATACAAATTCTTCAACTTGTTCAGCATGTTCATCTTCAATCGCAATACTACACTCAGTCACACTTTCATCCTTCTCAAACACCATCACTTTCGTCTTTTTTGCATTTACTTTCATACCCTTCGCTTTAAAGCTCTCGTTCATGCAGTCTATCATTTGTTGCAACTCATTCGCCGATGACGCAAATTTATAAATTATGAGTCTACTAATCTTATCAATCGATTTAACTAATTACAAGCGCGATTGATAATGATATCAAAATTATATACCTTTGAGTTGCCAAAATTTGTATTTTTGTCAATAATAATATGTATCTGTCTCGTTGTGATCAAGAGCTGGCGTAGATATAGCGAAACGCAGCGCAGAGCATTTACCACTGTCAAACTACTTTCATCACTGTCTTTACTAAACATCGGAAAGCAAATAACTCAACAATTGTCGTTTGTGTACGAGCGTGCGTGCGTGCGGGTTCATTGATATTGGACATTAAGTAGTCAACATGAAAACCCTATCGGTAATATTTTGAGAGTAAAAATGTTCTGCGTTGCACTTAGTCATATTATGTGCGCCGGACCTAATACTTCAAGATTGGCCGCAATTCACTTGTTTCAACGAGACAAAAGTTTTACATAATCCAAGATTATCTTAACCATCCTAATAAAAAAGTACGCATTTTGAGGATATACTTTTTATTTAATGTTTGAAACCGTTTTCCGATAATTACGGCTTAAGAAGTATGCAATTTGAAGCCATAACGGCTGAATCTCTCCTAAGCCTCTTAATGTGAGGGACTTTACGTGAGCGAAATGCACATAACTGAATTTCCTGGGCTTGAGCTTAAAACTAAGATAACCAAATTAGGTTGAAAGTAAAAGGCTCAATTTGCCTGAAACATATTTATTTTGTTAATATGCTTCAGACTAAAAAAAAATTAACACAGTTCTATCTTTAAATTAAACTACCTTATCGACCTAAAAATAGAATCTAATTCCTTGACTAATGTGATGAAATAAATTTACCTTCATTAATATTGTTACTAGAAAGTATGTCCTGAAAAAATCTCACTTATTCTGCCTTACCAAAACAGCATTTAATAGTCGGTTCTAAATATTTTATTCTTTTTTAGCATAACATTGTTGCTTACTGTTTTTTCAATCGATAATTATATTTTAAGTTGACTGCTGAAGAGAAGAATAGTATGGCATACTATAATCTCAGTCCTGATTGACTGGGAACAATTCCATTCTCAGTATTAGTCAGTAGGATAACCAGTTGTATAGAACAACCACACACAAGTAGCAAGTTGGAACACGCGCGGGCCGCCGGCGGCTTTGTATGCCGCCGGGTTCATGGCGGCAATGTGTGTAGGAGGCTTTATGGAGAATATTCAGACATCCGAGATTCCTCAAGACGTTTCCGTTTTAAAAGCTGCTGAAACTGATAAAAAACGCAAAGTCAGTGGTGTGCTTGTTGAACCCTAGCCCTCTTTTAGTAGTCACTTGGTCTACCCATTAGGCCATCGCTGTACTCCCAAAGCCCATCGTAATATAAATGTCATAATAGATAAATTTATGCACACACAAATAAAGTTTAGGACACACTGTACACTGAAAATTGTACAAACAAGGTTGAAAAACGTGATGACGGCGCTTTCCACGTTTACACACGCCCAGTGGGTATTGTCAATAGTTTGCTCACTGATTTACTGAGTAATAGCGAACATGAGGGTAGTACAGTTATATATCTCCTAGATTTTATGACAAACATAATGTGACAGCTGTATAACGTTGGTTAGGGGAGTGCTGGGTGTCACTTTTCAGTGTTTGCATTATTTTGTTTGAATGTAAAGACTAGTGTTTTATTTTGGAAATAGTTATATCATAGTTCGAGACGCTGTAAAAATTAGACTTGTGATTTCAAAGGAGTGGAGATATACAAAATTGAAAGTGCATCTTTATTCTATACGTCAACACGAGACAAAATGCAAAAAGTAAAACAAGCAAACTATAAACAACCTAACTTTAGTTCTAAATTAACTAAGATGATAAATTAATTTTGGACATCATTATTATGACGGTTGCAAAATATGTATGTTCATTATTTCAGTACTCTAATTCATGACACAATTTGCTACTACTAATCAGCCACAATAATTAAGCATGTACAAACCACTACCTTTAAAATAATGAAAATAAGCGGAATACCAACGAAGTAAAATCGTAATCTTCAAATATTACAATTTTGCCTCCAAACCTTTAAATATTTAGCACTTCTTCCCAAACACGGCTCAGACCAACTGGCTTTTACAATTTCCGCCTTTTTCTTTACATTACATTTACATAATGTAATAAAAAGCTTTTAAAACTTAAATAATCAATTTTACCAACAGACTACAAGACCATGTTTAACGATGTTTGAAATTATTAGTTTTGTAAGCATTTCATGCAAATTCTATAATTATGATTTTTGGTGCACCCATAACTTTATTTCTATGTAAAATATGTACATTACAAAGATGCCAAGTGGCAGGACCAACAGGCAGACCAATATACAGTGTCACAAATAAGTGGTTTATGACGCGCACCACTGATATTTCAATGTGAAGTGGATATTAAATTAAGCGATTGCTAATCGGTGAGGGCAAACATCATGAAAAACCAGCATTTCTGAAAGGTTTCTATAATTTTCTTGAAAAAGATCTGAAGTTCGCCAACCCATACATAGCCAGCGAGGTTTGTTTCTTCGTAAACAAGGGAAGGGCATTTTATATACAGGGCGGATTCATTTTATTATATAAATTCACACAAATGCAGGCAACAGAGGGGAAAACAGTGTTTTATCACAAACATTTATCGTAATTTATGCAATAAGTCTAAAGGCATAGAGGCTATTTTACTGACAACGGATAATTCCTTACTATCAAAAATATACCAAGGATTTCAAAATCTGCAACTGACAATAGACAACCGTCCTCATTACTTAAATACCAAAGGATTAACGCCAACCTTCATAATTTCAAAGCGTAATCCTGATAGTAGAATTTAAAAATCTTTAAGCATTCCTGTACCCTACCGATTTCACGACTTAGTCCCCAACAAAGCATTGACGTACCCTAATCGGGACAACGTTAAAGTAAATAAGCCTTAATAAAATTTTAACTTATATTATAAATACGAAAATTTATTTGTCCTATTTCAGGTAATTACGGATGGATGTTATTTTTACGCGACTACGGCAAAGCCAAAGGAGGGTTATGATTTTGACAGGCTATGTATTATGTATGTATGTATGTGTGTATGTTCATCTGTTCCCTCATAGCTCCTAAGCTACTTATCGGAACTCGACAAATGAGGTGTTGTTACAACCGTCTTGATCGTCCGCTGAACATAGACTACGTGACGTGTGGACTCAATGTGGCGTCCTCTAGCGCCGAAAAAGTGTTGTGTTAAAAAATAAAAATGAGATAAACACATCCCCTCTTACTTATAAACGTTAGTCAAAATTTTATACGACTGCTTAGAGACTGACTAGCAAAAACCTTACCTATAAACCCTGTTTAGCGTTTAGCAGTCACTAAGTGACGCTTAAATAGCTGTCAAATTTAAACAACACCGGGACCTTGTTTAAATGTTGCTGAGAGGCACAATGGCGGCTTTTACTTGAAACAGCTGTTCGATCAATGACATATCATACATTGTTAAAATTATTTATTTGCATTTCTTTAAATTTTAATGTTGTTTACTTATAATTTAACATAGATTTTGACGATCTAGCAGATTTCCAAAATTATATAGAAGATTTAACTTGTATAGTTATAAATTATTTCTTGCCGATATTTTTAGAACAACATAGGTAATAGCAGGGGAGCTGGTAAACAATTTTTGGTACTTAGTATACCCAATATTGAGGCATTACAGGAAATTCTGTGATTGTCCTTAAATGAACCTAAATTAGATAGTCGAGGTCTAGTTGAAGTGTAGCGGCTCCCTACAAGCACTTGAATCTTTGTACAGGCAAAAAAAAATGAGTCATTCTAGATTACCTACTTTTTTATAAGGAGAGCTTATATTGGCTGTATCTCTTGCTCACTGTTACTGCGAATTGCGATGCGGTTGGCTCTCTCGAAAGCACGACAAACGGCACTCATGTGGTCTTTCAATAATATTTTCGGAGTAAATATATTATTCCATACTAAATAATAACAATAATCGAAAAAGAACATTTATTAGATCTTTTTATGAAAAACAAAAATACATTCGTAATTAGTATAATACCCTGAAGCTATATTGAATCCCAAATAAAGTGCAATAATAGAAAAAAACATACGTAAATTTCAAAATTTATCAATATTTCTCATGTTTCAAAAAAATATCCAAAATTGTTCACCAACTCTGGGACTTTTTGTTATTTGTCAGAATATCGTTGCCATGGAGATATCATATCGTTGCTATGTATCTATGACTCATAGATACAAAATAGCCAAGCGTGTTCGTTCAATTGCGTTATTTAGTCGACTATTTTGGCTTTAGGGCCGGAACATATCTGACGGAAGATCCGTCGCGTTTTATCGGTCGCGTAACGCCAATACATACAAATGTATAGAAAAACGTTCAACCATTCACACCTGACCGATAATCCGTTAGTACGTCGAGCGTACTAACGGATTATCCGTCGACGTCGCGCGCACCACGCACCACGTGAATTTTGACCTTTGAGTAAGGAATATAAATGGAGAGGGCAAATAGTAGGTACATATAGAAAAATTACATTATTCAAATATATTATTATATTTTATATTTGTATAGACTCACGGCTGTATCCCCGGAGGGGTAGGCAGAGGTGTAATATTACACCCACATTTCGCCATGTTTTTTTTTTACACACATATATACGAAATCGACATAAAGCCACCAAACATAGTGTTGTCTCGTTTTGTCTTAGGGATATGTCTGTCAGAAAAAAGAGATAGCCATAGTTTACTGAATAAATGTGCCACTATTGCCATATTTTTCGCCAAGGTTTGTGGTACATCTGCTAATAATAATTTTGTTTTTGTGCATAAATATGTCTAAAAACCGATATTGGTTCTCAGAGAATATTTTGTTACATGTTTCATACAAGGGTCGTCTTTCGCTTTGCCATTTTCGCCCACATTTGCATTATGGAATAAACTAATCTGGCAAAAGATTTAAACTAACAAAGGTAACTTACTACAAAAATGTATTATTCTCCTCTAACCGGCTCCATATCGTTATCGATTACATTCTGGAGAACAACCCAGATGGCAGCCATTTTATTTGCTCAACGTTTCGTAGGTGTGCACGCTAATTTCGTAGGTGTGCACGCTAAATTCGTAGGTATTGGACATACCATATCCATGTCATTCCCGGATCGGTGATTTTAAGATCGTAAGATTCCAGGGCCGCCAGACCTTACTTATTTTTTGAGAAACGAAATGTGTAGAATAATGTAGTGTTTGTATGTGCTATGAGTGTACGCATATTTGCTAGCTTGGATCGAGGGCCAATTTTTGGGTATGAGGTGCTAAAGGTCCACGGGAACAATTTCCATACATGCCTATATAGAAAACATTTTGTGTCTTGCTCTGCAACGTAGTCTGTAACCCCTTTTATATCATTTGTATAAGTTTTGTGAAAAACCGTAACCAAATCGTATTATCGTCTTTTATTTTTGAACCTCCATACCTAAATAGGATATAAATTTAAATAACGCTTGTTGGCTACTATAAAAAATCTTCGAAGTCCGACATATTTTTAATAGTCAAACTCGAATTGCAATATAAATAACTACAGGACTTCAGTGACTACTGAACATCAGGGAACACGAAAAATGATTAGGTAAAAGAATATGACAGTAAAATATTGAGCTGCCCTGAGTACGGCCCTGCACGAACAAACTTATATGTGTGCACAATAGCCACGCTTTCAGCGAATGTGTGCAGATACGCTCGACGCATTTTCCGTCAGATGTGTACCGATTCATTTGACGGAATAGACGCGACCGAAGATACGTTCGACGCATCTTCGGTCAGGTATGTTCCGCCCCTTAATCTGTGGCCCTCGTATGTGTATCGTTCGTTATCAGTTACTCAGCTAAACAACAGCTAATCAACGTTTATAAGTAAAGAAATTTTAAGCGTTGTTTAAATGCTTGACAGCTTTTCAACTGGGAGGTGGCTAAGTCACACTTAACGAGATTTTTATAAGTAAGACGGATCGTGTTTGATATCATTTGAAAGGGCGTCACATGCACATTTCCAAAACATTAGTTAAATTTAAAGGGGGCACCCCTTTAAATTTAGTGGACAAAAAATCATGTGTTAAAAAATATTAAGATAAATACACCGTGTTTCATATCATTTGAAAGGACTTCAATTGTACTTATCAAAAATATTGCTTAAATTTAACGTAGCGCCCTCTAGCAGACAAAAAGTCATGAGTTAAATAATAAAAATAAGATAGATACACCGTGTTTGGTATCATTTGTAATAACATACCTAGTTCGTATTTGACAATTTAGCTTTTGCAAGTAAATAGTATAGAAGCACAGTGATTTAACACCAAAATAGTTTAAATAATAAAAAGTAAAAAAACTAAAACCCGACTAAGACAAAAAAATGACGCTGAAAATAAGAGCCGTAGTCACACGTTGTGTAGAACCGTAACAACTAATAACCAGTACAGTAACAGTAACCTTGTTTATTTCATCATCCTGAACATCTTGTTTCATAGTTTTTCAGCGTCGATTATTTTGTCGTAGTCGGGTTTTAGTTTTTTTACTTTTTATTATTGATAGCTATGAAGATAGTTGAAGTGCTGGGGAATGACATTAATTGTATAATTTTTGCTTCAATATTACTCATTTCTTAGAAATGAGATCACATATTCAGGAAATTAAATAAGCGCTAAAGATGGCGCTGTGCATTATTAATTATCACTTGGCCCGTACTTCAGAGAGCACGCTGAACGGTCGGTTCTGGCAGTTATGGCAGTCATCAGTCATTATAGGGAGTCAATTTACAGTCACCTTCGAATATTCTGACACTGGTCTACGCCATGGATTATGATTATCCCTTTAGGTTATGGAGGTTGGACGGCGGTAGCTCTGTTGAAAGATCATGTTCTTTGAATTCTGGTTATGGTGCTAATACACCTGAGCATCCACTTGTAACAGAACAGCGAGCATTCGCCGTTTTCTGTTTTGTCGAAACGAACATTTTCACGATCAATCTAGCGAACACTCTAAATTCAAATATTCTACCATAATAATAATAATATTCTACCACATTCACACAATACCATCTAGTCCCAAACTAAGCAGAAGCTTGTACTATGGGTACTAGATAATGGATAAACATACATATATACTTTTTTTTTTGTAAATACATACATATTATACATAGAAACACCCAGACCAAGACAAACACCCATGTTCATGCACACAAATGTTTGACTTGAGCGGGAATCGAACCCGCAACCTTCGGCGTAGCAGTCGCTTACACTCCCGCTGCGCCAACCGGTCGCGCGTAATAGTCCGTAGAATATAGAAAAATATAGAAATTGCACTACAATAGCAGTTTTACCCAATATGTTTACTTCAGTTTCACTTATGAATTATTTCTAGAGTAAGAGTAAGATACATAAACAATGACGATTCTAAATAATAAAATGCAGATTTTAATTTGAACAGGTTTAATAAATTACACAATTAGTGTCTGTTCCTACGTTCAAATTTATTTATCGATATCGAGAGTTTATCAACATTCTATTGAAATTAATTTTGAGTAAACCAAATCTAAGGATCTATTGTAAACATTAGCGATATTTTATCGATATTTATTCTGAGTAAGCCTATCACTAGTCAAGTTAAAGTTAGTGACAAACTACGAAGATTCTTCCCTAGATTTAAATTATAAGTCAAATTGAAGTAAATATATTGGGTTTCACCACCATTGTAGCGCGAATTCTATGTATTATCTATATTCTGACACTTGCCCGAATGTTCGTGAAAATACACTCATTTGTTTTGTAACATTCGCGAGAATGCTCATTACAGGTGAATGCTCAAGTGTATCAGCGCCATTAGATTAGTGCGTTGTCCCCAGGCTCCAATGTGAATGTATTGTATGCAAAAGACCCAAAACTGGGACGATGTTGGGAAGCTGTTATGTGCGCAAACATTTACGTGAAGTAAATTTACTATAATGCGCAATTGCGCATGGCACCACCGTATGTACATTTAATCCTAATATTTATTATTTATTAATTATATTATTTATTAGCAAATAACTAAAGAACATCGGACTGCTACGCTGAGGGTATCGGGTTCGAATCCACGGCGCGCACCATTGAATTTTCGAACTTATGTATTAAATTGTTAATTATCACTTGCTAAACGTTGAAGGAAAACATCGTGAGGAAACCTGCATGTCTGAGAGTTCTACATAATGTTCTCGAAAGACATGTTAAGCCTGCCAACCCGCACTTGGTCAGCGTGGTGGACTATGGCCTTACCCTTCTCATAGTGAGAAGAGGCCCGCAGTCGGTAAGTTCATATACAGGGCCGATGACGATGACGAACAAAAAAAAAGTGGGCGAGCAAAGCTGCGGGCAATATCTTGTCATCTATAAACTGGTACAACTCCAGTCAAGGCTCTATAATTAAATGTTAAGCTGCAAACGAAGATTAAAATTGATACTGCAGTGTTATTAACTGTCTTACTTATTGTGTTATGTTGGTACACTGATTAAGGTAGATTGTGGTCGCTTAATCAACTCGTGTTACCGTTTCGGCAGCGATAGCCAAGTGGATATACCAACAGACTGCTATGCAGAGGGTATTGGGTTCGAATCCACGGCGCGCACCAATGACTTTTCGGAGTTATGTGCGTATTGAATTGTTAATTATCGCTTGTCCCGTGCCTCGGAGAGCACGTTAAGCCGTCGGTCCCGGTTGTCATGAAGATCTTTGACAATCGTTACAGGGCGTCAGTACCTTCTAATATAAACTGACACTAGTCTAAACCATGGAATATCGCTATCCCTTCGGGTTGCGGAGGTCAGACAGGCAGTCGCTCTGTGGAAAAGCTAATATTCAGCCATATCCGGTTAGACTAGTAAGCGGACCCCAGATTGAAAACTGGAATAACGCTAAGAGGAAGAAGAAGTTACCGTTTCGGCCTTGTTTGGGGTGTAAGCCGATATGTTGTATACTTTAGATATTAATTTTGCTGGCGTGATGATGATATGCACTTATTTAAACGTTTTGGAAGGGGTAGGTGGTATTTGGCGTAACTGATCTACTAGTGTTGCGGGTGGTCACAATATTTGATATATCCATGGATTTGACTGCTACAGACATTTGACATAAAATCCATAGAATATAATTATTATGTGAAATGTCTATCTCTATTAGCCGAATCTATGATAAAATAAAATATTGGGTCCGGCTGTTAATGTTACTTGTTACTTAACTGCTTATTAAGTTTCTTTAAACTATTATAATAATTATTATCTTTAAACACGTATCAGGCCTTGTTTGACAAAAACATTTTTGAAATCACCCTCCTTTTAATAGTAATGTGTAGCTAAAGACAAAGCAAGAAGTACAGATAAGCTAAGATTTGAATCCACAGAAAGCTCGATTTTAAACTTTCGCGATTTGTATACATCATACAAAATAAATTAGCGGGTCTTAATCAAGAAACATTTTTACAACAATTTCAACCGGGAGGATGGATATACATTATCGGCTTCTTGGAATCCAGTCATTAGCAAGTGTAGACACCACCGCAGTGATAAATCTCAACAGTGTGTTGACGTCATTAGTGTAGTGTGTCGGAGTACCGACATTGCGAACTTAAATAAAGACCAAGTGATGGGTAGGTGCCGAAAACCGCATTTCCACAAGACGGCGCTGAGCTCTCATCAGTCACTTCGCGACCACACTCGGTGCAAGACGAGCGAAACGTCGGAACCAAAAAGGTATTTATACCTTAAATAAGATAATTGTACGCGATTAAGACCCACAGAAAGCTGAAAACTATTCAGTAGCCCATTAAAACCTTGTTGCTATCACAACTCACAATATTATCTTACCCTCATCATTGCCCGATCCAAGACAGTACAAAGCTAATATTTAAGATCAGTCAACAGGCTAATGTGAAGGGTTTAAGAAAATTTAAAATTTAAACCAAATACTATTTTTTTTGACGCCCTTAGTTGAATATTGTTTGTTCATTCAAACGTCTTTTGTGATGAGGGTCACAGGTCCTTACCAAAGATTTGTTACAGATGATGGCCTTTTAGTGCGACATAAGTTGAAAATAGTTAAGTTTATATAATACTGGACCTCTCTCGCAACCTCACCCGCGTGTATTATATACTTCTTTTCTTAGGAAACATATTTAATATCCATTGGTAAAACCGTACAAAAATTTATTTAGTCGTTTTTGACTTAATCGTGTTCATACTCAAGAAGAAGGGGCACTTTATTATATAATATGTAAAGATAGTCTACTTAAACTGAGATATGGAGATTAATGAATGACATGGAATATTTAGTGCATCTGGCTTCAATGGTCAACAGGGATAAAGGTCGAACCATTTGGAGATTTAAGAGTTTCATAACTTACGCAAATTAAGGCAGCTATGTCAAAATCAGCGCAGACATAGTGTTCAAAGGCTTTCAGATATATTTTTTTCTGTACTGTACATAATCTGAGAGTTAGGAGTACTATTGAGCAAAAGACTGCATGCCAATTTGTGAACGCTAGCATTAATTGGACAACATCAGTGTTAACGAAAAAGAAAATATACATACATACATACATAGACTCACGCCTGTTTCCCGGAGGGGTAGGCAGAGACTACGGAACGCCATTTGCAACGATTCTGACATACCTCACTTGCTTCACTCACTCCCATCAAGTTTCTCATGCATGCTCTTCTGTTAAGGGTACTTCTGACTTGTCCTTTTTTCAGGATGTCTCCAATCTGGTCAGAGAACGTTCTCCTAGGTCTTCCCCTTTGTCCTGTCCCATTCACACTAGCCTGATATATCTTCTTTGTCAGTCTATCGTCATCCATCCTCTCCATGTGCCCAAACCATCTTAACATGCCTTTCGCAATGCTTGTCACTACATCTTCTTTTACCCCACACCACTCTCGTATCACACAATTCTTTACTCTGTCGGTCAAAGACACACCACACATACTTCTCAGTGCTCTCATTTCTACAGCATTTATTCTACTTTCAAATCTCTTCGGCCATACCCAACTTTCACTACCATACATAAGGGTAGGCACTAACACACCTCTATGTACAGCCAAACGTGCCTTTTTGGACACGTTTTGACTGTTCATAAACGCCTTCAGAGCTCCATTCACACAATTACCTGCATTAACTCTCCTTTCAATATCTGCTTCATTCTTACCATCTCTTGTAAACAACGTACCTAAGTAAACAAACTCATTCACTTGTTCCACTCGCTGTCCATCGATCAAAACATTACAAGCCGTAACGCATTCCTCCTTTTCAAAAACCATAACTTTCGTTTTACTTACATTCACTTTCATTACTTTCCTTTCTAACGCACGATGCATGATTGTTACCATCTCCTGCAACTCCTCCGTTGAAGATGCAAGTATAACCTGATCATCAGCATAAAGGAAGCATTTGACGAGTAACCCATTCATCCTTAACCCGCAGTCACTATGTTTTAAATCTTGCAAACAACTGTCCATGAAGAGGTTAAACAGCCACGGCGACGCTACACATCCCTGTCTAACACCTTTGTCGATGGTAAACCAGTCAGTGTATGCCCCGTTTATCCTCACACAAGCTCTAGAATCCTCATAAAGGGATTTCAGAGCTCGAATGAGGCTGCTGTCCACCCCATTCATTGACAGCACCGACCACATTTCATTCCTCACCACTTTATCGTAAGCCTTTTCCAAATCCACGAATGCACAATAGACCTTTTGACCTTTGGCCAAAAATTTTCCGGCTATGCTTCGCAAGGAAAAAACCTGATCCGTGCATCCCATACCCTTTCGGAATCCCGCTTGTACATCCCATATTTTCTTGTCGGTTACTTCCATAACTCTTTCAATAAGTACCTTTGCATACAATTTGCCAACAATGCTGAGAAGGCTAATGCCTCTATAGTTTTTGCAGTCTTGTTGCGAGCCTTTTCCTTTATAAAGAGGCACAACTATAGCTGTGGTCCAGTCATTAGATACTCGGCCGGTGTTCCAACACAAGTTATATAACCGCTGCAACTGACTAACTATGATGCCCTGTCCAGCCTTCAGCATTTCGACTGTAATCCTATCATATCCCGCAGCCTTACCTACTTTCATACTTCCCAGTGCCTTCACGATCTCATCCACGCCAATAACGCTTTCATCATTGCTATCATTACAATTCACTTCAGCTATCGGTGTCTCTATCGCCGTTCTTTCGAATAAACTTTCAAAATACTCTTTCCATCTCTTCAGCACGCACAATTCACCATTTACTATACTTCCATTCTCGTCTCTGATGGATGTGTGTTCTGAAAATTGAGTTCTTCCTCGAACTGCACGAACGGATTTCCAGAAAAACTTAATGTTCCTCTGGAAATCGTCAGATAATCTGCTATCAAACTCATCTTTCTTTTCCTCTTTTTTCCTTTTAACCATTTCTTTCACTATTCTTTTTGACCTAACAAACTCCTTTTTTGCTTCATCTATGTCTACACTCGTTGCTTTTCCCATCCTTTCATTTGCTCTGGCAGCCAACCAATCTGACCAAGCTTTCTTCTTCTCTGACACTGCTGATTGTACATCCTTATCCCACCATGTATTCTTAACCTTTCGTATTTTCCTTCTCTTGATCATACTACATACTTCAGACGCTACACATACTATCTCTTCTTTAAAGGCCTGCCATAATTCTTCCATATCATTTATGCCATCGAATCTCTCAAATCTTGCTATCAATCTTCGTTTATACTCATCTTTCACATCTTTCTCTTGTAGATTTTCTACTTTTATTCTTTCCAAGACCCTATTTTCATTACGCTCTCGGTGTCGCCATCCTTTAAAGAGCCCACTTATCCGGCTCATCACCAAGAAGTGGTCTGTGTGGATGCCGATCCCTCGATATACTCTTGTATCCAACACATTCTTTCTCAATCGTTCATCTACTATCACAAAATCAATCATACTTCTTCTAACATTTTTCGCCTCTCGCGTATACATATGTATCCTTTTATGATCAAACATGGTGTTTGTCACACAAAGGCTCCACTCCAAACAAATCTCAAGCAGTGCTTTTCCATTTTCGTTCACACTCTCATCACCAAATGCACCTAACACCCTTTCAAATCCCACTCGCTTTACTCCCACCCATCCATTGAAATCCCCTAACAAGATCAATCTTTCATTATCCTTGCAGTTCCTCAAAATCTCTCTTAAACTCTCGCAAAACTCCTGCCTTTCGTCTTGCTCATGTTGTGACATACCCGTAACTATATTGACCGGGGCGTACACCCCCACAATAAAGAGACGAGTAAGTCCTACTTTCATTCTCATCCACAGTAGCCTAGCATTTACACATTCAAACTCTTTTACGCACTCATTCATTCGCGCAGACAGTACTACACCAACTCCCTTACAGGCTCTGGTGGTACTATCTACCCCAGACCAAAACGCCGTATATGCACCATGCTTGGTGGTGTCACACCCTTTTCTTTTTGTTTCATTCACACAAAGAACATCAATCTTTCTATCATCCATCATCTGACATACTTCATCCAATTTGCCGTTCATTCCTCCACCAACATTCAATGTTGCAAACCTGCTTTCCGTAGGCCGCTTTTCGCCCTCGCGGGAAACGAGACGTGACGGGTTGCGAACCGCGTCGCCGCCGTAAGGAGAAGAATAAGTTTTTGTTCCCATAGCGTTCCCACGAGATTTAGGGATCTAGACGGTCCATCCCCGCAGAGCCCTTTACGGGGGTAAGGCGGAATATCAGCTGTGCCCTGTGACCACCAACACAGGCACCCTCCGTTTACGACCAGCTTGCCCTCTGGCCACGAATCCCTCGGCACGGGTCGGTTCACACCTTAGATCGGGGTTTTGTTTCGGGTATGTACCCTGAAAGTTGGTTTAAATTCGGAGTTTTCCTTCTCCTAGAAGAAAATATGAAGAAACAGAAAAAGATTTGCCTTCCGTGAGCTTGGGTTTTCAAACTTCACTGAATGCCATCAATCAACAAAAGCAGGAGTTTGATATGTAATGCAAATATCGACTACACTTAGCTGGCTCGCCAGTTAATTCTGCACTGAGTGCTGTAATAGGTTCAATAACATAATTACTTCTATGCTTTTTGTCAGTTTATACAATTCACCACTATTCAGGGCGTAACAAAATTGGAAATTATTGGATAATAATTATACTGCGGTTTGGCTGAATTTTTGTCAGTTAGACATCTTAATGCTTAAAAGCAACTGAACCAATATCACCTCAAATACAGTTGGATGAATTGGCTACGTGGCTAAAATTTTAGCATAACCATTTCCTCAACAAGCATCGTCATTTACCTGTACGAGCCATAGGCAATCCGATCTCGAATACAAATCGGTGCGCATAGGCTGAGAGAGGAAATGACTGGTGCTGCCGCCATCTTACCCTCGGATATTGGTTCGGCTGCAACTGGGCCGCCGGATAGCTGCAAGGAAGCTGCCACGGTATGGAAATGAAGTCCTCATTATTTATATGAAATGCATTTTTCTTTGTTGCGGTAGTAGGATTAGTTATATTGTGACGTATATTCTTTAACTGCGTTATATTCAATATTCAGTGCTGTGTCATCCATAAAAATAATATATACCTACTTTTCTGAACCTAACAAAAGCCATTCAGTCAGCCATCAAATATATTAAACCACTGGCGTAACATCGCAGAACCTAAATTACCGAACCTAGAAACATGAAATTTTGACGGTAACTTATTTTCATGACGTAAGTATTGGATTTCACTGAGAAAAGATTTTATAATAAACCGTGAGGTTTCTTGTGTCAGAGGAGGAGGACTAAAGTGGTAAAGTAGAGATTCAAATTATAAAGCTACCACAATGTCAGTTAATAGTGTGTCAATGTGAGTTAATAGTCAGTTACATGTACAGTCAAAAACATTTTACTCTTATCACATTTCAAGATTGTTTGAATGTACCTATTCAAACAATCTTGAAATATGATAAAGTAATGGCAGTGACCGTTTCATTATTTTGGCTGCGACGAAATAATGTCACAGAAGGATTACCAAGATTTTACGTAGGCGTCGATAAGCGTGTCAGTAAATAGTGTAGGCATCGTCTTAACCCGCTTCACAAATACTCGAGACTGTTTCGAAAGCTATATATCTTTTGCTGTTGATATAATACTATTATTTGATAGTGTTCAGGATTTTCGTTTTTCTATTTGATGGATAACCAATACTATACTAATACGATACTCCTCAAATAGTTTGGGTAGTATTGGCCCGGTCTTAACGTCAACGCAGGAATATTTGCAATCGTTGATATATTATTATTTTAGTAAATGTGTTAATTACCTGTGGGTGCATAGGGTTCCCACCAAGAACTTAGGGACCCAAGCCAACCTCACCTGCAAGTGGTGCACCTGCCGATCAACGGACGAGGCTCTGGCAAACAAAATATCCCGATAAGCGGCAATAGGCTCGCCACCTATTACGTGGGATCAAAACACTGGCGAAAAGTGGGCGTTTAATATGCCTCTGTCTACCCCTTCGGGGAAACAGGCGTGAGTCTATGTGTTAATTACCTGCGTCAAATTTTCGAAATGAAATCCTGTGTTATTCTGATAATAAACTATCTGTGTGTAAAAACTTTTCAAAACTGTTTGATTTTAATAAATTAAATAACAAAAGTTTGACCTCTATAAAATTGGTGGAATGTAAATTATACATTTTGGTGCCAAGAAACGGATGTCGGAAAAATGCTAAAGAAAAATCAACGACCTTTTTTGCACAGTGATTTACAAAATGGGACTAATGGACTCTTTTTTCCCGTTTTAAGTAATAATTACTACTATTACTAATATTTGAGATAATAATATTTTTGTATACCAAGTTTTGCCGAACGAAATGCATGTTAAGTTAGTTAAGTTGACTCTTAAGTCAAGCTGAGCAAAACAAAAAAGAACGTTAATCGAGAAAGATAGGTAGTAATTAATAAACTCGATTACCCTTCCTCGAAAGCAATTTTTATATATTTTCTATATTAGGAGTGAGTTCATTTCATTTAAGTATATGGTGTAATATTTTAACCGTCATAACGAGCTGAAAGTTAACGCTACCTTGATATTGCATCATTAGCATAGCTGTTATTTTTAATTAAATAGATTAATCGGCGGTAAAACAAAACAGTAACGGTTACTACAGTACACTGTGTAAAATAACTTTTTATATCATCCATACAATCGAACTAACTCAATGTATTTGAAATGTTTCTAATGTTGAATATATACAATTTCTTATATTTATAGGTACTTCAAATGTGAAAAATATTTAATGTCTGTCATAATTTAAGTAGTCTTGCTTTTCGGGATACATAATCATAAAAATTATTTACAAATTCTTTGCCTTTTAAATTTGTTCTTTAACAAATATTCGGGCATTACTTTTCAATAAATTTAAAGATATCCTCACAAAGAAGGTAAAAACTCCAACCGTCGGAACTCAAAAACTCGCATCGTATGTCGACCTCTATAAATATAATATCATTAATATTCATTAAGCGTTGTCTGAGTAGAAGCCTGAGCGTCTGTCATGACTGCTGATCATTGTTGCGTTCACCCTACTCGTTCCATTTTAATCCCATGCTAATCCATGGCTGGAACCTTCCTTGTTGATTCTGTTTTACATTCTCCTTTGTATTTAATAGGTAGGTATTGTGAGAAAAATTATTAATACAGCTTTGTTATGGTGATTTTGTTTTGGTTTGATGTTTCGGATTAAACAATATTTTGTGTTAATAAATTGTTTTATCCTCACTCTATACAAATTAATAAAGTTAGGTTTCCATAATAAACTTTATTTGACTCATTGTTCATATTTTATTTTATATAACATCTCGCTAATGTTTCTAATGTTTCCAAAATTGCTGAACCAATTTTAACGGTGCATGCAGATATTGGCTATTTTATGGAGTTACCTACTTAATTTTGATTTAGGATTGTGACGTTAAAATTGGGTGGTATAGTTTGGGTAAAGTGCTTTAAAATTACTTTTACTTAAAGTTTTAGTTGAGAAACTAGTAATTATTAGGCTAAAGATGCAATGAGGATAGTCTTTAGCAATACAGATACCAATTAATTCAGTTAATTGCGGCTGGCAAACTGTGAATAAATTGACGATCTTAACTAAAATCGGTAAATCCAATTTTGTCGTGCAAACATTGATATAACCAATTACAATCAAAGTCAAGACATAATGATTAATTAATCGGTGGATTGATTTGTAGTTATTCGTTTTGTCAGTGTTTTAATTTTAATAATTTCAAGACTTATATACGAAATATAATATAATAATAATATTCTACCACGTACACACATCACCATCTAGTTAGCTAAAGCTAAGCTAAGCAGAGCTTGTGTTATGGGTACTAGAATATGGATAAACACTTACACAACATACTTTATTTTTTGTAAATACATACATATTATAGATAGAAACACCCAGACCAAGACAAACATCCATGTTTATGCACACAATGGGAATCGAACCCGCGACGTGCGGCGTAGCAGTCGCTTACACTCACACTGCGCAAACCGGTCGTCAAATATATTATACTAGAACGAGTCTTAGTGTCATAGACACTTGTTTTAAATATAAAGCTCTTTTTGTCCCGCTCCGCTTTGGCCATGGTTCTGGGAAATGCTGGAGAGAGCGAAGCGATGCTTTGGTAAAGTGCTACTTTTAGCAGTTATATAAAATACTCCCTTTACGGACTGCCTGACAGACAAAACGCAGCGGAATCTACTAGGTACAAGAACAGTAATTCGGCATGAGTGTTCGTTGGAAAGTGAAGAACAGCATTTCGACGAGATTTTAGGCAATACCCAATAAGAGTTGAAAAAAGCTCACGCGGGCGGTTTGTGGCAAGTCTAGTTACTTTTAATTCTATAGTCAATACTTCGACACACAACCTTACTTAACTTTATAATGTATCCTTTTGCTTCACTTTATAAGACTTATCATTATCCTAGCATTATCCCAGTTGTATCCAATACGTGCCCCTTGCAGCCCATGGTCTACTTTTTAGTCTAACTAGGTATGACTGAATATTAGCTTTTCTAGAGATTATTAATAGAGCGACTGCCTCAAATCTGCAACCTAAAAGGGATAACTATGTTCCTTGGCTTTAGTTAGCGTCAGTATATTCAACGATCAGATTCCCATGTAACAGATGACGAGCTTCTTCAATAAATAGAATATAGATGTATGTTATTGTTTGAAAAGCGTTCAGAATAATTGGTTAAATAAAAACAAAATATTTCATAATATTAGTCTAGCTAGATTCAAATTCATTAAAGTGGGTCTGGATTTAGACTAAGTTACAATGGTACGTGACAAAGTTTTACGAGCTTTGCTAAGATAATATATTAAAATTGTGCTAAAGTCAGCTGGATTATAAAACAGAAACAATTTTGTTATTAGACTTTTCAGGATCAGACCCTTTACTTTTATTTATTGGAGCAGTAATTTATTGTTTTGTTACTAGGTAATAAAGATAAATTAGAAACTAAACAAACATTTTATTGGTCGAAACAACCAGCTAATACTCTTCTACAATATTAATTTGATATATCCATGGATGAAACTACTCATCGTCATCGGCCCTGTATATGAACTGACCCACTGCTGGGCACGGGTCTCTTCTCACTATGAGAAGGGGAAGGCCATAGTCCACCACGCTGGCCTAGTGCGTTTTGGCAGACTTCACATGTCTTCCGACAACATTATGGAGAATTCTCAGACATGCAGGTTTCCTTACGATGTTTTCCTTCACCGTTTAGCAAGCGATAATTAACAATTTAATACGCACATAACTCCGAAAAGTCATTGGTGCGCGCCGTACATTCGAACCCGGACCCTCTGCGTAGCAGTCTGTCGGTCTCTCCACTAGGCAATCGCTGCCTTCGATGAGGCTACTAAATATACATATTTGATATAAACCCTATACTTAATATGTCAAAAATATACTTCTAGTAGCCAAATCTATCCATAGATCAAATATTGGAATCGGCCATTAGTGTCATGAGAGCATAGACAATAACGAATCATAGCAATGTGCAATGTTTCTCCAAATTGTCGCTCTGCTGGGTACGGGCCTCTTCTCTTCAGAGTCGAATCAGGCCAAGATCCACCATGTTGGACAACTGTAAATTTGCAGACTTGACACGCTTCTCATAAAAAACTCTCAAACATCTTAAAGAAACCTGCAAAACGCAAGCGATATTAAGAAATGAAATACGCGCTTAACTTCAAAAAGTCACCTGCACTGTGGGTTTGAATCTGTGACCCTCTGCTTAGCAGCCCATTCAGTTGGTCTCTCTACTAAGCTATCTCTGCTTGAAGAAAGAAAATAATGTATTGGTTTTCACAAATTAAAAGATTCGAACTTATCGAAATGTCGACTACTCCTAGATTTTCATAGTAGACAAAGCCTTAAGCAAACATAGTCATAAAATATTTATACTATCTTTATTATTGACGTTTTGTACATTCACTTTGCTGATATATATCGTTAAGTCATCTACCATCCCTACTGGCTTTACTCTTTTAATAGCGCAAACACAGACGTCTATTTTGCTACATTAATTTGCATTTTACAGCTCTGTCACTTTTGTGTACCGATTTTGGGTGCCTTATATTTGCAGCGAAAGTGAAAATGTAAATAGCTAATAAATCTTACCCCACTTTATGTCCAGGCATTATATCCTCACTTTTTGCAGCACCCATATTAAAACCACTTGACTAGTAGAACCTGGCACGCAGTCTTCCCGCTTAAGTGGTCCAAAGTGATCCATATTTCACATTTTCTCGTTATTGCTGTTTAAATTCAGTCTTTTGATAGACATAAAACGTACAGGATCCATCTTCATTCACATTCTGTGTACATTCAAGGTTTTATTATGAATCCGTGCTGTACTCGTTGTAGGCTTTTTACGATGCCAATTTGCCAATACATATGTAAACGCTACTGGCCGTAAAATTTTTGCAAAGTTAACCGCATCGGTAAAATTTTAGATTATCGCCTTTCGTACCTTTTGATAAGGTTTGTGATAAGTGCAAACTTTTGGTTGTCTCTAAAAGAATATTATTCGCGTTAGCTGAAGGAAGGATTACTGATGGTTAAAGATCGTTAATATCTCGGGCACGGTTTCTTTGAATAAAATTTCGGAGTTGGGTGTCAGTTCTGTGGCTTAACTCGTGGTTATATTTTCAGTAGTTAAATTTAATACACGTGAAAGGAGTTTTATTACTTTAGAGTTGAGAGCGAAAATATTTATGTTTCGTGATATTTTGTTCTTGGCGTAAAAGAGGCTCATAACTTTGGCGTTTATGTTGCTGACATATGTTTATTTATATGCTTTCATATTTTAATACAAAAAGATTTAGATAACATTATTTTTAAATATGCCGTGGTAAATGTGCCTTTAATCAATTTTCAATTTTTATTAGAACCTTTGCCAAAATTCATATTTCAAGCAAAAATAATTTCCTATTTACTATAACTATTCGTGTCTAACGTTATGCCAAAAATCTTTCTTTATTTCCTCAATTTAGGGTTATTACGTGGCATAACATGCCCAGCGGTAGTATTTTACCCAACTTATGCAAATAGGCTTGCAGTAGTGGTGTGATATCGGAGCGTGTGTCTAAGCTGTACGCGGCTGCTTGACCTATCGGTAGCGGTCCACAATATAAGATGAAGCGGGTAGAAAGAAATAAAGAGAACATAAAAGAGAGAAGAAAAATTTATAAATATTGACTTACGAATTTTGCATAATGTGTAAATAGAACAACCAACAGACTGCCATGCAGAGGCTATTGGGATCGAATCCACGGCGCGCACCAATGACTTTTCGGAGTTATGTGCGTATTGAATTGTAAATTATCGCTTGTCCCGTGCCTCGGAGAGCACGTTAAGCCGTCGGTCGCGGTTGTCATTCAGATTTTGACAGTCGTTATAGGGCATCAGTACCTTCTAAATAAACTGACACTAGTCTAAACCATGGAATATCGCTATCCCTTCGGGTTGCGGAGGTCAGACAGGCAGTCGCTCCGTGGGAAAGCTAATATTCAGCCAAATCCGGTTAGACTAGTAAGCGGACCCCAAGTCGAAACTGGGATAACGGTAAAAATATGATGATGTGTAAATAGAACAACCTGTATGAAGAAATAAGCACATGAACAAGAAATGAAATAATTAAATCAAGTGCCCATGAAGGGTTGCGTGGTTGAGGTATCCATATCACATACCCTTTATCTTCACCTAACCAAATATCACTATCACTGTCTAGAGTTTGAGCTGAGATCGGGTAAGGTTTACAGAGATCAGTGGAAGCGATTAATTCATCCAGTCTCAGCCCAAGGCAAAGGTCCAATATACACTGCGGTAGCACAGCGAATGAATATAAATTCTAATATTAATAGAAAGTCTTACCAAATATCCCCTGGTGATGTTCTTGAGTGGAGTCCTGGAGGCAAGCTAGACACACACGAGACTAAATTGGCCAATATTAGCAAGTGAATTATCTTTACTTTACCAGACTCCAACGCAGCGTTTTCAATCAGCAAATTCGTCCGGCACCAACCACGTGCATCGGATTCACTCAAGTTTTACAATGTTCGTTAAAATATTATTTTTATCACAATTAACCGGTGCCAGTTATTGATCAAGGAAGTGGCAATCAAACGGGTTCTAAATACAAGATCAAAACGCTCACAAAACGAAATCTATCCAGAGCTAGGTTTTTTCGCTGACCGCGGGAAACGACCAAGAACCAAAGAGAGTGAATGACAGTTCAGTGTGACCATTGTCAGAAATTTTCAATAGACTAAACAAAATGTTACTCAATCGATCTAATCGATTTGACTTATAATAAAAACTAATTCTATTTCAAACATCCACCCGCCCCGGACCGGCCTACCGGTCCGCTAATCGGTTGGTAGACGTGACAATGTTGCAACCGCTCTCCTCAGAATCGAACCGTCCACCAAGACCTCAGCAAATCGGGGAACTCCATCAGCCCCAGTTACCAAATGAAGGATGCGCTCCCTGCGCCATCTGAGTGGCGGAAGGTTAGCCTCCTTGATCAAAACGAGGTCTCCAATCTTGGGTGGATCGGTCTTGTCGGTCCACTTAACGCGTTGCTGGAGTATGTGCAAATATTCCAAATTCCAGCGTTTCCAAAAGCTCTGAGTAATCTGGCGTACCAATTCAAAACGCGAGAGACGACCAGGTCTCGTATCAATATAGGGGTACTCAGGCAAGGCGACAAGTGGGCGACCAATCAAAAAATGGCCCGGCGTAAGGGTCTCCAAATCATTCGGATCTGAGGAGATCGGGCACAATGGCCGAGAGTTCAAAACGGCCTCAATCTTACAAAACACAGTTGCGAGTTCCTCAAATGTAAGGACAGACTCACCGATTGTCCTGCGCAAGTGTGTTTTGGCCGATTTTACGGCGGCCTCAAATATACCACCCCAGTGTGGACAATTTGGTGGGGAAAACAACCAATTTATCCCACGTCGGGCAAGCCTATCACCTATATCAGCTTTGTTGGTTTCAAGGAAATTAACAACATCATTCAAATAATTATACGTGCCCTTGAAGTTAGTGCCGCAGTCAGAACGGATCAAGGAAGGCAGCCCTCTGCGGGATACAAATCTGTCAAATGTGGCTACAAAAGCCTCGGTCGTAAGCGAGGAGACCAGTTCCAAGTGTACGGCCTTTGTGGAAAGACAAACAAAAACACACAAGTAGGCCTTAACAGTCTTGCTGTTTCGAAGTGCCGACGTTTTTACCAAAAAGGGACCTGCGAAGTCCGTGCCAACACCGTCAAACGTCCTGCTCTCAGTTACGCGATCTGCCGGTAAGTCCCCCATCAACGGCTGCATGGTGGAAGCCTTGAGCTTATAGCAAGGGATGCAGCGAAAGACTACACTCCAAATAATTCTTCGGGCAGACAAGATCCAAAATTCGCGTTGCAAAATGGCCAACAAGGCATTACAACCAGCATGCGAATTTTTAAGGTGACGGTCAGTTACCAACAAGCGTACCAAATGACCGTCCTTAGGTAACAAAAGGGGGTGACGAGCCCCGTAAGGGAGGTTGGCGTTCTTGAGACGCCCTCCAACGCGCAAGAGACCCGTTTCGTCCAAAAAGGCGTTCAATTTAGATACAGCTCCCGACAATTTCGATTTCCCCGACTTGAGGATAGCAATCTCCCTTTCAAAATGCGCCAATTGCACAGAACGAACCCAAAAGGTAAGGGACTCCTGTCGTTCCTGTGGTGAGAGAAACGGTGTCAGTCGTTTCTGTTGTGGGTGCCTTTAATTAAAAACAAAACGCTTTATCCAAGCAGTGACACCTAACAACTTGTCGAGGGAGCTGTAACGATTCAACAAAAAATCGGGGTCGAAGGCGCATTCCACCTTCTCAAGAGCGAGTGTTCGTAGACCCGGCAAATTAGAAGTATTCAAAACTGGCGTTCGAGGCTAATCAATTTCTGGTCGACTCAACCATTCCGGACCCCACCACAGCGAATGACTTATCAAACTAGGCGTCAAGCATCCGCGCGAGGCACAATCAGCGGGGTTGAGCTCACCTGGCACGTGTCTCCAAACCAGTTTGACTTCGGATTTCTGGATTTGGGAAACGCGATTAGCGACAAAAACCTCCAAAGTGTGGACAGAAGCCTTCAACCAACAAAGAACAATTTGGCTGTCTGTCCAGGCGTAGGTCCCATTAATGCAAATGCTTTTACCCAAAGTACTGGACACGTGGTTCAACAAGCGTACAAGAAGGGCTGCTCCCGAGAGCTCCAATTTTGGAATAGTCAGAGATGTCCGAAGGGGTGCCACCTTGCTCTTTGCCATGATCAGGGAAACCCTCACCTGACCTGAGGCACTGACTGTGCGCAAGTACACCACAGCCGCGTGACCACGTTCCGAGGCATCACAAAACCCGTGAAGGGTGGCCTTGTACTTCCCGGGAGGAAGGATGGGACGAGGCAAAGAGATCTCGTTGACGGCAGGAAGTGAGGATACAAAGGAGGTCCATTCCTCAACAAGAGTGCCGTGCAGAGGTTCGTCCCAGATCAATCCTGCTGTCCAAAGCTTCTGCAAGAAGCATTTTGCCCAAAATATAATTGGACAGATCCAACCGTTCGGATCAAAGGTTCTGGCGACAGTAGACAATACGAGACGTTTAGTCCAAGAACAAGGCAGTTTCAAGTCTACGTTATACGTAAAGATGTCTTGGACTGGTCTGTACTGAACGCCGAGAACAGCCATCATGGCGGGGTTGTCAATAATCTCAAACAAATGTGGATCTTGCTGATGATCCTCTGGCAAGCCTTCCAAAAGCGCTGGTGAGTTGGAAATCCATTTGCGCAACTCATAACCAGCGGAGGCCAAAATACCTATCAATTCGTCCCGCAGGAGGATCGCCTCGTCCGCTGTGGAGGCGCCCGAGCAAATGTCATCGACGTAAATATCGTCCTTCAAGATGGCGGAGGCTCTTGGGAAACGTAGGCCTTCGCGGTCTGCGAGCTCCCAAAGAGAACGTATTGCCAAGTAGGGGCTTGACCTTAACCCGTACGTATTTGTATTGAGCTCGTAGACGACCATGGGATCGCGAGGAGACTCTCTCCAAAGGATCAGCTGGAAGCGACGGTCATCAGAGTGGATAATCGTCTGCCTGAACATCATTTTTATGTCGGCCACAAAGACAACCTGATGTCGTCGGAAGCTGGTGATGACGTCACAAAGGTCCTTGACCAACTTGGGACCAGAATGCAAGCACTGGTTCAAGGATACGCCTGTTGAAGTCTGCGCAGAACCATCAAACACTGTGCGCAGCTTGCCAGTCGATGGCTTCAATACCGCATGATGCGGGAGAAAGTAATGCTCCACCGAACGCCAATCCAAATTTGACACAGACATGTGTCCCAACTGTTCATATTCCCTCATGAACTCAATGTACTTCTGTCTGAGCTCCGGATCACGACCCATGCGGCGCTCCATGGCCAACAACCTCTTTTCGGCTAAAGGTCGTGACTCACCAAGCGGAGGCCGAACAGACAGGAAGGGTAGCCTCGTAATAATCCGACCAGAACGGAGTCGACCAGTGTTGTTCTGGAAGAACAGCTCGCACTCCTCATGTTCTGGATTCAAACGGGCAGCTTGAGGGGGCTCCTCTATCTCCCAAAACCTCTGAACCGCATCAGAGAGAGCGGAGCCTACAGCTAACAAATTGTCAAGTTCAGGTGGAGGGGGGTCCCTAGGTACAGGTCCCATCAAAGCAAATCCAAATATGGTCGGGATGGCAGTCAAACCATTTGGCACCAAGACCCTTTTCCCACCAATCAAAATTCCACCGAGGACATCAGAGCCAATCAACAAGTCGATTTGTCCCGGTGTGTCAAATTTGGGGTCAGCCAGTTCCAATCCCGATGTCAAATTCACCACAGCAGCAGGTAGCTGCTTCTGTGGATGCATACCCAAAATATTCTTCAACACAATAGCCGAGGTTTTAATCCTCGGGTGTGAAGATTCAACAGGGCCAAACAAAACCTTAACTTGCCCTTCAACATTAGAGGCTACATCACCTATGCCCCGTATACAATTTGGAAAAGAGCCCATATTTAATTTAACCTGCCCTACCAAATAAGTGGAAACAATGCAACCTTGTTAACCTGTGTCCAATATAGCACGGACAACAACAGAGGTCCCCGTGGGTCCCCAGACCCTAACAGCAACCGTTGGTAGGATAACGGTCTCAATGGGGGAGGTTGGCGTTATAGGGCAGGGATCAATGACCTATTGTTGCCTGGGCGGCGACCGTTGGCCAGGACCAGGCAAATCAAAATGAGGGTGCGGCTTGAAGTCCTCAAAAGCGCGATGACTCGATCCGCGCGCCGTCAGTGGGGGGTCATAATGACGCACCCGCCCAAAACGAGGTGGGCGCGAGTCAAGGCGGGGACGCTCCGCCAAAGGAGGGGAATACCTGGGGCAGCAGTCATGGTGCTGGTGACGTTGCGCGGCACATTCAGGTGCGCGAGAGAGAGGAGGCGTGCGCACGCTACGGTTCTCCAAGCGGGATGAGTGGCGATCAATTGAGCGAGGCGACTCTCGGCTACGCGCCGGTGAGCCTCGGCTGCCACCTTCAAAACACCCGCCCGTGCGCGGCGTCGGCTGGTTGGACAAGCGGCCTACCTCTCTGGCATTCATGCAGAGAATGTCCAAATGCTGTCCTCCACAGTGAGGACAGGGGCGAGAGTTTGGGCAGTCTCGCTGGTAGTGGGACCCCAAACAAGAGATGCAAAGGCGGCGGGCATTCGCGATGCGCCTACGAGAGGCGACATGAAGGTCCAAGAATGCCCTACAACTGGTCGTTCTGTGCCCCGTGACCTTGCAGTAGGAGCACTCCACTGGGCTCTGCGTGACTGCAAAGCGAGGAGGGCGCCGGTCAACATTGGCTCGGGTGTGACCGCGAGCCTGCTCCTTGACCTTGGGCGGCTGCGTCTTAGCCGGCGTGTCACCACCGGAGTTGTCCAAGACCCGGCACTCATCCTCCAGGAACCTCTCCAGGTCAGCAAATGGGGGCAGATGGGTCGCGCTATCCCCACCAAAGCGCTGTTCAAAACGCGACCTCAGGTCGGCAGGCAGCTTCTTCAGCACAATGTGCACCAATAGATAGGACCATTGGTCCACGGGCAGGTCAAGGCACTTAAGTGCGTTGATGGCCACCAAAAGCGGGTTCAAAAGTTGGGTGCGCAACCCAGAGACCCTGGTGAGCGTCGGCAAACCCAAAATCTGCTCGATGTGCGTGTCGGCAAGGCCACGCTTATTATGGTACCTACGGGTGATTAGGTCCCGAGCCGTCTGGTACGCCTCGTCAGACACGGGCAGATGCTGGATGAGGCCCTTAGCCTCCCCATCCAGAACCGACATTAGATAGGCCAACTTTTGTGTCGGCCGAAGGTCAGCCCTATCATTGACCAGGCTGTCGAACAAATTAACGAAGCCCAGGTAGCTTCCTAGGCAGCCATCAAAATGGGGGAGGTCCAAGGTAGGGAGCCTACTCACCAGCCCTGGTGCTGACCTAGGAAGCTCCTGCTTCAGGCCGGGTTGCCCTTCCCTATCGGCAACTAGTTGTCTCGCAGTATTGGAGACAGCATCATACAGGTCTAAGAACTGGGCATAGTCTTCGCTGACCTTATTTCGCTGGTCAGCGGTGAAATCATTGATTGACACTTCAAGACAGCAAGTGCTGAAAGTGCGGAATTGCTGTTCCACACTTGCCAGGCGATCGTCAATCCGCTCGTACCTTTGTAGTAAGGCCTGCTGGCGATCAGGCCGGTTCACTAAGGCACTGGCCGAGGCAAACCAGCGCAAATCTGATGCAATGGCACCAGCAGCCGCACGCAAGTCCTTGATAGCTGACATAATCAAAATTTCAAAAGAGCCCGGACAAGCGTTAAACAATATTAACAATCAAAACTTAATTTTTCTCAATTCTTTGAAACCAACAAAGTATTAGCCTGTTTACTGCAAGTGGAGGCAAGTGACAGGTATTTACTGCCCAACAAAATTAAAGGTTTCAGTATATTGAAACAAACACAAAAGTTATCAAAGTTATAACTTATAACAAATTAATAAAGTTGAAACTTCAACTTAATTAATTAATTATTTGCAACAGACAGACTAACTGTGTTATTTATGATATACAATAGGAAGTAAGCACAGAATATGTGTTACCTAACAATATTATCTTTATATTATAACAAAACAAAGTTTATTAATGTGACCCGCCCAAGTGGCAAGGTCAAGTTGGTTGTTATGTTTATGAATATATGCAATAAACTAAATTTACTAAATTTATTGATACATACAGCTGTTATGTATCCAAACAAACTGACTTATTAATGCAACAACAAATTTAAGTTAGATTTTTCAACAATTCAAATCAACAATTACTGATTGAGGTTATGTGACAATGTGTTTCAAATTATCTAGGTCAACTTATACAATTAAATATTATGTATTTTAGTCAATAACTGACCTGACAAACACTACAATACTGTCTACAAGGTGATAAGATACAAGCTCATACCAATCTGAGTTTATACTCAGTAATGCAACAGCGGCTAAATTTCAACTACGCTCTGCTACCAAAATTATGTCTAGAGTTTGAGCTGAGATCGGGTAAGGTTTACAGAGATCAGTGGAAGCGATTAATTCATCCAGTCTCAGCCCAAGGCAAAGGTCCAACATACACTGCGGTAGCACAGCGAATGAATATAAATTCTAATATTAATAGAAAGTCTTACCAAATATCCCCTGGTGATGTTCTTGAGTGGAGTCCTGGAGGCAAGCTAGACACACACGAGACTAAATTGGCCAATATTAGCAAGTGAATTATCTTTACTTTACCAGACTCCAACGCAGCGTTTTCAATCAGCAAATTCGTCCGGCACCAACCACGTGCATCGGATTCACTCAAGTTTTACAATGTTCGTTAAAATACTATTTTTATCACAATTAACCGGTGCCAGTTATTGATCAAGGAAGTGGCAATCAAACGGGTTCTAAATACAAGATCAAAACGCTCACAAAACGAAATCTATCCAGAGCTAGGTTTTTTCGCTGACCGCGGGAAACGACCAAGAACCAAAGAGAGTGAATGACAGTTCAGTGTGACCATTGTCAGAAATTTTCAATAGACTAAACAAAATGTTACTCAATCGATCTAATCGATTTGACTTATAATAAAAACTAATTCTATTTCAAACAATCACTATTTCATCACCTAAAAAAACTTAGTTTTCCATAGTGTTTGTATAAATGACAAAGTTATATTTGTGGTTTTTGAACATGTGCTATATCTCAAAAACTGCTGACTTATGTACATATCGTTGAAACCAATTTTCATTGGCACTTTTTATTTGATTACTACGATTTACGGCATATATATATATATTTTATTTGTTTCTTACTTACCACTTTGGCAGCGTGTATACAGAAATTGCTTTTAGGCAGATAAGGTCGTTTAAAATTTTTATATATTATGAAAATTACTCATTTTGAGGCAGCCTTTAAATACACAGCAGAATAAAAATCATTATCTTTTGCCCAATATTTTAATTTATCAGTTCATTGCACCAAATCGCGACAGGCACATGACGTTTTGACACAAGGGGAACTATCAATCATATTATGAGAGGGAAAACGTGAAGGATGATTGCTTCCTGAAGTGAATGATTAAAAAGTACCGGGGCCATGTTAATAGCATTATATTGAGAAAAATTATGAAAAGCCATAATTATGCCTTTCGTTTAAGCAGGCATTTTTGTGCGCTATAATGTCTAGGATGATCAAGACGGAATGTCAGGTTACCTAGGTAAATCCTAGTTTGCATACTAAAATTTGGCTCCTGTGACAAAAATGTGACAGGGTCCATTATCATTTTATTATGAGCTTGTGGCGTCCCACTGCAGGACCAACGCTTCCCTACTAATTTAATATTACAACACCAGAAAAAAATTAATGAGATCGACAGTGAAGACGATGGGACTACTCAAGCCATTTCCCATTCCTTACCAACATCCACCCAAGAAAAAGAGACGAGCATTTAGTAACGTCTTCCGTATAAGACATTTCCAGTACCCTCAGATTATGATGCCCACTATGGTCTGTTAATGAAGGGAAAAGCCATGACAATAAATATTAAGAACCCTTATCGCAGCAGAAATACCACAGTAAATATTAAGTGCATAGGGTTCCCACCAAGAACTTAGGGTCCCAAGCCAACCTCACCTGCAAGTGGTGCACCTGCCGATCCACGGACGAGGATCTGGCAAACAAAATGTCCCAATAAGCGGCAATAGGCTCGCCACCTATTACGTGGGATCAAAACACTGGCGAAAAGTGGGCGTTATATGCCTCTGCCTACCCCTTCGGGGAAACAGGCGTGAGTCTATGTATGTATGTACATATGTATGTAAATATTAAGTGTGTGTGCATAAACTTTGTACGGCGCCAAGAGTTTGGGATCCTCAAAATGTCATTATCCGAATCAACATTATAACTCTATAATCAAGTGTGCTCCTTTTCAATTTCATTATACGCTAAAGCTTCGACGAAAAGGGATTAAAAGGGAAACAAGGAGTTCACGTAGTGAATCTTGAATATCAATGGATTTGTAATATTCTATTTTTGAGATAATCTCATTTTGTTTTGTACTTTTCTTTTGGTTTGGAGACATAGGTCATCATCATGAGCCAGCTGTAGTCCACTGGTATATTTATGCCTCTTTACTGGCACACCACTGAGCTTGACCTGCGGTTCTTCGCTGCCAGGCACTTTTCGTAAATTGTCTACATTTAACCCGAAGGAGTCATATGTTGTACGTCCCAATTTTTGTACAATATAATTATAAAGCTAATTTGTACAAAAATAAAGCAGCATTGAATGACAGTCCTCAGAGGAAAATCTCCCGGAAAATGAAAGACAGGAACACCTGACCATTTATGCTTGTGTGGCACAGTAATTTGACGATCATACACAATACATTGTAATCTAAATGAATTAATGATTTTAATCAACTTTGAATTGTAATATTTAAGTAGTTACCTCTCCATCGCTAGAACTTAGTTATTGTGGATAGAATTATCTCTAAGATTTTTACCTTTCCTTCACCTGCTATCCTTCTACATGCCATATTTTTTGTGACCATAATTAATTAGAGTTCCTTATTAAACATCAAAATCCACTCGGTCGTCTCTTAGTCCAAACATAAGCCTAATTTTATTGCTAGTTTAGGTAGCAGAGGTTCCAGTGATGCATAGCCGACAGGCAATTTGGTGAAATAGTGCGCCTAATTTTTAGCGGCCGCCATTTTACTAAAGCATCCGATGTAATTTTGCTTGTAAGTTACTGGTACAGCGTACTGTTTTAGTGAATATTATAGCAATTACGGCACTTTGTGGATGTATATTTTTAGTATTTGTACTGTAATACATTACTGTCTGTATCTGTCCTAATTGTTGAAATTCGAAAGGCCCTATATAATTATTATCGTGCCGTGTCTTATCCATACTTATATCAGCTGAATTCTAAAGTCTGTCTGTTAAGCCTTTACGAATAAACAGCTGAACTGATTTTGATGAAACTTAATATAAGTACAGTAATATAAAGATTTTGGGTGAAAATAGGTTGCTTCGATGTGAAAAAATAACTAACCCGTAACACTGAAATAGGGAGGAAAAATTATAAATTCTAGCACGTCTATTTGTTATCGTGGTGGTTTTACAAATAGTTTACTTTTTATCGGTATGCCACGCAGACGAAGCAACAGGTAAAAGTTAGGGTAATATTTTATTTCAAAATGAAACAATTATGGCAACATGGTGTCTTTGTATTCAATCGATATCTTTATTACAAGTTATGCAAATACAAAACTGTATGAATATGAATACTAATGTCTCTATTTTCTCGAAAAAAGATAAGCCTGGGTCTACATTTCGCCTATATTTTAGTCTGGGACGTATATTTATTTCTAGATTAACGTAATAAAGAATATGTATATTTTTATTTCTGTCTACAATACTACTACAAATTTAGAACATTAAAATTAATTTGCGTAAACCTACGTTGGAATATGGACTAAAATCCACATTTGATATTAAGCTTACCAATCATCTTCAATCTCGATTATCACGAATCTTTTCAATCAAACATCGTTATATAAATAGAGTGCACCAAACAGCAGCACAAACTTCCAACTCGGACGCAACTTTAGCGATGGGCGACACTGAGAGCGATGTGATGTCTATAAAAGGCCTTTCGTATACATCATCAGCCTTTAACAGTCCACTGCTGGACTAAGCCTCTCCTTTGAAAGGAAGAATTGGCCCACTATATCACGCCTGGCCAAACGGGTTGGTATAGGGTTTGTATCAAGTTATCCTTCTCTTACAGTGCTGTTCTCTGCATAGTATGCTCCCTTTGTCGGCTCTTACGACACCCATGGGATGATATGGGGTGGTGACATTCAGTATTCTTAATCCGTCACCACACGGACATTCGTATACAAGACTACATAAATCGGCGATACTATTGTTCTACATTTTCAGTGTGAACAAAAAAAAGACTTAAAATTGCTGTTAAAACTAAATTGTGTGTCAAATACCAAACAATACTTAAAGAATAGTGGTTGAGCTGCTCTTATACAACATACCAACAAAATTTGATAATTTCCCATTGAGGTTCTTGTCAGTTCTACTCAAAGTAGCCACTTTCTCAAGTGGCGGTAGGACATAATATTTTCTTGGGTTTACGGGAATGTTACATGAATCGAGTTAAGATTTTTTTAAGAATTAGAAAAAAGACACATACAAATAGGTACTTAAATGGTGAATCTCACCACCATCTTAAACAGTTAGCTACCGTAGGAATGTCTTTGTTTTAGAGAGCACGGAGATCTGTGGCAAGAAACACCTGGACGCCGAGCTTCAACATGTCAAGCAAGTTCTGCAAGACAACAAGCTCCGACCGCCGCGCCAACGTCACGGATCCCGGAAAAACAAGCCAGCCACAGTAGAAAGACGACCTGCTGTCCTCCCATACACCAAGGGTGCGACCGACAAGATTGGCTACATCTTCGATCGAGCTTCAATCAAAACTTTCTACAAGCTGCCAACGAAGATAAGCCAATTATTACCATCTGTCAAGAGTCAGTTACCCTTACAAGAGGCCTGGGTTTACAAGATAGACTGTGAGTGTGGGCTCTCATACATTCCACAAACCAAGAGAAGCATAGGTATTCGACTAAAGGAATATATAGCTGACATTAAACACAAACGCTCGACGAAGTCTGCTGTGTGTGAACATGTAGAACAAGGAACCAACCATTACCTGCAATTTGATAAACCATAGATACTCGCAAAAGAACACCGTTTTATTCCAAGAATGATACGTGAAGCTATTGAAATTAAAAAACATCCTAATATCAGTAGGGAAGATGATTGGAATGTTCCTCCAGCTTGGGACGCTGTTATCAGGCTAGTGAAAACCAAGAAGGACAAAGTCACCAGAAGACATCAAGACACAGTTAGCACATTCTGCGTAGATTGCCTGCGTTGATTGTGTAGAACATGATACATTGATCAGGAAATTACATCACTATGGTTTAAGTAGTTCTGCTCTGCATCTTTTTACTTCATATTTGAGTAATAGGATTCAGAGAGTTGATGTCAACGGGACGCGTTCGCATGGGTCTGTAGTCAAAATGGGCGTCACACAGGGTTCAATCCTCGGTCCTTTTTTATTTTTAGTTTATATTAATGATTTACCACACCTCGTCAATGACAAGCACGGGATAGTACTGTTTGCTGATGATACCTCACTTTTATTTAAATTAAAACGACAGCAAATTGATATGGACGATGTAAACATTGCTATCTCAAAGGTGGTTCGCTGGTTTGAGGTTAACAACCTGCTTTTAAATAGACTAAAAACTAAATGTACCTATTCGATTTTTGATGCCTAACGTCAAACAAGTGAACACCTCAGTAAAGGTTAAGGATGATGTGTTGGATCTTGTGGATAACACCAAATTTTTTGGCATTACACTAGATTCTAAGCTGCAATGGGGACCACATATTAGTAAATTGTCGAATAGACTCAGCTCTGCAGCATACGCAGTCAGGAAAATTCACCAGTTAACTGACATTGACACTGCCAGGCTTGTATATCATAGCAATTTTCATAGTATAATGTCATACGGTATTCTCCTGTGGGGAAATGCTGCCGACATTCAGACCATCTTTGTTCTGCAGAAAAGAGCTATTCGAGCAATTTATAATTTGGATAATGGGGCTTCGTTAAGGAATAAATTCAAGGAAATAAACATTTTAACAGTTGCAAGCCAGTACATTTATTCCAACCTAATATATTTATTCCAAAACAAGGCCTCATACTCAAAGAGAAGTGATACCCACAATTTGAATACTAGAAATAAGAGTAAGCTAGTAGTGCCGGCTACCCGGCTAGAGAAAATAAAAAAATCTTTTCAAGGCCAATGTGTGCGCTTTTACAATAAAGTGCCAAGCAATATTCAAAATTTAAGTTATAATAAATTAAAAAAGATTATAAAACGTAAACTTTGTCAAAAAGGGTACTATTCAGTGCTAGATTATATTGAAGATAAAAATGCTTGGGATTAATTTGCTCGGTCCCACAGGCTACTTATGTTTGATTAGTGTTAAGTTTCATGTGAGTGTGAGTTATTGTGTCTATATTATGCTAGTAAGTACTTTTATATTATTATTAAAAAAGCCTTATTAATTGACAACAACATTATAGACACACCAGCTCATATACTTATGAAAAATTCAATGTAGTTACTAAGTTTTTAAATTGTATAGAATCAAGACGTAGAAAAGAGTGGCCCGGAGTTTCTTGCCTGATTCTTCTCACGAGACTCTACTTTCTGAACATGCATTTTTTTCAATGCTCAACTATGTTAATATGCATTTAAAGTTACTTTATATTTTTTTATTTGTATGACTTTCTGACGTGTCCAAAAAATTTAAACATTTTTATGGAAATAAACATATTTGAGTTTGAGTAGATAGTAACACCAGTAGTTGAAAAATTTTCGGGTACTTTGAGATAACTTTTAAATTCAAGACAAAGACAAATATCACCTCAGTCTGCCGTGAACATGAATCCTGTAAAGAATTCGAAACGTCGGCTAGTAATAAAAATGTAGTTTTTAGATCATTCGGTTTAAATGTAATAACCCGTGAAACCCATATAACTGTTAGCAGCTGTTTTATTTTTTATGTATTCTTTGCACATGGAATTAAAACTAGTTAAAGATGTGAAACAACAAAAACTACAATGCCATAACAGCATTACTTTGCAGGATTATAGTTTATTTATGGCAGGAGAAAAATATTTATAGCAAAATAACCCCATGGATACTTTGCAAAAATGAGTTTATATCTTTATAATTAGTGCTTTACAAGTATATTCAAAGTGGTCTCATCTCTGTTGGTGGGTGAGCCCAGGCTTCATACATTTTTGCCCATGGTCCTTTCACCTCCCTGCATCCAGTAGTGTCAATCTCTGCTGCTGCTGTGCGTTGTCTGTCAGTCAGTCAGTAACGCAAGAATTTTATATAAATTTATTCATTTATTAATTAAATATGCAATACAAGCTTACAGTCAAAACCAAAGCGCTCATATGCTTAGAAGTTACACTATTCTAAAACTAAATTGCTAAACAAATAAGAACATAAAATAACAAAAAAAAAAGAACCAATGTGAACAATGTCAAAATACTTAGATTTATCATTAATATACAATTATTATAGAATTATAAACAATAAATTATTATTACTAAAATATATATCGTGGGTATAATGGAAGAACTAAATAACTCCAAATTTCAAGTTTCGAGATAATCGCGATTTACTGTTTTTTTGACACTTGTTTTTACATCACTAAGAAATGTAGAACAATTTTACCGTCGGCGATTTTATATGCTTTAAGCATGTTTGGTGTCGATTCTATGCTTGATAAAACTAGCTTATATCATGAACCAAAAAAATATTAAAAATAAAAAACCAAGATATCCAATTTTGCCACACTAAGATATTGCAAACATACCGTAGTTAGCTAATTCTATAATGTAGTTATTCAGTTTTCCCACACATTAAATGAATGTGAATACATGAATTTGGGTCAACTAAGTACACTTATTTAGTTTTGAACCTAAAGAAATATTTAAACACGAAAGTTAGGCATTCTTAGTGAAAGTTTATTTGTTAAATTTTATCACTGATTATTGATTTCACATGAAATAAAAACCTGGATTGGAAGTAGTAACATTGTAGGTATATATAAAAAATAAACGTAAAATTACAATATAAAAAATTAACAGAATTAGGTATGACAACAAAATATTATAATTATGTAATAACATCAACTAAATGGCTTATTATAAATCTTCAAATATCAACTAAAACAAAAATAACTTGCCTTTGCATTAAAACATACTAAAAAGTTTCCGACCTCAAACTGAAGGAAGCAGCACTCGTCAAAAAGACTGTTGTGGGTGTAATTTTACTTCTTGTGGCAGTTAACCACAAACATTTCAGCTATTTTGTAGCAGTAGTTGCTATTTGACAGCCATAATACGATTAAGTTGATGTGAGTGTGTTTTGTGAAAAGGGGAAATGTTGTATCGAGCTGGCATTAAATTCTTGTTTTTAAAAGGCACTACGCCGATGCCATTCGAGTTTGATTAAAACTCTGTTTATGGGGACTCTCTGCTCTATCATGATCGCGCTAGCCTTATCCCGGTTGCATCTAAGACTTACGCATCTTAGAGCCCAAGGTTCGCTTATTGATCTAATCAGATATGACAGAATATCAACATTTCCACAGAGCGACAACCGTTTGATCTCCGCAACCCAAAGGGATAGCGATATTCCATGGTTTAGACCAGTATCAGTTAATTTGAGGGTACGGAATCCCCGTAATGACTGTCAAAGATCTTCCAGACAGCCAGGACCGACAGTTTAACGTGCTCCGAGGCACGGGGCAAGCGATAATTAACAATTTAATACGCATTTAACTTTGAAAAGTCATTGGCCGTGGATTCGAACCCGATACCCCCTGCATGGACAACTATTAGTACCTCCACTAGGCTATCGCTGCCTCACTGCTCCATCATTAACTACAATTAAATTTTGGGCAGCTGAATTTAAACCTGGTCGTAAGAGCTAGGGAGCTAAGGTCCGGGACGTCCAAACACTGCAACCACTGAAGATAACCTCGCAAAATTTCACCAAATGGTGCTAGACGACCGCTGAATTGAGTAAGAGATATAGCAGAGGGTATGAAAATGACCTACAAATGAATTAGTTACATATTAAATGAAGATTTAAGCATGAGCAAGCTCCCAGCGCGATGGGTGCTGCGTTTGCTCACGTTAAGATCAAAACCGCGTTAACCCGTCGAATGAACATTTTTTTAAAGCTCTGTTTGCGTAGTTAAGGCCTAATAAATCCAAGTTTTGGTCCAAATAAAGACTGTAGATGAAACGTGGATACACCATTATACGCCCAAATAAATAATACATTCCAAAAAGTAAATTGCTAAGGAGGAACCGACTCCAAAGGACAAAGGCCGTTTATTCTGCTGGGAAAGTGATGCTGACTGCTTTTTGAGATGTTCATGGAGAGAGATCTAAAGGGATAACTATTACTGCAGCATACTATGCTTAATTACTAGACAAATTGAAGGAAGAAGTTGAGCAAAAAGGTCCACTTTTGTAGAAAAGACTATATTACTGACATAAATCTTCGTATATTTTATATTTATTTTGTCGCTGATTGCCTCCATGGCACAGTAAATAACCTATACGTCTGTTGATCGAGAGGTCTTGGGTTCGATTCCCGGGTTAGGCAAGAGTGTAGGTATCTGATTTTTCTGAATTCTTAGTAGTAGAACAAAATCTGGCAATGTGCCCGGCAACGTCAATAGACCCCCTTTTTACGTAGGACCTAAACATGCATGATATGGCCAAATGTGGGTGTAAATATATATAATTACAACTTCTGTCTACCTTTTCGGAGTATCGGTTTGCCACGTCACGACTTGCTCGCTATCTCGCGACGTATTTTCTCACCTTTAGGCTTTCATAATAGGAAGGGGCGTATAATGGTCAAACAAGTATATTAACTATTTCTTCTCATTTAGCTCATTTTATCAGCCTATCACTCCTAGAGGTGGGCCTCCCCAGGGTATGCCACAAGACCCATTCTGGCGGCCAACACTACGCTTGCTGAGGCGTGGCCTTAATTTAAGAACCTGCTTTTTAAACGACTGGCCATAAGTTCCCCCATTCAATTTGCTATAACTCTGATCTATGTCAATTTCTTTGGTATTCTGCCGGATAATCTCGTTCTGGAAATTATCCATCAGTGAAATTCTACTATCCTTTATCCATTGTCCTTTTCATAGCTCTCTGAGAGACATGTAGTGTAGGCAGTACATTGCAGGGCAGCCCAGTTCCAATGGGGTTGGAGGCATTTTCGTAATCCACAGAAGCCAGCGACAGCGGCTGGGTTTACCCTTCGGATTTCTAAATAACCTATGAAAATTATGCTCTGTATGGATTTGGCCCACGGTACTAAAGCCGTTAAGAAACCTAGCCTGCACTGGTGGCTGGAAGACATCAAATCTTGATGTCAGAAAAAAATAGGGAGGGGTGTCCACACCGCCCAGTCTTAAAGAGCTGCTCTCTGAGGCACGAGGCAAGCCATAATTAACAATTGAAACACATTACTTCGAAAATTTACTGCCTAGAATTCTAACCCGAGTCCTGTGAATGGCAGTCTGTTGATATCTCCACTAGGCTATCGCTTCCAACCTAAGGCACATAACACGTCTAATAATAGTATATCTGTTTATATATATAAGTTAGTTAGTTCTCCTCTAGTTATATTATATATTATATATATATATATATATATATATATATATATATATATATATATATATATATATATATATATATATATATAATATAACTAGAGGACGCCAGCAGCTACGCCTGCATTTTTTTTAATTTACCCGTTTTGGCCGATCCCTTGGGAATTTCAGGCAATCCCTTCTTAGTGCACCCCTACGCTCCCCAAGGAACATACATGCCAAATTTCAGCTTCCTGCGCCCAATAGTTTCGGCTGTAACGTGTCTGTCAGTCAGTCAGTAACGCAAGGATTCTATATATTAAGATTATCCGATTGTAATAAAACGCCGGTAAAACATAGCATATTGCACGTACTACTACTTTAAGTTGCGGTGAGTTTAGAATGTAAATCGATCATTTTGCAGTATTCTGCTACCTAGTTATTTAGTTATATTTAAGTAATTTTATTTTAATTGGAGCAAAATTTTCGTGGAGCCTCTAGAGATGCTTCGTGGAGCTCTGGCGCTCCGCGGAGCACACTTTGAGAATGGTTGGTCTATAGGTTTACATTATTTCGCGCTAATTTGTACTACTGAATTGCACAATAACTTTGCTTACGTGCGTATACTATAAATAGAAATATTAAATAACTTCACCTATTGACATTTATTTGATTGGAATCTCTTTTAAATATACATTTTCTCGAAGAAGAAATAAATAAAAATACTTATTTAAAAACCGAATGAATGCTCATTAATGCCCAAATTAAATAACTCTAGTTGTTTAGTTTTTCTTCAACTTGACCAGTTTCATTAAAATATTTTCGTGCGCGGAAGAACTAAATAACTCAATTTAGCTAATTTATTTCATACTTTAGTGATCAGAAGTCAGAGTTGTTCATTTATTTATAGAGTTAGTCATTTTTTCTACTAACATTTAATGTTCATTTATACTTATCTATTTCTATAATTGAAACACAAAAATGGCTTTATTTTTGGACTGGGTTAAGATATAAGAACGTTTGTTAGACCAAAAGATGCGGCACACTTTGGGGTTCACGAAAAGGGTAAAAGGTCAATTTGGCCAAAATCTGAGTTATTTAGTTCTTCCATTATACCCATGATATGTAAAGAAAAATGCAAATTAAATGTTAAATCAACACATCAAGTAATATAATAATAATAGATTGAACAATGTACAAATTATTTTAAAACGAGCGTTGTATTCAATTTTAGGCAAATGTTGAAACCCCCAGTTTTAGTGCTAATTCTACTAAGTTGGTAACACTGATCGGAGCTGGCCTTAGAATAAGGAAAATACTATAGAAACCGCATTACAATAGCAGTCTTGTCCAATATACATAGTTACTTCATTTTGACTTATGATTTTTCTAGCGTAGAGTAAGATAAATGTCTATAAATGATTATATTATTTGATTTAGTCGTGGCTTTAACATAGCCATATGCAAAAATAATTTTCAAACCAATATAAAAAACGCCTGGCAATGTAATAAAGCCCCGACTAAATCATCTGACTTATGTTTGTTTGTATTCTATATACATTAAACTATTATATTTTAAAATTGCATGTTCCCCAAATACATTTTTGTTCGTTTTTTCATAATTTTCTATAGCCTCGCTGCTCGCCAGCCAGGTCTGCAATCATGCCTCAAATACCTCCCCAAAATTGATGCCAGCTCTCCTAGTAGGTATAAAGTAAATATCGATGAAACATAAATATGGATCAATAAATTTTAACGTAGGAACAGACACTTGTGATTTCATTTACAAAACCTGTTCAAATTAAAACCTGCATATTATTATTATATGTAACCAAGTCAGGAACAAATAAACAAATTGTGTTTTTAGCTGATTTAATTGTCAAACGGACATTAAAATTCAATAACGTCAATGTTTGGTTGCCACCAGGCACCGTGTACTTAATTTAAATGGCAATAAAATTTTCAAATTCAAATCCATGTCTCTGAGTTTTGGATGTGCATTTATTAGGTAAGTATCGCTTGCTATGATCTAGGAAAAAATCGCGACTAAACATGCATAGCTTAGTAGTTGTTTGCCGAAAATGGTTTTATATATAAACTGTTATTATGAACGCGAAAGTTTTTAAGGATGTATTTGTTTCTCTTTCATACAAAAACATTTTAAATAAAAGTATCGATAAAATTTCAACGTCCCTACAAATATCAGTACAATCTTTATACGCATAAGTCAAAATGTCTATGAATGAAGTTTCTAAGTTTCACATGAAGTTCTATTTCATTTTGACTAAAAGAATCTGACATTGGTGACCATGGCCACCCATGGTCACCAATGTCAGCTTATTTTAGTTTAGTGATGATCTTGTGATGCAATACTTCCATCTATAAAGTAAATTTAATCTAGGGAGCCGGCCGTCCTCCGGCTAATTAGCCGGTCGCGGCGTAGTGTGAACACTCGCTCTGAGCGCCAGCTTCCGGCTTATTAGCCGGTCCGGCGCAGTGTGAACGCACGCTAAAACACTACGAGCTCATTAAACCGAACGTTCAGCGCAGTGGTGCAGATGTGTCGCTACACTAAATGTAGTGTGTGTCGGCTTCCCAGGTGAGGATTTAAAACAGATTGAGTAGTTTACTAGCGCCGTGGCAAGCACACACACCATCGACGGACGTTGAGCTGCTGTCCTGCGTTTAGTTAGACGCACTGCACACTGAATGCTTCCCTATCTAACATGATAGTCTGTCCCTAAGTTTATCGCGATTGGGTACTGTGTACTACAAGGCTAGGTAACAACAGTTACATGATTTAAATCGACTTTATAATAACATTTATTAGTTCCATTTGTATGCACTAAAGAAAACTCGCGATATCTAAATTAGAAGCGGGTGTCGGAAGTGAAATATATTATTTAGACATCTTATATTGACCGCGGAGACAATGCCATCTAGTGCGTAAAATGACCAACTTTATACTTAGTACTTACATTTGGTATCGTTTCCATTTATTTTAAAATGCAAGCATGTATATATATATAAGTTTGGACGGTCTGCTACTTATAACAATGAAACAGTAATACAAATGCAAAGATGTTGTTACTTAGTTTTCACCATGCCAACATGTTACTCCCAGTTGCCAAGAACAAGTAAAGATCACAGCTATTACAACGGTCACTAGCTCCACTAACGATGCTCATTACACACTATCACAAGCCTTTGTCGCACTATAACTGTCGTTGTATTAAGTGTTACTACAACGAGACTAGGTTTATTTTTATTCTGTTCTAGCAGAAGCTCCGATCTGTTTTCCGTGCGTTTCTGTGATACCTATGTTGTAACGTTCAAGTTGAGTCAGAAAATACTTCTTGCCAACCAGTTCGGGGGTTTACTGGTTCGCCGTAGAAGTGTAGCACACAAAGTTTTAACCAATTCGGTATACTAGATGTTACTCTGGCCTAATAAATATCTTCAGGGTAATAGTTACTTATCACATATATATCAGACACTTTTATTCATCAATATCAATCAACAGCCTTGAACAGTCCGCTGCTGGACTAGGCCCCTCCTTTGAAAGGAGGTATTGGCCTACTATACCACGCTGGCCAAACGGGTTGGTATAGGGTTTGTATCAAGTTTTCCTTCTCTTACAGTGCTGTTCTCTGCATAATATGCTCCCTCTGTCGGCTCTTATGACACCCACGGGATGATATGGGGTGGTGACATTCCGTATTCTTAATCCGTCACCACACGAATCTTTTAATACCAAAATGTAATTTATTGACATTCCCAGACGAACAAAGGTTTTCTAAAATTAAAGTCCTGAGCCACATCTGTTGTTCGTTTGTAAGTATTCCTACTCATAATTGATATCTTGTGCCGTTTACAACCAAGAGTTTCGTTTCAGAGACAAAAAAATGCAGTAATGTTCATATTTTAGTAGTACTTTGGACTTATGTATAGCATCGCCCTGCCACTGTAACGTATGACTAACATCACCACTTTGCGTCTACCATAAGGGCGCGCGGCTAGCGTGCAAATCAATCAGTCGTCAACCCGACACCTGTCTGTGTAGATACCGACGGCTTCGAACCCGCACACAATAGCACGGCACCTACCAACGGACATCCTGAGAACACATAGTGCAACTAAATTAAACGTAAATGTCTTGCGAGCTGGCAGCTGGTAGTTCGTCTTGTAATATGTAGTTTATAATGATGATAATGATGTGTTGTATGTAGGTACTGAACAGCGGGATAGCAGCCTAGGGCTACTGACGCTGCTGTACAGAAATGCCTAAATGCTAAGGGATTAATCTAATTTGTTAACCTACACTATCCTAGAGTCGTAGCCTATCACCTATACCTAATATCCTATCCTAGTTATCCTAATCCTTATACCTTTATGTATCCTAAACTTATCCTAACTTGCACCTAGCGTAAAATGCGTATAGGCTTGGTGCTCTGTGGTATTCTGTGATACAGACCAGCACTTATACGCACCTACTACTAAGCGCCTAACCTATGGCACGTACTATCGTGGTACTACTGTGGTATGCTGTGATACAGACCTACGATTCGTACGCGCCTAGAACCTAACCCTATTTGTCCGTATTAGATCCTAGCCCTACTATACGTATTTATATATACTTATATAGATAGGTTAGCCGTGTGGTTGACGGCATAGAATACAAGTGTCACCACCCCCTATCTTCCCGTGGGTGTCGTAAGAGGCGACTAAGGGATAACACGATGCAAATACCATCTTTGCGTAGAGACGGAAAACTCGACATCAAACCCTATACGACTGCCTCGTTGGTTTCGCGGCATAAATGTGCGCGTGGAATCGGGAGGTCCCGGGTTCGATTCCTGGGTCGGGCAGTGTTATTGGGTTTTTCTGACACGAAATTCTCAGTAGCAGCACGGAGTCTGGAAATGTGCCCGGTACGGCAATAGGCTCGCCCCTTATTACGTGGGACTAAAGTATATCTGGCGAAAAGTGGGTGTAGAAATACACCTCTGCCTACCCCTTTGGGGATAAAAGGCGTGACGATATGTATGTATGTGTATGTGTGTGTATATAGATAGGTGCGGGATATCTGCCACCGGAGACCTATGATGACAGACGGACTGTGGGTAGGACTTAGGTATGGTGGAAATGGTTTTCTGACGGCCAACTCGACAGACTCACCGAGCTGATCAGTACTGATGGCTAAAGGTGTCTTCGCCACCGTCAGAGGTGTGGGAAGGGTATCGAGTCAAAGTCGGATTAAACTTGTGACTGGTTAATTCTTAAAGTACATGATCTTATATACTAAACTTATCCTATGTACACACACGCAACTTTACGGTTGTGTGCTGTGTGTGTAAGGTGCCATCTCAGCGGTATGTACCTTATGTAAGTACGTGATTTTCTCTTAATTTAATAAAAATCACGAACAATAATTGTTGCGGTAAAAACTCACGTAGGATTATATCGCTGAAATGGCATGTTCATGTGTGAACAGGTACTATGAAGTAAGAACACCGCCCGTTACTTAGAACGACGATAGTTATTTCAAACGGGTAATATAACTAGCTGATTTTTATTCTAGCTATTGCCAGCTGCCGCCGCAACGATTTGTGTGGCATGCAAAGACATCGAATCGCAGACAAACGAAGCAGTGGTGAGAGGAACACTTAAAATACTGCACTTAACTAGTAGTCTACTAGATTTCTATTTGCTCAGGGCCATGAAAATCTAGTAGACTAACTATCTTTAAATGGAGGGTAGGTAAGTTGTCTATTTTTCATAAAGCAAGTGTAGGTCTGTTTACACGCAATGTCCGGTCCAAAAAAAGTAACCACCATATACTATTAGAGGCTCTATAAAACCTATCTCTATAGGCTAGGCTCTATTAAATCACGGGATTTTATTGATTATAGGCCAAATAAGACTTCAAGGGACTATACAACTATAAAATTATTTAAATTTACATCGTTCAGTTGTAAAAACTGCCACATTCAGCTCTACTCACGATCACCACTCCCCTGTAACCGGAGAGAGGTGATAAAACCGCATACATTAACCTTTCGCTTTAAAACACAATGTTCGTTTATTCACTCTTGATGTCGCCCCAAAGGGTATCATTAAGATTTTGTTTGAACTCTGTATTTTGTATTTACTATTGGTTTGTCGTATCGTCAGAAAGTTAATTAGTCCACAGAGAGGAGGCGTCATGCCTTTATGAATCATACGGTCTATAAGATCGGCTTGGTTTTCTTTATCATATACTTTAGTAACACTTCACGAATATTACGAAGGCTTTTCAGTTACAATAGTCTGTAATACAACGCACGGATGGCATAAGGCGTAATGTTTGTCTCTTAACATTAAAGTTTATCCTAACCTTGGAACAAGAAGAAGATCTTTGCTCTGGCGTAGTGTGGGTGTGTAACACACCTCTGCCTACCCCTTCGGGCATAAAGGTGAGAAGCTTTTTTTTTGGTGTCGGGTTGAAAAATCCTCATTGGGTCCCTCCGTCCTGGGGGGGAAGGACGAAGGGGACTGCCAGACTCTTACTGACTAAAAACCAACCCGTGCTCCTCATGTACCCATGTGTCGGAGGGTAGGGTTTCACCGAAGCATTCCTCGCTACCCCCCGACGGGTATTGGCCCGCCAGAATGTTAGGCGGGCCCCGAACGAAACCCTCTTGGCAAACCCCAAAATACCCAGCGGCTGCAGAGGATAGGGAGGACGGCAACGCAACACCTCATCTCCTCTTCCTCTGCGGCCCCACCGCGTCGCAACGATGGTGCGCCCCTATTTGGTCGCGGGAGATAGGGCGCGCGGCAACGCAACACCGACACGCCTCTCCTCCCGCGACCGCACCCGACTGCGAGGGACAGACAGAACTGTCCCCCGCACCCGCATCTCGGGACGCATCCTACGCAGGCCTCACTCAAGCCCACATGGAGCGTCCCCTCCCAGGATCCCGCTTAGCTTCACGGTGGATGTACCTCAAACCCACGGTTACTAAGCCCTCCCACCACGACAAGGTGGAGATCCCACGGGGGGGATAAAGGTGTGAAGCTAAGCTATGTTATGGGAACCTGGAACAACAGCTTTGGATAAGATAATTGTGTTAAAGTGAAGGTGTTCATAGATTATGTATTTTTTGTGATGATTTGTGTATTCTAAAATTATAGTTCCATAATCATACTTAACTACAACTTCAAAAGATTTATCTATACAGAAAATAAAATAATTTAGAGGGCGTCATAAAAGTCCTCCACATCAGCGTCGACCGGGAGCGTGCCCAGAACGCTGGCAGCATTGCCACGTTGTATGGCAATGCTTAACTTTTGGGCCAAGTATACTCCAGCCTTCTGGTCACACGAAGCGTCGACCAGCCTCTTTGCGAGATCTCTAAACAGAGATCAATTACGTATTTGCTTCTCAAATTATATTAGATACTATTTTGATTCTCAACAGTATTTGTAATGAATAAATATCAAATAAATCAAATTTTATCTAATTGTATAATTTATATAACGGGTACTAGACTAACCAATAACAATGAAATAATTCGTTAAGGACAATCTTGGTCCCTTACGAGTTGATAGTGAAAATACAATTACAAATTGACTTATTGTAGATAATTTATCGAAACAGTTCAAATTACAAAATAGCGGTGATAAAGGTAACGTTATGAGTACCGACTATCTAATCTACTAAAACGAGCTTGTTCCAATACAATATATCTAACGTTTCGGATAATCCATACCCTTAGCCAAATTTTGTAGGATCAATACATTAGTTCGATTAAGACATTTTGATAGTCCCACAATATTTAGTATAATACCCAAAATATATTTTTAAATCAAATACTTACATAAACTCATTACTTTGGGATTAATCTACAAGTATGGAAAACCAAAAGTTATGTGTAACTCATAAATCATAAACAACTGCAGTTTACATACAGCGACAACATGCTTTTTATAAACGGTTTCATTAATGGAAACGTATTTGTACACTAGCTGTTTCCCTCGTTCACCCGCGTCCTGAGAGAACTACTTCGCGTACCCGGTTAATTTATAGCCTAAGTTACTCCTTGGTACATCAGCTATCCGCCAATGAAAGTCCCGTCAAATCGGTCTAGCCGTTCTAAAGATTAGCGAGAACAAACAGACAGACAAAAATTATTATAAAAATGATATTTCGGTATATGTACCGTGTATACATCCATATGCATTTAGTAGAAAGCGGTCATTTTAATATTACAAACAGACACTCCAATTTTATTTATATGTGTAGATGTGTAGATAACATCATGGATAATCTCATCATCACTATCGTCCAAGCGTTACCTCGGCTGCATCCAAGACTTTCTCCTTGGACGCCGGAGTACGCTCACAGTGACAGTTTCACCAGGTTTGACAAAATATTAGGTATTCCATAGATCGACTTCCGTCTGAGCTTTGCAACCCAAACGGATAGCGATATTCCAAGGCATAGACCAGTATAAGTAGTATGCTAAACACTATTTAAATGCTGTTACACTTTGACCGTATACAAACTAAGGTTACCCCATTGTATGGAGTAAGCAATACGAGTATTTGCAGCCTCAACAATAACGAACCAGTCTCTTATCAGCTGCCACTATCAGGTCGACTTAAACTTTGTGTCCGTTATCTCATCCTTTTATTGGACGGCAGTATGTAGCTCATATTGTATAGACTCCAAAGATTACGTCGAGGTTCGGTATATTTATGATGGTCCTCTATAGAGGAGCGGTCAAGAGGAACAGCACCTCATAAGATTAGGTGTAGGGTACTGATATACGTTTTTATAATCTTGATATATGGGGAACTGATAGATAATTGGCCGTGTGGTTGACGGCATAGAATACAAGTGTCACCACCCCTTATCTTCCTGTGGGTGTCGTAAGAGGCGACTGAGGGATAACACGATGCAAATACCATCTTTGCGTAGAGACGGAAAACTCGACATCAAACCCTATACGACTGCCTCGTTGGTCTCGCAGCATAAATGTGCGCGTGGGATCGGGAGGTCCCGGGTTCGATTCCTGGGTCGGGCAGTGTTATTGGGTTTTTCTGTCACGAAATTCTCAGTAGCAGCACGGAGTCTGGAAATGTGCCCGGTACGGCAATAGGCTCGCCCCTTATTACGTGGGACTAAAGTATATCTGGCGAAAAGTGGGTGTAGAAATACACCTCTGCCTACCCCTTCTGGGATAAAAGGCGTGACGTTGTGTATGTGTATGTGTATGATAGATAATATGGTAATGACCTAATGATTTAATCGGTCGCCTGGCCGTTTAGAACTGCACCGAGTGAAGTGGGTCCGACTCCCACTCGAGGCAATAGTCTGAGTGACCCATAAGTTGTTCTTTCAACTCTGGGTGAATTGAAAGTGTGTCTGTTGAGTGAATGTTGGTAGTCCGCAACGGCACAAGATATATGCCCAGCTTGGGCGATTAATTTTAAAATAAAACGAAGATGATTTTTAGAATAAAGCGTATTGTTTCGACTCTAGATAGCGATTTTAGCAATCAAAATGAAATTTTCAACAAAACCCTTTAGTTGACAATTTGAGATTGATTCCTGCCCGCAACCAGGTCAGTCCTATTTATTAACAGCACTTTCACTGGGCACGGGCCACTTCGGCCACTATAAGAAGTGTTAGGCCATATTCCACCACTCTGATCAATGTGCTTCGCCAGACTTCGCATGTCTTGCGAGAACTTTCTGGAGAACAGAGATGCAAGTTGCGTCACGATGCTTTTCACAGCCTTGCAAGCGATAAAACCATCAGTTCAGTACGCATTTGTTCGCAATTAATATATACTGACGTAATGGTTTAGGAGTAAAACTAAGTGTTTAAAACCACGTATCAAGTTATTGTTTTCGGTTGTTCTAACCATGATTTTACGTCAGATAGAATCGTCTACACTTATCGCTATTTTAAAATCAATGTTATTATTTGTTTGAAAATCATCTAACAACCGATTTATCATAAGCCAGGTGGTAAGTAACAAAAATAATCCTGAAAGCTAAGTAATTACAAACACATCATAAATTTGTACTAAGTGTTGCACTTGGGAATGACCATTCTCCATTTTATATCCATATACTATATTTAGGTATATCATTGTATGGCTTGCTCACCAATATCGATTGCTATTTGAGAAGAATTTCAAACATTACAGTGTACGTTCCCTATTGACTGATATGTGGTGTAAATTCATGTGCTGACGAATTTACAGTATAGGTAAGTACTACCGAATGAATCATGTTCCACAAACATTTTAGCATAAAATATCTCTACCCGGGCGATTCAGTCAGTGCATTTACGAAATTACTCGCTTTTGATTTCTCGCATGGAACCATTAACATGAAAAATATAATAAAGTTTTTTTTTTATTAGCCATATAAAGTGTCCCACTGCTGGGCAAAGGCCTCTCCCTTTGATCGCCATGCATCCCTATCCTGTGCTATGTCCAGCCAGTAGCTATCAAATGTATCCAGCTCGTTACGCCATCTCCGTTTAGGTCTGCCGCGATTTCGTCGACTATTGGGGCACCCATATTGGTAACTACATGAGCCCATCTATCTGCGTGCATACGGCAGACGTGTCCAGCCCAGTCCCACTTAAATCTGGCAGATTTTAAGCCAACGTCGGCTAAACGTGTTTTGGAACGTAGCGTTGTGTTTCGGACATGGTCTGTCCTCTTTTTTTTATAAAGTTTAAATTTATAACATTAGTGATTTGTCAGTCGAAGTCTAGTCCATGTACGGTTTACGTACACTTAGTTATAATAATCTTTAGCTGACTATGCAAAACTGTCGATCATTTTCCGCCGTAGAAATTACTTGGACAGTGTGCACTTTAACGTACTAACGAACATACCTGTGTGAGAATCACTTGATATTATATCGTGTACTTACTTTATTTACTTAACTGGTGAACAATAAACTTTTCATATATTACTAGAAGTGTTCTCTCTCACAAACACACTCAACTACTTTACTTCTTACAAACTATCAGTGGTGTACAGTTTACTACACTGTACATTAAATGGTCCTTCGAGCCGGATGCTGCAAACTGTACGACCCCCTTGGTTGGTTTTCACCAGTTACTATACGAGCTAAGCTTATTTTTCAACGCGTCTGGATAGAGAAACTAGCATGGGATGAGGTATTATCTACTGATATCCAGGATGAGTGGCTGAAACTGAAAGGTCAACTTGAGGATCTTAGAACTATAAAAATAAGCCGCTGGATTGGAACCATTCAAAGTGACATCGAATTATCGGCATTTATGAAAAAACTAAAAGCTTGTACGAATCAACAAAGAAAAATATTTTAGAGTTGCTGGCTACTCAACGAAAACAACAGCAACAACAACAAAATTTAGATTTTGATTTAAGCGGACTCATGGACGACGACGCGGTAGACGACGTAAAAGAAAAACTGATTACTCAACAAGAACGTAACTTTAAGGCCTTGAACAAGGCTATGTCGAAAATAGACATTAACTCTATAACTGAAAAATGGGAATTCGAAGAACATCTTATAATCTTGAAATCCAAGTGGGAGCTGATTGATAAGATACACTGGGAGTTAGAAGACGAACTGAAAGTATCCGATTTGAGCGCAGAGTACAACCAAAACTACGAAGCGATTGAACAAAAATATGACAATCTGAAACGAGATCTGAATAGCAAAATTTGGTCTTCTATACATTACCAGCGTTCTGCACCGAAAATAGATATCCCGGAATTGTCTGGAAATTATATTCATTGGATTACTTTCAAGGACATATTTCTGGAAACGATTCACAACAACCCGAGCATTTCAAAGGCGCAGAAAATGCAGTATTTAAAAACGAAGCTGAAGGGTGAGGCTGAACGCCTCGTCCACCACCTGTCTATTAGTGCAGACAATTACGATTCATGCTGGGAAATATTATCACACCGATATAACAACCGTCGACTGCAGTTTACATCATTCATGAGTACCATGCAACATTTACCGGCTATTCAACAACTTAACGCCAACAACTTGAAACGGATGCACGATGTAATAACAGAGTGCCTGAACGGCCTTGGCAACATGGGAGTTGACGTATCGAATTGGGGTCCAATGATTGTTTACAATATGTCGCAAAAATTGGATTCGGCTACTCTTAACGAATATACGAAAGAAACACAGAATAACAGGGAATTGCCGCACCTTGAAGAATTTCTTAACTTCCTAGAGCTCAAATTCCTCGCTTACGAAACTGCAAAAAGCTGCGTTAAAGACTCTGCTGAAAGCAAAACTCCAAGGCCAAACAACAAGGGCTGGAGTAACAACTATAAGCCCAATATTTTTTCTAACAAACAACAAGATATGAAAAAATCTGGATACTCAAAAATTTTTCATGCATCTTATGGACAATGCCCTCTTTGTCACAAAGATCACGTGTTGATGCAATGTGACAAGTTTATCGACATGAATATTTCCCAACGAAATAAAACTGTTGCAAACCTCAAAGTTTGCAAAAACTGTCTATACAGCCACGGCAGCGTCGCTTGTAATTCGAAGAAAACATGTCGCGAGTGTAATTCTAAACATCATACATTATTACACTTGAACAAAGTTACCTCCAATGAACCAAATGTTAAAAGGCAGCATGACCAGAATTCGAACCCAGGTCCATCAACATCAACTCCAACTGGCACTCACCATTTGGCGGCTGATGGCACTGAAGTCTTACTAACTACAATTCAAGTCAAGGTACTATCGGCCGATGGAAACTATATAACTTTACGGGGTCTCCTAGATCAAGGGTCCCAAACAAACTTGATCTCTGAAAATGCAGCGCAACTACTACGCTTACCTCGGAACAAATTTGACGCCGCTATAACTGGAATCGGATCTACGTCACGCAACTGCAAGGGAATTCTTCATCTCAACTGCAAATCAATACACTCCGAGTATACTTTCAATGTACAAGCATTGATACTGACTAATTTAACTAATAAGTTGCCTGGATGCACTTTCCACAGCGGTGCTTGGACACATTTACAGAACTTAAAACTTGCCGATCCTAACTATAACGTGTCCAGCTCAATAGATCTCCTGCTGGGAGCTGATGTCTACGCGGACATCATCTTAGACGGAGTCCTGAAAGGTGACCAGCATTCACCCATCGCCCAGCAAACTCGTCTGGGTTGGATTTTGTGCGGAAAACTGAAAACCTTTAACTGTCACCTAACTTTGGCAAACACGTCTGATTTATCGAGATATTGGGAGACTGAAGATATTACTCAAGGTTCTCAAGACATACAACGAGACGATCAATGTGAAATTCACTACAAACAAACAACTAAGAAATGTTCTGACGGCAAATATATAGTAAAAATGCCCATGGTCCAGTGCTATGAACAACACCTAGGATACTCAAAGTCAGCTGCTATAGCACAGTTTTTAAAACAAGAAAAACAACTTTATAAAAATAAATCACTATTAACTATGTACAAAAACTTCATGAATGAATACTTGGAATTACAACATATGGAACCAGCGGCTCCGATAACATCAGGCCAATCAGAATATTATTTACCGCACCATGGTGTATTACGAGAAGAATCCACTACAACTAAATTAAGAGTTGTGTTTAACGCGTCACAGAAGACTTCCAGCGGCAGAAGTTTAAACAGTCTGATGGAGAAAGGCCCCAACCTACAAAAGGACATTCAAGAGCTTATCTTGAAATGGAGAACTTACCGATATGCATTTACGGCAGACATCGAGAAGATGTACCGCTGTATATGGATTGCTGACGATCAAAAATCGCTTCAAAAATTATTTGGAGAAATTCGCCTACCGAACAATTACAAGAATACGCCCTATGTACTGTGACATATGGCACAAAATGCGCGCCGTGGCTGGCAATGCGAACTTTACATCAGTTGGCTTACGATAATGGTCACTTATACCCCGAGGCGGCCAACTTATTACGTAATGAGTTCTACGTCGACGATTTGACAAGCGGCCATAACTGCCTCCAAACTGCCAAAAAACTACAAAACGATTTAATAAAACTCTTACAAAGCGGAGGTATGAACCTAAGAAAATGGTCAAGTAACTGTGTCGAACTGTTAGAACAATTGAACGAAGACCAGATTTCAAAAACCAACTTTGACTTCAAACACGAAGACTCTATGAAAACTCTTGGCCTTGGCTGGAATCCTACTTTGGACACATTTACGTTCAGCTGGAACTTGAAAGAAAGTTCGAAAAAATCACTAACCAAACGCTCGCTATTATCGCAAATTTCACAACTGTACGACCCCCTTGGTTGGTTTTCACCAGTTACTATACGAGCTAAGCTTATTTTTCAACGCGTCTGGATAGAGAAACTAGCATGGGATGAGGTATTATCTACTGATATCCAGGATGAGTGGCTGAAACTGAAAGGTCAACTTGAGGATCTTAGAACTATAAAAATAAGCCGCTGGATTGGAACCATTCAAAGTGACATCGAATTATTGGCATTTAGCGACGCGAGTGAAAAGGCTTACTCATGTGTAATTTATACACGTGCAATAAATGAATGTGGACAGCCTGTTTTACGTTTGCTGGTAGCAAAAACTAGGGTTGCCCCACTCGCACAAAAGTTATCTCTGCCGAGGCTTGAACTAAGCGGTGCCTTACTTTTGTCGCAGCTGGTGAACAAGGTCAAGGAGTCTCTGCCGGAGCACAACATAACTGTGTGGGCATGGTGTGACTCAAAAGTGGTCCTAGCCTGGCTATATGGAGAGGCGTCCAAATACGAAAAATATGTGGAAAACAGAGTCATCAAAATTACACACGTGGTACCAGCATCTCAATGGTTTTACATCGAATCAAAAAATAATCCTGCGGATTGTGCAACCAGAGGGCTATATCCAAAACAACTTGTAAACAATCAGTTATGTTGGTCTGGCCCGGAAATGCTGCAAACATTCAAGAACAAGCCCGAAGAACAACGTTGTCTATATACAACAAAGGTTGACGAAAAACCTAAAGTGACAACCCTAACTCAACCAGATAATATTATAAATGATTTGTTAAACAGACACAGTACATTGAGTTACGTTACTCGGCTTATCGCTTGGATAACACGATTCAGTGCAAATGCACTTCATAGCGGTACCACAAAGAAGAAACTTGACTCCGCTCGACAAATGTCCCACGGTTGTCTAACAATACATGAACTTGATAACGCTATGACAATAATAACGAGAAATATACAACGAATTGAATTCAACTTAGAATACGATTTATTACTTAAGGGTCAACCTGTAACTACCAAAAGTACTATTTGTAAACTATACCCCTATTTGGACAAAACGGGCATTATGCGTGTGGGTGGTCGATTAAACAAAACCGATTTACCTATTGGAATGAGAAATCCCGCAATTATTCCAAGAAAAAGTAGACTTACTCAGTTATTAATAAATCAAGCTCATGCGGTGACTTTACATGGGGGAGCCCGACTTACGCTCGCCTATATCCGTCAACAATTCTGGATAGTAGGAGGCAATAGAGCGGTGAAAACTGAACTACGCCGATGTGTGCGCTGCCATCGATTCAAGACCAAAGAAAACTATCAGCTCATGGCCGACCTTCCTGCTCAACGCGTGACACCTTCGCGCCCTTTCACTCACACGAGGGTTGACTTCACCGGTCACGTGGATGTCAAATTGAATAAAGGAAGAGGCATAAAGACATCCAAAGGGTACATCGCGATCTTCGTTTGTTTGGCAACGAAGGCAGTTCATATAGAACTAGTTTCTGACTTGGGAACTGAATCATTCCTTGGCGCTTTTCAAAGGATGTGTGCTAGACGCGGCACACCAAGTCACGTTTATTCTGATTGCGGGACGAATTTTATCGGGGCATCGAAGATTCTGAACAACGAATACGAGACATTCAAAGTAGAGCTTTCACCTGATTTCTTCAAAGAAATTAGTAAAATGAAAGTAGAGTGGCACTTCAACGCGCCTGCCTGGCCAACGGCAGGTGGAATCTGGGAGTCAGCTGTGCGTTCTATGAAACATCACTTGCGTCGCGTACTTGGCGAACAGAAGCTGACTTTTGAGGAGTTCACGACTTTATTGTCTAAAATAGAAGCGTGCATGAACTCCCGGCCGCTTTGCCCGCTTACAGAGGACCCAGAGGAATTTTATAACTATTTGACGCCCGGACACTTTCTAACGGGTAGTCCAACTATGACGATGCCGCTATCCAACTATGAAGATGACCGCCAGCTAGATCTACGGAGAAGATGGCAGTTAACGGAGAACATGTTCCATCAGTTTTGGAAGCACTGGTCCTCGGAGTACCTTACAACATTACAATCCCGAAGCAAATGGTTGAGACCCACACCTAACATCAAAGTCGATGACATCGTCTTAGTCAGGGACAACAATCTTCCACCTGGAAAATGGGCCCTGGGGCGTGTGATCGAGATCCATCCTGGAAGCGACGGACACGTGCGAGTTGCAACTATAAAAACGCAAGTTAGCATTTTGAAGCGACCGATTACGAAACTGTCGCTATTGCCACTTGAAACCTCGCAATAACTTAAACAATAATAAATTCATTATCGACTTAGCAGTTAACCGAGGCGCACTATATACAAACCTAAAGAGCAAAATAATCTACAAGATGTTGACAATTTTACTATTTCTTATTTCTTTGACGGCTGGAACATACGGACTCGCCGTACCATCGGGTGACCTCACTCCAAGTGTTCAAATCACAAGTCTAGGAAGCGATCGCCCTATATACTACGACAACATTGGAAAAGTACAACTAATTCATAACGAGTGGAGACTGCTAATGTATTACAATTTATCTACCTACTGGAGTGGAGTTCAACGATTTGAAAACTACTTACAAGACATTTTGAACTTTTGTGAATGTTTGGAGCCAAAATATTGTGAAACAACAATACGTCAGCTTTCGCACGAATTGGATCTTCTAAAACATTACAACAGCGTACTACTGGCCCCACACAAACATCTGTCGGGTCGTAACAGACGGGGGTTGATCGACGGCGTCGGTTACGTCGCGAACAGCCTCTTTGGAATCCTAGATCAGGCATTTGCTGTACAATATCAGAAGGATATTCAAAACATACAGAAAAACGAGAACTATCTTCTAGAACTAGTGCGAAACCAGACTTCTATTGTCGAAATAGAGAACGAAATTCTGAAGAAAAATGAACAAAATATAAATAACCAATTTACACTTATCAACAAATTTATGAACGAAACTGACTTTAAATTTGCGAAGATCGAATCGGGAATCGAAGTGGCTATGGCGACCACCTACTTTACCTCCGCTTCGCTTGCTGCACATTTACTACTAACAACCTTGAAAAACATTCAGGAAACCCTTTTCAACACCTTGATGGATACCTATAAGGGACGAATCGATGTTCACCTACTGACTCCAGTCAATCTGATCCAACAGCTCACAATTATCTCAGGACAGTTGCCCAAGACATTAGCCTTACCGGTAGCCAGCATTCAAGATGAAATAAAGGATGTATATGAACTTATTTACGTCAAGGCTCGAGTTACCGACTGTTACTTTATGTATGAGCTTCACATTCCATTGGCGAGCGACGAAGACTTTATTCTATACAAATTTTTTCCTTTGCCCTTGAAGAACCCACAGGAAGCAAACGGCACAATAGCCGTTTCGGTGTCGTCGAAGTACATTGCTGTGAACTTGGAGAAAAATACTTACGTCAGATTTAACGAAAAGGAATTAAACCGTTGCGTTCAACGGCAAATGGATAATTTCATCTGCGTATTAAACCTGCCAGTTTTCAATTTACAAAACATCAATGCACCATGTGAAGCCAAATTATTAGGACACCAAACAACTTTACCCTGCATTACAAAGAAAACGGAATGCGACACTACATGGGTGTACTACACTGTACATTAAATCATTATAGAAATTTTAGAGATCTGCTGGAACGAAAAAAAATACTTAAAAACACAAAAATACTCAACCTGTTTTCTTTTTTGCGATTTTTTTATTGCAATGTTAAAACAGACACTTTAATTTTATTTATTTGTGTAGATATAGCGAATCTCAACAGGATGGGCAGAAATATTTCACTTATAAACTTATAACCTTGAAGCTAATAAGCAGGTAAAATATATAAAGTATTATATTTATTTTAAACATATGCAGATTTTGATGGATGATCTTACCGGTCGATATTTTCAATAGCACGTTGACTAGTAGCATGATTTAGTGTATGGACTGTAAGGTGTGTTGAATATCTGCGGCTTCGCTTACGAATGATCTGTTGGTTTCTTTTTGTTTCGCTGTAACCTTCGACAACGTTAATGCAAAATTGTACAATGCTCGGTTGCATATCAACACTGTAAAAGTACATAATTATAATTTAACTAACACTTGCATTTTTATATTCTGTGACGTGAATTCGTTCACCTGGAAAATATCTTATTACTTCTTCAAATTTAGTTTTATTTAAGACTACAAAATCACTTCCATGATATAACCCTGAAAGCAAGACAGACAAACATAGTTACCCTTTTGTAAGTTTCATAATATGTATTTACAAGTGGCTTTCATTGAGTTGACTTATATCTGATTCATTCGTATCTGTCGCTTTTCATATATTTTTTGGGTTCAATGCAAATCAAAAATCACTATGAATTTAAATAGCATATCCTAAAGAAATAATGTCTACCTGAATCTTCAAAGTGATATTACTGTACTGTGTGACGTAAGAGGCAATGTTTACTTATATTATGCAATCAAAGCCTAACTAAAATAATCTAATATATAAAATTCTCGTGTCACAGTTTTCGTTCCCATACTCCTCCGAAACGGCTTGACCGATTTTGATGAAATTTTTTGTGCTTATCCGGTATCTATGAGAATAGGCCAACATCTATTTTTCAAAAAAAAAAAAAATATTGCAAAACAACGTTTGCCGGGTCAGCTAGTATTTATATAATAACATCCAATTAGCGGCGCCGGATGTATTATGTCGCTGTATATAATTAGTTGATATTGTATGAATGGAATACTTACTAATGTCAGTGTTTCTGAGAAAAATTGTTGATAAATAATCTAATAAAAGTCCTGTTTATAAGAGGTCCTTGTTTATATAAGCCTCCCTGCTAGGAGCGGGCTTCTCTCCCTAAAAGAAGGGTAATGCCACAGTTCACAACTGTCCATGTGATGATCTTTGACCTTGATGGTGTACTCTTAGACGTTCAGTTTTCCACACGATGTTCGACTTCACCGTTTAGCAAGCGATGGATTAAAATTGTCCACAGCTGTCAATGGGTAAAATAAAAAAATCGACTTGTTGATCGAATTACCAAATCAGTTAGTTTAATTGTCTAAGTGCTTGGTAATAGTAGCGCGGGCCGCGTGCATCGCCGCGCGCGTCTTCATGTGTCCGTAGTGGCGCGTTTGCGGGTGCGGTGAACAGTGTTTGTCAAATTTAGTATTGTGACGGATTGCGGCTAGATTAATATGAGTTTTCAGTTAGATGACGTTAGCACTCACCATAGTAACACTCTGTCAATTACTCAATTGTTCGCCAAATTCGCAACTAAACGGTCTGAGGGCGTGGGTTCAAATCACATTTATACCTGCTATGAGAATTTTGATTTTTATGAAATTTGGAAAATGTTTATGAATATTTGGCAAAAATTAAATAAATTAAAGAAGTACTATTTAATTTTGACGGGTAATGTGTGGTCATAGTCATAAATGTAAGATTATTTTAGTGATGATCTTGTGATTGTATCCCTCCATCTATTAAGTTATATAATCTAAGTGTACGTCACATCTAGTTAATGATTCTGTCACACCATAGTAAATTACCTTTGTCTCGTTTTCACTCGCGATCGTCTTATTGTAATGGGCAATATGGAGTTAGCCACGAGTGCGTTAGTGTGCCATTTCTGAAGATTGACTGATATGTAAGTAACCTATCTTTAGGGTTCCGTAGCCAAAGTGGCATAAAACTGAACCATTGATAGATTCGCCATGTCTGTCTGTCTATCCGTTTCTTTGTCACAGCCACTTTATGGCGAAACTATTAAGACTTAAAAATTTCAAAATTGGTAAGTAGATGTATTCTGTGAACCGCTTCACGATTTATATACAAAAAATAAAAAAAATATCTGTCCTATACTAGCGGGGTGTCTATGGAGATTTTTAAATTAAAATTTTGCTTCCCAAAACTCTTGGTGCTCAATATGAATAAACAATATCGATATACAAACACTAAGGAAAGCAAAGTTATTTTTGCTGGCGAAAAATTGATAGTGATATTTGACTAGGGTGCTATGTGATGCTTATGTTCAGTGAATCCCTCTACTACGTTAACCTTGATGAGCGAGTTCGACTCGCACTTGATTTAATAATTACTCATAATATCATTGCTCATAAAAGTTTGAGATCCGCACGCTCCGCATTGTTTCCTGCTTGCCGCCCGCGCATTCACCACGGACACTTGTATGAAAGTCCTATGGTTTGAGTTGCCCGCGTGCTCCCCGCGCTGCACAGCTCCCGCCGCTCGCCGCGCCCGCCTTCCCACTACGGACACTGCTTAAGGCATTTAGTCTAGCCGTACGTATACTCTCTGCGTTTGTATATATAAAGTTAAAATAAATAAACAAATTGCGTTTTCAAATAACCGCAGTTATTGTAATGTAAACAAAATATAAAATGTACGTGTATTCTTTTACAAGGACATGCGACTGCACTTCGGCTATCGACGACGACGGCGGCATTTCATATTATTATATAAGATACATACACCTTTATGAGACGTTTAGTTGACGCGTTTATTAATTTATCATTCCGAAAAGCCCAAGAAATAGTTAAGAAATACTCCGAAAAACTTAATTTGGACGTGAAATATTTAATACCATCGTGTGTAAAACCTCCTCAAATGTATGGGCTACCAAAAATACACAAGGAAAACGCTCCTCTGCGCCCGATAGTTAGTCAGATAGGCGCACCAACTTACAGACTGGCTCAACACATGGCAAAGATTCTCTCACCACTCAGAGGCAACACGAGAGCACATGTGAAAGATTCCTACCATTTTGTCAGTGAAATCAAACACCTACATCTCTCTGACAAGGAAACTATGGTTAGTTTTGATATACAGTCATTATTCACATGCATACCAGTACATGACTGTGTAGAAATTACTAGAAGGAAGCTGACAGAAAACAACATGCCTGAGGAATATGCAGAAATACTCAAACACTGCCTGACAACGGGCTATCTGTTATGGGACAAGAAATACTACATACAAGTAGACGGTGTAGCAATGGGCTCTCCAGTATCGCCTGTGGTCGCTGACATCTTCATGGAGGACTTCGAGGCGCGAGCCCTGCAGACTGCCACCATCACACCGAGGTTCTACAAGCGGTATGTAGATGACACTTTCACAATTTTACCAACAGATAGTGTTAATGCTTTCCTAAACCATCTTAATTCTATTAATAACCAAATACAATTCACAATAGAATTAGAGGCAAACAAGTTTTTAGCTTTCTTAGATGTACTTGTCATCAGGAATAAAAACAACTCCTTAAGCCATACTGTGTATAGGAAAAAGACCCATACAAATAGGTACTTAAACGGTGAATCTCACCACCATCCTAAACAGTTAGCTACTGTAGGAATGTCTCTGTTTCAGAGAGCCCGCGGGATCTGTGACAAGAAACACCTGGACGCTGAGCTTCAACATGTCAGGCAAGTTCTGCAAGACAACAAGCTCCGACCGCCGCGCCACTGTCACAGATCCCAGAAGAAAGAAAAACCAGCCACAGTAGAAAGACAACCTGCTGTCCTCCCATACATCAAGAGCGTGACCGACAAGATTGGCTACATCTTGAAGCGAGCTTCTATTAAAACTTACTACAAGCCGCCAACGAAGATCAGTCAATTATTACCATCTGTCAAGTGTCAGTTACCCTTGCAAGAGGCCGGTGTCTACAAAATTGACTGTGAATGTGGGCTCTCATACATTGGACAAACCAAGAGAAGCATAGGCATTCGACTCAAAGAACATATAGCTGACATAAAACATAAACGCTCAACAAAGTCTGCTGTGTGTGAACATGTGGAACAAGGACCCAACCACTACCTGCGATTTGATGAACCACAGATACTCGCAAAAGAACATCGTTTTCTTCCAAGGATGATACGAGAGGCTATTGAAATTAAAAAACACCCTAATTTCAATAGGGAAGATGGTTGGAATGTTCCTCCAGCTTGGGACCCTGTCATAAGGCTAATGAAACCCAAGAAGGACAAAGTCACCAGAAGACCTAAGGACACTGTGAGCTCATTCTGCGTAAATAGTAACACCAGTAGTTGAAAAATGTTCGGGTACTTTGATATAACTTATACATTCAAGAAAAAGACAAATATCACCTCAGTCTGCCGTGAACATGAATTCTGTAAAGAATTCGAAACGTCGGCTAGTAATAAATTAAAAATATAGTTTCTAGATCTTTAGTTTCAAATGTAATAACTTAGTGAAACCAATACAACGCGATAAAATCCGTAAACTGTAGTTTAATTTCAATAAGCTCAAATCGTCGGAATCATCTCGCCAACTCTTTTCTATAAGTAATTAGTTAATAGACCCATTACAAAATGTTAGTGTATGAACAAACCCTGAATGTTTGAAACTCTTCACTACACTCCCTGAAAATAAACTCGGCTAGAAACTTTTAAAATCTGAAATAGAGGTCGTCTAGACGAACTGTTCGAGTTCAATCAATGCTCCTCGAAGCCGTAGGTAGGTATACCTACAGCTTGTTATGAAGTAGTTAGGTACGGAGTTCGGCGGTGTAGTGCGGCGGTGTGCGGTGCGGCCAACTCGCGTAATATCGACTAAATGTATGCGAAACATAAGCAAATAGCGACCGTTTGCCAACACGCTGCACATTTGATGATGTTGACGCAAGCTATGGATTTTAGCGTATTCGGTTTTTTATTCATGGCATAGGAGGTAAACAAGCATGTGTATCGCCTCATGGTAAGTAGTGTAGGGGGGACAAGAAGGGAGAGACTGGCCAGTAAAAGATGAATTAACTGTGTAAGAGAGAAAGAGATGACGAACTTCAAATAAACCAGGATAAGATTCTAAATATTGTATATTGTAAACTGAAGTCTTTCTCGTCCCATTAAACAAATATGTTTCAAGTATTACCTAGCAACATGCTAAGTAAAGCATTAACCCACCTAAACTTTTTCCCACAGTTAAAATCATTTGAAAGTATCGCTTTTGACATATGCCTCGTTTTATCGATGCCAAGGTAAAATTAATGCTTTTAATACAATTGTTATAGGTTTAATACCTTATAACTTTCTACTCATATGTACATTTTGCTAGCAGTAATAAGAAATCTGTTGACTCGCCGTGTGTACGATAAAATTATACTACCAAGTATTTTTGGAATATATGTACGTCAGTTATTTGTGTGGGCGCGTATACAAAAAATGTTTATACGACGCATGTGTGTGCGTATCGGATCACGAGATAACGTTGTGTACATTATCGTGTTTGTACTGACGCTTATCAATGTTACTTTCTATATTTAAATTTAGGAGATTTATGATGCTGAGACTATCTCCCTTATCGACAGAATTTGAGTTGTATGTATTACGAGTTGTTTAGTATCTATTGTTTTTCCAGTGCAGGCTTCTTTCGCGTGGGTGGTGGCTATAGCTATACAAACGATGCTATGTCACTCTCCAATCTCTAATTTCCACAAGAACATCGTTGCGTTGCGATGTGAAAAAAGAAGAAACGAACAAATACACTTTTGCATTAATATTATGTATTTGTCTTTATAATATAATAAAACGCTTCAGTGTATGAATTGTAGGTACCATTAGTATCTGTGAGTATCGGAGCGTGCGAGCCAAGTGCCTCGTGGTGGAAGAATACGTAGATGGGCGGAGTCACGAGACAACATACTACCTACCAAGTACTAATAATACTCTACCGATTATTACCCACAAAACTAGGGGCCATCATCATCACCACTGAGCAGAGTGGATAACCAAAAGAAGCTATTAATCCAAATTACTTCGTGAATGTATGTTTTGGGCACTAAATAATTAAGAGGTCATAAGGTTTTGGAAAAACCTTTTTTTAAGACTACTCGCACAGTTCCACACTAGGAATACAGCCTGTGTTGTGCGAGACCTTACAAACAATTTTCTAAACACAGTTAATGATCAATCGCACTCAAAACTACAATTCACTGATTTGGACCTCTAATTCCAAAAAATCTATCAAAATGTTAAACTCCTTTGTATTTGGAAATTAGCCTGCGAATTAGGAAAACGCTTCCCAAATACATAAAAATGAAAAATTGAAGATGTTCAATAGACAGTAACATTGCTTAAAAGCAACAAAATTAAATTAAAGTAACTTTAGGAAATACAATATCGCGGAGACCTTTGTAATCATTTTTATTAACATAAACTAAGATCGACCAGAGATTAACAACTGAATCTTCAATTCCCTGATTCAATGAATGTGTAATGAGCTCATGTCTCTACGGTAAGGCGCGGGGACGGTGCAACGACCTTCGTAGAAATTGGGTACTTTGAAGTGCAACGGTTATGAAGGACACATGCCGACGTAAACACCGCGCTTTACGACGCGCCTTTCATCTTGACGGGTCACTGGACAACGTCAACCGATCGCAGTGAAGACGTCGGTAAATCAATCAAGGTTTCAATATAAAAATGACGGTTTAGAAAAATATGCTTTATGCATTGACATATATATTACTTATGACGAGAAAAGACAGAAGGGCGACAGGGCCAAATAGTTATGTTAGTTGTACGCTGACGTATCAAACAAATTGACCAGGTTTTTTTTAAAATCCGATCTGCCTTCTTTCTACGAACCGAACAAATCCTGGCATCTTCCATTGTTCTCTCTCAGTCTTACGAGTCTATATAATGCTCAGAACATTCGCCAGTGAAGTGTTACTATACTGTGTTAAATTTGCAGGTGAATTTACTTACAATGAAACTTAATCATACCCGTAGTTTGTGTAACCAATTGCTGAAATGTTATAGGCAAAGTTAGAAATATATATGGTAGGCATAAACTATTCATAAATCACTTTATTATTTGACATATATTATTATTTGACAAGCTAATCAAATGATACATTAGTATTAAGTATGACACTGTAATGAATTAGTTAACCTACCACTACCTTTCTGTATATCAAAAGCAAATAATCCTTGTTCACAAGTAAACGATGCTCATTTATTGTGAAACAGTATCATACTCAGAACATCTGATCGCAAAATTGACCGCCTCATAACTTTTTATGCTAAAACAGGACTATTAGTCGCAGTCATAACTTCACTACTACACAGTAGGTGCTTAGGAACAAAGTCGGCCATGATAATTATAGGAAATAACTATTATTGTGTAACGCAACTTATGCTCTACCACACCATTCACCATTTATGTTTGACCTGAGAATTTGAGTTCATTTTGGAGGCAGTGTGTGTGCCTCTCGCCTACAGATGCTTGCGGTCCACTTACTACAACCACCACGGTGTCCGTCGACGTTCTGTTATGTCACGGCTGTAGGTATCGCAATTTGAGGATTAGGTATATACACACGACCGAACAAATACGTGAGAACATATAGCCAACTTGTTTGAGTTCTACACAATACGTAACCTCTGAATAAAGTCAATTGCGGCAGAGAGCATCATAAGAATCTAAGCGGAAAGCTAAAGCATTTTGAAAAACGCTGCAGAAATTATGGAAAAGGTATGAATATTTTAAGCTATCCTTGCTTCTCTGAAAATTTTCATAGTTTTAATAAAGAGCACTTGCCAGTATTTCTTCGTTACAAGGAGACTTCAAAGTTCAATAAAGCGAGTGTGGGAATTGTAACCAAAAATTTGTTTTGAACAACAGCCATTCTAAAGTTCGTATTGACTTACTACGGAATTCAATATTCGAATTATAGATAGTTCTGTAGATTTTAGATTCGTTTTTGACAGTTTTTGACATAAGCTCCATACAAAATATGTCAAACACGAACCTAAAATCTACAGATCTATCTATAGTTCGAATATTGAAAATGGCCGTTAAGTGGCCATCTTGGACGTTCGTTCCGTTGAGGAGAGACCACTAACGATGTCTCCGTACATTCTCTCCTGTGTCTATTGCGATGTACATAATTAGGTGCTTTGCCAGAGTCTGTTTATTGTGTCATGATTATTTCTAACGATTGTGATTTCATAAAGTTCTTTAACTATATGGAATGTGAATGTAATTGATATCAATTGATTTGATTTGTATTTATTTTTTGCTCTGATTGACAACAATATAAATGTAGCTTAAAAACGGCTAGCGACCAAAAGTTTTGTGATTCGTTTTTTGGCCGACTAAATTTATATGTTATGATGAAAAGCTAAAACAACTATACTTGAACACATATTTTATAACAACTCGAAATGATAATTATGATGTATTTGACTATGTCAGTGAGAAAAGCGACAAAGACCAATAAATATAAAGTCATTTGTTAAAAGGATAAAACTAAAGTAGGTACTCGTATATATCGGAGCATTACCAAAAATACCTACTTATAGTATCCGAGTTTCTGCTTTTGAAAATATTATTTTAGGAAGGCTTTTAACATAAGCTTTTAACAAAAACAAAAATATTATTCCAAGTTTATACAAAATTAATAACGTAGTTTTGGTAAAATCATCTGCTGTATGAGATCTTGGACTGCTGTTGGACAACAAACTCCACCTAGATCAACACATCGAGAAGATTGCGAAAAACGCATATCGTATGTACGGCCGAATTCAAGAATGCGAATACTTATATTCATCTTTACAAATCCTTAGTCAGATCCCAACTAGAGTATGCTGTAGCTATATGGAATCCTTACTATAATAAATATGTAGATAGCTTGGAGACTGTTCAGCGAAAATATCTCAAATCCGAAAACTATTGATGTTTTCGTAGTTTTTCCGCTTATGAATATTTGTTGAAAAAATACAATTTGTTGAATCTGAGGTGCAGACGGTTATATCTAGAAATAATGCTACTTTATGATATATGCAATGGTAGATATAATTGCACAACTTTAACTGATAATCTGTCTTATATTGTACCAAGAACTGTCATAAGACGTGAGGTGCGTGCACGTCCTCTTTTTGCATTACCAACCTGCAGAACTAATGCTGGTGTTCGCGCACCTCTACGTCGCATTTGTAGCAACTACAACGAGTATTTCGCTGATCTTGACATTTTTGCAATGCCTGTTAATAAGTTCAGAAATTCCCTAATGCAAACTGTTAACAAAATTAAATGACAAAGTCATTCGTTTGAACGGTACGTAACTGGAGCCTTGCCTTTTTTATGTTTTATGTATTTTATCAAGTACTAGACGACGCCAGCAGCTACGCCTGCATTTTTTTTTTTATTTACCTGTTTTGTACGATCCCGTGGGAATTTCGGGAAATCCCTTCTTAGTGCACCCCTACGATCCCCAAGGAACATACATGCCAAATTTCAGCTTCCTGCGCCCAATAGTTTCGGCTGTAGCGTGTCTGTCAGTCAGTCAGTAACGCAAGGATTTTATATATTAAGATTTTATCCTTTTTTGTGTTGTATGTATTTTATCAAGAGATCAAAGTTGTCATTACAAAGTGTATATTTTGTGAATAACGTTGTGAGTGCACATATATCTCATGCTTTTTTGTGGAATGTTGTTTAAGTATATTATTGTGACACTGTTTGTTATTCCTAATAAATAAATAAATAAATAAAATAACATAAGAAAATCTGTAAATTGTCTGGACGAACATGAGGATGGGTAACAAAATTATACTTGAGAGATAAATGAAAACACAGCCTGTTTTTCCTTACTTCACTTATAGTACATACCCAATTAGTATCAGAGGATTATGTGAGCGACCAAAACTGACTTTGTAACGACAACCAATCTGTGTGACTTCGAGTGGCAAAGTGCCGTCGTGGGTACCGAACGACATTGTGAGGGCATCGTATAAAGGTTTGGATGGCATGGACAAGATGTTAAGGCATTGGGACGTCGATACAAACGCAAAGCATATAGAGTGGCAGCAGTTCTTGCATCACACCGTCCTGCTGTAAGTATTTTAATCGCAATAGTAACGTTTCAGAACTCAGGCAAGCCATCAAAGTGCTAAACGTTCAAGCTGCACGCCTGTGGAATGGATTGCCACTAGAAATCCGTAAATCCAAATCGCTTAACATATTTAAGTGTATGTTAAAAAGACACTACCTGTCAATCTAACGCCAATAATTATAAGCATTGTTAATTTATAATATGTATTGTAACACATAGTACCTATACTTATGTATGTTATAGTAGTATAATATAGTATGTATGGTATAATATATATGTAATGTAGTATGTATAGTATAATATAGTATGTATTTATGTGAGTGTATATTTCAATATATATATTATATATATATATATATATATATATATATATATATATATATATATATATATATTTAGGTACTTATTTATATTTATTATAGATTACTGACGCTACACCATCAATGAACATAACTGTTAACCTACATCATTTCTGTCCATCCGCGGTTGCCTGGAAGAGATCGCTCTATTAGCGATAAGGCCGCCAATTGCACACTAGTTTTAAGTTATATACTTCTGTAAATACTTTGTTTGTTTTGGTGTTTAATAAAGTATAATCTATCTATCTATCTATCTAAACGTTTAGAATGGCTTTCAACAGGACAACGACACCTTACACAAACACTCGACTAAAACCACATTAAAAATATGGTTTAGTTCGCGTGCAATCTGTTCACGTTATTCAATCTCTGCATTTGTTTGCGGCCTCGAATCGGCATATTTCATATCTGTAGCGACGAAAAACTTTATGAATAAAATATTTTGGAGCACGCACGCCACATATTAAGCGAGTATGTATAATTAGTGACACGAATGTCGTGTCACAGACGAACGCAACCGCGGCGCAAGTTTGTTGAAGGGTAGATATTTAGTATTCGTTACGCTAAACTAATTATAAGTAGGTGTCATATGATTACCGTAACATGTAACATCACTTAGTAGAATGTAGGATAACTTTATTTTTAATTAAGACCCGAGTGTTTGATTTTTGGAGGTGTATTGAGTATTTACTACGAAAGTTGGACATTACATTCTTAGTATTAGGACGTAGTATTGATATGTGTTTGATGGACGGAAATAGGCATCAACACAATCAAATTATCAGCCCTAAAAACAGGCTACACAATTATTTTTCTTACGTATGAAAGCATTATACCTATATACTCTAGTTATAGAACTTTCTATATTGGCAGATATGTACTTAAATAATCTACCGCTTAAACTTGCTCAGTTAGTACCTACTAGCTTTTGACCTTTGGCCTTGCATAAAATTTTACTTTACCAAGAAATTATTCTAAGAACCAAAATTGGACCTTAGACATTGTATATCGCCGTGATTAGATTTTATTGAAAATGGTATAATATTAATGAGACCTTTTTATTTTTCCAATAAAAAAAATATTTTTATAGCTCGCAAGTACTTTAATTAAGTAAATGACAAACTTTACTAAAACCATGGCTCGTTAATCGTACACACGGCTGCTTACAAGCTAGTCATTTCGACTTTTGTACTGTTCTTATGGCGCAGCAAATAAGTAGGTATCAAAGTCGTATTGCAACTGTCATGCTTGACTTTAAGCCGAGTGTACCATACACTAATATATATGGAGGTGTGTGGGTCTACGGTAGATAGACGCCACGACTTCGAGACTGACTGCGCGGCAAAACTAAACTACATGTATTTTAACAAAGCATAAGTTTTGAGCTGTCCTGCGAACTTTGACGAAGTAATCCCATTAGTCAGAAATTATTTATGGCAGCCGAGTGCACGTTCGGATTTTATTGTACTGTTTGCTTATGTATTTCATTAAACTAATTTACGCGAATACTGATTATTTAGCATTTTGGTATTGGACATAACGTAACGATTACTTATCGGATAAGGTCATTTTCGGCCTCTTCCTGATTTGGTAAGATACAATATCACGACGAATTTTATGAATCTTTTTTTACAATAAGCTGCAAACGATTAGACGGCTCGCCTGATGGTAAAGGATAACGTCCGCCCATGGACACCAGCAACATCAAAGGAGTCACAAGTGCATTGCCGGTCTGTGGGATATGACTCGGCACTCCTACTCACCGAACGCAACACTACAATATTGATAACTACTGTAACTTTACGTCGATATGCCGTGCGAAGGTAGCACTTGGGCACGTATGCTGAAATCAACAGGGTTCTACTACTATTCAATAGGTAATTTTTTGACAGCAATAGCTTCGAACCCACGACACGTGTCGTAAGTGTATTGAACAGATCATCGCTTCAATTGTCTGTTTTCTACTAATCCGATAATAACACTGTGTTCTGAATAACTAAGCTAATTCAAATACGGACGGACAATAATCAGCTGGATAACAAGATTTAGTTTTCTGAATAAAATATAGTTTCGTTGTTTCATAAATCAAAATATATTTGATATCAAAATAAGAATACACACATCTAAGTATATTATGAGTTATAGGACATATCACCAGTTTTATCCATTCCCAGACTTAGCTTTATATCATTATAAAATAGTATGCACCAAAAATACGAAACGTTCCGTGAAATAAGGTTGTAAGGTAACATTAGTAGTTTGATACCTTGTCTTCTGATGTTCTATTTAGATAGTGTTTAATGCGGAAATTCGACGTGGGAGAACTTAAACATCAGATGGATGTGACTGCACGAATATGGGACACCATTTGCTTTCTTTTATGGTTAAAACTTTCAATCATGGCTGTTTTTATCGCTCTACGGGTATTATATTCTTACGGGTATTATTTACTTTAAATAGCCATGAATGTAAAGAGTATGTGTTATTTGCGGAAAGTAAAACATAAGTTATTCCTGAAATTAGAGCGCCATAATATATCAAAAGATTAGGCGCACAATGCCACATTCGCAAAATGACACAAAAAATCGCAAAATACCACACAAGCAATACCAAAAATGCCTGTAGCAAAATGTCATATTAGCCTTTGCTAATATGATAGCCTTTGCACATTAGCAAAATGCCACTTTCGCATAATGTCATATTCATATTCAAATTCAAATTCAAAATCCTTTATTCATTTGGGGCACAGTGTGACGCTTATGAACGTCAAAATAATAAATTTATAAAATAATTACTTATACTCAAATTTAAAACATTATTACTGTATGCTTCTACATTTACATTTACTGCCACGTTCGCAAAGCAATAGGTAGAATCATGAGAAAGACCGGGCAATAAAACTCACGGTCACTCTTTTTCATCGCCAGGTTTTGCATAATACACAATTTACATTTTGTAAGGTGCTGCAACTGTTACACCTTCTATATCACTTGTATATATTTACTGTACATAATAATACTCAAGCATAATACTTTTGGTTAGCCTCCTCAGAATAGACATGGTGAAACAGGAGCATCCACTTACATTATATATACCTAATAATGCAGGCAATCCGCGAAAGTGATCAGAACCATGATGGAAATGATGCAGTTAAATATTAAAATCTAATACCAGCCCGCAAGACCGTCATCGACCAGTCATCGCAAGTAGCACCCGTTCACGAGTATGACGCATTCTCAAAGTGACACATTTCGGATACAGTAAATCAGTCTAATAGTCTGTGTTGACGGAGCCCTGCTTTGCAGGGGTTCTTTTCTTGAGTACCAGGCTATAAGAAAACCTAAAATAACCTATTCTCTTCCTTTTTTTAACAACTTATAATTTTGCGAGTATGACATTTTGTTATAGTAGCATTTTGCTACTGTGGCATTTTGCTACTATGGCATTTTGCTAGTGTGGCATATTTTGCTAATGAGGCATCTTGCAAGTGTGGCATTTTGCGAAAGTGGCATTGTGCGCCTAATCCATATCCATTCAAGGAGTGTTTGTGTAGAAAAGAAAGTTTGCCCTTCCGCTCTCCCGGTAAACAATTCATATAGGCATTTTTATTAAATTTTCGTTGCTATTTTTATTCTACTTAATATTTTATGATTGTATTGATAATTTTGTGATGAATTGTAAATTATTATTATTTTCTAATTATCCATTCTATTAAATAATCTTATATGACATGTGTGTGTAAAAAAAAATCTAAACGGATTATTATCGTATGATGCAAAACATACCTATAATAATTTGTTAACAACGCCTAATTTTGCATGCCGAATTTTGTGAAACATGCTGTACAATAATAACCACATAACATCTTGTAATATTTAACAATGTTTCTAGCAAATAAATATTCTTATTCTTATTCTTTCGATGCCCGAGAACGGTATTAACATTTTCTTATAGCTCACATAATACGACGAACAAATTGAAATCTACAAGCAATGTCTTCAAACGCGTTACCAAGTATGCCTTACCCATAAGATTATATTAATATAGAAGATACGCGCACAATAAGTCAGAAGGATCAAACTTCCATTGTGCTAAAAATGTATTATGCCGACAATAATACGTACTCTATGTAGGCCCTAGATTCACACTATAACTAGGGACGGGCGCGTCTAGTGGTGCGCATCTACCAAAACTTGCCGACTCTGGTCTCGTTATAACTTAAAGTAGATGTCCCACGCCGCACAATAACCGTGCTTACTGTTTGTCACGTATTAACTGCCCAAATATTTCGTAATTGTTAGCAACCGACGGAACCGTTAATTCCTAACATTTTGTGATTTGGCATCAACCATGCAGATCGATCTTTCCACGATATTCTTTCGACTTTTAGTATTACATAATTACATATAGGATAAGTTGTTTCATAGAAGTGACTGTGATCTATTATTGTTATGCACAAATGAATTCTTAATAAAAGAAGAAGAACGGACGACACGCACTGAATACGTTTGGCGCGAGTTTTAGATAGAAATCTCAATTTATTTATGACGAGGTAAGTCAAAGTCATGAAAAGATGGATAAAAATAGAGATGCATTTATTTGTGAAAAGTAATAGACAAGAATAAACAGAATATGCGTGCTAAATTGTCTGTTCAATTCCTATATCATTTTTTTTTGCCAACTAGCTGAAATTTTTAGTTATCGCTAATCAATCCAAAGAACGACCTTTCCAATCTTAATTCTATGAAGCAATGGGTGAGCTGTACCTATGACCTCAGTAGAAATGGCGGCCATCGTCGGAGCGTCATTAATAACTGCTTACCGAGAACACGCGTCGGCCGCGCGAACATTTATCAAATTATGTCGACACACTGGACATGAGCACGGCTACACCGCTACACTCGACTGGAATGTTGCTGTACTACACATTAGTATGGCTATGTAATTGGAAGTAATACTTTTTTTATTAATGTCATTAGCCACCTGGATGCATGATTAGAAAAGGGGCTGAGTTTAGTAGTTGAAAGAACATGAACCAAGAAAGATGGAAAACTTTTCCTTCACGTAAAACGACAAAAAGAAGTTTACGCAGCTCGACGGACCTGCAAACTTTTGAAATATTGTTAGCATGTGTGAATTGTTGACAAACTATGCAAGTGATCGATGACTGTACAAACACGGTGAACAAATTGTTTATCTCCCTTGGTCGAGGTACCTTTGAATATCCAGCAGCAAAACCTTTGGAAAATAGTGAAGAAGACATAAAATTGAGAGAAAGTATGAAACCTTTTTTTGCACAGATACTCATCTTAATCATCATCATTTCAGCCAAACGACGTCCACTGCTGGACATAGGCCTGTCCCAAGGTTCTCCACACAGACCGGTCTTGAGCCACCCGCATCCAACCGCCTCCCGCGATCTTGACGGATACTCATACAGCTACTTAAAAAACAAAACAGCCACTCAATCTCACTCTCAATCTGTGTGGACAATTTCACCTGGGTCAAATATTTTAAAATTAAAATTTGCATAATACACGACTGTGCGCACGCCTTTACGGCATCTTTATTGTGAAGTAAAATTTAGTACAGATTCAAAATAAATACGTGATAGCCGGTGGTTGGATTATTCTGTATATTTACTTAACATGCATACGTAGTATAGTGATGAACATCTGTACATACATATGTGTGGCTGTGTCTATTTGCGGCTGTTGATTCAACGAGTAGATAGTGTAGATACTACACTATTAAACCAACTGTAAATATTGTTGGCGCCTCTTACCTCCCGTAAAAACCACACACGTAGTTTGGCAGTCTTAATGTGGGACAAATGATTTTAAAATTTCACAAGTCGTTTTCATGAAAGTACCTACTGTGTTTGTTATTTTGCGCTTCGGTTTTTGTGATCCAAAATCACTTTGTGTGTCCACAATTAATGGATGTTTCGAGTCTAAGTGTTCTTTGTGACTGTTGAATGAATATTTGTAATATCCACGCGATACAGGACTAATTCCTTGTACGGAAGTTGTTTTTAGCTAAAAGAACAATAATGCTCCTCTATTTTTCGTTTCATGTCATAAGCCATGAAGAATTTATTCTTTACCGATCGTACAATATTAACTATATCAACTTGAACGAGTAATAGTTTATTTATTAGCTACTCAAGAGTTTACTAAATTGGTAGTCGTTCAGTGACCGATTTCTGGCTCTTGTGGTGTATAGCACTAAGTGTCGGCTCTAAGTGACGTTATACAGACGACGCGACGACAACGTTCAGACGTATTACTGTGACAAACATCATACTCATACGACGAACAACGTTATCCTAAAGCTGAAGGAATACCTAAGATCATTTTCTTCATTACAGACATGTAAGAAATATTTAGAATTTCAAAGGAATAAGTGCAAATATTGAAAAATAATGTTGCTTTTTTGCTAAGGGTCAAAGTTCCACTCTGAAAATTTTTGTATATCATCTGGAAAATATGTTTTATTACATTATTCTGTATATTGTTACTTCAGCAAAAAGTATTCTGTTATTTCAAATACATTTTATCAGAGTGCCATCGTGCTTCGGAGGGTACGTAACGCTGTCGTTCCGGTTCTTGTTTCAGGACAGCAATCATTAGGCCATCTCAGAGGCTCTCACACACTGACACGAAAAAAGTATACCTATTATGGCGAGTATATACTAGAACATATTCATGTAGTGCAAGCTTACGTTTGTATTTACCTGAAATACATTTAAATTTAAACGCACATACAAACAACTCGTATTTAAATGTCTATGTGTGGTCAGATTAAAGTAAACCTTTACAAACAAACATGCGTACGTTTCAATATTAAATGTAATTAATAAACGCCGTGTATCGCCGCAGTACATGTTGTTTCATTATCGACCTCGATTTTCGACTGAGTGGCTGCCGCCTTACCTTCGCAAGCCAAAGGGAGACCAGTATCAGTATCAAATGACCATAGTCACTTATTCCCCGTACCGACTGTCAAAGATTTTCACGTCAGCCGGGACCGATGGCTTAACAAACTCTCCGTGACATGATGCAAGCGATAATTGACAATTTAATAGGCTTACTCTTAACTGTACGGTGTTTGCTGTCCTTTAAAAGCAAACCACTACAAAAATATCAAGTTAATTATCATCCACATAAACTACCCAAACAACATCTTCCTAAACACACTTCATTCATCCATAGAGTAGCAAAACTATTCAGAAAGTTTATTACTTAAAAAATCATTATCCAATAAAATTGTATACAGTAGCCACGCTAGCTAGCGCGGTCTGCAGTAAATTTAGCGCACAATTATAAACAGAGCGAGTGGATACTGGCCCAATTATACTGAGTACCTTATTGACGTGCGATATCGTACTCACGGCACGATTTCACTGCCGATCACACTACGGTAAGAAAATACGCCGGGCGTATGCAAGAATTCATGTCGTAACTAGAAAAGAACTGTGTACACTGCTCGCAGCGGTGCACGAAAAAAATCTTGTCTGCCCAAGATACGACGCGGCGAACGTTGTTGCGGAGCGGTGAGGGCGGAGTTGTTATAGGGTTCACACAGCCAAGTAAGTAGTGATCTGTGGGTAGTTTTTGTTGTGCGTTTGATGTGGACGAGTATTGCAGCGTAGAGTACAAAATGGCTGTTGTGTTACTTATAACTTTAGTAGAGGGACAACCGGTATTGTGGGACAAAACTTCAACAACTTATTTTCATGCGAAAATAATCCACAAATTTTTCCTCATGTTGTCACATTAGACGGTAAAGGGTAATGAACCCACTAAAATCATTATTCTCTTGAATAATTGGATGAACCCAGTACAGTCTCTTGTTTTTTGTTTCCTTTTTTATTTTGTTATTATAATAATATGCAATTAACATTCTTTTTTGCTTTGTAGTTATAATTTTTATAAATAAACGAAAATGATTATCAGACTTGTTATTACTTGCGCACCCTACGCCCGACTGACGACTGCACGAAAAAAATCTTGTCATGTACACGTTCCGATTGGTCTTGTCTGCGGAAGACACGAACGTTTTCGTGTGTAGAACAGGCATAAAAATAACTACGTTAAAAACAACCGACTTCTAAAACGGAAAAGTGAAAAATAATAAAGATTTAACATTAATTAAATACTACCCATTATTTATATGTGCTACTTACTAATAGGTTTGAAGTCGGTGCCAAATCATATTAATGTAAATTTTTTTAAGGTTAATTACTTTATGAACATACTTAATATTTAATAAACAGAAGAGACGCGGCGTCGGTCCGACGACGCTTGCTCGCCTCTTAAAAATGTTTTCAAACAAAATATTCAGCAACGACATTCGTAAATTATACTGAAGGGATAAGGTCAGTAGAGGCAACTTCGCTTGCTCGCCTCTTGCTTGCCGTACTATGCACCTTACTGATGACGTGTGATATCGTACTAACGGCGCTATTTTACTGACAAACAAACCTATAATATCCGTTTTAAATGCTGTATCGCGTCCTGAAGTGTGTTACCTAAAAATGATATAATATATAATATATATATATAATGATATAATATAGATCGTAATCAATAATCGTAATCAGTCTCGTGTCCTGAGCCGTTGAAATGTAAGTCAGTCGATAATTCCTAAATCCTATTTATTCAACAGTCGATATCTACTGTTCAAAATATCAAAGTATAAATATTGGTTAGCGACACACAGTAACTAATTTGTGGTTATTGTATGCTTTTGTCTGTATATGCTACTTGTTCGTAAGCTCAAAGACGCCTCGCTCGCATTTTCAACTAGCAGTTTCGCGTAGTTTGACCGCGTCATTTTCGGTATTTCGAAAAAAGCGCCAATCACTGGGTCTATCTTCCAGTGAAAGTTACATTAAAATCGGTTAGGCCATACCCGAGATTACCCTGGAAAAACAGACAGGCAAAAATGCTAAAAAGTTTGTTTATAATTTGGTACCTTAAAAAACATAGGTATTTCGAAGCCATAGGCAGACACTTCACTTCAAATTCAAAAGAATTTTTGTTATCCACGCTACCGATTTAATGTCGGTCTGTCTATGAATCGGACGGTGTGTAGCGCGTTCATAACATAACTCGAGACATAACGCCGGTAGTGGGCAGACAGACAGCTTTCATACAACACTGATTGCTACTGACATTTCAATTATACTAATATTGATTAGTACAGTACTGCAGTTTTCTTCACTGTGATGCAAAAACTTTCAGGTACTTAATACAATTTATGTAGATTGAAAGTATATTTCCTTATTTTGCAATTTTCTGTAAAAGAAGATTTGAATATATAATAATATATTTTTATGCAGCGAACATCAAATGGTACTTCGTTAATCGGGTCGTATTTAAAAAGCAGCACGGTATTTACTTTCGTATTTATGTTTTCTAGTCAAAACAATCTATACTGTCGAATACAGGTAGGTATAAGTTTTTGAACATAGCTATAATATAATCTCATTATATAAAACTAAACTTCGCCCAAGTCTTCACTCGCGTGACGTGTACACTTAAGGCTGATTTTAGTCTCACGGTCACTGTCAGCGCTCATAGCTCAGCGCACCGTTTGTCAGCGCTGAGGCTCAGCGTGGCTCCTGTACAGACGACGACCAAAATGCGGAGTGTAGTAATTATTATGCGCTGACGACATCCGTTCCGCTCGACACTAGAACGCTCACTGAAAGCAGAGGCGCTCGTGCGATCGTCAGCGCCGAAAGCTACGCGGGGCCAACGCGCTACGCGTACGGCTGCGTAGCTATCAGCGCTGACCACCGTGCGCGCTGTATTTATATATCTCGTCCATCAGCACTGACGGTGCGCGTGCCGTCAGGGTAAGACTAAAACCAGCCTTAATCTTTCTCAGGCGTCACCAAATTTTTTATAACATAACATAACATAACTTCACGCCTTGTAACCCCGAAGGGATGGGCAGAGGTGTATTACACGATCACTTTTCGCCAGTTATGTTTCGGCCCCAATGTAATAGGGGGCGAGCCTATTGCCATCTACCGGGCACATTATTAAGCGAGCGATAATTAACATTTTAATTTTTTTATATGTATATAAATAAGTTATTCTGTTCTCTTATTTACTATAAGGCTAGAATGATGTTATACAAACTTATAATTTCATATTAAAATAAAGATATTATTCAGTCAACTGAATTGCCTTAAATCGATAGAGTACATCATTTAATTAGTATCTGACATCGTAGCATCAAAACGCTATGTTCCCAAGTAACTCCTATACAACATTTGTAACTAAACCCATTCCATTAAAAATATCACGTTCCATACCGAGAATAAGATTTCCTTCTGCCGCATAGAACTAGCCGTATGAAAAATAAAGAAAGATGGCCGAAATGAAAACTTAATAAGAGCGCGGTGCGACCATTAGATATATTTCCGAGTTGTAATAGAGGTGTGCGACTGCGTATAATTGCAGTTCGCTAAACTTCCCCGCCTGGACAGAAGCCAAGCCGCCCCGGCTTTTTAAATATTTTGATGTGATTCACCACGCGTTGAGCTTATAAAAAATGTTTAAGTGACTTTTGGATCTTGCATAGCTCTGGTTTATTACAATGAATGATGAAGTTATTGATGAGCAAGTGATTAGTCGCAGTTGATACTATTTTGTTTAAGTGCTGTGCCTTGCTGATTTGTGCTGCAACAGTTAATATGACAGCGGTAACTAACTATCTATCCATGTATGTTCCGGTTTCACGTCACAAGGGATACAGATATATTAGACGCCTAACCTTGGCATATTTTGTCCAATACGGTGTGCAATTAATACTGGGCATTTATTATTTGTAAGTTAAGGATAAACAAGTTAGTTCTTACATTCAGTTATTGATAAAATGTAACCTTATATCTGCGTGCTAAGCAACGCAATACAGTATGAATATTATAACAAATCTTACAACCAATCAAACGGCCAGCTAAATTCTAAAGAACAATGCCCATTTCTGGCCCAGTTTGGAACTTATGAACAGCACATTAAAGTTTCAATTAGTTGTTGAATAATCTTTTTATTTATAACTTAATTTATAGGCATTACTAAAGGTGTAACGAGAAACTTATTCAATAAATAGGTTTTAAAAGATGTGTTAACGTCTAAATAGCCAACACGTAATAGATCAGAAATTGCCAGTAAAGAAATCATAATATTAAATCGATTATCACTTCTTCTTTATCGATTTTACGTTTTCTCTACTCAAAATGATTTGAGTCAATAGCAAATCTCTACTTGGTCCTTAAACATTTAAAATGTGTGTATTTTTAAGGTATATATGCGATTAACTACAAATAAGTTCGATTTTGAACCAAATATATAGATAACCTATGTCCGAAATCCATATCGATTAATCAATATCATTTAAAACTGTAAAATGGCAACACTTTTTTGACTCTTAAGTAAATGTCAATAATGTCATATTCAGTTTATTTAGTTTGTTACCTATTTGTTTTGCTCGTGCATATTGGGAATGCTTTTTATGTTTTTGGATCTTTTACGACTTCTGGCTTTTTCTTTCGGATTTCTACTCTTACCAAGTGATAAACTCATTCCTTTCTACGCAAAACTACGAAATACTTTAACTATCCTAATAAAAGTGGGTACACACCTAATGTTTTGTGAGCAAATTAAAGTCCTTCTTGTAATAAATCTATGAATGTGATGGACCTCTAATCAATCTTAAAATTCTAGTTTAACACTCTTTTATCGAATGCAATAACAACTACTAAAATTTTTGACTGTTCACATCTGGGCCGGCGTCTCTAAGAAAAATGGGTATTGTTCTTTAACATCTGGTACCTAGATGACGGAACCCTAGGAGGCGACGTAGCCACTGTCTATCAGGACCTGGCACTCCTGAAGACAAAATTTTCATCTATCGCCCTAGACCTTAATCCAAGTAAGTGTGAAATTTTTATCAACGATACTTTAGACCATTCCGCAATTCTATCCAAATTTCAAACCCTCGCACCCAGTATAACCCATATTCAAAAAAGTTCTCTTCGCCTTCTTGGGTCCCCAATACTAGACGAAGGTTTTGATTCTTTTATTCAAGAAAAAATTCAAAATTTTAGTGAAATTTCGGACCGCCTGCTCAAAATTAATATATATTCGGCTTTCACTATTATTCGATACTGTCTTTTTGTGCCTAAGTTCACACACGCTTTACGTTCTTCGCCTTTTTGGAAAAACCCAAGCCCACTAGTCAATATTGACAAAATTTTACAAAACACTCTAAGCAACATTTTAAATGTGGCTCTGAACGACCGAGCATGCCTACAGGCGACATTACCTGTTCGCCTGGGTGGGCTTGGCGAACGCAAAATTTCCGACGTGAGCTTACCAGCATCTCTGTCATCGGTCCACAGCACTGCAGAATTAACCAGGAAAATCTTAGCACCCACACTGGTCGATTCTCAGGTGCCGTGTAAGATCGATGCCTTTAATGCTTGGAAAATGCCTTGTCCAAGCACTAAGTTGCCCCGAAATTTATCCTCTCAGAGGCAGTGGGACGAGCCGCTTTGCAGCGCAGTACGAGAAATTCTCCTCCGTACATCGTACAATGCTGCAGAGCGCGATCGTTTGCTGGCTGTGGGAGAGTGGGAGTCGGGGCTCTGCCTTCAAGCACTGCCATCGTCCAACATAGGTACCATGTTGGACGATACGACCTTTCGCATCGCTTCTTGCCTCCGGTTAGGTACGCCATGTGTCGCTCCACATCGTTGTCACTGTGGAGAGGCTGTCGACAGCCTTGGTCACCATGGCCTATCATGCAGCAGGAGCGCAGGTCGTATTTCACGACACAGCAACCTGAATGACATTCTCCGTCGGGCTCTTGTCACCGCTGGCGTTCCAGCCCAACTTGAACCTCAGGGTTTGGCACGCAACGATGGTAAAAGACCTGATGGAATGTCTCTACTGCCTTGGAAGTTGGGTAGGCCTTTGGTGTGGGACGCAACGTGTGTCGATACCATTGCGCCATCTCATCTTCCTAGCACAGTGGGTTGTGCGGGCGCTGCTGCTGCCACAGCGGAAACTCTAAAACGGCGCAAATACGTAAATCTCGTAGGCGATTACGTATTTGAGCCGTTTGGAGTTGAAACGTTGGGTTCATGGGGCCCAAGTGCTAGATCTCTATATAGAGAATTTGCGAAGAGACTTGTCGACGCTTCGCGTGACCAGAAGGCTGGTATGTATTTAGCTCAAAAAATAAGCATTGCCATACAGCGTGGCAATGCTGCCAGTCTCCTGGGCACGTTCCCAATAACGGCGATGTGGAGGACTTTCACGACGACCTTTAATTTTTTTTTTCTTTTTTTTTGTATTGTACCATATTTTAATATTTTAATTTAATTTTAGTAGTAAGTAGTATATAAGTAGTTATAATTGTTTTATGTTAAAATTAATTTAATTTTGTGGTCGTTAATAAATAAAAATACCTATCAAACGGGGTTTAGTAGTTCAACCATAATAACCTAGCAGAAAGATGTTTTTTTTTCCATTTTCATTATTAGAAAATGCGTAGAATTAATGTTGAAAGTTGGGCTCTAGCGGACTATAAATAAAAGATATAAAAATAAACTAAGAATTTGTGTACTCTACTGGGCGCCATAAATACAATAATATAATAAGACAATTACTGTCTGTGCGACACAAGGACGAGATCAAATAATTGTAATGGTGAAACAGCAAGGTTGTCTGAGACTAAGTGCTCTGACGTTTCTGTCTACGGGTTTGAGATACAACTTATAATCTAGTGTGATTATTCTTGTGGTAACAATCGTCTTATAAAGTGCGCTTATGGCTTAATGGATTACACCATACGTTGCGATATACTATAAAAAAGCCTTTCGATGAGATGTTTCCGATGAGTAAGATGCAGATATGTGATTGGCCACCTTAACACAGCGTCAGGTGTGTTGTAGATTCAATCCCATACCAGAGATTACCTACATATGTGTGAGCTACAAATTGCGAGAGAGTGAGTTTCGAGTCTAGATGTTATTTGTCCTCTGCTTAAAAAATCGTCCCTCGAGATACAGGATTTATTTGTTAAGCATATGGTTGTAAAACACGTTAAAGAAAAGTAAAATATTTTTTGGGTATTTTTTATTTTTATTTCACTCTACGTACAGCAAGATTGAATAAAATTCATCCCCATAATACTTTAATTTTATCACGAAATTTTCAATCTATTAAAGAACGCGCGTGTAACCCAATACCCTTGTAACTCGCCACAGAACGAGATTACTTATACAGTGCAGCACACACTGCACAGCATACAAGACTCGTTTAATCCGACGATAGACCGCCGGCAAACAAACAAACAAGTAGAAGCCGCAGTATAAACCAAACTTATGTGATCAATCTCCTCGTCAATATTTAGGGAGCGTTTTCCGCCGCGAGATCATTTAATACAGTTTTTAGCGTCGCTCTATGACGTGGCATGTGTGTCAATCTCGTGCCAAGTATGGTAATATTCACAAACTTTGCCAATAAAGGGGCTGTGGGACCGAATTGCGGTAGTATGGGGCTCCGGCTCCCAGTCGTGTTTTTCCACCGACTTAACGCCGCGACAGTCGGCCGACGTTCAACACGGCGTCTCGGAATCAAGCGCTTTCTCTGAAATGATGTTAATTAAAACTGTCTCAAAAAGGGCTTTTTGTAAATTTATCTTTATAATTTTTGCTAATTAGATTTCTGGGTTGTCAAATAGACTATTATTTATTATAATTTATTATTTGAAACACTTACTGACAAACCATACATTTCTATAATTACGATGCTACTTAAACACTTATTTATGATGATAGATACATTAAAACAAGTGAGGGAACTCTTATTAAATGATCATAATTATGTAAGGCATAACGTAATAATCTCAAAGATTTTAAAATGTTTACAAATTTGACTCGTAACGGTGATCAGTAACGTAAGTTGGTTATCACTGAAAGAGATAATACATGTTTGGGTAATCAGCTTTTATAAATTCAAGCTTTTTGTTTGCCACTTTTGCCGTGATGTCGCATAATTTTAAATAAACAGACATGACAGCGATGTCTATACATCTTATCTACTACGATTTAGATTTCTATGATTTAGATGATTATTTGAATGATAAATAAATTACAATAATTAATTATGTTTGACTAGGTTTGACTTTAATTAATGATTAAATATACAATGAATTTATGTTAATAATGTGTTGAACGAGTTTATTTTAGTATTGTGTTTTTAAATATGTAGGTAATGAATTTGTTTTAATGAAGTGTTATTTCTAAATATGTAATTAATTCAATTTATTTTATATTCTTAGTACATGTTAAATCCATAAAAATTTTGCATGCCACCAGGCCGAAACACTTGAGACTTAGATATGTACTTGTTAACATCATTGTAACAGTGTTTTCTGCGAAAATAAATCATTTCATTTCATTTCATTATCAAAATTGCACTAGTAAGAATTAAGAAGAATAGTATTTTGAGGCCAAGGCATAGTTCCATTCCCTTGCCTATTATGGTCCATAGATTACTGAATCAGGTAGCTAAGCCGAAGGTAATGAGTTTGATTTTCACCCAAGACAAAGTTTAAGTGAGCAAAACATTTATGTGTATTTTGTCTAGATCATATGTATCAGTAATATGTATGTGCTAAGAAATTTGTCTTGTAGATTATATAAATTTCTAAACACATATCTAAAGTATATGTGCTTATCCGTTGTATGGTTGCTGTAACACAGGTTCTGCCTAGTTTGAGGACATATGTACATGTAAGACTGTCTCTCTCTTTTTTATTGTATCTATTCTAGTTCAATAATACTACTAAATATGCAACCCACTAACGGTAGGTAAGATGAGAAAAATACAATCCAATATCTGCACCGCAGTATCAATAACTTTTACAACAAATTGTTTGCACGTTTGCTAACATGATACGGTGATACCGGTATCGGTTTTAACAACACTTTCAATAGTGATCTCTCATCGGAATTAAGTATTTCCAACTCGTGTTTGCCTGTTACGTTTTCAATATTTGTTAGAAATACACACGTGTAGGTATTGTAAGGGTCTGTGGGACCGCGTCGGTCTCTCGGACCGCGAGCTTTCGTTAGGGATTCAATGCGGCTCCAGGGATCAAAAGGAATTTATTCGATATAACCTTGGTGTGTTTGTGGCAATATTTCAATACGTTCCTGTAGTCACGTGGAGTTTAGAATGTGATACTGGATTTATTTACTCTTTTGCTGATTTATATCTGTACCAGGTTGAAGCACAGGTAAGTGATGATTATTTTACCCAATTTATTATTATAGTCTAAGACATTGATTTTATTGTTACTTTTGTGTAGGCAACAATCCGTATTCTCAAAAAGTAAATTGATTTAATCCCCATAGAAATGAGTTTAATAAAGCTGATGTGTTTGATTAATTGGACGCGTCAATATGTGGAGCTACAAATACCTATCAGATTTTAAAACTATGATTGCATAATTTTGATTGGCGGGATCATGAGGAAGGCCATAAGAATTTAACATCTGCCTGTGATTCTAAGGATCTTAAAAAGAAAAATAACTTGAGAAAAGAACGCCGACGCGGCGATGGTTCAATTGACGAAGTATGGCGAATGAAACAAATTATTAAAGTGCATAAGCTCTTATAGAATTTCCAAAATAAATAGCCACAATCCCATAAGGGGGTGTGAAATACAGTTTTGTACTTAAACAATACTTTTATTTGGCAGTACACAGCAGCCGAGTCTTTGCGCTCATTGAAGTTAGTTCTTAGTTTGGCAACGAAACAAATCTAAGAATAAGATCATGTTAGTTATTTTGTAGCCAGATGTTTATCTTCCAGTTCACCGCCTCTGTTTCTTTTAAAACTGTATCTTCAAGACACCGCTTTTAGGACAATGATGACATTTGTTTGAATATATCTTTAGATGGAAAATGTTTGCTACGTTTTTACGTCTTCAGTGTCAGAGTATTTTTTGACGACTCACATACGGTCACCTGATTCTAAACTCAACGGATATTACTGTTATTAAGGCAATCAGATTACTGATAAGCATACTTAATTAAACAATTTTAATGACAGCCACATATAGAACAAAGGACCATGAGTCAAATTGGGCTCAGTGTCCAAAAGAGTTATGGCATATGCCGTTGGAAAGGATTTTGTTCGAACTAAAATTGTTAATACCAGCACCACCTTCAATTCTATTGCAGAAAAAGATATGCACTTAAATAGATTTTGTATAAAAATACAATTGTTAGTCATAAAAGTGTTATAGTAACAATATATTCATACTTTATAATCAGTGGCGTAGCTAGCTTGGGTGGCACCCGGGGCGGAAGTTGGCGGTCGACCATTTTCTTTTTTTTTTGTCGATACCGAACAATTACGGGCTAACTGCTCCCGAATCGTAGTGCTGAGCTAGTTAGTGCCTATGTTTTTTTATATGTTTGTACATTGTTATTAAAGTCGAGTTTGGGGTGGCACCCTAAAAAGGGTGACATCCGGGGCGGACCGCCCCCACCGCCCCCTCCTTCCTACGCCACTGTTTAAAATAATGGTAAACAATAGATGCGCTTGCCTCCGTATGATTTACAACACTCTCCTTCCCTCTCACACCTCTCGGACGCCTGCCCGTGCATCCGTCTGCTCTCAGTCAGTCGACTCGTGATTCTCACGGTGTTATCTGTGTGTCCTATAAACAGGACAGGTTAGAAGTACCCTGAACCGAAGAGCATGCATGAGGAATCTGATGGGAGTGAATGAAGCAAGAGAGATATGTCAGGATCGTTGCAAATGGCGTTCCGTAGTCTCTGCCTACCCCTCCGGGAAACAGGCGTGAGTCTATGTTTGTATGTATGTATGTTATCTGTGTGTTTTCGTGTATCCTCTCGGCACATACAATTTAATCCACCGGCAGGTCACCTAAACGATATTATTATTGATATTGATTGAAATGTTAATAAAAATATTTTTAACTGTTAGCAGCTGTTTTATTTTTTATGCATTCTTTACACATAGAATTAAAACTAGTTAAAGATGTGAAACAACAAAAACTACAATGCCATAACAGCATTACTTTGCAGGATTATAGTTTATTTATGGCAGGAGAAAAATATTTATAGCAAAATAATCCCATGCATTTTTCGCAAAAATGAGTTTATTTCTTTATATTTAGTGCTTAACAAGTATATCCAAAGTGGTCTCATCTCTGTCGATGGGTGAGCTCAGGCTTCATACATTTTTGCCCATGGTCCTTTAATAATCGTATTTACCGCATAAAGTTTTGTCTTGGGTGGGAATTGATCTTAGACTTGCAGCTAAGCGGTCATGGTCAACATGAGACCAACAGGCTAGCAGATTAAAAAAAAAAGTGCAAAATGTATATATTATTATCATTGCCTATATTTTGGTGATATTAAACAACTGATCTGGGTGATAAGTTCTTTAATTTCAACATATAACTATGTCCACAACTAACGTTACTGTGAAAAATATATGCAGCTTTCCGGCAAAACAATATTATTCAATTACAAGAATATCTTTAAAAAAAATTAAAATTGCATTCGAACAAAAACAATATAATTTATTCACAACACTATCTTTTAATAAAACTAGCACAACACACAAAATTTTTATATCGTTTATCAAAACAATGCACCCGACTTTTAGAGTGTGTCTGTTATAAGCGCAGTGTGGCTTGGTAGCCGTCCATCAAAAAAGTATTTATATTTAAAGTCAACATAATTTAACGTGAACTACGTAATGCAGTCTGTATAAAAATAAAAAGAGTTTTTAGAGCTATTTTGCTCAAAACACTTTACTGGAAAAACTTACATTCTGTGAATCCTGGAGAATCTATAAAGTGAAAGACTCAGAGACAATCAGGATAGCGGATAGAGCAAGTCTTAGATACAACTGGGCTAGCGGCAAGATAAGATGAGGATGACCTAAAGTAAAGGAGATACAACTGATAAGTCTTTCAACTTACAGTACATAGCATCCTTAGAGAAGTTAGAGAACTACAGGAGCAAACACAGGTATAAATATAAATGTCTTTGTCCTAGTTTTAAACTTTGTACGAGGAATGAAGTACTATTCTTATCGAGTTTAAGTTTAGCTAGAAAGTCTGCTGTACCTACTACAGCACTTGCTAAAGTTTAAATATTTATGTAGAATATCTTGTGACTATTCACAACCGTCTGATCTCAAATAATATGGAACTAATATGCAGATAACTTCAAAAGATGGATATATTCTTAAATCTATACATATTTAAGATATTTTTTACCCAGGCACAGAAAAATCATATTTTCATAACATAATTGTTGGTCCTAAAACGATTCTATTCAAATTACGAGCGCAAAATTATACACAAATTTAATTGAATATTATTTTATTTTTATAACACATCATTAATATATCAAAAGAAACACAGAAAATGACAGTTAATTCTAACCCACTATGACCGGTAAGGCACTAAAATTAGGCAGTCAGGGCCAACATTTACAAGATCAAAAGTCAAGTCAAAAGGTAAAATATTTCTATTTGTTATTTTAGCAACCTCTTAAATGGTGTTCGTTATTACGTTCAGTAACTAACGATATCGCAAAATTATCGGCAATAGAGTACTTGTTGACTATAATAGTAATAATTCATCACCTAAAGGCCCTGCCAAACGATACAATTTTACCACTGATAAAATTTTCAATCGAATTGGCTTTGCCCGTCTACACGCCACAATCAAATCACTGATTTGCATTTCGTCCACCCGATTGGTTAAAATCTGGTGGTACCGCCCACCCGATGAACTTGAGTTGGACGACTGGCGTCTACACGTCACGATTTCATCAAGTGATTTAGTCAAGTTGGACGTAAAATTGTGCCGTGTGGCAAGGCCTTAAGAGGTGTACCAAACGTATAAAGGTTTATACCTGTATAAACATTAGCTGTTCAAGTAGGCACAGGCAAGTATTGTCAAGTGCGAGAGTACTAGCACAGTTGGCAAGTGGGTCTGCAACAAAAGACGTACAACTCAACAAGAATACCGTTCTAATTTGATAAATTTCCCTTTCAAATTAAATTATCCTATAATAAAGTGGAATTATTCACTAGTTGAATGCGAAACGATATTATAAATTCAATGGGTATTCCCTAAGACGGTCGAAGACACAATTAACGAATAATCTGATGACAATCAATGTTGGTCCGGTTATTGGATAGCTTGGAACGATGTTTGTTTACCGAGTTCCGAGCTGAAAGGAATAAGATATTATAAGGGATTAAGAAAATAATATACAAGGAAATATTGATCTTTTGAAGATGTTTGAAAGTTTTCACAATGGGTTAGTTTAAAACATGATTTATGTAACCTAATGGAAGGAAAGAGGAACCCACCACGCCCCCTCGGATTGACCACCCCAACTATTGCAACAGAAAAAGGTTGACAATACCAAACTCCTCTAAAAGGATAAGTGATATAGGAATGGTATGCGTTCCAGGAAGATACCTAACTTGCAGTATCCCGCTGTATGCGCCGACTATTCTTCGACACGTGTTTCGCCTCTGCACGAGGCATCCTCAGGAGCGATGGGCAACGACTGAGCGCTTTCCTACCGTGTGTATGTCTTATAAACGATTTTACTTTCTAATTTCCTCCGTTGCTCGACTGATGTGAGTCATTATGACGGTATGTGAGTATATTCAGCAATGGGGACCCGTTAAAGTTGGTTTGATCGTTCAGTAATGTATGCTTGTCCTGCTTTAAAATCTCTAATTGTTCCAATACGCACATTCTAATACCCTTTTGACAAGTGTGTATGGCGTCAAATGAATGGCCGTTATTCAAAGTATGACCCGTTTGCAGTAGATGTTCGGCAAGATGAGACTTTTCCGGCTGGTTGTTTCTAAACGCCGCTAAATGTTCTTTATATCACAGCTCAAAACTTCGACCCGTCTGTCCTATGTACTTATTTTGGCATTGGTCGCATGTTAAGTAGTAAATACCGGACATTTTGTTCTTGCATACTTTATCTTTACCATTGCAAAGAAATTTTAACGTTTTGTATGGTTTATATGCTGATCTGATACCGTTCCTCCTCAGTATACGCGCCATACGGTCAGTTATAGTTCCAAAATAGGTAAGAACAACAGTATTATTTATAGGTTTTTTTACGGAGGGATATAAAAGTGACTTGGCCATTCTAAGTTGTTTTCCTCGAATCATCTTGTCAATTAGGCGTTTCCTATACCCGTTAGATTGAGCTATATGATAAATAATATTTAATTCTTTGTTATATGATTCTATATTCAGTGGTACATTTAATAATCTATGAATTATACTGCGGAATGCTGCCATTTTGTGTTGTGATGGATGACAGGACGATGCTGGTATTGTACTATCTGTATACGTCGGTTTACGATACTTACTTTTGATAGTCAAATCTAAGAAGTTTATTGTGCTGTTTTGTTCTATCTCCAATTCAAACTTAATTTTGGGGTGTATACTATTAATTCTTGTAAGAAAACAGTGAAGCTGACGTTCGGTGCCCTTCCAAGCCAGCAAAATATCATCCACGAATCTATAATAATATAAGATGTTCGTTTCTTTTACCAAATGCTCGTGTTCGTAGTTATTCATAAAGATATCTGCTAACAAAGGACTAGACGGTGAACCCGTGGCCAAACTCTCCTTCTGTAAGTAGTACTCGTTGTTGAATTTTACGGTTCATCCACATAAAAATAAATTCACAGACTTTTTAGAAGTTAAAAATTCTGTTTTATGCAGAAGCGTAAGTGCGCTTAGCCTGACTTCGGACATAAAGACGGTGAGGTGTCGGCTCCGAGCCGTCGACACGACGCGATGTCATCAAGCAACGGTTACGATTTCATTTTATGATGGGTGTAAAATTACGAGTTGAAAAAAATGTTGCAGCCTGTTCGGGACGTACGACGGCCTTCAATTTTTAAAGTCTTTATTAAACGATCGCTATGTCCGCGTTGAATAGCTTATTTGGTGCGTACAGATCTTCAGGATTTTTATATTTTACTTCTCAAGATTATCCCTGCTGACAGTTAAATATTGCACTGAAAAAAAATTATACAGGTTGTCTATCATACAGATACACAGCAAACGATAGTATATCAAGAATCGTCTATTTATGCGAATAAAATCAGTCATATGTTTGCGGAAACATCGTAGATAAGACGGTTCCCAAATTATTTTCTAATGTCATTTTAATAACATCCTATCTCACAGAAACATTACAGAAATGAATTTTAATCAGAATATTCTTTTTCTGCATTGCAAGAGTTAGAAACTGCTTATTATATAAAACAAATTAATATGTCAATCTCAGATTGAGTTGAGAGTGCTTTGTAGAGAATTTATTTTATCTGTATTTGAGATCGTTTAGACGTCACCGAGTATTCTCGCAACAGATTCCTCATCCAACACAGCCGGCCGTAAACGAAGTTTCATGAACAATTTATTTTTATGTGCCGAAGTGTCATTTTCAACCATCGTCAAGTCAGCGATACGCTGAGAATCGTAATTGTTCGACAATTTATGCGCGATCGCGACTAATTGCTCGACAAATTGCAACTGTCAAAGCTACCTGTTGCTTGAGACCGTCTTCCTTGTTTTTTATTAAATATTTCTCTCTGAACGTATCTACGAGGCGACAGGAAAATATTTTGAAATCGTCTCGACTACAAACCTTTATTAAAAAGAATCGTTTATTTTTTATGCGACTTGGAAGTGGGAGAGGCTGAAAAGATGTGTGGCAGCCAGTTCAGTGAAATAAGGAAGGATAGAGTTTGAAAATACGCTTGAGAGACTAATAAGAAATATACTAATATTATAATTGGTCCCCCCCATAGGATCTCCACCATGTCGTGGTGGGGGGGCTCAGTAACCGTGGGTGAGGTCCAACACCCACGCTGAAGCTAAGCGGGATCCCGGGAGGGGACGCTCCACGTGGGCTTGGGTGACGCCTGCGTGGGATGCTTCCAAAGTGCGGGTGCGGGGGACAGTTCTGTCTGTCCCTCGCAGTTGGGTGCGGTCGTGGGAGGAGAGGCGTGTCGGTGTTGCGTTGCCGCGCGCCCTATCTCCCGCGACCAAATGGGGGCGCACCATTCGATGTGTCGCGGTGGGGCCGCAGAGGAAGAGGAGATGCGGTGTTGCGTTGCCGTCCTCCCTATCCTCTGCGGCCGCTGGGTGTTTTGGCGGCGGAGCCCAACACCTTAATCCGCCGCCAAGGGGGTTTTGTTCGGGGCCCGCCTATCCCCCTGGCGGGCCAATGCCCGTCGGAGGGTGGCGACGAATGCTTTGGCGATGCCCTACCCTCCGACACACGGGTACATGAGAAAGTCGAGGTGGTTTTTAGTGGAAACACCACATACTCCGGCTCTCACTTCCCCCAAGAGTCGGAGATCCGAAGGGATTTTCCACCTCATTAAACAAAAAAATATATATATATGTTTAGATGCGTTGAGACGAACATACAATGTCAACTGTGATAAACGAGCAACGTTCTCATTGAAGATTTAGAATATTAAGTGATCGTATGGTGAACGGTTGGAGTAACTTAATTAGGTGAACATTCTAAAATTTCTAATTGAATAAAAAAGGTCAAGACGTATTACATAAATGAGCAAAGAGATATCATAAATTTGAATACTCCAGTTGTAATATCTTCATCCCTTAAACATTGTTCTCCTGATTTCAGTTTTAAGTAAAAGCTTTTTGTGTTTTGCCATGACATATACCCGTTAACTCGCTGTGCCTAGTAATATCATTTTTCGAATAACCCATTTCGTGATTCTCTGACCCACTTTATCTTTATTTCCATCCATATTTAACATTTTGCCCTCTCTAATGGCACCGACTCCAAAATTTTTTACTACAAAACCAATATTTTTTTATTTTTTAGTTCCTTAGTGATTTTTGAAGCCGTTTCTTTTTTATTTAAAAATAATTTTATTTCTAGATAGCTCGATATAATAATATGTATGTAGTTGTTGTAAAAATAATCCATGCACAAGGCTATTATATTACCTAGGAATATTAATCAGTGTTCAGTAAACATCAAATTGCAAAGGCACGATCAATTCGAGTGGTTTGCAGTTGTCGACAACATTTGAGTCACAAACTGCATTCGAGAACACGCCGCTTGACTATTCTACGATAATTCTGTTTGAATGTTCTGTTCGGTTCAAATGTTCGTAGGACTTTGTATATAGTGAAATTACAATTATTGTTATTACAAATAACTTTATTTCAAACTAGTTTTTCAGTTCAAAAGTATAGTAAAATCTTTAGAAAGTCGGAGTAATCCTGGCGTATCTTTTGATGAAGATGGAGTATTTCAGTTGTAGCAGTAGCCAAATCTTTTTATAGAGTTTTAGATTGTATTAGATATGGTAATAATCGTAACACGTTGGAAACAAGTTATGTTTTAAAGTTTCTTATAGTGTTGCTATATAGAAAGTTTCAAAGATATAAATGAGAGCATGGCATCATTTTTATTCGTTCACACACTCTGCGGCTTCATAGTTCAAAATAATTATCACTTTATTAATGCACATATCCATAGAGTAGGTTCATCGCTTACCACACTCTTTAATAAATTCATATTGCACTAGTTAGTTCATTTCAAATCTCTACCGCCAATGAGCGTACATCAACATAACTACCCACTAACAATCTGCCACTTTACCATCGCGCAAAACATTTACGTAGCAACATACTGCCCTTATTCGTCCACAATGAGGCTGCTATACTTCACTAATTAGGTGAAGATTTAATAAACCGTGATAAAGGCACGTCAACTCATCAATGTTCGAACGATCCAGCCGGGGCTATTGTCACATACTTTGTTACCAACATACTGCTGTTAATATAAACGTAAATATAATACCTGAATTAAGCGTTTTATCGCACCACCCTTATTGGGGATTTGTTTTTTTTTTTACTTCTGTATAATGACTACGAGAAAAAGCTTCTTGTTTGTCTTCGTTCTGTTTTCCTTGTAGGTTGTGTACTATTGTGCGAATTCAGCCGATTAAACTGACAATATCAAAGTTGATCCGCTCTGCTAAACTTTAACCTGTTTGGGCAACTTAAACATAGAAATGCTACCAATATGGTTGTGTGAAAGTAATGATGTATAATTTTAGCCACCATAAAGAAAACATTTATTGGGGTAATTTGTATTATTTGCCGTAGTTTTGAGGGTCCGATATATCGGCGGTATTGCAAGCGGCAATAACACGGATACATTTATAGCTTTAATGAATTGACTTGACCAGCGTTACAAACTTTTATAGTCTACCAGCTTACAGTAGCAAGACGGGATTTATAGCCATTAGGTCAGCTTTGAGCTTCCGTTTAGGTTCAGTTTAGGCTAGCCATTATTCGTTATTAGATTCAAATATTTTCCAAAGGACCATGCGTCAAATTGGGCTCAGTGTCCAACAGAGTTATAGCATATGCCATTGTAAAGGATTTTGTTCGTACTAAAATTGTTACTACCGGCACCACCTTCAATTCCATTGCAGAAAAAAGATATGCACTTAAATAGATTTTGTAGAAAAATACAATTGTTAGTCATAAAACTGTTATAGTAACAATATATTCATACTTTAATAAAGGTAAACAATAGATGCGCTTGCGCCCATGTGATTTACAACACTGTCCATCCCTCTCACACCTCTCGGACGCCTGCCCGGGCGCCCATCTGCTCTCACTGCTGTCAGTCAGTCGACTCGTGATTCTCACGGTTTTAGCTGTGTTTTTTCGTTAATGATGTTCTGGATATCCGTATACGCGGATATCCGAGGTAGAAGAAAGATCCGTAACCGTATCCGTTACTTTTCCCGCGGATCTTTTACGGATCTTTCGCCTTATTAATTTTCAATTGACAGGATGGAATGCTATAGGTTGTTAGGTAAAAATATAAAACTATTAAATTCCATTCAGAGTATTTTTAATATAATTTCAATAAAAGTTGAAACATTATCTGTCTATTGTTCCGGTGGGCGTGCATGACGTCAACTATCGTTTCAAAGTCGCGCGCACCGACATCGATTCAGTAAGAAAACAAAGATCCGTATCCGTATCCACGGATCTTGACACCAAATATCCGTATCCGCGGATATACATTTTTAACGATTCGGCACATCACTAGTTTTCGTGTATCCTCTCGGCACATACTATTTAATCCACCAACACAGGTCATCTAAACGATGATATTGATTGAAATGTTAATAAAAATATTTTTAACTATTAGCAGCTGTTGTATTTTTTATGTATTCTTTGCTCCTGGACTTAAAACTAGTTAAAGATGTCAAACAACAAAAACTACAATGCCATAACAGCATTACCTTGCAGGATTATAGTTTATTTATAAAAATATTTATAGCAGAGTAACCCCATGGATTCTTCGCAAAAATGAGTTTATATCTTTATTTTTAGTGCTTTAGAAGTATATTCAAAGTGATCTCATCTCTGTTGGTGGGTGATGTAATGGTGTTGCTCGGTACACTAAATTAAATAATAATATATAGTCCTTAGGTCGCATACTTGTTTCCACATGTGTTTGTCTTATCGCTACGATGGCGCCAACGTTCTGCAATTAGTAAACTCATAAATTCTAAGAGGTTGACAAATTTATAAGAGTTATGTGACAGGCATATGAGTAAAGAAATAGCCATGAAATATGAGAAAACATTTGCACTGTAGTGTCCACATGCGGTATAGTTGAGGATCATAAAAAAGGGACCAACCACAAAAAACGTCCCTATCAGGTAGTAAGAGGTCAGGGGCGTTGCCTTCGGGGTGTTTGACTGGACAGTCGATCTTAGAAGGCGGAGCGAGTCGGGTCCCAGGAAAGCGTGGCGTGGTAGTTGAGGATATATGAGTAGGGGTAGGGACAGTGAGTCTTAGGACGCGTAAGAGGGCAGATCTCGGGGACGGACTCGCGTGGTAGTTTAGGGAGGGGGTTTGGAGGCGCGAGAGAGATCGGACCTGGCTTAGCGCGAAAGAGGTGTTCGGTGTTGGTCGATAATTAGTGCTTAGTGATATCGAAGAACAAAGCGAGCGGCTTCAAGAGAAGGTGATCAGCACAGGGCAAGGGGTAAGTTTGGCAGCGACGCAGCTAAAAGTCCGGTGAGTGTCTGTTATTCACTTTACTGTAATTTATTGCATGAACTGTATAACACTTATGACTCTGTTGTGTATCTATGTCTATGAGGATCATAAAAAAGGGACCAACCACAAGAAACGTACCCTATCAGGTAGTAAGAGGTCAGGGGCGTTGCCTTGGGGATGTTTGACTGGACAGTCGATCTTAGGAGGCGGAGCGAGTCGGGTCCCAGGAAAGCGTGGCGTGGTAGTTGAGGATATATGAGTAGGGGTAGGGACAGTGAGTCTTAGGACGCGTAAGAGGGCAGACCTCGGGGACGGACTCGCGTGGTAGTTTAGGGAGGGGGTTTGGAGGCGCGAGAGAGATCGGACCTGGCTTAGCGCGAAAGAGGTGTTCGGTGTTGGTCGATAATTAGTGCTTAGTGATATCGAAGAACAAGGCGAGCGGCTTCAAGAGAAGGTGATCAGCACAGGGCAAGGGGTAAGTTTGGCAGCGACGCAGCTAAAAGTCCGGTGAGTGTCTGTTATTCACTTTACTGTAATTTATTGCATGAACTGTATAACACTTATGACTCTGTTGTGTATCTATGTCTATGAGGATCATAAAAAAGGGACCAACCACAAGAAACGTACCCTATCAGGTAGTAAGAGGTCAGGGGCGTTGCCTTGGGGATGTTTGACTGGACAGTCGATCTTAGGAGGCGGAGCGAGTCGGGTCCCAGGAAAGCGTGGCGTGGTAGTTGAGGATATATGAGTAGGGGTAGGGACAGTGAGTCTTAGGACGCGTAAGAGGGCAGACCTCGGGGACGGACTCGCGTGGTAGTTTAGGGAGGGGGTTTGGAGGCGCGAGAGAGATCGGACCTGGCTTAGCGCGAAAGAGGTGTTCGGTGTTGGTCGATAATTAGTGCTTAGTGATATCGAAGAACAAGGCGAGCGGCTTCAAGAGAACAGCGACGCAGCTAAAAGTCCGGTGAGTGTCTGTTATTCACTTTACTGTAATTTATTGCATGAACTGTATAACACTTATGACTCTGTTGTGTATCTATGTCTATATATATATATATATATATATATATATATATATATACCAGGCTGACTAAAATATAAAGTTCTCTATGAGATATTGTACATAGTTATATTATTAATAACTGCGTGTAACATTAGTAGTGGTTTGTACCTTGTTGATGATGGATGTGAAGACGAGCGATGTATGATGGGAGTTTCCGTATTCGCGATCAGGTGGTAGAATGCAGGACTTTCACAATTGCTGTCTAAACCTGCGTAAAGGCCAGTACAGAGCAGCTGAAAAGGTTTTAAAGAGCGAAAGAAGAGCCACCTGTCGGTCACGCGGTAAGCCGTTAGTCCTGGCGGCTAATCTAGCGGCGATTGTAACGAGAGCTTCCCTGCAAACTATGCGCGATGGCTTAATACGTTTTATTTGACTATGTTTGTATGGGCTTCAATGTTGTGACTTGCGGCAAGGAGGCGTTTTGTGACATCAGTTCTGAGACTGTTACTGTACGCTCGATACTATACACTGGATATCGCTGAAATACTCGGCGCCGATAATACTATATGACTAATATACCTGGATCGTGGTCTTCGTCTCCCTGGAGTTGCCGTCTCTGAGATACGCTGCCTTGTTCTCAAGAACCCATATGCGAAGCATGAATATATGGAGAGTGATTTTGCGATGACAAACCAATACTAATATATCGCTGTCTTTAGTATTTTGATGTCCACTTTCATTCAATTATAAGCATTTACGTTTGGTGAATGCTGTCAGCAGAGGAATATAAAGTAAGGACGAATTCCATGGTCCTGCGCGGGGAGGGGCGCGGGAACCTGGCCACAAATTGCTTGGCAGGCTGAATTTGATATTTTAAACCCAGTTAGTAAGAAAACTAAAATTTAAATCAGCCTGGGGTCCATAGGATTCCGTTACAGTGAGCCCAGGCTTCATACATTTTTGCCCATGGTCCTTTGTTGATTCTCAATTAGTTTCTCTAGTAATATGTAACTTGCAACATATTCAATTAAATTAAGTAAATTTACAAAGGAAATTTGCTTCCAGTTTATCCAACCAGGAGCCGGTGAGCACGGTACAGAAGACATTATTTATAACAATACACTGCAGTACAATTTCACAGAGGGTACGTTTTGGCAGGACTGATATACAAATGGCGATATGTCGGGTACACGTATATTTCACAGGAACCGCTGGCTCGCAAGATAGTTGGTATGTGCCTCAGTAAACAATCAGTCGTGCGACTACGAGACATTTAGTAAACAGAGACGTGCGTCTCTGTTTACTAAATGTCGGAGAGATAGATATTCATGTTGCAAAGCAGAAGGAATATCTATCGAGTTCGAGCACACAAAGTAATTAAGACACAAAGGCGACATTTCATCGTTTAAAACAATAGTTCTGTAGTTTACATGTTGTTACAAAACCTCTTTTCTTAAATTGCAGTTATTAGAATGTTCGATGTCTAGACCATCGTTTCTTTTAGCTCCAAATGCATAATTTAGGTTCAAACATAATAATTTTAATTGTATTTCGGTAAAAAATGGAGTAATTATTCAACTCCTAATTATCGAAAAACATCCTTCATTTTACTTTTACTTCCTTTACAGTAGTTAGAGTTAGAGCTTTCCTTGCAAAGTAACTTGCCAGCACAATACTAAGAATTGTTACCTTACTAAGACTGACGATCATAAGCGTCACATTGAGATCTAAGTGCATAAATGAGTTTGATTTTTACTAGAATTGTTTTCAATCCTAATTCAAATTGTATATTTACCAAACATCAAAAACACACAAATATTTTTACAACTATCACAATGTACGTAATCGTCTTTAGTCTCACATCAAACATGAGAGCAGTCATCACTACCATTTTGTAGGATGCGATTAGGCTGCGTCACAGTGACGCGGGCGGCAGGCCACTCGGCACTTCAGGCCAGTTAGTGCCACACGCGAACGATCTGCGCCAATACATATGTGGCCTCCCGTCAGTTTGTGGCTTTTTGATGACTTTAGTGGATGTGTATGTACGCTTTTATGAGCTTTTGCTATTTTATGGTTTGCCTGGAGTAAAAACTCAATCAATGCACTATGAATAAGATGAGTAGGATTTCATTATGTAGGTTATCATGGCCATAAAATACCAAAATATTTAAGATAAATATAACATATCTATGTATTATACAAGGTATAATACATAGAATGCCTCGTTGGTCTCGCGGCATAAATGTGCGCATGGGATTGGGAGGTCTCGGGTTCGATTCCCGGGTCGGGCAAAGTGTTATTGGGTTTTCGTTAGGAAATTCTCAGTAGCATTACCAGAATCCGTGCGATTCTGGTAATGTGCCCGGTACGGCAATAGGCTCGCCCCCTATTACGTGGGACCTAAAAATTCATAGCGAAATGTGGGTGTATTACACCTCTGCCTACCCCTTTGGGAATACAGGCGTGAGTCTATATATAAAAAATATAAAAATAATACATATAGTCCGCGCCACGAGAACATAGACTTTTTGTAAACAAAGAATTTCTACTAAGTGACTTAGCGATAGTTCTGTCAAAAAGAAATAATGTCAAATCCATTGAGCGCAACGGTACATAGATACGTGTCATTGGAAACTAATATGCCAATGGATTGGGTTTTTATCGATATTATGCGCTGTCAACAGAATCTTTTGATGTTTTGATGTACTGACGCATAGAATATCAACATTAGGCGTTAGTTCATTGAAATGTTACATTCTTGGGCTTAACATGCATTTATCAGAGGACAAAATATTTTTTTTTAGTTATCTAGAAGGGGTAAATGTACAGGTAAATACAAGTTTATAGGATCGCAACGCTCATCCCGCTGCCGGAAAAGCGGGTGCAGAATAGCAGATGGCAAACTATTAGTCGCGCAGAAAGTTACTTATGCCTATAAAAGAAATTGCGTTTTTCAGACTACCGTAACTTCTAATGGATTTTGTTTGAGTTCATTCTGACGATTTCATTCACAATAAATGTAAAATCTCCATGCCTAGAAATGTTTATGCAATGTTCTAGCTAGTTATCTGTAATATTATTCATTGTTGGTCAATAATTTAATATTTTAGGATAGGTAGGCTACATGGCAAATGATTAATTGCCTATGATTTAAAAAAAATCATATCAATAATAGAGAACATGTACTCTATAGTTATGTACTCTATCATTTACATACATGGTACTCTATTTTTCCTTAATTTACAGAATAAATTACGTGTAAATTAACGACAAAAAAATCGGCAAATTTATGAACATTCGACAATTCAAACACAAAATCAAATATTTTTATTTCAATAAAATTTAACAATATAAATTTAAAAACACAGTAGTATAATTAGGCATTGAAAAAAAGACTGTTCAAAAAGTATAAAATCTAAAACACAACAGTTTGAAAAGAGGTTGTGAAGCCCTGAATGTTTGTTTACAAAAAGTCTATCTTCTCGTGGCATCAACTATAGATGTGTTATATCTATGTAGTTGGCAACATAATAACAGAACTGGTTGTCAAACTAAATATAAAGTACGTTAAACATTTATTTCTCGCGTATTTCAGTTTCATATTACAGCGATATTAGAGTGGTGTCATAACAAGCGTATTACTTAACCCAGATACTTCGGTAAGGTTCGTACTTGTAGCGATTGTATTAAGTTTATGGCAGTATTTTTCTGTTACAGTATTGGGATTATCTATCTATCGTCACGCCTGTCTCCCATTGAGGTAGGCAGACCATGAAACGCCAAATGCTTCGGTGCAAAAACAACTCTTTCGCTGCCTTGATTTTCATTAACCTCATCATGCATGGTCGTCGGTTATGGGTACCTACTTTTAATTTGTTCTGGAACTCTACTTCTGATGTAAAACATTTAATTACAAAACATAATAATTAGTGTTTTGCGTTAAAGTGATTTGAGTGTTTGTCTGTTCATGGCCCGTGAGTGTTGTCGTACAAATGCGATTCCCTCATGGTACAAGGACTTTGTGTGTTAAGCGTAAGTTTTTGTGCGGGGTTCGAGTGACCTTGATGTCTTTTGTTTGAATGCTTGGAAGGTACTCTGCTTCTATTCTTTTTTTACCTTTTTATACAAAGCCATTTCTATTTGAAAAAAAAAAAACAATTTGTGTGTAAAAGTAGTATCAGCAGAATATTAAAATGTAGTTTGTGAACATTAAGTTGTAGTTTTCATTTGTATTTTTACTTTGTAACAATACATTAATTTACTGTTTCAATTTTATGTAACCTATTTTAAATTAATAACTAATTTACGGACTAGCTGGCTGTTTTATTACTTTCAAAACAACATCAGATGATATTTTCTTCTGTAATAACAGTTTGGAGTCTTGTTCATAACTATCTTCGTTCCCTTTCGCAGTCAGTTTTACCTCATACAATAAGTTGAAGTTACTCCACGCATAAGGGTGCATCCCCTCACGATCAAGTTTATAAACTTGTTATGTATATTGTTCCCAGCAGACATACAAATAAATAAAACAGAAATATCGTACGGTTATTCCTGCTTTTTTGTTCCGTTAAGTTGAAGTAATAAAGGGGAACAGAGTCCATGATTTGTGTGTGTTTCGATTTAGTCTAAACGGACAACAGGTTTTGTAACAAGGCCTTTGTTCACACGTACTAATGGCAGGATTTGATATAGCGATACCTAAGTCAGTGAAGAATTTTCTACGTGAATACAGCTTGGTTTGCGGTGCGGTTAGGAATAAGCAAACACCTGTTTCAAAGTTTTAGGGAAATTAACCCCAAGGGGGAGAGGGTTGGGTAAAAATGTTGTTGAAATGTTGTTTCCAATGAAACAAAACTTCAACCGTTAGAAATATGCTGACTCTGAAGCTGGCATTATAAAAATACCTATTTGGCTTGTTTTCTAATCTAAATAATGGTAAGTAGGTATAATTATTATGATTTATAGTGAAGTGCTGATATTGAATAAGAATTTATTTAACTTATTCATAGACTAGACCGACGGTATTTCATTAAGTTGCTTCGAGTTTATCGTACGAGTTACGTTCACGGGATCCATCAGGAAGGAATTCATAATTACGAGTATGTTGATATGCTACAAGTTCTGTTATACTGTCTAAGTATTACAGTACTGTCTAAGTTTTGAAGCGTGGCGTGGTTGCTGTCCTTCATTCCAAGAGTATAATGTTATGAAGGTGGCACATCATTTAATTCCCTGTGGGTCCAATAGCATAACCGTTATAGTTATGTATAATACAGTATAGTGTATTATTCAAGCATTTCTTTTTTTAATAGTCAATATGATATCTATAATACCAAACCACGAAAATATCAACAACAAATCTTAGCCGTAACTGGGTGAACCTTCAAGAAAAGTTTTTTCTCACAGCTCCAGTCATATGTATATTGCTTCAAACAATCGAAAAAAACATGTTTAGCTTGCTTGTTTAAAGAGAACAAGAAAATTAAAATCTCAGTGAATCATTTGTACAAAATAAAAACGCGACACGGCCATCATTAATATTATCATTGGCGTCTAGAAGATAATACTCAGTATAATATCGTTGAATCCCACTCCCGAGGGGCTTCGCTAAAAGCAAAGTTGAGCCGATATCGTATCGATACAAGTACTGCGTATTGCAGACCGATACTTCACAACTTATAATGGATCGCTGGCCCTTTCTCATAAATATCGATGAAGATAAATGGGGTAACAACTTACGATCTCTACTTATCTTCTTTTGAAAGATCCCTTCGGAATTTTAAGTCTTCGTACATACGGTCATATACGTCGATATCTTACTTAAATGCAAAGTAAATTTTGCTGAGTCAAGTATGTTACTGGCATACTTGGTGATCTGCCAATAATGGACATAGATGCATTCGTCCTGCCATAACAGCGACAATGTATATTATCAGCCGCGATGTTGTCTGTCTTGAGAGAAAGGCTATCCCCGTCAACCTGCTGTAATTTTTTTTCGTATTTGTTCATTATTTGTCAACCATCATAAGCTAGAATAATGATTGGAATATCGAAACCACAGATGGTTTTCAACTTCATTGGTTTCAGAAACACTGACTACATTGTATCTGGATAGATTACAATCAATATATTATTTAATATATTGATTGTACATACATACATACATAGACTCACGCCTGTTTCCCGGAGGGGTAGGCAGAGACTACGGAACGCCATTTGCAACGATCCTGACATACCTCACTTGCTTCACTCACTCCCATCAAGTTTCTCATGCATGCTCTTCTGTTAAGGGTACTTCTGACTTGTCCTTTTTTCAGGATGTCTCCAATCTGGTCAGAGAACGTTCTCCTAGGTCTTCCCCTTTGTCCTGTCCCATTCACACTAGCCTGATATATCTTCTTTTTCAGTCTATCGTCATCCATCCTCTCCATGTGCCCAAACCATCTTAACATGCCTTTCTCAATGCTTGTCACTACATCTTCTTTTACCCCACACCACTCTCGTATCACACAATTCTTTACTCTGTCGGTCAAAGACACACCACACATACTTCTCAGTGCTCTCATTTCTACAGCATTTATTCTACTTTCAAATCTCTTCTGCCATACCCAACTTTCACTACCATACATAAGGGTAGGCACTAACACACCTCTATGTACAGCCAAACGTGCCTTTTTGGACACGTTTTGACTGTTCATAAACGCCTTCAGAGCTCCATTCACACAATTACCTGCATTAACTCTCATTTCAATATCTGCTTCATTCTTACCATCTCTTGTAAACAACGTACCTAAGTAAACAAACTCATTCACTTGTTCCACTCGCTGTCCATCGATCAAAACATTACAAGCCGTAACGCATTCCTCCTTTTCAAAAACCATAACTTTCGTTTTACTTACATTCACTTTCATTCCTTTCCTTTCTAACGCACGATGCATGATTGTTACCATCTCCTGCAACTCCTCCGTTGAAGATGCAAGTATAACCTGATCATCAGCATAAAGGAGGCATTTGACGAGTAACCCATTCATCCTTAATCCGCAGTCACTATGTTTTAAATCTTGCAAACAACTGTCCATGAAGAGGTTAAACAGCCACGGCGACGCTACACATCCCTGTCTAACACCTTTATCGATGGTAAACCAGTCAGTGTATGCCCCGTTTATCCTCACACAAGCTCTAGAATCCTCATAAAGGGATTTCAGAGCTCGAATGAGGCTGCTGTCCACCCCATTCATTGACAGCACCGACCACATTTCATTCCTCACCACTTTATCGTAAGCCTTTTCCAAATCCACGAATGCGCAATAGACCTTTTGACCTTTGGCCAAAAATTTTCCGGCTATGCTTCGCAAGGAAAAAACCTGATCCGTGCATCCCATACCCTTTCGGAATCCCGCTTGTACATCCCATATTTTCTTGTCGGTCACTTCCATAACTCTTTCAATAAGTACCTTTGCATACAATTTGCCAACAATGCTGAGAAGGCTAATGCCTCTTTAGTTTTTGCAGTCTTGTTGCGAGCCTTTTCCTTTATAAAGAGGCACAACTACAGCTGTGGTCCAGTCATTAGGTACTCGGCCGGTGTTCCAACACAAGTTATATAACCGCTGCAACTGACCAACTATGATGCCCTGTCCAGCCTTCAGCATTTCGACTGTAATCCTATCATATCCTGCAGCCTTACCTACTTTCATACTTCCCAGTGCCTTCACGATCTCATCCACGCCAATAACGCTTTCATCATTGCTATCATTACAATTCACTTCAGCTATCGGTGTCTCTATCGCCGTTCTTTCGAATAAACTTTCAAAATACTCTTTCCATCTCTTCAGCACGCACAATTCACCATTTACTATACTTCCATTCTCGTCTCTGATGGATATGTGTTCTGAGGATTGAGTTCTTCCTCGAACTGCACGAACAGATTTCCAGAAAAACTTAATGTTCTTCTGGAAATCGTCAGATAATCTGCTATCAAACTCATCTTTCTTTTCCTCTTTTTTCCTTTTAACCATTTCTTTCACTATTCTTTTTGACCTAACAAACTCCTTTTTTGCTTCATCTATGTCTACACTCGTTGCTTTTCCCATTCTTTCATTTGCTCTGGCAGCCAACCAATCTGACCAAGCTTTCTTCTTCTCTGACACTGCTGATTGTACATCCTTGTCCCACCATGTATTCTTAACCTTTCGTATTTTCCTTCTCTTGATCATACCACATAATTCAGACGCTACACATACTACCTCTTCTTTAAAGGCCTGCCATAATTCTTCCATATCATTTATGCCATCGAATCTCTCAAATCTTGCTATCAATCTTCGTTTATACTCATCTTTCACATCTTTCTCTTGTAGATTTTCAACTTTTATTCTTTCCAAGACCCTATTTTCATTATGCTCTCGGTGTCGCCATCCTTTAAAGAGCCCACTTATCCGGCTCAACACCAAGAAGTGGTCTGTGTGGATGCCGATCCCTCGATATACTCTTGTATCCAACACATTCTTTCTCAATCGTTCATCTACTATCACAAAATCAATCATACTTCTTCTAACATTTTTCGCCTCTCGCGTATACATATGTATCCTTTTATGATCAAACATGGTGTTTGTCACACAAAGGCTCCACTCCAAACAAATCTCAAGCAGTGCTTTTCCATTTTCGTTCACACTCTCATCACCAAATGCACCTAACACCCTTTCAAATCCATCTCGCTTTACTCCCACCCATCCATTGAAATCCCCTAACAAGATCAATCTTTCATTATCCTTACACTTCCTCAAAATCTCTCTTAAACTCTCCCAAAACTCCTGCCTTTCGTCTTATGTAATATATTGTAATATCGTAATATCGTAATATATTGATTGTAATCAATATATTAAATGACATACACAGCTGAACGGAGCGGCAGGAAAATTTTTATATTCCGTTAAAATATTATTATTTTTTTCATTTTGCTACAATTATTAATAGCCAACAGAGTGGTGACGCTATCTGGTTGAATAAACATAAAGTGGTTTCACCCGCTCCAACGTTTGATCACTAAGAAAAGTGAATAGAGCCAAATACGTCGAAACCGTTGCATCGGGAAAAAATATTTCTTGCTGGCTGGTGTGAGGAGCGCCGTTTCGGGCTCACCGAAGCGCACCGAAACGTACAGCTCTAATGTGCCACCATGCCGGCCTCCGCTAGCGCACTGGCTGATGGCAAAGGACCGCCGCCACGGACAATAAAATATTAAAGTGCTTGACAAACGTCAGTGTCTATTGTGTTGATTGTTTTTGATATTATATTTTAGCTATAAGTTTATTTTTAGTGAATTGTGTAATTTATGTCGTATAACGGTGGCAAAAGCGATGAGGAGGTAAGTGCCAGTCAACTTTACACACCGACTACCCTGGTGCGCTGCCCCATCTGTCCCCAAGCACGTTTGTTCAAAGGTGAGCGGGGCCTCAAAGTATATTTAGGAAAAATTCACAAAAACCAAAATGTACTTTCCGGCCCCACTACTTCCACCAGTACTACACAGAACAATCCCACAGACGCCCCTAAAATTCCCTTTTGGCAGTATTTAAGTCAGCTAAAAAATTCCATTCCGATCCTGAAGAGAATTCCCCGTGGTGCGAGGCCTTCAGTGGCTCAAAACCTAGCACATTGCATAGGCTTTGTCATCCGGGAGAATTCTATTACGGCTTGGGAACAGCTACTCACTTTCCCTTATAGAATTCTACATGCTCAAGGAGACCGGCTTACAAAAAAAACTTTAACAACAAAAATTAAAGAAAACTGCAATATTTCGGCATCAAAATTAGAATACCATCCTCCCAAAACTCACCGCAACAGCACCATCTTCCATCATGTAGAGTCGAAACTAAGGGAAGGTGACATCAGGGGAGCGTCCAGGCTCTTATTCAGTAGCGATGTGGTGGCGCCTTGCTCTGCCGACACACTCGCAAGTCTGCAGAGCAAGCATCCAGCGCCAGGGGATAACCTCTCCTTTCCTGAGCCACCTAGCGCTGACTCGGGCTTTCTCAGCATTACAGCCAAGGACGTGGTTGGTGCCGTTGGCTCCTTCCAGAGCGGATCTGCTGGTGGTCTCGACGGCTTGACACCACAACATCTTAAGGATCTTGTGTGTTCAAGCGCCGGGGCGGCCGGCGACTCGCTTTTGAGTGGGCTAACGGCATTAACTAATCTCATGCTCTCCGGCAATGTGAACGATGCCATCGTCGACGTTTTGTATGGCGCTAATCTGTGCGCCTTACGAAAGCGGGATGGTGGCATTCGTCCCATTGCCGTGGGGTGCACGTACAGGCGTATGGCAGCTAAAATATGCTGTCGCCATTTTAACACCAGCTTTTCTTATAAATTTCAGCCACAACAGCTGGGATTTGGTTCTAAAGGAGGCTGCGAGGCTGATGTACATGCCTTGTCAACGTACCTTGACTGTAATGGAGGTGAGGTTGTCTTGAAGGTTGACCTAAAGAATGCCTTTAACTCAGTCAATAGAGACAACTTGTTGACACAAGTTAAATTGGAAACACCCCAAATCTACAATTTTCTTTGGCAATGTTACAGACACCCTTTTAAATTAATATACAAGGAACATCTTTTAGAATCTGCCGTCGGTTGTCAACAAGGTGACCCTCTTGGACCACTAATTTTTAGTTTGGCCATCCATCCAGTTATAAACCAACTAAATTCAAAATTAAACATCTGGTACCTCGATGATGGAACCCTGGGAGGTGACGTAAACACTGTATATCAAGATCTGGCATTCCTGAAATCGAAATTTTTATCCATAGGCTTAGAGTTGAATACAAGCAAATGCGAAATTTTCATTAATGACAATTTAGATAAATCCTCTATTCTTTCAAAATTCCAATATCTGGCACCCAATATCACCCAAGTTGAAAAAAGTTCTCTTCGCCTCCTGGGGTCCCCAATTTTAGACGACGGTTTTGATTCCTTTATACAGGAAAAAATTCAAAATTTTAATGATGTTTCAGACAGGCTACTCAAAATTAATATACATTCGGCTTTTACTATTATTCGATATTGTCTTTTTGTCCCTAAATTTACACACGCTTTACGGTCTTCACCTTTTTGGAAAAATCCGACTCCACTCATTCAAATTGACAAAATTATACAGAATACCCTAAGTAAAATTTTGAATGTGGCTTTGAACGACCGAGTGTGGCAACAAGCGTCCTTACCTGTGCGCTTAGGCGGCCTCGGCGTTCGCAAAATTTCTGACGTAAGCCTGCCAGCGTTCTTGTCATCGGTCCACAGCACTGCAGAATTGATCAGGAAAATCTTAGCACCTACACTGGTTGATTCTGAGGTGCCGTGTTAGGCCGATGCCATGAACGCTTGAAGAAATTCTTGTCCAGGAACTGAGTTACCCCGAAACTTGTTCTCCCAGAGGCAATGGGATGGGCCGCTTTGCAGCGTGGTACGAGAAAAACTCCTCAATACATCGGCCAACGCTGCGGAGCGTGCTCGCCTGTTGGCTGTGGGAGAATGGGAATCGGGCCTCTGGCTTCAGGCACTGCCATCGTCCAATATAGGTACCATGTTGGACGATACAACCTTCCGCTTCGCTACTTGCCTCCGTTTAGGCGCGTCATGTGTCTCTCCGCATCGCTGTCACTGCGGAGAGGCTGTCGATAGCCTTGGTCACCATGGTCTGTCATGCAGCAGGAGCGCGGGTCGTATTTCACGACACGCCAACCTCAACGACATTCTGCGCCGTGCTCTTGTCACCGCTGGCGTTCCAGCCCAACTTGAACCTCAGGGCTTGGCACGCGACGATGGCAAGAGACCGGACGGGATGTCTTTACTGCCGTGGAAGCTGGGTAGGCCTTTGGTATGGGACTCGACATGTGTCGATGCCCTTGCGCCATCCCATCTTTCCAGCACAGCAGGTTGTGCGGGCGCTGCTGCTGCTTCAGCAGAGACCCTCAAACGGCGCAAATACGTAAATCTTGTAGGAGATTATGTGTTTGAGCCGTTTGGGGTCGAAACCTTGGGGCCATGGGGTCCAAGTGCGAGATCCCTTTTTAGGGATCTCGTAAAGAGAATGATCGACACCTCGGGTGACCAGAGGGCTGGCACGTATTTAGCACAAAAGATAAGCATTGCTATACAACGAGGCAATGCCGCCAGTCTTCTGGGCACGCTTCCGACTGACTGCGATGCGGATGACTTCCATGACGCCTTCTAAATTTAATTTTAATTTATTTTTCGTATTGTATATATTAAATAGGCTTATTTTAATTTTAGGACATAATTAAGTTGCTTTTTATGTAATATATAGTTGATTTTGTTTGGAAAAAAAAAATATTTAATTACATATAGCATATCTTTCGAGTACAGCCTAAGAATACACACACATCTTATAATTAACTTCACGCCTTTTATCCCCGAAGGAGTAGGCAGAGGTGTATTCACACCCACTTTTCGTCAGTTATGTTTCGGTCCCAATGTAATAGGGGGTGAGCCTATTGCCATCTACCGGGTACATTATTAAGCGAGCGATACGGTAGTGGATAGCGGTTTTTATCCCCGAAGGGGTAGGCAGAGGTGTATTCACACCCACTTTTCGTCAGTTATGTTTCGGTCTACTTCTCTAAATTACCTATACAGTTAGGCGTTCCACAAGGCTCTATTTTAGGTCCTTTTCTATTCCTTGTATATATTAATGACTTACCTTTTTATTTAAAAAATATCTGTGGTGTCGTACTTTTTGCAGATGATACGTCACTTATTTTTAAAGTAGATAGGAATAGGAATCAATTAGATGATGTAAATAATGCACTTATACAGGTAACACAATGGTTTACAGCAAACAACCTAGTGCTTAATTCTAAAAAGACTAAATGCGTTAAATTTGCTTTACCTAACGTTAGACAACTGGGACCTAATATAAGGCTAGATAGGGAGGAACTTGACACAGTTGACTCGACAGTGTTTCTAGGCATTACACTAGATAATAAGTTTCAATGCTATATGTGCACCCCGCACATATAGCATGTCTTGCAGGTAAGCTCAGTTCTGCTGCGTATGCTGTCAAAAAAGTTAGACAACTTACTGATGTTGACACAGCTTGTCTAGTTTATTTTAGCTATTTTCATAGTGTCATGTCCTACGGTATTTTGTTATGGGGCAAAGCTGCGGATATTCAGAATATCTTCGTTCTACAGAAACGAGCGGTACGAGCAATATACATGTTAGGTGCAAAAGATACTCTTAGGGAACGCTTTAAGTCTATAGGGATTCTTACAGTAGCCTCGCAATTTTTATTTGCTAATATATTGTATATTAGGCAAAATATAGGTTTATTTACTACAAAAAGTGATGTACATAACATAAATACTCGAAACAGGCATAAGTTATATGCCCCTTATCATCGTTTACATAAAGTTAATAATTCTTTTGTAGGGCTAGGTATTCGTATATACAATAAAATACCAATTAGTCTTTTAGAATTGCCATTTAGTACGTTCAAAAGTAAAATAAAAGATTGCCTTATTAGGAAAGGTTATTATACCATTAATGATTATTTCAGTGATAAGGATAGGTGGTCACTTACACTAGCCAACTCTTGATTTTTTTAATTTATATAGATACCTTACTTTTCAGTTTTGTTTTTTATATAATATCTCTAGTTCTATTAATTTAATATTCATGCATTATTAGGTCATTCAACTTACTACATTTACATTTTCATTGTTGTTCCACAAATTTTATTAAAATTTGCTACAGTGTTAGATGAAGGTAACTCGTTATCATGGGCTGGATACTAACGTTTTTGTAATTTTCGTGTATTCATATACCGTCACTTTCTGTAACATACTTTTCCACCATAGTTCTGAACATGATCGCGAGTTGCCTACATTATTAAGGGGAAGTGGTGAACTTCTACCCGTTTGTCCTTTGTACTTGTTTTGGCATTGGTTGTAGTGCGCGAGTGGAGCAAGTGAATGAGTTTGTATATTAAGGTACGCTGTTTACAAGAGATGGTAAGAATGTAGAAGATATTGAAAGAAGAGTTAATGCAGGTAATAGAGTGAATAGAGCTCTGAAGGCGTTTATGAAAAGCCAAAACGTGTCCATAAAGGCACGTTTGGCTGCGCATAGAGGGGTGTTAGTACCTACTCTTATGTATGGCAGTGATAGTTGGGTATGGCAGAAGAGTCATGAAAGTAGAATAAATGCTATAGAAATGGGAGCACTGAGAAGTATGTGTGGTGTTTCTTTGATTGACAGAGTAAAGAATTGTGTGATAAGAGAGTGTTGTGGGGTAAAAGAAGATGTAGTGACAAGCATCGAGAAAGGTATGCTAAGATGGTTTGGGCACGTGGAGAGGATGGAGAACGAAAGACTGACCAAACAGATATATAAGGCAAATGTAGAAGGGACATGACGAAGGGGAAGACCTAGGCGGACGTTCTCTGACCAGATTGGAGACATCCTAAAAACAGGACAGGTTAGAAGTACCCTGAACAGAAGAGCATGCATGAGGAACTTGATGGGAGTGAATGAAGCAAGAGAGATATGTCAGGATCGTTACAAATGGCGTTACGTAGTCTCTGCCTACCCTTCCGGGAAACAGGCGTGAGTCTATGTATGTATGTATGTATAAGTACCTACGAGATATTTTTACGTTGTTAGTAACTAAACATTACTGTTACTAAATCAGCAAATAGATAACTGATAGTCGAACTAATACATTCTTAAACAATGAGTAATATTATAGATCAATAATTACACCCAGGCACAAAAAAAATAAATCGCACTCACACAAAATTTGTTCTGAGTGAGAATCGATCCTATGAACTTCAACTTGACAGTCACTGTCACTTAACACTAGAGCAGGCCAGCCAATAAAACGAACTTCCAAACAACTGAAATAAAACGGTTAGTTTTTAGCACCGCATAATCTAGAATGTACCAAGCTCTTCCAGGGAACGGTTTCGTCTTAAATGATTATTTATATACAATAGTATATTTTATGCCCATGCTTGCTTAGAATTTCACTGAAGCGTCTCAGCGCATTGATATACGAGTTTCTTGGCCAAGTCTTTGAGCGGCAAGTTACCTCTTAAAAGAACATGTATACAGCTTCCTGCAAAAAGAGGCGACGTGAGGGCGATGCTAAAACGACCGATAACACGTTCGGATGAAGCACCGGTGAACTTTAAAGTCATAAGACTTATCGCTCCAGTATCTGAATACAGTCACTAGGTAGGAATTAAGCGGTTTTATGGTTTCTAGTCGAAATTATATTTTCACATTGTATCAGAGATTTAGAGGATTTCTGATATATTAGATGGAAAAGGGCTCCAAGGCGATAGTCTTGGTTCGTGACTAGGAAATCACTGAGATCATGATCTTAAGTTGGATTAGGTTTCCTGTTTATTTCTGTGAGCTCGACTGTGGTGTCGCAGTTTTCGAACCGCATGAAGTCTTCGACATGGTTGAAAGGTTTCTGTCCTAAGTCAAGAACCGGGATCGGTGCCATGTGAAGTATGATCGCATTCTCTGGTGTGAATGCGAAAACGTGCGACCACCCATCTATGTGAGACCGAAGCGTGTGTGCGAAGCGCTATTTGCGTTACGGTTACCCTGTACAAGTAATAAATGTGTCAAGTATAACGTAGTGCTGGTTGGTTTTAAACTAGGTAAACATCATTAACTATTTAAAACCGAATAAGCGCATGAAAATACGCGACTTAGTTAGCCGGAATCTCCGAAAAATGTGAGCAAGAATTTGCAGCATTTCTTACGTTGAGAAAAATGCATTTCCCCCAAGAGTTGAGACCAGTTAAATTCTACGTGGGTACGAACTATTAAGTAGGTGTATTATTTGACAAATACCCTCAACTTGGACGCAGTGGTCTGCGTCCGAAATTGTGAAACAATTCAGGAATTCACGAGTTCTGGACTTTGGCCTAACTTGGTCCCTTGTGACTCGATGCGGGGAAACTGACGACAGACTGCGCTGCTAGTGTTCTACTAATTCTAGCTATTATATAAGGCATTATCATAATGATAGGTAGTGTTACTATACTAAATATTCCACTTTAATAATAGGTATATAAATAATTTAAATTTCGGTAACGTTAAGAGTAAAGAACAATGGCAAACCACCGTACATTATCAGTGTCGCATTAAGACTTCGCGAGCATTAGTACAAATACTTTAAAACGATAGATCTAAGGCCTATTAAGTAAAATGTAATTACAGAATATTTTTATGTTATGGGATTTTAATAGAAAATGAAGTTAAAGAGTTGTAAGTTACACCTCGCGCATTTAGTGTGGGCAGGTCTGAAGTTAGTCACTAATATGGTTATAGTATATCATCTGTGGTCACTAATGTCACAGTTGTCACAGCGATAAGTTCACGTATGTGCAGTACAGTGAATAAACGTACATTGCGCAGAACGCTAATGACTAACGTCAGGTGACGATGAGGTGACGTTTCAAGGAGCTAACTATGTAAATATTTGAGCTCTTTCCTAATACGTAGGTATCATGAGCATAACAGAACTGTGATTGGAATGTTAAATCATCTGAGAGTACCTTTACCAACACTTACTTCTAAGATTTTCTTTATAATTATATAGGTATATCACACTTCGCTGTAATTATGTTGCTCTATATTCTATCCAGCAAACTTACACTAATTATTATACTTTGCAAACTCTCGCGCTATTTAGCATTTAGGGGTACTTTACTGATTTGGCGTTTCATCAGCCCTATTTTTGTATCATAAAATAGTAATTAAGTGAAAATAAAATATGTTTGGTAACAAAGCATTTATTTACATTTGAACCATTCTAAAATGCCTCCGACTTCTTCGAAAAACTGAACTGGTGACGGAATAATAGCTTGACGACAAATATATCCCAGATATCATACAATGCACATAATGTATAAACATCAAATCCCATTCTACACAAATAAAAAATCTGTTCAAAGTAACAATACGTAGGTATTAGATTTTTGTCTCAAAGGTGTATGTCCAGAATCACAACAACATAATTGTGTAACACCATAAGTAGGTATTCAACACTCAGGATGCAAAAGCTTAACTGAAAGCAGAAACGAAAGCTAAGCTAAGAAAAGTTAACAAAACAATGCGAAAATGCGCAAAATAAATATAATACAGACATTCATTCATAAGATCTGTGACAACTGTATCAATGACAGATGGCAAGAAATTCACGCGATTCGTTGTTTTTTTTTTAAGGTTTCTAACGATTTCATAAAAGAGGATTTAATTATTCTTTTAAAATCTCGCTTTTGACGTTTAGTTATTGCTATGTGCATTTCAGATGTAACAAAATATTTCTTTATTACATATTTGTTTTATCCCATTGAATAAAAAAGAATAATAACTAATTAAATAAACTACAGCTATCATTCTATAAAATGTATATAAATTCATTCATGCTCGCTTTCATAAATAAGCGACACTGATTTTGCCATTCTTCTTTTTGAATTGCGTATGCTAGTCCTTATAATATGTTTAATAAGGACTATAAATTGTGAAGGTGACGCCAACTATTTCTGTTTATTAGTATATTCTTGACAAGATTCAGTAAATTAAAATTCACTTCCTTAACTTTGCATTACTAGACTTTTCCTGCGGCTCTCTAAATCTTCTTCAGGAATGACAACCGTATCTATTGATGAAAACCGTACAAATTACGTTTGGTAAGTTTTGAGTTCAGCATACAGTGAGACAGGGCCAAAATACCACTTTACTTCATAATATTCTTAATAAGTATAGATACTATTTACACCATAACAACCCAATCGTTACATAGATCTACACAAATGTAAAACGTGAGTGTTTTATATAGAGGCTGTATACAATCGTCACGCGTCTGCTCTCACAGCGTGCCGTCGGCCCCATCTGTCAGATCGATGACATGCCCGGCATCACATCTGTATTTGTTACAGTAACCTACATATTAGCTCTTTTGTCATGAGTATTCTGTTTGAAAAGGTCCGTATTTAGGTATATATAAGCAAGCTTATTAGTAATAATAAATTAACGGAAAGAAAAAATTAAAAGGTAAATGGGTTTCTGCGAAATTTAGACACAGTAGTAGTGAAACTTCAGAGAAGTAGCCTACGAGAGAATGATATGAATAAATAGCAGGAGTAGGACTGACCAGCCTAGTAGACAGAACTCAACCCCAATGGCTATCAGTTCTTGACTGCTCCGCAAGCTATATCTGCGTCTTCAGTTCGCCTGACGATGCCCAAATTTCTCGCAGGGATAGCATAGCACTCTACATGGCCCCCTGAGTGACTTTGAGCCTTCTGATAAGGCCCGTGAACATATTGAGCGAAAGACGAAATTATATACAACACCGTTCAAAATGTACAACGGGATTTCGTGTCAAACAATAAGTATACAGTATACACCAAGGCCCGTAGAAAACATCATACACACATTTATCTTCGGAAATATACAAAGAGACGGTAATATAAGCCTATTGTAAGCCTAGCTTTGAACATGATGAGTACTTCGCTTGAGGGGATATGGTTACAATGTACTCATATCTTATTACGTTTATCCAGATAACCAATTACGTATGTACGTATATATATACTGTACAGACCAGTGTATTAATAAAATTAATTTGTGAGCCCTGAAGTTATACTGGTATCAATACAAACAATGGGTTGCGAATTACAGGATAATAATTATTATGACTTGCCAATGAAAACATTGCAATCTTATACCTACTTCGGGTAAGAAGTGTACCTACGTTTGTCTGTTTTTATTTTGCGCTGGAATGGGTCTATGTTTAAAAGTTTATAATACTAAAGGATGCATGCAGCTACGCCCTGGGAATTTCGGCAAATCGCTTCTTAGTGTACCCAGACGGTCCCCAGGGAACATTCATAACAAATTTTAGCTTCTTGCTCAACAGGTTTGACTGTGACTCGTCTGTTACTAACGAATTTTATAAATATACAGATTTAATGTGACAAAAATATCTAAAAGCGTATAAAGGTGGACTTTATGTCATGGGCATTTGTGGGCGGAAGTGCTAAGTTTACATCTTCTTTAAACAGCAACGTGCAACACTTTCAGAATCGTGCCATGATTTCGATAAGCAGCTTATTAAATTACTATATAGCATTGCATTAGCAAGCCTATTTCAATTCGACTCGAGTGTTTTCATACCTCTACTACCCATTTTGTAACTCTAACTTCTCTAACAGCTAAGGTAGGTACTTAATATGTTAAATAGCTTTTACAGGACGGTATACACCGGTAAGCTTGCGGGCTTGCTACGAGTCTATGCCACTGCCAGTTCGATGTATTGCTAATTGCCAAATACCTCGGAAACAGTAACTAAGTTTATTGTTTATTGAGATTGACTTGTAGGTCAAGAGAATTGGGTTTTCAGGCCAAGAAAATAGGTTAAGCTTATCGTAAATTTAACAGAGGTGAGTCCGCCCTATGCGTTATCCTGGTTGTATACAATTTTTTTCGTCTCGCAGCTCAGGGCCTGCATACCTACTGTTTTAACCAGATTTGAATATTAGCTTGCCCACAAAGCGGCCGGTGTCTGACCTCCGCAACCCGTAGGGATAGCGACATTCCAAGGTTAAGACCAGTATCAGTATATTTAAGCGTACTGACCCATTACGACAGCCAAAGATCTTCATGGCAGCGATAATTAAAAATCTATTTATTTATTTACAGTCTCACGCCTGTATCCCGAAGGGATAGGCAGAGGTGTAAATATTACACCCACATTTCGCCATGAATTTTTAGGTCCCACGTAATAGGGGGCGAGCCTATTGCCGTACCGGGCACATTACCAGACTCCGAGCTGCTACTGAGAATTTCCTAACGGAAAAACCCAATAACACTTAGCCCGACCCGGGAATCGAAGCCGAGACCTCCCAATCCCACGCGCACATTTATGACGCGAGACCAACGAGGCAGGCATTATCAATCTAATAAGTACATAACTCCCAAATGTGAGTGGTGCGCTCCGTAGGTTTGTACCCGATACTCCCTGCATCGCGTAGGCTATCGCTGCCTCCATTTACCTCGCGAATACCTCTGCTGCAATGATATAGTTTACGGAACTACGTCCATAAATAACATGAGTATACTTGAAGTAATGTAGTCTTCACTTCATTCATTACCGTGGAACCTCTTTTACAGTAAAAACCGTCCAGATGTTGTGAGTGACATTTTTTTCATTTCGCGAGCGCGCGGTCTTCGAGCCCCGACAGTGTAAGCTACAGGTGAGTTATGTGTTGTAATTTCTGTTTTTGTACACATATCTAGATGAGTGCAGTCGTATTTACAAAGGGTAAAAGTATGTCCAGACAGAAAAACGTATGCTAGAAATAAGCTTATCGCTTTACCTTAAGAATAAGTGACCAGTAAAACTATCCGCGACCATCTGGGATGTTTATAATACCAAAATATAATATACGATGCGATATTGTTGTAGCGTCTTATACCCCAAATATACCTACCTAGCAAAACTACAGATAAACAACGTTGTAGTATTTTAAGTAATGAGTCTCAATAGCTTAATTATTATAAAATGACGGCGAACTATCAGACATGAACATGTAGTGTTTGACCATGGCTGGTGTAACCCATGGTCAAACAGAAGTTACTTGACCTCATTTTAAAATATTTGTAAGTAGGTACACAATTCAAGTTAGTTTGAAAATAGATATACGACGTTCACTCTTTGTGAGTGCCAAAATAAGGCTAGAGGAACAGGGATTCCAATTGCAAGATAATATTACTTTAATTTATTATTTGATAACATTCGTTTGCAATTATTAGCTTTGCATTACTAGGTATTTTTTCTCCAGATTCAGTGTAACTTATTGGGCAATTGGTTTCTATCCAATTCGTAACTAAAGCCAGCTTTAATCGTTTAGATTATTTTAATATTTCAAGGCAATCTGGTGAGCTATCAACACTCTAGCATTATGAGCAATGGACATTTGCATGACTATTTCCTCATACTTACTATTTTGTGTATGACACAAATGGTTTGCCGCGACGTCGCGCGTGACACTACCAAGCGTCGCGTCGTCGGTCGTTTGTTAGCAACACCGCGACGTGACAAGCGACCTAGCGCGACAAATGTGCCGAATTAGCGACCCGAGCCCGATACCGACCCTCGCGACTCATCGATCAGTGTACCGGATTATGTCTTACTTTTATCGTTTTCTACAATATAAGAGAGAAATAAGGATACCTATTGGAATCTACAGATTTTCTTGTATGTTGCAGATAACTTAGAGCTTATCTTATGCCAGTGGACTACTAATATTTTTGTGCACAAGAAATCAATCTATTCTCGATAGCACGGCTCTTTTACATTTGATTTTTGCTAAAGAGTTCCTTAAGAATAATTTAATTTGTTCATAGTGACTAAGAGAGACCCGAGGTTGAAAAAACTTTATAGTGACTTCGGGTGCTCTGGTTGTTTAAAAAGCGAATTTAGTGATATTGGACCTCTATGCTCCTCTGTCTCTGAGAATCCTGTTGTGCACTAATTAGCCAAGTTTTTCAAAGAACTGAAATAAATTTCAGCGGCAGGCATTTATGCAATAACACTTGAACCTGCATTGCAGCCAGTTCATATGTTATGGCATCTAAGGGAGCCTGCACACGCGCCAGACCGGCGCACAATGTTCGAGCCGTAATTGAATGCGTGACCAGCTGGCCAGCAAGTGCCGCGTGAATGCGCTAACTATCCCGACTTTATTATATACCTGCAGCAGGTCAGGTAAACCTAGCCGCAATACCATAATCAAACAATTCAAAGTGAGTATACATTAGCTTATTAATCCATCATCATCATCAGCTTGCCATAGTCCACTACTGGATAAAGGCCTCTCAAATAGCACGCAACTGAGCCCGATTGTCGGGTTTTCGTATTCAGCCGCTGCTAGCCACCTTGCGTATATCGTCACATTAATCCATACTAACATTATCAATTCGAATGTTTGTTGCTTTTGACGTTCTTTTACGCCAAAAATACGTACGCAAATACGTAGCAAGTAACGTCAATTTATGAAATCGCTTGTTGCTGTTAGCTATAACGTCTCGTTTACATTAGGAGACAAAGTGGTTCCAAGACGAGTGCAGATGGGAGTTAGGAGTGCGTTTCCACAGAAGCGGAGCGGCGCGGAGTTCAGCGGAGCAGAGCCATATAAATAGGTAGGTGTTTCCACTAAAGCTGCGCAAAGATGAACGGTGCAGGGCTGGGCTATGTAGCTGGGTGAACCAGAGCTGAGTCTAGCGGAGCGAAGCTGTGAAGTGGAAATGAGCTGAACGGGGCTGTGAATACATTTTGTTTTCAGTCAGTACGGTGTCTCAACTACTACAATAAACAAACGCCCGCCCCTGACGTCGCGTTACCCCTCTCAGCTCTGCTCCACCCCACGCAACCCCGCTCTACCGCGCGCATCCCCGCTCTACACCGCACAGCCCCGCTTCACCCAGCACAGCTTCACTAAGATCGCCACCGCTGTGCCCCGCTTATCTCCGCGCACCATACATTTTAATGCAAATGTTCTCAACTCCGCTAACACTGTTTCCACTGAATCGGAGCGGAGATGAGATGTGTATTTTGAGCAATGTGATTGGTCAATTTTTATAAGTCTCTGCTCACGTCCGCGCAGCTCAACTTCTGTGGAAACGTCAATAATATGCATAACGTTGCAATGTTGCTGTCTTGCAATATGTCCCCTAAAATTTAGGGGCGAATTTATTTGATGACGGAGTTATGGAGACGGACGGTTCAGCCAGTTGTAAAATTATTTTATTGAATGAGTTTGGCCCGACAGTCATCGGCCCGATCCTACTGTCTGACTGTACCCGTCAAGCAGGTCAGACGTGTCAATACAACGGATTTGTTTGTTTCTTGAGTGTTTTGGAATGTTCGGCAAATGGCCCACGATACAGCAGTTTATCCTGGTGCTGGATACAATTAGTATATTATTATGCTCTCGCGGTACAGGCATTCAAGCCATGCTGCTGGATACCTAGAAAGTAGTCGAGCAATTCTTTGTTGTATCCTCAATAAAGTAGATTTTCATTACCAAAGAGGTATTTTCCTTATCACGGTATACCGAGTTACTGCCTCATAATGCCGTAGCTATCTTATTGCACGGGTTTATATCCCTTGCGGGAAAGTAACAATGTGCTGTCATATCGGCTTTTATTGATGACAAAGTTGCGCTAAACGTTGGCTAACAAAAACATTCTGATATACTAATCTTCTTAATATATAAAATCCTTGCGTTACTGACTGACTGACAGACACGCTACAGCCGAAACTATTGGGCGCAGGAAGCTGAAATTTGGCATGTATGTTCTTTGGGGACCGTTGGGTTGTACTAAGAGGAGATTTTTTTTATTTCCCACGGGATCGGCATAAATGTTCGAGCGTAGCTGCGGCCATACTCTATTATTTTAATAATTTTGTGATACTGGAAACCAGTAACACACATCCTTTACAGCCTTGTGGACCTTTTGGCCACTCATAATTTCCTTCACAGTAGCACTGTGAGCCAATAAGATAATTTGGTCTACTATATCACACTGGCCACCCGTCTGGCCAGTGTGATATAGAAGACCAAATTAACTTATTCTTGAAACGGGATTTGAGTCTTTCGTCTCTTTAGAAATATACTATACCCTTCCCATTTTCCTTCGCCAGTTCTTACGAAACCTACGTCATAATGATAATTATAATGATTTTTTGAATTCGTCACAAGACTGATAAAAATCTAGCTAGTGACAAATATTTTTGTTTCCGGAGGCTCGGATTCTTAGTTCGGATTATTAGTCTTACTGAATTCTTCATAATTTTAAATCGCGCAATTTGAATGATATTGGATTTTTTAGAAAAAGTTCGCTCGAATCTGAACGACATTCGATGAGTTAAAAAGATCACGCGATGTTATTTGTACGATCTATGTCTGGTTTGAAAGTTTGTCGATGTTGGATGAAATGCAAAGGGAGAAAAAAGTTTGCATAGTGTGAATTTAACTGAACGATATTCGATTGAACGGTAGCGGAGAAATACAAAAAGTTGAATGTCGCATGTCGAGCGAACTAAAAGATTACAATTCCTGCATTGTACTTGCACACTAAACCCTTTTTTTTGTCTGGACTTTAAAAAATGAAGAAAAGACTAAAAAAATTGAAGTGACAAAAAAAACAATGACTCTGAGTTTGTTTCGGCCTTTCTTCTCAAGAAGTCATTTAGCTAGGAAAAGCCGGCATCATCTAGAATAGGGTTTTGACATGTAAAAGTGTTGTAAACAACCAAAATGCAGAAATAAATATGTCTTTATGTCTTTACAACTGATGAATTTGAATGACAGTCAATTACACAGCTTCTAAAATTGTTTTACTTTAATAAATCACAATAAACAGTCTCTATGTACGTACAATGAGCGTCTCTACAACCAAAATAATTAGAAGCATTAATTGCCACTAAATAATTAGTAGCGTAGGCTTTGTGTACGTCGCCCACGATGACAGTTGGGTGGATATTCCTGGAAATCTGGATTTCGTTTCTGTCGTTTGTCTTCCTAATAACAACATACTGTTGTAATGTATCTCGATAATGATGCGAGGATAATTACTACGTTAGTGTTGTCTAGGCATTTATACAATAAGTCTATTTTATTCACGATTTGGGTAATATACACGTATAACTTTATTACTATAATAGGCTATTTTATTATGATTATTATATTATTGTGCTATTGGAGAGGCCTTTATATGGCAGTGATGTATGGCAGGCTGATGGTGCTATTGGTGGATAAGGAATTAAATGCTCTGGTAACAAACGATAATCCTAGCGTATTAATAACTATGCACTGTTGGCAAGAAAAAGTAGAGGAAAATGTGCCTTGAACGGGCCAGGTGGATGTTATAATGCAAATCAATAACTAAACTAAATTATACTATCGATGGTCATAAAGAAATTCCATCCGGCTAAAATTTTGCAGTAACTTATTTTTTGTCATCACCACTTCTCAGAAAAACCTAACACCACAGCCGATTCAAACATAAGAAATTATCTGACATCGATGTTTATATTATAGTTCTGTAAAGAAGCTATTATTATCATGATACCAAATCACTACTTAATGTGAATATTCTTCGTTCGAGCTATTGAAACCAAAAATGCTATAAATATTATTTTACGAAATCACGATCCTCCATTAACTATTGTAATAAAATAGTATTTTCTTTGTATATTGAAATAAATTTTGTTCCTTTTTCCAGCAAAGAATATTTTGGAGCGTAACAATAAATTATCAGGTTCTAACTTACCTAAAATCTGAATGGAGCCTAAATCCCAGCATCCAAATCTTTATTTTCTTACAAATTGCTTCAATTGTTGTAAGCTCGTTCGAGTTACACTAAACACATTTGTGTTTTTAGGGTAAAATGAAAATTTTGTAAGAGTAAACTTGAATTCTAGAAAATGAATAATAATATAACTAGACATCAAGCGCGGCTTCGCCCGCGTACATTATACACCTTAGCCTTCCTCAGGAATCACACATTTATTGGTGAGAAGCGTACACAAGTCCGTCCGGTAGTGTTCGTGTTTATAGTGTGCATAGGGGCAGACTGGTCGAAAAGAGGAATTAAGTTTATAATAACACACAACCCAATATGTAGATAGAATGGGATGCGATGGCTCTATGTGTAATTATGTATCTTATTTACTCACCCCTTCAAGCTAATCTGGTTTAATTACATAGTGATTTAAAAAGAAAAACCATGTAACTGCCTTTTTGATTTAAAAATGAACACTATGAATGATCATAAGTTTTGAATTGTTCACTAAATGATAATCGTTATTATATTTGGCAGCTATGTAACGTCAATTGAAATCCCAAGGAATATTGGTCACCCACCTAAACTTTGGGCCACAGGGCATAAAATGTTTATATCTTGATTTTGTTCCTTAATTACAAAATCAACGTTCAATGAAGTAAAAATCGCATTATGTCTATCTAGCGTTCTAGCGATTTCGTAACATCACACTTATACTCAAAAATGTAGTAATCTAGACTATTCTGATGCCTCATCACTCATCTAGATATTTAAAACCGTGACTTAAAAAGATTACTAGGAATATAATTTGGTTAAAATAATTATATTCTAGTTTTTGCTTTCGTTTTCAGAGCAACGGTTTAGTATTTAATAAGGTATTCAGAAGGTCGAATGATGTAAACATTCGTTTTATGTGCCTAATTAACTTTAATAGGTACCCTACTTAAATTCACTGAAAATTACTTTTTAACTAAATTTTATAAGTTTTTAGCGTAATGAAGTATTTTGGCTGGCATTGAAATTCACATTTGCTAAAAATAAATTATTGCAATGGATTAGCAAACAAACTCGCAATTAGTATTTAAATATTGTGTTTTGTTATTTAAACTTAATGTTAATTAACTTACACAATAACAGTTGTCGGTTAATCCCCGGACTAGAGTTGCATACTTACAAGTTAAGTAGCTATGTCGATTAAGCCAATCCAATTGAGGCTATAACTAAGTGCGACTAGAAAACAACAACAGATAAACGTTGTAATACTCTATTTATCATAGACCACTTTCCGTACTCCCTACTTTTATTCCCACAGAATAATATCCGAAGGTTTTGAGCAATGTACAGAAAAACATCCAGGACTTCCGCTAAGCGGAGATAGAAAAGAGATGCTTTTTCTGGTGCATATTTTCCTATACCACTCAGCTGATTCGTAGATCTCTGGTGAATATACAGCCTATATGTATTATAACTACTACACATTATCCCTACGTGCTATTTGGACCGTTTGTTTTCACATCGCAATATTTTTCTTAGTGAACCGATTCATTTGCATGGTGACGTATTTTACGCGGCCAATTTAGCGTATTTTCTCTCGAGAGAGATGTCAAATAAAATAGTTAACTAGTGTGTCATGAATATTTGGTGCTACCGTAGCCAGAGAGGCAGTGACAACTGTGTACTCGTCACTCAGTCAACTATGAATGATGATTCATACTGAATGTTTTTATAGTAGAGTCATTGTACGTTTGATACTCTGAATTAAATATTTTTTCGGTAATTGACAATAGTTTGAAATTTTCTTTCAGTGTCATCACCGTCATAAATTTGCTTACAATCTGTCCTTGTGTGACTCTGGTGTCTGTCTATTATGAGAAATGTTAGGCCACAGGTCACTACCGACCTGGCCGAGTACGGGTTGGCAGACGTCTTATGTCTTTCAAGAACATTATGGAGCACTCGCAGACGTGCAGATTTCCTTATGATGCATTGTTGCCTTCACCATTTATCAAGCGATAGTAAATTAGCAACTTGATACGCATTTATCTTTGAAAAGTCCTAAGTATAATGCCTGCCTGTACCGGAAGGGTGCTAAGGTACCCCAACATAGTGGACCAAGAATCTTATTGAGATCGCAGCTAGCGATTGGATAGAGCTCAAGATTGGTATGTGAAGAGCCTCAGAGGAGGCCTATATTCAGAACCTCTTTTGACTGACATGATGATGACTTGTTTGGTGGACGAGGGTTGACTAGCCAAGTCTCGCCCGAGCACTTTTTTTACTCTTTCCTTACACAATCTCTAACCCGTACTTTTTTAGTATCTACAAAAATTGACGCAGACAACATTTTGGTGCAATATAAGAGAGCATATTTTAATATACCAAACAGCTGTTAGAACTAAATATAAAATGAAGTTATTATCCGCATGTGAGCTATAAAAGTCAAAGTCAAAATCATTTATTCATCTAGGTCACAATGTGACGCTCATGAACGTCAAATTTTAATGTACATTACTTAATGCTTCTATATTTACATTTACTGCCCATTCGCAAAGCAATAGGTAGAACCACGAGAAAGAACAGGCAATAAAACTCGTGGCCACTCTTTTCAATCGCCAGTGTTATGTTACATATTTTGTTTTTGTAAGGAGCTGCAACTGTTTCACATTGTAATTAATTACTTGTAAATAGTAATTAGGAACATACATAATACTTTAATAATTAATGCAGTTACCAATTTAAGTGCTGTAGTAGCCTTCCAGTGTGAATATTGTGTAACAGGAGCATCCACTTACGTCTTATAATGTAGGCAACTCGTGACCATGTTCATAACTATGGTGGAAATATATGTTACAGAAGTGACTGTATATGAATACACAAAATTACTAAAACATTAGTTTACAGCCCATAATCACGAGTTATCTTCATCTTACAGTGCAGTAAAACTTTAATAAAATTAGTGGAACAACAATTCAAATGTAAATGTAGTACCTAAGTTGAATGACCTAATAATACATTAGCAGTAATTTAAAAGAACTAGAAATATTATATAAAGATTAACTGAAAAATGCAAAGTATCTACATAATACAAATTAGGTAAAAAGGTCATGAGTTGTCTAGCGTAAATGACCAGCTATCCTTATCACTGAAATAATCATTAATAGTATAATAATCTTTCTTAATAAGGCAGTCTTTTATTTTAGTTTTAAATGTACTAAATGGTAATTCTAAAAGACTAATTGGTATTTTATTGTATATACGAATACCTAGCCCTACAAAAGAATTATTAACTTTATGTAAACGATGATAAGGAGCATATAACCTATGCCTGTTTCGAGTATTTATGTTATGTATATCGCTTTTTGTGGTAAATAAACCTATATTTTGCCTAATGTACAAAATATTAGCAAAAAAAATTGCGAGGCTACTGTAACAATTCCTATAGACTTAAAGCGTTCCCTAAGAGTATCTTTTGCACCTAACATGTATATTGCTCTTACCGCTCGTTTTTGTAGAACGAAGATACTCTGAATATCCGCAGCTTTGCCCCATAACAAAATGCCGTAGGACATAACACTGTGAAAATAGCTAAAATATACTAAACGAGCCTTGTCGATGTCAGTAAGTTGCCTAACTTTTCTGACGGCATACGCAGCAGAGCTGAGCTTTCCTGTAAGACATGCTATATGTGCACCCCATTGTAACTTATTATCTAATGTAATACCTAGGAACACTGTAGAGTCTACTGTGTCAAGTTCCTCCCTATCTAGCATAATATTAGGTCCCAGTTGTCTTACATTAGGTAAAGCAAATTTAACGCGTTTAGTCTTTTTAGAATTAAGCACTAGGTTGTTTGCTGTAAACCATTGTGTTACCTGTATAAGTGCATTATTTACATCATCAAATTGATTCCTATTCCTATCTACTTTAAAAATAAGTGACGTATCATCTGCAAAAAGTACGACACCACAGATATTTTTTAAATAAAAAGGTAAGTCATTAATATATACAAGGAATAGAAAAGGACCTAAATAATTGTAGGCCTTGTCTGAAGTGGAGAGTCATTAAATAATATAACATGTTTGGGCTAGTATTGCTGGCCATATGTCGCTGTCGAGTCACGCAACCTTTAGACACATCTAAATTGTAAGAAGCATCTTCATTTCTGTAGCCTTGTTTAGGAAAAGTATTTTATTTTATTTTTATGAAATAACAATCCCGCGCCTGGAATAACTTCAGTGTATGAACAGCGGATAACCTTACAAACATTCAAACAAAAGACCCATAGAATACCCAGACTCCATGCAACGCAACGCAATGCTAATAAAGGAATGAAAATATTCCCTATCCTCGTGAAGGTCCTAGCTGAACATATCTGCATAGTTATTTCGTTTTTAATTTGTGAACTAAATTCTTAACTCTTAAACAGCGTCTAAACTTTTATACTTGTACGGTACTGTATACGAAGTGTTATCTCACCACATTTAGCCCGCACTAGGTTCCCGCCTTTTTCTGAAAACTGAGTGATAGTTTTAATAGTTGCAAACAAAGTATCGAGTACGGCAAGTCGCGATAATACCAACTATTCGTGAAACTTCGCTAATTACTTAAAGCCACAATTTCGTACAAAGTGGTTCGCCGCCTGCTCTAAGCATTTTAAGCCATTGTTTGAGGCTTTTGTAAGTATGCGTTCACAGGGCATATTCAACTTTTTAATTGGATGTACATTTAATTTTGCTTCAAAAGACAGACTTGTAATTTATTTTGTAAGTGCCAAATTAAAAACGAATGGCGCGGTGATAAGTGGCAAGGCGACCGCTTAATCTACTGTGTGCATTCAAATGAAAGATAAACATTTATAGTATTAACAAGTTTTAACAATTTTAAGGGCCTTAACGACGCTTTAAAAAAAGTCAGTAAATGCTGTGCAAGGCTAATATTGATATAGTTTAAAGATCAATTTGTACTCGTTATATTACGAACAACTTTTGTTCAGCGTTATCGATGAAATCGCTAAAAATGGTCCATCCAGTACAAAATTTTATTTAGTCTGAAAGTCACAGACAGTAATTATTGTGAAAAAGCTGTTTATTTTCGCAATTACGTCAGTGATCTAAAAAAAACGTATTTATCACATCCCCTAACATGTTCAAACTACACTAAGACTAGACTATACTACATACCGTAGTATATACCAAGGTTTCCATGCTGAAAGTTGTGTCGGAGAATTTGGCAGGCGAGCGTGCAAGTACGTGGCGTGTAATGTAAGTAGCGTGCAATGAACTTTGTAGGTTAAGTACCGACTGAGTAAATTTTTGTATTGCTATTAGTTTTCATAGAAATTGCTAAGATTTTGACAGCATGCAGATCAGGAAAACAAACATATTTTATTAAGCGCGTTCCCTAAATACCAATATCGAGACAATTAGCATTGTTTATTTAATCATCAGATCTCAGCATTGTTGGCAAATTGTATGCAAAGGTACTGATTGAAAGAGTTATGAAAGTAACCGACAAGAAAATATGGGATGTACAGGCGGGATTCCGAAAGGATATGGGATGTACGGATCAAGTTTTTTCCTTGCGAAGCATAGCCGAAAAGATTTTGGCCAAAGATCAAAAGGTCTATTGCGCATTCGTGGATTTGGAAAAGGCTTACGATAAAGTGGTGAGGAATGAAATGTGGTCGGTGCTGTCAATGATGGTGGACAGCAGCCTCATTCGAGCTCTGAAATCCGTTTATGAGGATTCTAGAGCTTGTGTGAGGATAAACGGGGCATACACTGACTGGTTTACCATCGAGAAAGGTATTAGACAGGGATGTGTAGCGTGGCTGTTTAATCTCTTCATGGACAGTTGTTTGCAAGCTTTAAAAAATAGTGACTGCGGATTAAGGATGAATGGGTTACTCGTCAAATGCCTTCTTTATGCTGATGATCAGGTAATATTTGCATCTTCAGCGGAGGAGTTTCAGTAGATGGTAACAATCAAGCACGCTGCGTTAGAGAGGAAAGGAATGAAAGTGAATGTAAGTATAACGAACGTTATGGTTTTTGAAAAGGAGGAATGCGTTACGGCTTGTAATGTTTTGATCGATGGACAGCGAGTGGAACAAGTGAATGAGTTTGTTTCCTTGGGTACGTTGTTTACAAGAGATGGTAAGAATGAAGAAGATATTGAAAGAAGAGTTAATGCAGGTAATAGTGTGAATGGAGCTCTGAAGGCGTTTATCAACAGTCAAAACGTGACCAAAAAGGCACGTTTGGCTGTGCATAGAGGGGTGTTAGTGCCTACCCTTATGTTTGGTAGTGAAAGTTGGGTATGGCAGAAGAGACTAGAAAGTAGAATAAATGCTGTAGAAATGAGAGCACTGAGAAGTATGTGTAGTATGTCTTTGACCGACAGAGTAAAGAATTGTGTGATACGAGAGTGGTGTGGGGTAAAAGAAGATGTAGTGACAAGCATCGAGAAAGGCATGTTAAGATGGTTTGGGCACATGGAGAGGATGGATGACGAAAGACTGACAAAGAAGATATATAAGGCAAGTGTGAATGGGACAGGACGAAGGGGAAGACCTAGGCGGACGTTCTCTGACCAGATTGGAGACCTCCTAAAAAAGGACAGGTCAGAAGTACCCTTAACAGAATAGCATGCATGAGAAACTTGATGGGAGTGAATGAAGCAAGAGAGGTATGTCAGGTGCTTTGCAATTTGCGTTCCGTAGTCTCTGCCTACCCCTCCGGGAAACAGGCGTGAGTCTATGTATGTATGTATGTATTTAATCATGATTATGCAGTATCACATTTTTCTTCCGTCCTTTATTGTACGTTCTTATAAGAAAAATAATTTCACTCATCTCCATTTTCTCTATTATGGAAATTGCTCTCAGAATAATTCTTCTGTTAGCAGTTATATAAAGAAACTATTATGATACTGTAGACGAAAGTAGTTCGACATCAAGTGGGAAGCGGCTACTAAGAGATTTAACGGACAAGTTTACTTGGCTAAAAAACAGGAATCTGTAATGGGCAACCACAGCAGCTTATTTACCAGAAACAATCTCCCAAACTACCAACTTAAAAGAAATATCCGCAGAAGCCATTTTTTAGCAAACTAATCTCTTGAATTTCAATTCCAATATGGCGTTTTATAAAAGTGTACAATTTCGAGATGATGTTTAGTGGAGAATATAACTGTGTAGATGCTGCACCTGTAGTGTAATGGTGGCACGAACACTAACGTCTGACTTCAATTCAAGTAGCGTTGTTTTACGAAACAGATTGTGTTTCTGCAACGATTATATTAGCCAGGTGCCACGTACATACTGTCCAAAAGTTCGACAAGCTTCGAATAAAACAAGTTCAAAATAAAAGAAAAGAGGAACTATTTTTAATACCGTTTGATCTTTTGGGATTTTGTTGAAAGAAATCCTATAGCGGAGGAACTAAATAGATGTATTGGACGATGCGTGATAAAAGTAAAGTTTAAACTAATTGTATGATGGCGGAAAGGTTGCGTGGATCAAAATATATCGACTTAAAATGTACGTCAAGATTATAAGAAAGAAAAAATGTTGCTGATTATGTAAAGAGTAGAATAATATAATCATGTAAATAAAATTGAATTATAGATATGATGCTTTTACCAAAAAAGTATAAACTTATATATTGTTAATTGTTTAGCGTAGTTAGTAAAAAGGAAACTGTTGATCTAGTAGCATATAAATAACCCTCGGTTGCATATACATACTTTTTAGTAGCAAGCGGAAACTAATAATTTGATCACGGAGTGGAAATTTTCCACGTAATTCACACTAAAATGTTTAAACAGCGATTTGAACGAGTACGTTTCCAGGAAGCGCCGTAGTTCTGATATAACCGAGCGATGATGTACGTCGGCTCGTGACGGAAACCCGTGACTTATGACTCGCATTTGTTACTCGTACTGCGGACACACCATGGGGTTAGTCAGCACTCGACTCGTCACATTTCGACGGGTGTCCGACGCTTTGATTGGCCGGCTTGGAGCTCTCCGCCAACAGATCGCCGGACGAGAAAGATACTTTAGATGTGTTGTGAGTGCTTTAACCCCTGGTAAGGCACCTGATCAAGCAACGAGCGAAATTTTAACTTCGAGGAAGCGGTTATGATGCGCGTTCAAAGCCGATGATCGACTGTGTTATTATACGCATTACTAGTTGGATAGTTAATTATAATTATGTGTTATTTTCAACACTGCACTGATTTGCAGGTTTTGCAATGTTCTGCTAAATTTGATTTATAATTAAAGTATAAGTCCAGTGTGGTTTAAAAGCCTTTCTCTGCTATAAGCTGGTTTTATTTTAGTTCTTAAACCGGCTATGTGCATGTTGAACCACGCACGATGTAGGATTCTGTAGAATCTCATACACAAGGATACTAAGACTATACACACCGTTCAGAAGGACTACTAATACTAAAAGTATTGTAGCACAAAACGATAAAATTAACGATAAAGGGACTTTTACCAGAAATATCATTATATAGGAGCCTCCCCGCGGCGCACCCTGGAAGCAGCTAGACCCGGTAACGCAGGGTCTAGGCTGACTAATCCTTACACCACAATGGTTCACTTAAATTCCCCCCCGCTACATACACCTATTCCAAACGGCCCTTCTCAGGGCCAAAGCTCTCAAAATCAAGCCACACATGTCCAGAACTGCAGTAGTCTGTTCCAGCCTGCTCTAGTCGTTATCTCAATTAATATCGAGGGATTTTCGCAAAGTAAATCACAAATCTTGGCTGATTTATGCTCCAGCACAAAATGCGACTTCCTATGCATACAGGAGACTCACAGGGACTCGATACACTCAAGACCTCAAGTCCCAGGAATGACACTCGTGGCTGAAATTCCCCACCCGAAGTATGGGAGTGCAGTGTTTGCAATACCATCTCTTACAGTTCAATCGGCTTCATGCATCCAAGAAAACGATATTGAGATAATTACAATAGAAACCGGAAATTGCACAGTATCATCGGTATATAAACCACCGAATAAACCATTTAAATTCTCCAAGACACCTAATTATGATAATCATCCCATCAAGATTGTAGTAGGTGATTTCAATAGCCACAGTACTACCTGGGGCTACGCAATAACCGACGTAAATGGAGACGCTGTAGAAGAATGGGCAGACGGTGAAAACCTGACACTAATCCACGATGCCAAGCTTACCCCATCTTTTAACAGCAGAAGATGGCTGAGAGGGTATAACCCAGACCTTATATTTGCCAGCGATAATATAAGCTCTCTCTGCGTCAAAAATGTCTGCGCCCCCATTCCAAATACGCAACATAGACCGATCGCATGCATGGTTCATGCCACTGTTAAGCCCGTCAATGTCCCATTTCGTCGCCGCTTTAACTTTTCAAAAGCCGATTGGCAAGCGTACTCGGAACAAATAGACTCGGAGGTAGCTGAAATTGATCCCACACCAATTAACTACGAAAAGTTTGTAGAAATTGTTTGGAACTCCTCTCGAAGAAATATCCCACGAGGTTGCCGAAGGCACTATGTTCCAGGCCTAAACAATGAATCTGCAAAGTTGCTCGCACGCTACCATACACTGTATGAAAAAGACCCATTTTCTGAGGAGACTCTAAATACCGGGGAAGGACTAATGCGCTTGCTAGCTGTAAGCCGGCGGGAATCCTGGATGAAACTTGTATCAAGTGTTGACATGACGCACAATAGCAAGAAGGCCTGGTCCACTGTCAAAAAGCTCACTGGCGAGTCTCCAGCTGCGTCCAATCCTGGCCAAGTAACAGCAAACCAAGTTGCCCACCAACTACTACAAAACGGCAAACCTACACATAAAGTACAAAGGTCCAATCTTAATTTAAGCAATGTTATTAACACCTGCGATACCATTAGTAAGCCGTTTGTCCTCCCAGAAATCATCTCCAGCATTAAGAGCTTGCAACCTGGTAAGGCTACGGGTATGGATGATATAACGACGGAACAAATAAAACACCTGGGTCCAATAGCTGTATCATGGCTCTTAGCTATGTTCAACTGCTGTCTGAAGGAATTGAAAATCCCAAAAATATGGAGGCGAGCAAAAGTAATTGCTCTTCTAAAGCCAGGCAAAAGCCCTTCAGACCCAAAAAGTTACCGTCCCATATCGTTGCTATGCCACACTTTTAAGCTCTTTGAGCGAATGCTTTTAGATCGCCTCACACCAGTCTTAGAAAAGGTTTTAATATCAGAGCAGGCTGGATTCCGACCAGGCAAATCTTGCACTAGCCAAACAGTGAACCTAGTCCAGTACATCGAAGATGGATTCGAAACCCACAAAATTACTGGTGTTGTCTTTGTTGACCTAACAACTGCATACGACACAGTCAACATCAAAAACCTGTTGTCAAAAGTTCTCGACGCAACAAAAGACAAAGGGTTCGTTGATATCCTGAGAGAGGTGTTACATAACCGGCGATTCCAAGTGCACCTAAATGGAGAGAAGAGCCGATGGCGGAGGCATAAAAATGGACTCCCACAAGGTAGTGTTCTGGCTCCATCCCTGTTTAATATATACACGAACGACCAACCAACAACACCACGCACTAAAAGTTTCCTGTACGCAGATGACCTCGCACTAGCAGCCCAAGCATCGAACTTTGAAGAAGCAGAAAAATCTCTTGGGGAAGGATTGGACGCGCTCGACAAGTACTACGTAAAAAACGCCTTACGGCCTAATCCTTCAAAAACACAGTCTTGCGCGTTCCATTTACGTAACCGGGATGCGAAGCGAGGACTTTCACTATCATGGCGAGGCGTTAACATAGAGCACTGCTCTCGTCCACGCTACCTGGGTGTCACCCTGGACAGAGCGCTCACATACAAGGCCCACTGCTTTAACACCAAGCAAAAGGTATGTGCAAGGAATAACATGCTGCGACGCCTTACTTCAACAGCCTGGGGAGCGGCCCCGCATGTTCTCCGAACCACAGGGCTCTCACTGTCATATTCCGCGGGCGAATACGCGTGCCCAGTGTGGCACCGATCCACCCATGCAAGGGAAGTGGATGTAGCCCTGAATGAGACATGCCGAATAATAACGGGCTGTTTGAAACCCACTCCGCTCAATATGCTATACCCTCTAGCAGGGATCGCTCCACCAAATGTGCGGCGGGAAATAGCCTGTGCAGTGGAGAAACATAGGCAGGAAACAGATGTGCGCCACTCACTGCATGACTACAAGATGCCTCGCGCCCGCCTTAAAAGCCGAAAAAGCTTCCTAAGAACGACTTCTGCCACAAATAACTCCCCAAAGTTGGCGAGAGAGCAACTGTGGGCCTCTAAATACCCGGCCCCTCCAGACTTCCCTGAAACAAAAGAAAGCCTGCCCCCTGGTCATAACTTGCAGTGGTCGACCTGGAAATCACTTAATCGTTTGCGAACTCAGGTCGGGCGCTGTAGGGAAAACATGGCAAGATGGGGATTCATAGAACACTCACAGATCCACTGCGACTGCGGAGCTTCATCACAATCCATGGCGCATTTGCTCTCATGCCCTCTTTGCCCATCTACCTGCAGTAAACAGGATCTTAAAGTGGCCTCAGACAATGCCGTTACCGTAGCCAAATTTTGGGAACAGAAAATCTGAACCAATGACACGATGAAGAAGAAGAAGATTAGTCTAATAGTTTTATATTGTGAATTTTAATATCAGTTCCGAGTAGCCTAGCTGTTAAAGGCGAATAAATCTGAAAAATATTGCAGTAACAGGAACTGTACGCCCATTACCAATTTACAGGCGAAACTAATTCTTGAAATTTTTACCCGGCATTTAGATTCTACTGTTAACTTCACCAACAAGTTTCATTATTAAAACTAGAGGACCCGTACTGCTCCACAGCATATTTTAATACTTTAAAAAAGCTCTTACAGGTTTGATGAGTACATTTTAGCCTTAATCTAATAAGTAAAAAGATGATATTCTTACCAAAAATATAATATATCACAAAACTTATTTTCTCACAACAATGGCTTTGCGTTGCATTGTATCGTGAAATTTCCACCTTGGCATTACTGAATGGTTTGCCGCGCAATAGGGATATACTTATTACATAATATGTATAACTGAACATTGACGAAAGAAAGTTCATCAATATGACTGTGCTGCCCTACAATTCTTTCCATTAGGACACTGTTATGTCCTTCGTCCAGGTGCCCAGAAAATAGCAAGTTATGAACAATTTCGCCAGTACCATAGTCAGTAATCGTTTTACTGTTTTCCAGGTGAACTCTGAATTGACACTCGAGATATAGCTCACTTACACTCTGAAGTTCAGCATGCCCTGCATACTGTCCATTGGCACCCATCACACGTTTGTAATCTGTTGCATTTGTAATGGTCTGGCCATATGCTTCGTCCCCAACAGTCAAGTTACTATATACATCCCACTTATTGACAATGTTACCAACAGTGGCCAAACCAATTTCATAATGTTTATTCTCACTTCCATATAAACAATAAGAAATTGCGCGGAATAAGCAATTACCGTCACCAAGAATGGAAATCACTTGAAAATAAAATAGTTGATGGTAGAATTAATCAAATCTGAACCCGTTACCACCCGTATTTTTTTAGCAGTAGGGAGGAACATCCTGTACCAAATCTCCAACAGGGCTGTCATTGACCAAGATTCTTAGTTCAAACTTTCTCTGAGCATTTTTCAATTTCCTTCCAAGAACCATCATTATAATTGAAAACACAACTACTCACAAAACATACGTTATTAAATCAGAAACTTAAGTAACTAACTTACGCTAACTTCACTTTTTTCTTTATCTGTCAATATCTTAATATATAAAATCCTTGCGTTACTGACTGACTGACAGACACGCTACAGCCGAAACTATTGGGCGCAGGAAGCTGAAATTTGGCATGTATGTTTCTTGGGGACCGTAGGGGTGCACTAAGAAGGGATTTCCCGAAATTCACACGGGATCGGCCAAAACGGGTAAATAAAAAAAAAATGCAAGCGTAGCTGCTGGCGTCCTCTAGTTTTATTATAAAAATTAAAAATATAGATAAATAACTATTTTTATAAGCAAGAAAATAGGTTTTATTTCTGTTATCCAGCTAAATATTTCTGTAAGAAGCACGATTTATTTTGTTTTGTGTATGGGTGTGATTAATCCATCATAATTTAGAAATGTAATAATGACGTTTATAGTTTTGGTCAAAATTGTACTTTTGGTAGGAATGGTAGCTTTGGTAGCAATCGTAAGTAACATTGCTACCAAAACTACAATATATGCCAAAATCCCATTTCTACCAAAACTACTATTCCTACCGAAAATACTATTCCTATCAAAACTACTATTTGTACCAAAACTACTATTCGTACTAACACTATCATATCTACCATTTTTTAAACTACCATTTCTACCAAAACCGCCGGTGCTGTCAAAAACCTTTTCTCTCAAAACTACTATTCTTACCAAAGCTACAATTTCTACCATAACTACCACTTGTAATAATATAATTATATGATAATAGTACTATGAACCGCTGTAATATGTTCCACGGTTCCACATAAAAAAAAATTAAGATGCCCGAAGAAAGTCCGTAATTTAATAACACAAAAAAAATCCTAACTTAAAACGTAAGGAAAATTCCTCAACATCAGAGATCAGTTCACCCAACATTAAGGGTTAACTGGTAACATTCGGGGAATATTACCTGCCATCAGCGATAATTCACTATGGTCACGGTAATAATATCTAACAGTATTGTAACTCCATACAAACGCACGAAACTCGAGTTATACCTACGCGCCTCGAGCAGAGTACCCATTAGACTGTGCGGACTGTGCCAAGAGTACCCACAGCCGCGATCGTGCCGCAGCTCGCATGCGGCGCGTCTGGTAGGTATATAACTCACGAAAGCGGCCGAGTTACAATACTGTTAGATTATATTACCGTGCTATAGTGATAATTTGATCAACATTGGGTATAATTTTACACACCACCACACTCACACCCGTATGAAATTAAGGCAAGGTCACCAAGGAGGCATAACGTTTTATCCTGGCAGTTACCGCAAGGAACTTATTAGATGCCATAAAAATATTTTTGAATTAAGAACCGTCCATGTAGAGAGAAAGGAATGGATTCTTAAGAAATTTATAGGAAAATATTGAAAAATAAGTTCAATGTCCACACCTATCTTCCTTCAAATTTACCCAATTTAAATGAGCATACCATCAAATGAAAGAGCTCTTTTCGAAACGCCTACCTCAATTAGTACCAGATATATAGAAGCAGAAAGTCATTGACTACGGCTACGAAAACGTAAAAAATGTATGGGAGAAAACTGTTTTTGCATATAACTTGATGAATGTGCAAGTTACGTAATTTCTAACAAAACAAATCTATGCAGCGAGAGCTTTCATTTAAAATAAAAATCATGCGAATCGGTTGGGTAGAACGGGCTGGCCAACTCGTATTATAAAACACAAATTCTTTAAATATATAGATTTTCAGGATTTACAATAAATGAAACTAACAAAAAACATCATGACTTTTAGGGTTTATAAGAAAAATATTTCCTTTGCAAAGATTTTCTTCTAGTTCTATAATTTATTAGCAAATATTTTATCCGACATAGCAAACTGCAGCTAAGCCAAATATTCGTCATTGACAAACACACTGTTACACTCCAAGCAGTAGCATTCTCGCAAGTTCTGGTGCCCCATCCGTCACTTAGCGCGCAGCGTCTCCCTTAACGTCCTAAGTCGCATCTTCATAGTACCTTCGAGCGCGCCGCTTGATCCGTCAATGTGTCAACTGAGATGCACCTGTACTTACGAAGGAGGAGACCTCCCCCCCCTTCCTCTTTAGTAGAAGGGAGAGGGAGGGAGATATTGTGCCAGGTGACTCTGCTTACAATGTCGAGCGTGGCCGCTATACAAGGTATTTACCTAAATACGAAACGCTTGCTGCAGGACTCGCCGAATTAGACGATTTCTGTTGGGTGTTAGAAGTAATATGGGTGAAAATCTACAAGTATTTTACACGTAAATAGATGACTTGTAAACAGTAAACTTGTTTTACAGTTTTTGTTGAACTTCTTTAGAATTGTTATCCGAAAGTTTGCTGTAATTTTATTGTAAAAGCACTATTTCTGCGAATGATGTTGAAAACCGTATTAAAATTTCCATATTAGGAAACTCGTAAACAGAGTAAAAAAGAAAAGTGTAAAGCAAAATTGCATTATAAAAAGATAAACAGCAGAATTAAATAGTAATTTTCTATACTTACGGTCGTCGTGACAATTCCTGTCAATTGTAGGTATTTACAACTTAGTACTTTAGTATTGGTAATTTCATACGAAAGAGCCCAATCGTCCTCAAAGGTCTAGTCAAGTGCAGTCAAGTGAGTGACCGCATGCCGCCTCAACAGATGGATCATCACTAAAACAAATATGTCCATAAATTGGGCGATGTAACTGACCACACAGTTGATACAATACAGCACCTGTTGGACAAAAGACATATCACACCAATATAATGCAAAAAATGAAACGTACAACTGCGAGTATTAGGGCCGGAACATACCTGACGGAAGATCCGTCGCGTTTTATCGGTCGCGTAACGCCAATACATACAAATGTATAGAAAAACGTTCAACCATTCACACCTGACCGATAATCCGTTAGTACGTCGAGCGTACTAACGGATTATCCGTCGACGTCGCGCGCACCACGCACCACGTGAATTTTGACCTTTGAGTAAGGAATAAAAATGGAGAGGGCAAATAGTAGGTACATATAGAAAAATTACATTATTCACATAATATATTATTATATTTTATATTTGTATAGACTCACGGCTGTATCCCCGGAGGGGTAGGCAGAGGTGTAATATTACACCCACATTTCGCCATGATGTTTTTATACACATATACGAAACCGACATAAAGCCACCAAACATAGTGTTGTTTCGTTTTGTCTTAGGGATATCTCTGTCAAAAAAAAGAGATAGCCATAGTTTACTGAATAAATTGATCATGACGATATTTTATTAGAAATGTCATTCGTGCCATTATCGCTATAATTTTCGCCAAGGTTTGTGGTACATCTGCTGTGAAATCGTTATCTATCGAACACAATAATTTTGTTTTTGTGCATAAATATGTCTAAAAGTCCGAAATTGGCTCTCAGAGAATATTTTGTTACATGTTTCATACAAGAGTCGTCTTTCGCTTTGTCATGTTCGCCCACATTTGCATTATGGAATAAACTAATCTGGCAAAAGATTTAAACTAACAAAGGTAACTCACTACAAAAATGTATTATTCTCCTCTAACCGGCTCCATATCGATATCGATTACATTCTGGAGAACAATTTGCATTGCATTTGGGCAAAGCCATTTTATTTGCCCAACGTTTCGTAGGTGTGCACGCTAATTTCGTAGGTGTGCACGCTAAATTCGTAGGTATTGGACATACCATATCCATGTCATTCCTAGATCGGTGATTTTAAGATCGTAAGATTCCAGGGCCGCCAGACCTTACTTATTTTTTCAGAAACGAAATGTGTAGAATAATGTAGTGTTAGTACTATGTGCTATGAGTGTACGCATATTTGCTAGCTTGGATCGAGGGCCAATTTTTGGGTATGAGGTGCTTAAGGTCCACGGGAACAATTTCCATACATACCTATAGAGAAAACATTTTGTGTCTTGCTCTGCAACTGTACCTAGTCTGTAACTCCTTCTATATCATTTGTATAAGTTTTGTGAAAAACCGTAACCAAATCATATTATCGTCTTTTATTTTTGAACCTCCATACCTAAATAGGATATATATTCGAATAACGCTTGTTGGCTACTATAAAAAATCTTCGAAGTCCGACATATTTTTAATAGTCAAACTCGAATTGCAATAAAAATAACTACAGAACTTCAGTGACTACATAAACATCAAGGAACACGAAAAATGGTTAGGTAAAAGAATATGACAGTAAAATATTGAGCTGCCCTGAGTACGGCCCTGCACGAACAAACTTATATGTGTGCATAATAGCCACGCTTTCAGCGAATGTGTGCAGATACGCTCGACGCATTTTCCGTCAGATGTGTACCGATTCATTTGACGGAATAGACGCGACCGAAGATACGTTCGACGCATCTTCGGTCAGGTATGTTCCGCCCCTTATTGCAAGGGCATTGCGACAGTGATACTGAATGTAAAGTACCATACCTATATGTAGTGAATCTCTTGGCAGTAATATTCATAAGCATAACATTGCGATATAAGTATATAAATGATTGTGACTTTCAACTCGGTAGTCTAATGCAAACTTTGTTCCAAAGGCACGTACAATGTACTTAATCTATCTAAGACCGATACACATACAAATTCAAGCTGAGCTTTCAAATGAGTCAGCCAGTGTAAGAAATCAAAACAAAATGTTCCAATTAACACGTGTAAACGAAACCCAACAAGCCGTTATATAGAAGGCCTTGATTTCTAAATAAACAAAAGGACTTCACGAGTAGATAATGTAATAGGGAAGGCCTTGGCAGACTGTTATCTAAAATTCTTTAGATGAACAAAACGTGGCACAATGTAAATGTGGAATTAAAATATAAGTTAACTTAGAAGATATAAAAGTACGGAAGTTTAACAGTCGTCTCGAAGCACACTCGTGGGACGAAATGAAAGGCTTCCTATCTCAGCATAAAACACGATGTTTTTACCTTGGATCTCTGGATAGTATTTTTTGGTGAATCCCTTACATTTTTGAGAATCTTTTATTACTGTAGAGTACTCCTACAGTATGATGAATAGGAATTTTGCCGCAGTAAGGTAATATAGCGATATATCATAAATCAGCCTATTGCAGTCCACTGCTGGACATAGGCCTCTCCCAACATGGTAATATATAGCAGCCCATAAAATATTTTTTACATTTGTGCAAGATTGGATTAATAATGTATAACAGCTACTAGTTTCCAAAATGTTAATCTGTGGACGAAAAACATAGCTAAAATATAAAGGTCTTTTTAGCTTATGAACCAACACTTTATAGCAATTACATAATTGCGGTACGAGATAATGTGTATTACTAGGTAACTAATTCTTCTAAGGAGTAATTAAAATTATTCAAGTCTAAATATAACATCAGCACATATCACATCGTACTTTTTTCTCTGCCACCAATCGTAATAAGCAAAATAAAAAACATATACACCACTATTTTTTAATTAGTACAAAAAATTTAACGGGGCACTAAGTATCTTTAACTGATCATATTTATGTAGTTAAAAAATAAAAACACTAAGTCCCAAAACTGTCTCAAAACTGTCCACAAAAATACGTAATAATTGGTTAATGCATAACTAAGACTATGACCGACTCTTGTACCATTAGTTGTTAACTATTCCATTGATAAATTCCTCCCTGTCCCACAGCGCGCGCGCCGTGCTCGGATGCCACAAACAATGCTAAATTGCTAGCGGACGAGAGCGTACCTATCGATTTTTTCGCTGCAATATGTTTGTCTACGTTTTCCCGACGCGATGGCTTATCAGTTCATAATATCACGGGAGTATGTAGCTATGCTTCGTGCGTACTTTTCGAGTGGAGGAATCACGAGTGCAGCTGTGTACCCATGGACATCATTTTGAGAGTGTACAAAAGTAAGCCGGCTAGTGTCAAACAATTAAAACATCGCATATTAGACGCTTTTGATGAAGTGAAAAGACTGTGATCTGTGTATTGACAATGGTGGTGGACATTTTGAAGGACAATGGAAATACTTGTAAGTTTAGTAAATAATACCTACTTAAGTAAATAGTAATTTGAGGCGGGCGGCTCAAAATCGGTCTGTTTGGAGAACCTTGAGGGAAGCCTATGTCCATCAGTGGTCGTCTCTAGGCTGACATGATGAAGATAAAATAATTTGTAAATAACAGATGATTCTAACTTCATAAATACGCCAAAATTACTGTTTTCTTTTATTACAGAATACCTTCCTTTATTTTGATATGTGTTTGCTTTCTAATTACATACCTTCGTATTTAATTACTTGTAAAACGGTAAATTTTACCGATCCTAAGCCCGGATAAACTATGAATGAGAGGGTAGAATTAAGAAAATTAAAAAGTATCTACCTACACTGATTATTTTGCTTCATTTTATTGTCTAAGGCTACCTACATTATAAGTGCGATGGAAATAATGCGTAAGAGTAGGACGGAAAGTAAATACTATCAATGAAGTAGTGAATGGATTATAAAATATGTCTATGATTTTGGTGAGATTTTCTACAAAAAACAAATGATTATAACTTGGCTATTTATAGATATTATGAAATTCTTATGTCACATACATGATAATAATGCCTTCGCTAATATGTCCTTAAAGTTTTTGTACTAATTAAAAATAGTGGTGTATATAATTCTATCAGCTTCATTTTGACAAAAATGCAAAATGCCATGACCCAGACCCAACAAAAATATGTTCATCACACAAACTCTGTATCATAGTAGAAATCAGGGCCACTACTTCCTTGTAGCAAAAAGGGTCACTGAACTCCAAAACAACAGTTCAATTAATCAGTTTATATTACAAATGAATATAATTAGCGACGGAACAATAACCGTTGTTAATTATAATAATATTAGTTAGCTCATGTGGATCAACTCCGTATTAATTATCAATGGTGTTAACATAGCATACCGAAAGGTACTATAGAAGTTTAGTTACTGATATTTAATGTTCTGAGAAGCAGGGAAATGCAAATGTATACAAAGTTGAAAAGTGATGGAAATCTTCTAATGCGATCACATAACCTGCATCGTTGAGATTTTAAAGCAATTCAACATGTGATGTTCTTTATTGTACACCACAAGTCACATTACAGAGTTAGAAGAGAAAATAAAGAAGTTTACAAATACAATGCACAATGGGCGGCCTTATTGCTAAAAGCGATTTCTTCCAGGCAACCTTATTATATACTTAGTTTGACTTTTGCAATGTTCTTGGAGTGTATGAAGTCTGCTTTGTAGACGCAAATGTTCGACTAAAGTTCAAATATATTTGTGCCGAAAATAGGCTCATATCTAATAGGAGGCTCTTTAAGATAAGATCCTTATCCTATTGCTATTACATCAAAGCAACTGGTGAGAATGGATGGATGTATTGGATAAATATTGCATTTTCACGTCAAAAGTACTGACGGAGAGTTTCCTGATGTCCCAATAGCCGCCCGCTGGGCGAGACCAATGTTTAATATCAGTGTCAATAATAACGATCCAATTTCAGCTTAGAAAATAAAGTAACAAAAGACAAACAAAATATTTGAGCGGGTCATATCGAGTTCAATATAAAAAAGAAGAATGTAATGGATGAAATATAAACGAAAGTTATCCACTTCCATTCGAAGTGAAACTTGCGACGAAAATAAAAACTATTTGTTTCAGTTGAGCTTTAGAATAAAGACGACTTGATGGCGGAAGCAATACAAAGTAGAAACAAAGTGGCTCACTCACTAACCAAGTAGTCACCAATATAACGTAAAGAGGCGTGTTTCAGTACTTCCGGGTCAATGAATGTCGCGCATGATACAAGGAGTGAGTAGTACTATCTATCGCCCGTGGCTTCGCCTGTCCTAAACTTCCACATACGTACATATATTATATTACACAATTTTGCATACTCGTATGAATAGGTAGAACAAACTTTGTATCTAAGTCTTACAGCGAAAGTTATGCGTCTGTAAAGGATGGTATCAAATGCGAGTGAATGGTTAGAAATATAGAGCTATCTCAACTTATAGACTAACATTACAATATGTGCGGAGGTTAGGCTAGCTACACACTACGCGTCGAACGAGTATGGTATTTTTTGGATAATGATGAGCTACGCCAGAGAACGTGATACCTTGACGGCCTTGCTATTTCTTCAATTTCCTTCATCAAAATATTTAAACAATTCAAACTTCTAAATTGGTTGTTAAAAAAACGGTAATACGAATTTCAACTTTCATGGTCATTTACCTACATATGTTCTAAATTGCCTGGATCTGAACCACTAAACTTTCGCGAGTGCAAAGATCACTGATGTATCAAGATGACATATGTCTATTCCTCGTCATGGTGCTTGCTCATCAGGTATTTGATACAAGAGAATGTAGTAAATATAAAAAAAAATAAAGTCAATTTAAAACTAACTCCCTTGCAATTATTTCTGCAATGTTACCGACAACCGCAGTTCAATGTGTGTATTGTGTGATGTTTGCGCCGCCACTCACTTGCGCCACATAATAGAGTTCATTCTGCGTTGCGTGCGCTTAGAATGATACACTGTTGCCACGTTGGAAATAGATTGCGTTATGGATCCACTTTAAACTTTCTATCCATCTTTTTCATACGTTTGACGGATGTTTTTTTATAATTTGAATGCTAATTAACGTTTTTGTGATAAGATTAAATTTGGACACAAAAATCTGCTTCAAAACGAAAAAGAGAAGTTTATACAGTTTTGATCTGCTAGTGAATTGAGGTTTTGACTATCATGACTATAAAGTAATGAATGGCGAGTTATTTGGGCAGAAGTTATTTAAAATATATGTTGTATCGATTTAAACAATAATGAGATATTTTAATGTTATATGTATAATTTAAAGATTAGTGGTAGAACATATAGAAAATTATTCTTAACCTGTTTTCTGTACTTAAATAAAAAAAAAAACATTCAGAGAGCATACACTCACTCAGACAAAGCAAGACTCTCGTTATTATCTCTAAGTTAAACCTTAAACGAAGCACACATTCTTTTGTTAAACTATTTGTTTTGTTAAACTATGGCATGATTTTAGACCACTGAGCAGTCTAGTTAAAGCACATGACACGCGCAAGCACGTAAGTTAGCTCACCGACACAGCACGCTGTCTATTCCTCACAAACAGAAGTCGTGAATGAAAAAGCTCGCAGCTCCAACTCAACAATGTAAAACTAAAACCTCTTTCAAACTGAACCGTTAATTTCCTCTAGCGACACGGTGCGTTACATTGTTAGACTGTGTACTCAATAAATATGTGAGAGCAGCCAAGGAAAACGTATTTAAACGGTCTTATTTTAAGTCACGGACCTCTTCTCGCTATCAGCAGAATTATGCTATAATGTACCACTCGGTGAAACGCTGGTTGGCAGACTTCGCAACATAAGAAGGACTTTGGTATACGGGAGTTTCAAGCTCATATTGACAGTCGTAAAACTGCCAAGAATTGGGTAATCTCGTATCGCAGGCCAAGATGGGCCGCTGAGTCATCAGAGTAAGTAAATAAGTAAGGTGGACTTAAACGTGCAAGTTACCTTGCGATGTTTATATTTGCCGCCCATTTAGAAAACAATAATAAACTATTTAAAAGTGCACAACTTCGAAATTTTCAAATTCGAAAGCGATGCGCGCTGTGCACTTGAACCCGAGAAATTGTCTCGGGTTCAAATGCATTTGATTAGTATGTTTAGTAGGCTACAGCTAATACTATCCATCTCCGCATCCCGTCTCCTTAATTTATTACTTTGTTTCTTTACCTAAGGTCAAATGATAGTACTGTTGGATGTTTTTCTTCCATACCGGTCATCTCGCACATCTTTAAAGGCTACGTACCCTTAAGCGTGGTCAACCGCAGAGTTCTGCCGGCACTCGACAGCTCGCCTGAGTTCACAAACGACAACCTGCATGCATCGCTCGTCAATTGGAAAAATTTATCCATTGTCGATTTAGATTAGTTTAGAAAGTAGTTACTGAATTTTGTTAGTGGAATTGGTGGAAGTGGCAATGTGTTCATGTTGAAGTGTACATAAGCGATGGTAAATGTAAAGCTAGATGTGGTGCAGCGTTTTAAATGCAACATTGTAGTGAATGGTTAGAATTTTAAAATTGGCTGAACTTCAGTGTGTATGTTTATATTCCGTAGCTTAGTTCAGATTAGAGTCGTCCTGATGCTTGCCTATCAGGTTGCAGTATAGTTATTATTATCTTTTAACTTAATACATCTAATGATTTTTCACACCTTTAACAGTAGTTCAAGTCTTACAATTTTCTTATAAGTTCAGTGTTGGCTGAATAATAAAATATAAACTTAATGTTTCTTTGCCGTGTGGTTGACGGCATAGAATACAAGTGACACCACCCCCTATCTTCCCGTGGGTGTCGTAAGAGGCGACTAAGGGATAACACGATGCAAATACCATCTTTGCGTAGAGACGTAAAACTCGACATCAAACCCTATACGACTGCCTCGTTGGTCTCGCGGCATAAATGTGCGCGTCGGATCGGTCCCGGGTTCGATTCCTGGGTCGGGCAGTGTTATTGAGTTTTTCTGTTACGAAATTCTCAGTAGCAGCACGGAGACTGGAAATGTGCCCGGTACGGCAATAGGCTCGCCCCTTATTACGTGGGACTAAAGTATATCTGGCGAAAAGTGGGTGTAGAAATACACCTCTGCCTACCCCTTCGGGGATAAAAGGCGTGACGTTATGTATGTGTATGTGTATGTTAATGTTTCTCGGTGTTACGTTTGTCAAATTACAGTAGTATCCGCAAACTATCGGCCAAAATCAGTTTTTTCAGTTTAAACAGTGGTCCTTTCTGCTGCTGTATTAAATACTGTTTTCCTACTACAGAAAAGAGCTTTGAGTTATTCTTATCTGTAGCTACATACTAAACTCGTCGTTAGTTAAAATTGAGGTTTCATATGCACTTGAGAAAAAAATCTGTTGAAATATAAAGAAGAGATGCATTAAATAGACGACTAGCAAAAGCAATTAGTCTTACACCTCTAAGTCAGTTGTAAGCTAATTACACGATACACAATAATAGCTAACATCTCCCCATACAGCGTAAACTACATGCCTTTGTTTACCATCGACAATTTTCTCCACAGCACCGGCACTAATAGCGAAGAATTAAACTCTGCGCTTTGTACAATTAGCTCTTTATATTTGTATTGTTCTGGATCTTATTGCACTTATTGGTATTTTGTAGTCTAAATACTGAATATGCTTACCATAAAGTGGATAGTGATAACTTACAAATATATAAATGACTAGACTATACCGGCAACGCATAAATCGAAAACTTAAACCCCTCCTTAGAAAAAATACTATCCCATAAAAAACAATACTTGTTAAAAAACCAAGTCTCGCAACTCGGTTCTTCTACCATAAAAAGTTGTGAGATCCATGTAATATCAAGTCGTATATTAATTAAACGTTTTAAACAAATAGATTGACTCGGCCATCCCTCTCGCACTCCCTTACCAGTTCAATAAGATTTTACTGGGTATTCCTTTCAACAAAGCGACTGCCTGTCAGATCTCCAAACTCAAAGTTATAGTGATATTCAAGGATTTAGATTAGCGTCAGTTTATTCATATGTACTGACCGATAAGTCAGTGGTGCGCGCCCTGAATTCGTACCAGATACATTCTGCATGACAGTGTGTTGCTATCTCCACTAGGCCATATCCCCTTGTAAAACTCCATGGTATAACAGTCAAAATGTCGTATAGACGAAAGTATAATCAATTTAGATTGACATTATATCGTCTTGGGTTTATGCTAATGTTTCACATAGATCATTGGGTTTAAATTTAATAACTTAGTAAAACCAATATAACGCGATAAAATTCGTAAACTATTTATATTAATTTCAATTAAGATTGAGACAACCATCCTTTTTTGACAAGCTACTTAGTAGAAACTACGATCTTCAGAGCTCTAACCGTCTTATATCCACCACTTATGAGTTATGTGTGTGCTTCCACGGCGCGCTCGGTCGCGCCTGTTATTTCCTCTCTGTCGCCTGCATCGCGCGACAGCTAAGCCACTTGCAGACATTGCATACTGCAATGTATTGTTGTGATTCTCTTTGCTAATTTAGTTTCATATGTGCAGTAAATCAGTTTAGTGCTGGTGGTTTCTAAACTGTCCTCTCCGTGGCATTGTTATTGGCTTTTCTCCTAGTTGTCGCCGAGTTTTGGTCTTTTCTACAATAAATTGGACAACAATTACAACCACAAAACTGTACGTACAAACGGTAACGTACAGTTTAACTGATATTTAACGCTATTGTGAAATTATGTTAGACTAGAGGATGCTCGCAGCTACGCTCGCCCATTTTATTTAAGTTAACTGTTTCTGTTCAATCCCGTGAGAATTGCAAAAAATCCCTTCTTGCAGTCCCCAAGGAACATTCTTACCAAATTCTTTTTGCACCCAATGGTTACGGCTATGGGTTGTCTGTCAGTCAGTAACGCAAGAATTTGATATACAGATAGTTATTTATTTGATAAAGTTAATTTGGCAATAAGAGAAATATCACTCAGACATGAGCCATCTATCTACGTAACGTCCGTCATCCTCTTGTTTGTAAAAGCATTAAGAAAATAGATACGGCTCTATAATTTGTACCCGTCAGTTTGGAAAAGCAACATGTCAGGCCATCGGGATTGACACGACTTCGTAGTAAATGACCATCGTTCTAGAGTACTATCTGAAAAAGAAAATAAAAGCTGCACTGCGTGTGACAGTATTTTATGGAACATAATTATTGAGGGCGAGGGAATGCGATAGGACGCGATGCGGTTTGACAATTAGCGAGTGAACGCAACCGCTGGTGACCGGTGACCGGGGGCGATCGGGCGAGCTCGCATGTAATCGTCAGTGTACGCGCGTTATCGCAACCCATCGCGACTCGCTCCGACGGTAACTCTGTTACACCGTACACCGAAAGCTTTCGTGCTCGCTTCCTGCCGCAGAGTAGTTTTTGATAAACTTCCGCAGCAAAACGAAGCTATTTTACTGTTAATATTCAACGTTTCGTTCCAAAGTAGGCTAGCGGGTTATTATGGAGCGGGAACATCCGCTTCACGAACAACAAATTAACTCAAACATTGCACCACTTAATAGTTATAGCGTAATACTTTAATATGATTCATGAAATGTAGTAAATATATTCGGCTTACCACACAATCATTTTTACGTAGCTTTTTAATTTAGTGCTTCTGAAATACTCTGAATCCAATTGGACTTTAACAGCAGTTTTCTCCGTGCATGAATGCATTTTGTATGAAAAAACATAATGTGTTACGACAAGAACAATATGGCTTTCAAAGGGGAAAATCGACAACATTGGCGTGTTTTGATTTGGTAAGTAAAATCATAAATCATCATCAAACTGTCTCAAGAAGGGCTTTTTGTACATTTATCTTTAGAATTTTTTGCTAATTAGCTTTCTGGGTATCAAATAGACTATATTATTTTGAAACACTGACAAACCACAAATTTCTCTAGTTACGATGCTACTTATACACTTATTTATTATGATATATACTTTTAGTAGAATGATAGATCAATAATATCCAAAGGTAAACATTTAAAACAAGTGAGGGGCTATTTATTAAATGATCATAATTATGATATGCACCGCAGTATCAATAACTTTTACAACAAATTGTTTACACGTTTGCTTACATGATACAGTGATAGCGGTATCGGTTTTAACAAAACTTTCAATAGTGATCTCTCATCGGAATGAACTATTTCCAACTCATGTTTGCCTGTTACGTTTTTAATATTTGTTCAAAATACTCACGTGTAGGTATTTTAAGGGTCTATGAGACCGCGATATAACTTATATCGAATAAATTCCTTTCGATCACTGAAGCCGCATTGCATCCCTAACGAAGCCTCGCGGTCCGAGAGACCGATCGTATAACCTCGGTGTGTTTGTGACTATATTTCAATACGTTCCTGTAGTTATGTACGTGGATTTTAGAATGTGATACTGGGTTCATTTACTGTTTTGTTGATTTAATCTGTACCAGGGTGAAGCACAGGTAAGAGATGATTATTTTACCCAATTTATTTTTATAGTCTAAGACATTGATTTTATTGTAACTTTTGTGTAGGCAACAATCCGTATTCTCAAAAAGGAAATTGATATAATTCTCATGGGAATGAGTGTGAATATAATAAAGCTGATGTATTTGATTATTTGGACGCGTCAATATGTGGAGCTACAAATACCTATCAGACTTTAGAACTATGATAGCATAATTATGATTGGCTCATTCACGAGGAAGGCCATAAGAATATAACATCTCGCTGTGATTCCAAGGACCTTTAAAAGAAAAAGAACTTTAGCTCACGAAATATGTGATACGACGAGCCGACGCGGCGATGGTTAAATTGACGAAGTATGGCGAATGACACAAATTAAAAAAGTGCATAAACTCTTAGAGAATTTCCTAAATAAATAGCCACAATCCCACAAGTGGGTTTGAAATACAGTATTGTACTTAAACAATACTTTTATTTAGCAGTACACAGCAGCCGAGTCTTTGTGCTCATTGAAGTTTGTTCTTAGTTTATCAACGAAGCAAATCTAAGAATAAGATCGTGTTAGTTATTTTGTAGCCAGATGTTCATCTTCCACTTCACCGGCTCTGTGTCTTTTTAAAATGTATCTTCAAGGCACTGCTTTAAGGGCAATGATGACATTTGTTTGTATATATTTTTAAATGGAAAATGTTTGCTTCGATTTACGTCTTCAGTGTCAGAGTATTTTTTGACGACTCACATACGGTCACCTGATTCTAAAATCAACGGATATTGTTTTAGGGCAATCAGATTACTGACAAACATACTTAATTATACAATATTAATCACAGCCACATATAGAACAAATTTAATAATCGTGTATATCACATAAAGTTTTGTCTCGGGTGGAAATCGAACTTAGACTTTCAGTTAAGCGGTCATGGTCAACATTAGACAAGGCAAAATGTATAATATTATTGCCTCTATTGTAGTGTTATATTAAACAACTGATTTGGGGATAAGTTTTTAATTTTAACAACTTTCTATGTCCACAACAAACGTTACTGTGAAAAATATCTATATATATAACAGGCTCAACAGGATCTCAACACTTTGATTGAATGGTTCCAATACAACTTGTTAACGGTAAACATTTCTAAAACATGTTATGTAATTTTTAAAGCAAAAAATAAAAAAATACCGCATCATGACCCGCTGATCATTAATAATACGCCACTAGAACAAAAAACTTGCGAAAAATACCTTGGCTTAATAATGGACAATAGTTTATCTTGGCACATGCACTTGGATCATGTCAAAGGAAAAATTTTCTCACTTATTGGGTCACTGAAGAGTATTAGTCAATGCATTCCGAAAAAAATACGTTATAATATCTATAACTCCCTAGTGAAATCACATCTTCTGTATCTTATTGAAATCTGGGGTAGCGCTAGCAACCGGAAGCTAAAAGAACTTCAAAGAGTTCAGAACAAAGTAATCAAAATAATTTTCCGTTATCACTATTTGACACCGACCAGCAAAATTTTTAAAGAAACTAAATTAATGAATTTAACCCAATTATATAAATATAACACATGTATTTTAATCAGAAAAAATATTAATAAAACTATTAACACAAATATATCGTTTATAAATAAATCGCAACTCACTAAACGTAGTCTACGCCGACCAAGTCTATTGGTTTTGCCAAAAGCACGTACAAACTATGCTAAAAAAAATATAACCTTTGGGGGCGCCCAGCTTTACAATAAATTACCTGCATGTATCAAAAATCTGAAGTCGTTTACCAGTTTTAAGTCTCAATTATATAGATATATTACAGAAAATGAAGATTAGAAACTTAATATAAAATAAAACTGTTAAACGAAGCCAATACGTGGCGTACAGACTGTACTAGTATTGTGTGATTCGACGAGTTTTTTTACCTACCTACATTATATAAATAATTTTATTGTTCTCATGTAAGTAGATATTGTATCTTTTTATGAGAATAAATTTCTTTAAACCTTAAACCTTAATATATGCAGCTTTCCTTCAAAACAATATTATTCATTTACTAGAATATCTTAAAAAAATCAAATTGCATTCGAACAAACACAATATAATTTATACACTAACACAACACACAACATTTTTATATCGTTTATCAAAATAATGCACCAGACTTTTAGAGTATGTCTGTTATAAGCCACACTGCCGGTAGCCGTCCATCAAACAAGTATTTATATTTAAAGTCAACATAATTTAACGTGAACTATTTAATGCAGTCGGTATAAAAATAAAAAGAGTTTTACAGCTAGTTTTCTCAAAATACTTTACTGAAAACTTATATTCTGTGAATCCTGGAGAATCTATAATGTGAAAGATTCAGTTACAACCAGGATAGCGGATAGAGACGCACAGATGTGCCCGGCAGATGAGACCTGACGGGTAAATCTGTGTGTCTATGGCGAAAAAAGTCACGGATGTGTCTGCCTGTCGCCTGCCCGCTGCCCCTGCTCAAAACGAACGGATCGGGCACGGGGCGGTGAAATCCGACCTCTAACCGTGCGTGTGTGTGCGCATCAGATGTACCCGCCGGATTTACCTCAAATACGTGCTAGCGCTCGAGTAGTCCACCACATATTAAAGCTATATTTAGCTCCTGAGACATGACGTCCGCTTTTAACAAAGTCGTGATTACAACTGATGCCCGAGACTAACACAAGACCGTGTGTGGCGAAGTAACGGATCAGATCTGAGAGGCGACCGCCGTGCACATCTGCGTGTATGGCTAGCTTTAGATACAACTGGGCTAGCGGCAAGATAAGATGAGGATGATTTAAAGTAAAGGAGATACAACAGATACCTAAGTCTTTCAACTTTCAGTACACAGCATCCTCAGAGAATTTAGTGAACTACAGGAGCAAACACAGGTATAAATATAAATGTCTTTGTTCTAGTTGTAAACTTTGTACGAGGAATGAAGCACTATCCTTATTGACTTTAAGTTTAGCTAGCAAGTCTGCTGTACCTACTACAGCACTCGCTAAAGTTCTAATGTTTTTGTAGAACATCTTGCGACAATTCACAACCGTCTGATCTCAAACAGTATGGAAATAGTAAGCAGATAACTTCTAAAGACGTAGGTATATATTCTTAAAGCTATACCTACATACATATTGTGGATTAATTTTATCTAGGCTCGGAAAAATCTATATAAAATAACTATTACACAAAAATAAAGATATGTCAGAAAAACCAAGGAAGGATGTCAGTTGATTCGAATCCACTATGGCCGGTCAGGCAGTCAGGGTCACTATCTATTTTCTTTTATAGTCTCACGCCTGTTTCCCCTAAGGGGTAGGCAGAGGTGTAAATATTACACCCACATTTCGCCAGATTTATTTCAAGTCCCACGTACCTAATAGGGGGCGAGCCTATTGCCGTACCGGGCACATGCAGCTCCTTACAAATAAAACATGTAAAAGAATTATACTGGCAGTTAAAAAGAGTGGCCACGAGTTTTATTGCCCGTTCTTTCTCGTGGTTCTACCTATTGCATTGCGAACGTGGCAGTAAATGTAAATGTAGAATCATCTAGTAATTAACTTTAATCTTTGACGTTCATAAGCGTCGCTTTGTGACCTAAATGAATAAATGATTTTGAGTTTGAGTTTGAGTTTTACACTTTACTGAAATGTTTCATTTTAAACCGCGTTTTTGGTTGTATTTTATGACTATTATGAAGTTTTCACGTAAAATAATTTTTAATTATATATTCGCGCTCAAAAGATACCAGATACCAGCGTCGGTAGCATTAGTAATTTTCGGTTCATCTACATAAAAATAAATTCACAGACTTTTTAGAAGTTAAAAATTCTGTTTTATGCAGAAGCGTAAGTGCGCGTAGCCTGACTTCAAACATTAAGTCGGTAAGGTGTCGTCGTCACCGTCGACACGTCGCGATGTCGTCAAGACGAGGTTACGAGATCATTTTATGATGGGTGTAAAATTACGAGTCTATGATAAAAATGTTGTAGCCTGTTCGGGACTTTTGACGGCCTTCAAGTTTTAAGGTCTTTACTATGTCTGCGATGAATAGGTTATTTGGGGCATACAGATCTATTGGATATTTATATTTTACTTCTCAAGATTATACCTGCTGAAAGTTAAATATGCACTGAAAGAAAATTATACAGATTAACTAACTGTATTACACAGCAAACGAACGTGTATCAAGAATCGTCTATATATGTGAATAAAGTCAGTCATATGTTTGCGGAAACATCGTAGATTAAACGGTTTCCAAATTATATTCTACCGAAAATTTTACTAACATCCTATCTCACAGAAATGTATAACAAAAGTGTACTTTATTCATAATATTCTTTTTCCGCATTGCGAGAGATAGAGACGGCTTATAAAAAACAAATTAATATGTCAATCTCAGATTGAACTGAGAGTACTTTGTACAAAATCTATTTTATCTGTATTTGAGATCGTTGATACGTCACCGAGCATTCTCGCAACAGCTTCCTTTTCCAACACAGCCGGCAGTAAACGAAGTTTCATGAACAATTTATTTTTATGTTACGAAGTGTTATTTTCAATCATCGTCAAGTCAGCGATACGCTGAGAATCGTAATTGTTCGACAATTTATGCGCGATTGCGACTAATTGCTCCATAAATTGCAATTGTCGAAGCTACCTGTTGCTTGAGACCGTCTTCCTTGTTTTTTAGGGTTCCGTAGTCCACAAGGAACCCTTATAGTTTCGTCATGTCCGTCCGTCTGTCCGTCCGCAGTCTAGCTCAAAGACGCCTGGTGCTAGAAAGCTGATATTTGACATGAATATAGAAATAAGATATTGCAACAAAACTGTAGAATAAAATTTAGGAAAATATTTTTTTTAAGGGTATCTCCCCTACATATATAGTGGGGTTGAATTTTTTTTTGGTTGAGTACCCCATTATGTCGGGTATCATTGGATAGGTTTTAAAAAAATATTATTAGTTTGCTCAAATCATTTTTCGATCAAGTGATTGGTTTGTCAAATATCAAGCTTTGAAGTGAAAAAAATTGTTAGACTCAAGTGTCCCCCCCCCTCTGCCGGCTAAACTATTAATTTGGAAGAGGTGAAAAAAATCACAAATGTAGTACATATAACGAATTTAAAAGGAAAACTATCACGACTAAGTAGATATCAATAGTTTACGAGTAATCGTCGGTTAACTTATAAATACCTATTTCTGTGAGTTTACATTGGGCGCGCTGGCTTAATCTTAAAGATATACGTACTTTGGTATGTGATGTACTACGGTACTACGTATGTATAGTAGTAGTATATCTTGGAAACCACATTTTATGTTTACAATACATAACTGGATACATACCTAGTATTTTTCTAAACAAAACTTAGGTTTTTATAATAGTGTTATTAAAATTATTTTTTCAGCAAAATAAACAGTCGGATTTGCTGTACATTAATACCCTTTGCAGCAAGTCATTATGGGCAACTACGGAACCCTACATTGCGCGTGGCCTGACACGCACTTGGCCGGTTTTTATTAAATTCTTCACAAAAACTCGTCATAATATTTCTCTCTGAACGTATTTACGACGCGACAGGAAAATATTTTGAAATCGTCTCGACTATAATCCTTTATTAAAAAGAATCGTTTATTTTTGATGCGACTTAGAAGTGGGAGAGGGTGAAAACTGAAAAGATGTGTCGCAGTCAGTGATTCAGTGAAATAAGGAAGGATAGAGTTTGAAAATACGTTTGAGATACTACTTAGAAAAATGCTTTATATCTAAACCTTTGGGCTGATGTGATAAATGAGGACATTTGTAGAAAATTGGTTTGGAGATTATTTGAAATTTGGTGATGTAGCCGGATAAAATTATTTGAACTAAGTTGAGTTTGGTGAAATAATTATTTTTAAAGAATATACTTAATAACAATTAATTCCTGATTTACGTAACCAACGGGCGGCAAGCTTATCGATCGCGGAGAATATTGAGTGGCGGTTTATTGGGTCACTGACAAATGGTGATGGTAACATACTTAAGATGAAAAACTGTTAATTACACATTTGCATCCTCGAATTGACTATCTTTATCTTTTAGACATTGCATTTCTGATTTTAGCTCTAAAGAGAAGGATTTTTCTTCTGCCGTGGCATATACTTGTTAAACTCGCTGTGTCTAGTAATATCATCTTGCGAATAACCTATTTCGTTGTTCTCTGACCAACTTTCTCTTTATTTCCATCCATATTTAACATTTTGCTCTTCCCTCGTCCTAATATTATATATACTACGTTAAGTATACAGAGAGTGCGATGCACGCATGATGGATGATGGTATCGACAATGTGAAGGATTTTGATAAAATTAGGCATATGGGACATGCCTATTTAGAGTGCGCTAAAGCTGTAGACCAAAATCATACATAGACTCACGCCTGCTGCCCCGAAGGGGTAGGCAGAGGCATATTAAACGCCCACTTTTTGCCAGTGTTTTGATGCCATGTAATAGGTGGCGAGCCTATTGCCATTTATATTTTGTTTGCCAGAGCCTCGTCCGTTGATCGGCAGATGCACAACTTGCAGGTGAGGTTGGCTTAGGACCCTAAGTTCTATGCGGGAACCCTATGCACCCCAGACCAAAATCAAAGCAAAGAATATTATACTGTTATGCTTATAATAATAATATTAGCCCTGTATATAAACTGACTGGACTAGACGTTTTTCGAAAACATTATAGAGAACTTGTAATATTTCAGAAACTTAGCTTTCAGTGCTTAGCCAGCGATTCTAAACGACACGACCCAAAAGCGGTGCGAGCCGTGTGTGTAAATCCGAGACTTTGAAACATAACTATAACTGACTATTCTTCTATAACAGGCTTTTTTTTCTAGATAGCTCGATATCATAATAATATGTATGTAGTTGTTGTAAAAATAATCCATGTATTATATTACTAAGGAATAATAATCAGTGTTCAGTAAAGTTCTAATTGCAAAGGCACGATCAATTCGAGTGGTTTGCATTTGTCAACAGCATTTGAGTCACAAACTGCATTCGAGAACACGCCGCTTGAATATTCTACCATGATTCTAGTGGAATGTTCGGTTCGGTTCAAATGTTCGTAGGACTTTGTATATAGTGAAATTACAATTATTGGTATAACAAATCACTTTATTTCAAACTCGTTTTTCGGTTCAAATGTAAAGTAAAACTTTAGAAAGTTGGAGTAATCCTGGCGTGTCTTTTGATGAAGATGGAGTATTTCAGTTGCAGCAGTAGCCAAATTTTATTATAGAGTGTTAGATTGTATTAGATATGGTAATAATTGTAACATGTTGTAACGAGTTATGTTTTAAAGTTTCTTATAGTGTTGCTATATAGAAAGTTACAAAGATATAAATGAGAGCATGGCATCATTTGTATTTGTTCACACACGCTGCGGTTCCATAGTTCAAAATAATTAGCACGTTATTAAGGCACATATCCATAGAGTAGATTCATCGCTTACCACACTCTATACTAAATTCATATTGCACTAGTTAGTTAATTTCAAACCTCTATCGCCAATGAGCGTACATCAACAGAACTACCCACCAACAATCTGCCACTTTAGCATCGCACAAAACATTTACGTAGCAACATACTGCCCTTATTCGTCCACAATGAGGCTGCTATACTTCAGTAATTAGGTGACGATCTCATAAACCGTGATTGAGGCACGTCAGCTCATCAGTGTTCGAAGGATCCAGCCGGGGCTATTATCATATACTTTGTTACAAACATACTGCTGTTAATATACACGTAAATATGCCACATAATACCTGATTTAAGCGTTTTATCGCACCACCCTCATTGCGGATTTGGTTTTTGTTGACTTCTATGTAATGACTACGAGAAAATGTTTCTTTTTTCCTTGCTTTCCGTGTAGGTTGTGTACTTTTGTGTATATTCAGCCAATTTAACTGCGCCTATCAAAGTTATTCCACTCTGCTAAATTGTAACCAGTTTGGGCAACTGAAACATTGAAATGCTGCCAATTTGGTAGTGAAAGTAATTATGTATAATTTTAGTCACCATAAATAAAAAAAAATTGGGGTAAGTATTATTTGCCGTAGTTTGAGCGTCCAATATTTCGGCGCTATTGCAAGCGCCAATAACTCGGATGCATTTATAGCATTGATGCATTGACTTAACTAGCGTTACAAACTTTTACAGACTGCCAGCTTACAGTAGAAGGAGTTGACAGAGAAAGGAGTGTACAGAGAAGTTTATAGCGATTAGGTCAGCTTTGAGCTTCCAACACAACGCAAAGCTGTTATGAATAGCTATCAGTAGATAGCTTTTATTCTAGCCATTTGGCGTTATTAGATTCAAATATTTTACAAATTTGTTGATGCTCACTTAGTTTCTCTAGTAATATTTAATGTAACTGGTAACTGATCTGATGAAATTAAGAAAAACTGCAAGATAAATTCCCCTCAAGTTTACCCAACCATGATCTAGAGAACACGCTACAGAAGACATTGATAACAATACACTGCAGTACAATTTCACAGCGGGTACACTTTGGCAGGACTGATATACAAATGGCGATAGGTCGGGTACACGTATATTTCACAGGCGCCCCTGGCTCCTGGCGCACAAGTCAGCTGGTGTGCGCCTCAGTAAACAATCAGTCGCAACTCTCTGTTTGCTAAACGTCTGCACAGATAGATATTCATGTTTCAAAGCAGTATGAATATCTATCGACTGCGAAGTTTTTCACAGTAATATTGCATACTCACTTACCAACACATAACTAAAACAAAAGTTACCTTACTAAGAATTTGACGATCATAAGCATCGAGAACTTAGTGCAAAAATGTGTTTGACTTACACTTGAATTTTATGCAAATTGTACCAAACACCAAAAATACAGTAATCTTTTTTTCACAACTATCATAACGTACGTGATCGTCTATAGTCTCCAATCAAACATGAGAGTAATCATCACTACCATTTTGTAGGATGCGATTAGACTGTGTTACGGTGACGCGGTCGGCAGGCCACTCGGGGCTTCGGGCCACTAAGGGCTACACGCGAACAATCTGCGCCAATATGTGGCGTCTGATGAGTGGCTTTTTATATATTTATTCTGCTAGTATTTTTCTGTAACAGTACTGGGTTTATCTATCTATCGTTGCGCCTATCTCCCATTGAGGTAGGCAGACCATGGAATGCCAAATGCTGCGGCATTCCATGGTCTCATCGACATCCATTAATCTCATCATATTTTAATTTGTACTGGGACTCACCTACATAATATAAAACATTTAATTACAATACATATCATTATAATAATTAGTCTGTAGTGGTTTAAATGTTTGTCTATTCACGACCTGCAGGTCGTAAGTGCGATTTCAACATGATACAATGATTTATTTGGTGCGAACATTTCTGTTCGGAGTCTGAGTCTGTTTTTGAATGTTTGAAGGTATTTTTCTTCCACTCTTTTTACCTTTTACTAAACGTTTTAAAACATTTCCTAATTTTAAAAAAAATTGTGGGAAAAACAAGCACCTACAAGCAGAACCTTAAAATCAAGTTAGCGTACATTAATTACAGTTTTCACCAGTATTTTTTACTTTGTAACAGTGCATTCAATATTATTGTTTCATTTTATTAAAGTTCTTTTAAATTATTTACTAATGTATAATACTGGTTGGCTGTTTTCTTACGTTTCACTTTCAAAAACAACATCAAATGATATTTTTCTTCTGTAATAACAGTTTGTAGCTTTGTTCATAAATCTCTCCATTCCCTTTCGCAGTCACTATTACCCCTGACAACAAGTTAAATTCACTCCTCCGCACGCATAAGGGTGCATCCCCTCACGATCGAGTTTATAAACTTGTTATGTATATTGTTCCCAACAGACATACAAATAAATAACACAGATATCGTACGGTTATTCCTGCTTTTTTGTTCCATTAAGTTGGAGTAATAAAGGGGAATGGTTGATTTGTGTGTATTTCGATTTACTGAAGACATGTTTTGTAACAAGGCCTTTGCTAATACGTAACAATCCACGGAATTTGATGAAGCGAGAAGTGATGGAAGAATGTTACTTGAGTGTAGCATGGTGTACGGTGCGGTTAGGAATAAGCAAACACCTGTTTCAAAGATTTATGAAAATAAACCCCAAGGGAGGTAAAATGTTATCGTAAAATTTTTGTTTTCTATCCAACAAAGTTTCAACAGTCTGAAATATGCTGAATCTGAAGCTGGCATTAAAAAAATACATATTTGGCTTGTTTTCTATTCTAAATAATGGCAAGCATAATTATTGTGGTAAGAACGTTACTATAGATAGGATATTGAACAAAAAAATATTTAACTTATTCAGTATGCCATAGACTAGACCGATGGTATCTCATTAAGTTGCTTAGAGTTTATCGTAAAAGTAATATTTACGGAATCCGTCAGGAAGAAATTCATAATTACGTTCATATGCTACAAGCTCGGCTACTCTGGTATTGTGCATATAAGTTTTAAAGCGTAGGTGTTAGTATCCTTCGCTCCAAAACTATAATGTTATGAAAGTGGCCCATCATTATTGTTGATGATGGTCCCATAGCGTTACTATACAGGCATTGTTTTTAAATACTCAGTATGTTATTAAGCAGTGTTGTCTCTCCATTTATTACGTACTTTTCTATAATTGACTGTCTCCGTGGTCTAGTGGATAGCGTATGTGACTGCTGATCGGAGGTCCCGGGTTCGATTTCCGGGTCGGGCAAAAGTGTTACTGGGTTTTTTATTTTTTTATTTAACTTTATGCACTTAACAAACAATGTGGTTCATAGGCGGAATTAATGCTTTTTCCAAATCCTCAGTAGCATCACGGAGTCTGGTGATGTGCCCGGTAACGGTAATTAGGCTCGCGCCTTTTACGTGGGACCTAAAACTCATGGCGAAATGTGGGGGTAATATTATACCTCTGCCTACCCCTTTGGGGATACTGGCGTGAGTGTAAAAAAAAACCGTAATCTTAAAACTTAAAACTTTTTAAATGGTTACTAACTAAAGTGAATGATTAAATTTCGTTATTTTCAATTCAATTCAACATTTTATTTTCTAAACTCAAACCTGGGTTTGATTTTGAACTTAGTTGTATAACTCGTGATCGCGGCACTAAGTTGGGTTCTTAGATTTCCTGATTCATGAGTGATGAATCTTAAAATTTAATCTATAATATCGAAACAAGCTAGAAATCTTATTAATTTACCATCGAGGCTTAACTAAGAGTATTTTCCACAGCTTAGTTATGCTTGCATTGTATTGCTTGAAGCACAATACAAATTAAAATGTTTAGCATAAAAAGAACTCACTTTAAATTTAATCTGAGTAAATTGAGACCATTCGTATAAAATAAAAACGCCACACGGCTATCGGTGATATTATTATTGGCGTCTAGAAGATAATACTCAGTATAATATCGTTGAATCCAACACCCGAGGGACTTCGCTAAAAGCAAAGTTGAGCCGATATAGTATCGATACAAGTACTGCGTATTGCAGGCCGCCACTTCACAACTTATAATGGATCGCTGGCCCTTTCTCATAAATATCGGTGCAGATAAATGGGGTAAAAACTTACGATCCCGGCTTATCTTCTTTTGAAAGATCACTTCGGAGTTTTAAGCCTTCGTACATACGGTCATATATCTCATAAGAATACAAGTATGCTGAGTCAAGTATGTTATGGGCATACCTGGTGATTTACTAATTATGGACATAGACCAGTTGAAAAGTATCAAGTAGTAGTTTATGAATAGGTTTTTAATTACTCTTAAAATGACCACCATGTTTAATAAATATCGAATAATCTAAACAAAATATTTAATAATAGTTTTTGTCCATCAAACGAACCCTGTAATTTCATTAATCTCATACAGGCAGTAGGTAGTACCTTCAAAACATCCAGGCTGTTATGTCCACAGTCACGCACACCTAGTTACATAGCTTTGGTAGAAGTCTCACGAAACATCGACCAAATTATGAGGTGTTTTCGGCTATACCGAATATTTTATGTTGAAGAGAAATGATTTTTCAGCACATGATATAATAAAAATATACTTTTTGCAGGGTTATTAAGTGAAAAGCGATTAATTCAATAGCAAGCTAAAAAGTACCGAAGAACGTTGTGTAAGGTTCAACCTTACACAACGTTCTTCTTTCTTGCAAAATGTAACATGGCAAAAGCGATGTGATATTGTTGTTTAGCCTAAATAGGTTAGTTTATAATTATTCACTACAATATTTTCGTATATTACATAATAGTATGACCTTGAAAGAAAAACTTAAGGTCGATGTAAGCTGTCTGTAACGTTTCGACTAACTCGCAATGATTGTGGTCCAAACTGACTTCCTCAGTTCTTTAAGGCGATAATGTCCCGTAAAATAAAATTATACAAGTATTTAGAATTGTAGGTTTACTATTCATATTAACCCCCTAATTACGTACGTATTAAATAAACTTAGTGCGTAAACGATATGTGAAACGTATAATTACCTTCGACCTGTAGGGAATATGGAGCTGTAAAGCCAATCTCAATTTAAAGCGTTAGAGACTTACAGCCAACGTCGGGATGACCAGCAAAACTTTAAAATAGTTCTGAAGCCGGACGAAGTTGTGGCGCTCACTAGTCTACCGGAACGTTCTCTGAGTGATATATATCACTAGATTTCACCCACAGCTTCGCCCGCGTAGGAATTTAAACCCAAAAGATAGGAATTCCCAGTTTAGTGTTCCCCTTTTAGTGCTCCCCTAAACGTATTTTCTCTGTCATTAAATGGGCATATATATGGGCAAACGACATGTGGGTAGTTGAAATAACAGGTTTTGTTTAAATTTGCTCTAGAGGGAAATTTAAATAAAATAGTTAATTTTAATTAAAAAGTGATTTTAATGTATAATAGTTAAAGCTTTCATTACATACCTGCTGGTATAGCATTATCTCTTACAACTGACAAATATAAACATAATACACATAATGGACAGTTGCAATGTCTCAAGTATCCTTGACATGCAGTCATATTTTGAGGAGCGTATGGCACTTTTTGAGGCGGAGCTGCAGAAGAAGTCCCCACAAACAACCCGAAGCCTAGCAGACGAGTTTGCTTCATTCAAGACATTTGTTCTGCAAACCTTGAAGTCCTTCTCGCAGCAGCTCGATGCAGTTGGTCGTGAGGTTGACAATATCGAAATGCGTAGCCGCCGTAAGATGTTGCTGCTTCATGGCGTGGAGGAGCATAAAGATGAGGAGACGACTCGGTTAGTGACAGATATAGTTAAGCAGCATCTCAAGCATGACACCTTCACAGCTGATGACATCCGGCGTTGTCACAGGATGGGACGCCAAACTTCAAACGACAAAGCCAGGCCCATACTGGTCAAATTCCAAACTGTTGCGGTGCGGGATAGCGTCTGGTATGCAAAGACCAAACTCAAAGGGACGGGCATCACTTTGTCGGAGTTCCTGACACGATCGCGACACGACGCTTTTATGGCGGCTCGGACGAGGTTCGGAGTTTCAAAGTGCTGGACGAAGGAAGGCAACGTTCATATCCTGGGCCCTGACGGTAAGCGGTATCGCATCACTTCCGTCAGTGAATTGAGCAAGATTAAACTCGTAGAGGCGGAGAAACTTGTCACTAAGCCTGCCACGGCTGCCACGAAGACCAAGAGAGCTGCAGCTACGAGGAAATAGGTTTTTCATTTGTTGTCACATATCCGTATGTACTTTCATTTTATGTAAATGCACCTTCTCTTTACTAATTATTAACTTTAAACTTTATTTTCTATATACCGCATATCAACAAACAAAACACTGCTGTCATCTATGTCGCTGCTGTCACTAATGTCATAACTCATATTATTAACGTTTCGTTTCGCACTACATATTATTGAATACTTGGTTTTTGAGACACTCACTTATATCATATTATTATAATATAATTTTTCTATGTACCTAATTCACTGTAGTGAAGGTGCCTTTTCTCTTTTTTCACATTTGTATACATATTTGTTAGTTTAAAATATCTATTTTTGTTACTCTAACGCGCAACTGGCGGGTGAACAAGATGCAAAGCTTTAAGTGAGAATTATTGATATATCTGGTTTTAGAATATTAATTTATTTCGTTATTATTATATATATATATATATACTTCTATATATTATTATAAGTATTTATATTATTATATTTATTAAATGTCAGATACAGACTCAGTCAACGATGATGACACCTTTGTTTCTGTAACAAGTTCAGACGACAGCTTTAAAAGTGTTCCTTCTCTGGGAGACATTCTCCAGTCACAATTCTCAGACGTACCCAAGCTCTTTAATGTAGTCCATATAAATGCGCAAAGTATTCCGGCCCATTTTCCTGATATGCTGGCTAACTTAGACTGCCAAAACATACATGCTGTCCTTGTTTCGGAGTCATGGCTAAAACCATGTCTCCCCTCAGCATCTTACTCTCTTCCAGGGTTCAACCTAATTAGGAATGACCGTACTTTCGGCAGTGGAGGCGGTGTTGCCATATACTTGCGTCAACAAATTCCCTATCACATAGTCACTATGTCTCCACAGCCTCCACAGTCGAATGCTGGCGAGCATCTCTTTTTGGAACTTGAACTTCACCATATTAAAGTTCTATTAGGCGTATACTACTCACCTTCTAACCGTGTGAACTATTTTTCTTCATTTGAGCAGATCCTAGAAAACCTCACGCCTTTATATAGTCACACTATTATAATGGGTGACTTCAACACATGCCTCCTCAAGCAAGATTCAAGGGCAGCGTCTTTTCGACAAGCTACGGAGTCTTGTAATTTATCAATTTTAACACTGAATGCAACTCACCACTTTCCCAACTGCACTCCTTCTCTTCTTGACCTTATTTTGGTGTCTTCTCCTAGTTTCGTTTACAAGCATGGTCAATGTACGGCAGATGCGTTCTCTTATCACGACCTAGTCTTTGTCTCGTATAAGATACGCCCACCCAAAACAAAGCCTAAGGTTGTCTTGCAGCGCAATTTTAGTGGCATGGATCATGACAGACTTCGTGAGGATGCTGTCAATATAGACTGGGAGTCCTTATATACTTCAGAGTGTATTGAATCCAAAGTTCAGATACTAGTATCAAATCTGATTAATTTATATGACGTGCACGCGCCTATTCGCGCCGTTAAAATAAAACACTTACCAGCACCATGGCTAACAGCAGATATAAAAAACATTATGGCAAAGAAATCCGCCGCTAAAGCAAAATTGAAGCATAAACCTAGCGCTTTCAATCAACAAAAATACGTGGCTATCAGGAATCACTGTAACAAGGTGTGTAGGAAAGCGCAACGCCAACATATTCAAACATCAGTTGAAGACGGTAATCCAGCAAAGGTCTGGCAATTTCTTAAATCCTTGGGAGTTGGTAAGGCACGGCAACAAACAATTCCAAACAATATTAACCTCGATTCTCTTAATACTCATTTCACTACTTCGTCCAAATTTGATGGAATTACAAAAAGAACCACTTTAGAATATCTTTCATCTTTGCCAACCCCAAATTATTCTCCCTTTATCTTCAATCAATTTACCGCTTGTGACGTTAAGAAGAGCATACTGGCAGTGACGTCCAATGCAGTCGGCAACGATTGTGTCAGCCGCAAAATGATCCTTCCCATCCTAGATGAAATTCTTCCAGTCCTATGTCACATCCTTAACCATTCCATAGCCCGTGGTGTCTTTCCATCAAGTTGGAAAGATGCACTAATAATTCCTTTACCTAAGAAGTCCAAACCCAGCTCCTTCTCCGATTATCGACCCATTTCCATACTACCTTTCCTATCAAAAGTCCTTGAACGTCTTGTTCACTCTCAACTTAGCTCCTTCCTACATAAACATGCGCTCCTAAATCCCTATCAATCTGGTTTCCGCCCCGGGCACAGTACTGTCACTGCATTGGTTCGTGTAACAGATGACATTAGGCTGGGTATGGATAGTGGCAATCTGACGGTTTTGACCCTACTTGATTTTAGTAATGCGTTTAATACCGTAGATTTTCACATTATACTTGGCATATTACGCTCTCTTAACGTATCTCCAACGGCAATTGACTGGTTTCACAGTTACCTGTTTGGTCGCCGGCAACGTATACGCATCGAAGACACTTATTCCACTTGGTCTAACACAAATGCCGGTGTGCCACAGGGTGGCGTGCTATCTCCTTTACTCTTCGCAATATTTATTAATTCTATCTCAAACCAATTACTTTCATCCTACCACCTTTACGCAGATGATTTGCAAATTTACACGCAGGCTCCGTTAAATAAGCTAGCAGAAGCCTGTACTACCATTAGCTCGGACCTGTCGCGTATCTGTGAATGGACCACGAAATATGGACTTAAGGTAAATCCTGACAAAACACAATTGATTGTTGTCGGCAGCCCCAAACTCGTCTCGAAAATTTGTTGGTCCGAACTGCCACGCATTAGTTTTAACGGAAAGGATCTTCCGTTCAGCAAAACCGTAAGGAATCTAGGTATTTACTTTGATGATACTATGTCATGGAGATCTCAAATCCTAGAAACGAGTCGCAAACTATTTGCATCAGCAGGATCATTGCGTAGATTACGCAACTTCCTTCCAACTGCCACTAAGATTGCGCTTGCTCAAGCTCTGCTTCTGCCTATAATTGACTACGCGGACGTCAGCTATCTTGACCCCACTGAAGAGCAGCTAGATAAACTTGAGCGTCTCCAAAACTTTTGCATACGATTTATATTTGGATTGCGCAAATATGATCACGTTTCAGATTTTCGCAACAAACTCAAGTGGCTGCCAATTCGTCTTCGCAGGAATACTCACATTCTTACATTGTTATATAATGTACTTTTTAATCCCAATTCTCCCTCTTATCTCAAAGAACGCTTTAAGTTCCTCGATGACACACATGTAAAGTCCTTGAGGTCGTCTGAGGATCTAACGCTGGAGATGCCGAAGCATTCCACAAATTACTTCGACAAATCTTTTACTGTTCAGGCTGTGCGACTGTGGAATGCTTTACCAGTGGAGATTCGAAGAGCAAGCACAATAAATATTTTCAAAGACTTGGTAAAGAAGCACTATTTCAAGGATTGACAAATATATCAACTTAATTATCGTCTGAGTTCATCACTAGTATAAACTGTATCTATATTATTTAGTATATTAATATATATTTAATTGTATTTGTATAAATTATGTATGTATTTTATGTATGTAAGTAAAAGGTATATTTATTTATGTATATATGTGTATCTTATTTAGGATAATTTTATTGATAATTATTTCACTTTAAAGCTACACCATGCCCACAATAATGTTTTAATCATTCCTGTCCATCCCAAGGTTGCCTGGCAGAGATCGCCCCTGGCGATAAGGCCGCCGTTTGTACATGCAACTTAGCTTTAAGTCACTATATAAAATGTACTTTACTTTGGTGTGCAATAAAGAATACATCTATCTATCTATCTATATTATGGTTTATATTTTATTGAATGATAACCGAAGGGATCTTTGCAACAGAAATATTCCCCAACACTGTTTAATCTGTGTTTGCTGCTGATAACTTCCTGTTTTAATATGCACGGCAATTAGCGCAACGGTCATGGAATTTTAGATTTAAATTTATTTTAGTTATCATGGATACATTGCATACAGCCTAATCAGGCTACAAGGTAGAATTTTATTTTAAGGCAATAATTTTTTCGATATCATATTTTGACATAATCTTCTTTACACGCTGTTAGTTACTAATAATTAGTATTACTAGATTAAGTTAATACGACAGAGCGTACGTCAAGGATGTACCACGTAGCTAATTTAGCTAAGATCCTAGGACAACTCACACACGATTAACTGATCCCAAACTTAGCAGAACTTGCACAATAGTAAATAGAAACGAATAAATATACATAATATACGAGTATATTCTTAAAATATACATACTCTTAAAGATCAATAATTACACCCAGACACACAAACAATCGTAGTCATCAAAACGAGTTGTTCTGAATGGGAAGCAACCCACGACCTTCAGCTTAGCAGTCATTGCCACTAACTATTAGACCAACAGGCCAGCCAATTAAAACGAACTTTCGAACCACCTTAGTTCCAACAGTCTGTTATGACTACCATGTTCTAGGGAACCGACATGATTATTTATAAACATTTTATACATGCTTGAGAGCATTTTATACGAGCTTGCTTAGAATTTCACTGAAGCGTCTCAGCGCGTTGACATACGAGTTTCTTGTCCAAGTCTTTGAACGGCAAGTTACCTCTTAAAGGAACATGTATACAGCTTCCTGCAACAAGAGACGTCGTACGGGAGACGATTTTCAAAACGACCGATAACATGTACGGGTGACGCACCGGTGAACTTTAAAATCATGAGATTTATCGCTTCAGTATCTGAATACAGTCATTAGGTAGGAATTTAAGATGCTACGGTTTTATGGTTTCTAGTCGAAATTATGTTCTCACATTGTATCAGAGAATTAGAGGTTATACTATATTTTGGTTGGAAGCGGGATGCAAGGCGACGGTCTTGGTTCAAGGCTAGGAAATCACTGAGATCATGATCTTGAATTGGATTAGGTTTCCTGTTTATTTCTGTGAGCTCGACTGTGGTGTCGCAGTTTTCAAACCGCATAAAGTCTTCGACATGATTGAAAGGTTTCTGTCCTAAGACAAGAACCGGGATCGGTGCCATGTGAAGTATGATCGCACTCTCTGGTGTGAATGCGAAAACGTGCGGCCACCCATCGTGAGACCGAAGCGTGTGTGCGAAGCGCTATGTGCGTTACGGTTACCCTGTACAAGTAATAAATGTGTCAAATATAACGTAGTGCTGGTTGGTTTTAAACTAGGTAAACATCATTAACTATTTAAAACCGAATAAGCGCATGAAAATTCGAACCTTAGCTACACGGAATCTCTGAAATATGTGAGCAAGAATTTGCAGTATTCCTTACCTCGTGAAAAATGCATTACTCCCAAGAGTTTGCGACCAGTTAAATTCCACACCGGCACGAACTATTAAGGAGGTGTATAATTTGACAAATACCTTCAATTTGGGCGCAGGGGTCTGCGTTAGAAATTGTGAAACAATTCAGGAATTCCCGAGTTCTGGACTTTGGCTAACTTGGCCCCTTGAGATGCGGGGAAACTGACGACAGATTGCGTTAGTAGTGTTGTTCTAATTCTAATAATATATAAAGCAAGTGAATGAGTTTGTTTATTTAGGTACGCTGTTTACAAGAGATGGTAAGAATGTAGAAAATATTGAAAGAACAGTTAATGCAGCTAATAGAGTGAATGGAGTTTGGCTGTGCATAGAGGGGTGTTAGTACCTACTCTTATGTATGGTAGTGATAGTTGGGTATGGCAGAAGAGTCATGAAAGTAGAATAAATGCTGTAGAAATGAGAGCACTGAGAAGTATGTGTGGTGTTTCTCTGACTGACAGAGTAAAGAATTGTGTGATAGAGAGTGTTGTGGGGTAAAAGAAGATTTAGTGACAAGCATCGAGGAAGGAATGCTAAGATGGTTTGGGCACGTGGAGAGGATGGATGATAAAAGACTGACCAAGCAGATATATAGGCAAATGTGAAAGGGACAGAACGAAGGGGAAGGCCTAGGCGGACGTTTTCTGACCAGATTGAAGATATCCTTAAAACAGGTATAGGGTCGACGAATCAGAGACGATACCCATATTGATTTTTTAATTTTTTCCCATCAGCCATCTTTGATTTCCCATCCGCCATCTTGAATCACGAAATAGATGTTGTATTTGGATTCCCCATCCCTTTAAACATCGGAGACGATACCCATATTGATCTTTAAAATAATTCCCATCCGCCATCTTTGATCACGAAATAGATGGTGTTTTTGAATTCCCCATTCCTTAAAATATCGGAAACGATACCCATATTGACTTTAAAAAAAATCCCGTCCACCATCTTTAATTTCCCGTCCGCCATCTTGAATCACGAAATAGATGTTGTATTTGGATTCTCCATACCTTAAATCATCAGAGACGATACCCATATTGATTTTTCAAATCTTTTCCATCCGCCATCTTTGATTTCCCATCCACCATCTTGAATCAGAAACAGATGTTGTATTTGGATTCCCCATCCCTTTTAACATCGCAGACGATGCCAACATTGATTTTTTTTTAATTTTCCCATCCACCATCTTTGAGTTCCCATCCGCCATCTTTGATCCATGAAATAGATGTTGCATTTCGATTCCCCACCCCTTAAAATATCGAAGCCGATGCCCATATTGATTTTTAAAATTTTCTCATTCGCAATCTTTGATTTCCCGTCCGCCATCTTGGATCACTAAATAAATTTTATATTATTAATCAGCGTCCCGAAAATGTCGAAAACGATACCCATAAAGATTGTATCCTATTCGTTTAGCCTTTTTTTGCCTTTGACCCAACCCTTCTCGTTTGACCATTTTATTATTTTTGTCTGGCCCCTAAAAGTTGGCGTAATTTTATATAGCCTTTCGGAATAATTGGGCTATCATAGGCAATAACAATTTTTAAAATCCGACTGCTAGTTCCTGAGATTAGCCGACATTATCTTTTAGCCTTTTTAGCCTCTTGCCCAGCCCCAAGGGGTCGAAGTGTTATGTTATATAGCCTTCCGAAATAACTGGGCTATCGTATACAAAAAGATTTTTTCAGATCCGACCGGTAGTTCCTGAGATTAGCGCGTTCCAACAAACAAACAAACAAACTCTTCCGCTTTATCCGCTTGACCGCGCACAAGTGACTATTTTCCTTTTTTGCAAAAACAGATGAGCGCGTAAACTGTAATTTTTCCCACGCTTTTCCGCTACGCACTAATCTGTTTGTGGAACTCGGATAACTTAACCGATTGCGGTATGTTGCATATCAATAGACGCGTAATTAAATGAGCTTTCCAATGATATAAATTAAAACCATACAATATGGTTGAAGCCCACGCAAGGGCAGCATAAAGTGAAAATTAGAAATTTTTTCCCGCCATTTTTGAGCGCGATTTTATATTTCTGACACATTTCTTTTTCTCGTCGTTTTTTTATTATGGAAGGTATATAAGTATTATACACAGTTAGAAAGGTTTTATAATTTACTTTTAGAGGAAATAAATATAATGAAAAGAAACATTTTAATATTAAACATAAAAAATAAAACAAAGATTTTTTTTAATTGGCGCCAATTTTCATATTTTATTTTTTAAAATACCATTTTATGGTATATATCAGATTCAGCTATGATATATGTTTTCCATCATGAAGTTCCAGTTCATATCTTCCGGCTCCATCATCAGATCATTTCGACAGTACCATATTATTGTATTGTCATCAGAACTACATACAGCTGCCAATTTGCATAACGCTACGACCCTTGGAAGGTGGTTAAAGTAGTTAGCTTAACTTCCATTACATAGTTACATACATGTCGACTTAATAAAAGCGTGTGAAAAATATCCTCGCCTCACACAACGTTCTTCTTTCTTGCAAAATGTAATATGGCAAAAGCACTGTGATATTGTTGTTGAGCCTAAGTAGGTTAGTTTATATTCACTACAATATTTTCTTCTATTACATAATATCATAACCTTGAAATAAAAAGCTTAAGGTTGATGTAAGCTGTCTGTAATATTTCGACTGATTGGCAGTGATGGTGGTTCCAGATTGACTTCCTCAGATCCCTAGGCTCCCCGGTCACTAGGCTTTATACGCGATAATGACCCGTAAAATGAAATTGTATAAGTATTTACAAATTGCAAAACTTCAAAATCGTTTTTATTCATATTAACCCTTATCACGTACGTATTAAATAAACTTAGTGCGTAAGCGATACGTGAAACTTATAATTACCTTCGACCCAGGGAATATGGAGCTTTAAGCCTAATCTCAAATTAAAGCGATAGAGACTTACAGCCAACGTAGCGTCGGGATGACCAGCGAAACTTTAAAATAGTTCTGAAGCCGGACAAAGTTGCGGCGCTAACTAGTATGCGGGAACTTTTTCTGAGTTATACATTACACTAGACTTCGCCCACTGCTTCGCCCGAGTAGGAATTTACTTATAGGATAGGAATTCCCAAAAATCCTCTCTTAGTGCTCCCCTAAACTCTTCAAGGAACTTCATTCTAGCGCGATCCCGGTTGCGCCCGAAGACCACCCTGGAACACGGTGTCCACTTTTCTGCTTAATTTTCTTAGTCTTTTTTAAATTTCGATTTTCTCCACTTTGCCCGGTCTTCGGCATCTCTGGTGGTAGGTAAGTCGAAACTCATCATGGAAAATACATGCCAAATTTTATCATTTTGCGTCCAATAGTTTCAAATGTGCGTCGTCTGCCTGTCAGTCAGTAACGCAAGATTTTATATATAGACAGAAGAGCCTTTGTGTGATCTTCATCGATTGTAAGAAAACGTAAGGAGACATGTAACCCGGCTAATTTGGACGTTCTAACAGAAACAACAGAGCAAACGTCGGTGTGACCTACATAGTTACTCGACGCTTGCCAAAAAATATGTTCTCAGAACGATACGTATCTCGGTTACAACGTAAGGTCCACTGCCTTCAATATTTGTAAAGTACTCTTAATAACTGTTCGGGCTATACTCACTGACGAAAGTTCAATCTTAATACTACTATGAACGCAAAAGTTTGTTACTCTTTTACACAAAAACTACAGAACGGATTACGATGAAAGTTTGCAGTACAGCTTACACATCAGACTAGCATATAGACTAGCTTTTGTTTCAATAACTGAGCCCACGCGAGCTAAGCCACAGGAAGCACCTAGTTATATATAGATAATGACGACATAGTAGCTAGAGGCCCTATCCCCTTCACTTCTTCCTCATCCTATCCCTTTTCTCAACCCCAAGGGGCGGCAACGCACTTGTGACTCCTGTGATATTGATTGTGCCTTTGGGCGGCGGTAATTGCTTACCATCAGGTGATCCGTCTGCTCGTTTACCGCCTATTACTATAAAAAAAACGGGACATAGCATTTCAATGCAATCCAAATGGGATAACCGAAATTATGGTGAAAGTTGTAAAGCCTTAAGGCCTAGTTATGAATATACGTTTGCTGTAAAGGTTCCGAACTGATTTTCTTTGTCATTAAATAGGCAGAGATATTATGGTTTATATTTTACTAGAGGATGCCCGCAGCTAAGCACGTTATTCATGTTTTTCGATCCCGTGGGAATTCCAGAAGATTCCTTGTTAGTGCACCTCTATGCTCCCTAAACATACATGTGAAATTCAGCTTATTGCAACTTATAGTTTTGGCGGTGTGTTGTCTGTCAGTCAGTAACGCAACAGTTTTATATACACAGCTTGAATGATAATCGAAGGCTAAAGGGGTTTGTAAGAGAAATATTCCACAACACTCTTTAATCTATGCTCTCTGCCGCAGAACTTCCTATTTAATATGCACGGCACATAGCCAACGATCAATGAAACTGTCCGATAGCTCAACGGTCATGGAATCTAAGATTTATATCTATTTTGGTTGCCATGGATGGATAACACAATCAGGCGATCTAATTAGTTAATAATTTTCGATATATGTATACAGATAAGTACCTACGAGATATTTTTACGTTGTTAGTAACTAACGATCGCTGTTACAAAATCAGCAAATAAATTACTGATAGACATACTAATACATTGTTAAGAAATGAGTAATATTATAGATCAATAATTACATCCAGACACAAAAAAAAAATCGCACTCACACAAAATGTGTTCTGGGTTAGAATCGAACCTACGACCTTCAACTAAGCAGTCATTGTCACTTACCACTAGAGCAGGCCTGCCAATAAACCCCCCCCGTGGGATCTACACCTTGTCCTGGTAGGGAGGCTGCTGCGACACTACGTCGCAGTTTTTAAACCACACATCGACATGGTCGAATGGTTACTTAAAGAACCGGTATTCGGTGCCATGTGAAGTATGATAGCTCTCTCTGATATAAATGCCAAAACGTACAGCATGCATTTCCATAATATGTACGACCGAAGCCCAAGTCAGCCACGCTATATACGTTACGGTTAATCTTTACAATTAATAAATGTGTCAAGTATAAGGCACTGCTGGTTGGTTTTAAACTAGGTTAACATCATAAACTACTTAAAGCCGAATAAGCGCATAAAAATACGAACCTTAGCTACACGGAATCTCTGAAATATGTGTGCAAGAGTTTGCAGAATTCCTTACGTCTTGAAAAATGCATTACTCCCAAGAGTATGAAACCAGTTTAATTCCACGAGGGCACGAACTATTAGGCAGGTGTATAATTTGACAAATACCTTGAACTTGGGCGCAGTGGTCTGCGTCGGAAATTGTGAAACAATTCAGGTTCTGGACTTTAGCTAACTTGGTCCCTTGAGACTCGATGCGGGGAAACTGACGACAGACTGCGCTGCTAGTGTTGTACTAATTCTAGCTATTAAATAAGGCATAATCATAATATGTAGTGGGACTACACTACATATTTCACTTTTAATAATATATCAATATAATATACATACATACATACATTCATAGACTCACGCCTGTTTCCCCGAAGGGGTAGGCAGAGGCATATTAAACGCCCACTTTTCGCCAGTATTTTGATCCCACGTAATAGGTGGCGAGCCTATTGCTGCTTATCGGGATATTTTGTTTGCCAGAGCCTCGTTCGTTGATCGGCAGGTGCACCACTTGCAGGTGAGGTTGGCTTTAGACCCTAAGTTCTTGGTGGGAACCCTATGCACCCCAATATAAAATAAGTTTAAAATAGACATTATATAAGAGTAAGTTTTTGAATTGCGTATACTAGACTTTAATAACAATAAGGGCTATTATTGTTAATGTGACGCTATTTCTGTCTTTAAATATATTTTTGTAAAGATTTTGATAAATTTAAATTCACTTCTTCTTATACATCACTAGACTTTGACTGCGGCTCCGCCTACGTGAATTGTAAAATTAAATGTTCATCAAGAATCACGCCATCAATTAATGAAAATCGTACAAAAAATCGTTTGGTATTTCTTGAGTTTATGGTATACCTATACCATACATAACAGGACGAAAAGGGGACTACTTATTTTTTGTAATATTTATAGATAATATTTACACCATAACAATCCAATTATCACATAGATCTATACAAATATAAAACGTGACCGTGTTGTATGGAGGCTGTATAAGATCGTCATGTCGTTTCCGTCACGCGTCTGCTCTCTCCACGTGCCGCCGGCCCCATCTGTCAGATCGGTGACGTGCCCGGCATCACAGCTGTATCTGTAACAGTAACCTACATATTAGCTCTTTTGTCGTCAGTATTTTGTATGAAAAGGTTCATATTCAAGAATGTATAAGCAAGCTTATTATTAATATTAAATGAACGGAAAGAAAAACAAATAAATCGGTTTCTGTGCAATTCACACACAGTAATAGAACTTCATAGAGGTAGTCTACGAGAGAATGAGATGATTATATACCAGGAGTAGTACCAACCAACCGAGCAATCGGCCATCGGTTTTTCTACAAATTATGTGCCCAGCTCACTGTCACTCTAGTTTGACTATTCGGAGAGCTATGTCGTTTTCCTCATTACCCTCAGAGAGGCCCTGAGACTTCTGATATGGCCCATAGCCAGTGAGTGACCAAGGCCAGTCGAAAACATCATACACACATTTTAATCAAACCTTCGAAAGTATACAAAGAGACGGTGATATAAACCTAATGTAAGCCTAGCTTTGAGTATGATGAGTACTTGGCTCGAGGGGATATTGTCATAATGTACTTATGCCTTATTACGTTTATCCAACTAAATAGTTATCTAGAAATATATATCAAGACCAATGTAATAATACAATTAATTTGTAAGCCCATACTCGTATAAATACAAACAATGGGTTACATATTACAGGATAATACTTATGAGTTCATTGGCAATGAAATCACGGCAGCCTAATATCTTCTTCTGGTAAGAAGTGTACCTACACGTTTGTCGCTTTTTATATTGCGCCTTAATGGGTAAGGGGTTGAAAGTTTATCATAATACCACGCAGCTACGCCAGCACATATTTTTTTATTTTCTTCCCGACACTAATAAAATTATACCAATTCTTAGTGCAATCTACGGTCCCAAGGCCATTTATATAGATGCCAAATTTTAGCTTCCTGCGCGAAATAGTTTTGGCTGTGGCTAGTCTGTCAATAGTTAGTAATGCAGAATGTTTATACAGATTTAAAGTTACTTTTATTATGAACCCTACTTATTACATAATATTATTATGTATTATACGTATGTAACATACGTAGTGTATAAAGGTAGACTTAATGTCATGGGCTTAATACGTATAAATATACGTACTTACCGTGAACGGAGACATTAAGTTCACATCTTCTATAGACGGCAACGTGCAACAATTACGGAATCGAATGATGATCTCGATAAGCGGCTTATTAAATAGCTATATAGCATTGCATTAGTAAGCTGATTTCAATTCGAGTCGAGTATTTTCGTACCTCTCATTTAGTAACTCTGAGGTACTTAGCATGTTAAATAGCTTTTACAGGTATGGACCGGTAAGCTTGCGGGCTTGCTACGAGTCTATGCCACTGCCAGTGCGATGTATTGCTAATTGACAAATACCTCGGAAACAGTAACTCAGTTTGTTGTTTATTGAGATTGACTTATTATTTATTGAGAATTCAGTTTTCAGGTCAAGATAATAGGTTAAACTTATCGAACATTTAACAGTGGTGAGTCTGTCCGTAATTTAACTTTTAGACTACCTACTGAACGAAAAAAAACTTAGTTAAGATGTTCTCGACCTCAAAACCGTAAAAAAAATACGGAATCACTTTGCAGTCCAACTGTCTATCCGTCTAGACTCTTTTTAATAGGAAAAGCTGAAAGGCAGCATCATTATCGCTCTAGCGATATCCCGGTTGTTCCAAGTCGTTTCGTTTTAAAGCCCGGTGTCTGCTTACTGGTCTAACCAGATTTCACAGAATATTTTAGCTTTCCCACAGAGTGACTGCAATGTTATCGCCGCATTGCTTAGAGATAGCGATTTTCCATGGGTAAGATCAGTGTTAGTATATTTAAGCATTAATTCAAACACGCAGTCCCTTCATATTACCGTAAGGTACTGCGTTCATAAATAACACTCGAAGTAATGTTTTGTCTTCCCTCGATTCTTTACCGTAGCAACTCTTAGTTACTCTAAGTAAAAACCCGGCTAGATGTTGTGAGTGTCAATTTTTTTATCTTGCGAGCGCGCGGTCCTCGAGCCCCGACAGTGTAAGCTACAGGTGAGTTATGTGTTGTAATTGCTGTTTTTGTACACAGACATGAATGCAGGCGTATTGACAAAGGGAAAATTATGTTTATGCAGAAAAAATATGTAAAAAGTGAGCTTATTGCTTGACTTTAAAAAGTAGGTAAAACCATCCACAGCCGTCTTTAATTCACATGTCATAACAATATAATGAAATGACAAAATATGGGATATTTTTGTAGCCTGGTTTACTCCAAGTATATTTTGACCACATAACCACAAATATAAAAGGTCCTTATTTTTTAAGTTACTGGTTTCAATAGCTACAATGACATGAAATTATTGGATTTGCATTACTAGGTATTTTTGTTCCAGGTGCCCCGTTAGTAATAGTTCTTAAGCTTAATTGTTCTATCCGATTCATATCTAAGCCAGCTTTAAGGTTTTGTTGACTATCAATACTTCCATCATAATCTGATGAGATGTCAAAACTCTCCCCATTATGATCAATGGAACATTTGAAACACTACTTCCTCATAATGAATATCTTGTGTCTAACACAAGTGGCTTGCCGCGACGTCGCGCGTGACACCACGAAGCGTCGTGTCGTTCATTTGTTAGCGACACCGCGACGCGACAAATGAGACGAATTAGCGACCTCCCGATACCGACCCTCGCGACTCATCAATCAGTGTACCGGATTATGTCTTGCTTTTATCGTTTTCTACGATGTGAGAGAGAAATAAGGATACCTCATGGAATCTGTGGTTTTCTTATATGTTGCAGGTGAGTTAGAGCGTGTTTCTAATGCTAGAGGACTGCTGTGATTCTTGTGCACAAGAAATTAATCTCTTGCCGGTAGTACATTTTTAGACTTGACAGACTTCTATCAAAAACTACCTTTACCATCATTCCGTTTGTTCATACTCCCTGGTGTATATGCGTACACCGGCTAAACTTAATGCTATGAGAGATCCGAGCTACAAAACGTTAAAGCGGGACTACATGGTCTTCAGGAGCTCGTGTCGTTAAAAAAACGTATTGAGTGGTATTGCACCTCTGAGAATCTTGCTGTGCACTAATTAACCAGGTTTTGTCAAACGACTCAAATAAATATCACCTGCCGCCGGGCAGGTGATATTTACGCCTATTTTTTATTTATCTACGCCGTATCACTTGAACCTGCATTGCAGCAAGTTCATATGGCATCTAATGGAGTCTGCACACGCGCCGGGCCAGCGCACAATGTTCGAGCCGTAATGGAATGCGCGGCCAGCCGGCCGGCAAGCGCCGCGTGAATGCGCTAACTAGTCCAACTTTTATATACCTGCAAGCTCAGGTAAACCTAGCCGCAATAAGATAATCAAATGATTCAAAGTGAGCATACATTAGCTTATTAATCCATGATCATCATCATTAGCTTGCCATAGTCCACTTCTGGATATAGGCCTCTCCAATAGCACGCCACTGAGCCCGATTTTCGGGTTTTCGTATTCAGCCGCCGCTAGCCACCTTGCGTATATCGTCACATTAATCCATACTAACATTATCAATCCGAATGTTTGTTGCTTTTGATGTTATCTTACGCTAAAAGTACGTACGCAAATACTTAGCAAGTAACGTCAATTTATAAAATCGCTTGTTGCTGTTAGCTATAACGTCTCCTTTACATTAGGAGACAAAGTGGCTCCAAGACGAGTGCAGATGGGGTGTTAGGCAATATGCATAACGTTGCAAGCTTGCCGTCTTGCAATATGTCCCCTAAAATTTAGGGGCGAATTTATTTGATGACGGAGTCATGGAGACGGTCGGTTCAGCCAGTTGTTAAATCATTTTATTGAATGAGTTTAATCCCGACAATCATCGGCCCGATCCTACTGCCCCCGCCAAGCAGGTCCTAGGAATTACCTTCAATGCCAACGGATTTGTTTGTTTCTTGTGTTTTTTGGAATGTCCGGTAAATGGCCCACGATACAGCAGTTTATCCTGGTGCTGGATACAGTTTGTATATTATTATGCTCCCGCGATACAGGCATTCAAGGCAAGCTGCTGGATACCTAGAAAGTAAAGTAGTCGAGCAATTCTTTGTTGTATCCTCAATAAAGTAGATTTCCATTACTAAAGAGGTATTTTCCTTATCACGGTATACAGAGCTACTGCCTCATAATGCCGTAGCAGTCTTATTGCACAGGTTTATATCCCTTGAGGGAAAGTAACAATGTGCTGTCATATCGGCTTTTATTGATGACAAAGTTGCGCTAAACGGTAGCTAAGAAAACATTCTGATGTATTTATTCTGTTTTATTGTCACTTTGTCCATATTCCATGGTATAATATTTTTCTCATCCCACTACTTTAACAGCGGAGTACGGTATGGACTTCTTTTTTACTTACTTTACTTTACTTTCTCCGTGTATTAAAGGATTAAGAGCACAAAATGTTACTACCTACCCCATTTTATCGCACGGGTGCTTTAAGGGGCGACATAAGAAATCGGCATCAAACCTAGCGACCCATCAGCGAAGACCAAATCCCTCCATTGACTCAATGATATTGTGATACAAATTATTATTAAAATTATGTCCAGCAGTGGACTGCGGAAAGCTTGATGATGATAGTATTAGAGCCATAAAATACTGTTTCAATTTTGAGGGTAGTCAGAAGGATACCACGGTATTATTTAACAGCTTTTGTTTCCGTTAGTAGGAAAGCTAACACGATATCAGACTATGAATCAAATAAACTTCACTAGGGTCTATAAGATAAAGTTTAAAAACTTAAATCTGGCTATAACTAGAGCTGCAAAAATTTTTTTTTGTTATTCTAGGACAATGGAAGGAGCAAATGAAAATATATAAACTACATGTGCACGAATATGTTAAATTATAGCCCTTAAAACTCTCCGTCCAAGTAAGATATTCCTATACGAGTTTTATTAGCAATTTAGTATGAATGTTGTAATATTACACATAGTAAATTCATCAACCCACTATTAGCTTTAAGTATGTTCATCAAAATGTTCACTTTGTGCTTTGCGAATACCTCTCTAATAAATTATGATAGCACTCATGTGTGATTCATACATTTTGATAATTTTACTGTGTGAATACATAAGTTATCTGTTTTTTTTTTCTAAACACCTATATTCTATAGTAACAACATAAAAAATATTATTATTTTTGAAAACTTGGACGGAAAACTAGAATCCTGTATTTCTATAAGTACAAAAAGAAGTCCATACCGTACTCCGCTGTTAAAAGAAAATGCGCATAGTTACACATTCATGTATTTGACATAATATTTTTCATAAACAAAACTACGAAAACTGTCAAACAAATATAGATGTGAAGAAACTCATTGTTTAAATATCAATTCTCTGCTGAAGAAACGCATACAACAGTATCTATGTTCCATTGTCTGCAACAAATTAGGCTACCTACAGAATATCTGCAAAATGATTTCCTACAAAACATTCCGTCTGGCCAGTGTGATATAGTAGACCAAATTATCTTATTCTTGAAACAGGATTTGAGTCTTTCGTCTCTTAGAAATATACTATTTACTTCCTATTTTCCTTCGTCAGTTCTTACGAAACCTACGTCATAATGATAATTATAATGAATTTCTGAATCCGTCTTAAGAGGGATAAAAAATCTAGCTAATGACAAATATTTGTGTTTCCTGAGGCTCGAATGTCTTACTGACTTCTTCACCATTTTAAATCGCGCAATTTGAATGATATTGGATTTGTAAGAAAAAGTTCCCTCGAATCTGAACGACATTCGATGAGTTGAAAAGGATCACGCGATGTAATTTGTACGATCTATGTCTGGTTTGAATGTTTGTCGATGTTCAACGATATGCAAAGGTAGGAAATGTTTGCATAGTGTGAATTTAACTGAACGATATTCGATTGTATGGGAGCGGAGAAATACGAAAAGTTGAATGTCGCATATCGAGCGAACTAAAAGATGAAAAGTGTTCACTGAATTCGAATGACAGTCAATTACACAGCTTCTAAAGTTGTTTTACTTGAATAAATCACAATAAACAGTCTCGATTTACGTAACATGGCGTCTCTACAACCTAAATAATTAGTAGCATTAATTACCACTAAATAATTATTAGCGTAGGCTTTGCGTACGTCGCCCACAATAACAGTTGGGTAGATATTCCTTGAAATCTGAATACTGTTTCTGTCGTTTGTCTACCTAATAACAACATACAGTAGTGATTTATCTCGATAATGATGCGAGGATAATTACTATGTTAGTGTTGTCCAGGCATTTATACAATAAGTCTAATTTATACTCTATTTGGGTAATATATAATTTTATTACTGTAATAGGCTATAAATTTTATGTTTAGAGAATCCTTGCGCATTTATGCCACTGATGGCAAGAAAAATAAGGAAAAAGAAGCTTAAAGATATTATGGGAGCTGAAAGGAATGATCGAACCCCAGGTGCTCCTTTGAAAGTAAACAACTAAACAGTGGAGTAAACTAGTAAATATAATATGGATGGTTAAGATCGAATGCCTTCTGGCAAAATTTTTGGCAGTTCCCGTAACTGGTCCTTTGTCGTCACCACTTCTCACAAAAGCCTCATCAGATATTGGTGTTTCTATTTTAATTCTGTGCCAAAATAATGGCTTCATTATTTTTTTCATAATATTAAGTCAATATTTAATGTGAGGATAGAAAATACACCTCACTCGAGCTAGCATATTCATTTTAAAACCAACAATGCTCTCTTTATTCTATGAAATTAACTATTGTAACAAAATAGTATTTTCGTTATTTCATGAAATAAATTTTGTTCCTTTTTCAGCAGAGAATATTTTGGAGCGTAACAATAAATTTTCAGGTTATAACTTACCTTAAATCTGAACGTAGCCTAAATCCCAGCAACCAAATCTTTATTTTCTTACAAATTGCTTCAATTGTTGTAAGCTCCGTCGAGTACATTCACACATATTTGTTTTTTTAAAGTAAAAGGAAAAATTGTGTAAGAGTGAACTGAAATACTAGAATATGAATATAAGTAGACTTTGCCTACGGCTCCACCTGCGTGAATTATATCTACCTGTCTTCCTCAGAAATCACACTATTTATTAGTGGGAAGTGTACAAAAATCCGTTCGGTAGTTTTTAAGTTTCTCGCATTCATACAGATCAAAAGAGGACTTCATTTTATTATAAGTGTACATAGATGATAGGAATGCGATAGCTCTGTACATAAGTATGAATCGGATTCATTCATCTCTTCAATAGGGTAATGTTTCAAATACATAATAATATCTTTATTATTTATTTAAAAAGAAAAATCAAATAACTACCTTATTAATTCAATAATGTAAGTATGAATGATCATAAGCTTTGAAATTGTTTTTCAAATGATAATAATCATTATATTTGGAAGCTACATCAATTAAAATTAGAAGAATAATTAATTGGTCTCGCCTAAATTCTGGGCTATATTTTATTTATATCTTGATTATATTTATCTTCCAATTAATACATCGTATTTAATTTGGATCAATGTTGATAACTGAAAGTTCAAAAATATACTGCTTTAGATATTTAAAACCGTGACTCAAAAATATTGCCAGGAATATAATTTAGTAAACATATTATATATTCTAGTTTAAAAAGTTGTTCAGAAGGTCAAATGATGTAACCATTCGGTTTATGCCCCTAATTAACTTTGATATGCTACTTAAATTCACTGAATGTACTTTTTAACCAAATTTTATAAGTATTTTAGCGTAATGAAGTGTTTTAAGCTGGCATTGAAATTCACATTTGCTAAAATAAATTAATGCAGTGGATTAGCAAATAATGCCTTAATTTGTATTTAAATGGTGTGTTTTGTAATTCATACTTAATTTTAAAAGACGCACACATTATCAGTTGTCACAATAACGTACACAATAACAGAAAACAACATCAGAAAAACGCTGAAATACTGTCTATCATAGACCGATTCAAACTGACTAAAGAGAGCCCTCAGTACCCCTTACTGTTATTCCCACAGGATAAATGCGAGGGTTTTGAGCAATGTACTGAAAAACATCCAAGACCAGACTTCCGCTAAGCAGAGATAGAAAAAAACAGTTTTGCCGGTGCATATTGTCCTACACCACTCAGCTGCTTCGCAGCTTCCGGGTGAATATACAGCCTTTATGTATAATAGCTACTAAACATTATCCCATTCTCTTTTTGCGCCGTTTGTTTTCACATCGCAATATTTTTCCCAGTGAACCAATTCATTTGCGTGGTGACGTGTTTTAAGCGGGCAATTCGGCGTTTTTGCCCTCGAGAGAGATGTAAAATAAAATAATTAACTAGTGTGTCATGAATATTTGGTGCTTCCGTAGCCAGAGAGGCAATGCCAACTGTGTACTCGCCACTAAGTTAAAATGATGATGCATATGACATACGGATATGGATTAACGTTTTGATACTCTGAATTAAACTTTTTACGGTCATTCACTTTAGTTTGAATTATTTTTTCGGAATTATCATGGCCATCAGTTTTTTTTATAATTTGTCCCTGTGTAACTTTGGACTTTATATTCTTATTATGAGAAAAAGACCACAGGCCATCACACTGGTCAAATACGGGTCGGTAGACTTCCTATTTCTTTCAAGATCATTATGGAGAACTCTCGAGTTTGTAGGTTTTCTCACTATGATTTCCCTCACCGTTTAGCAAGCAATAATAAATTAGCAATTTGTTACGCACTTATATTTAAAAACTCTTAATTTTTTTTTAAAGAACACTGAGATTTTTATTTGAATAACTAGAGGACGCCAGCAGCTAAGCCTGCATTTTTTTTTAATTTACCCGTTTTGGCCGATGCCGTGGGAATTTCGGGAAATCCCTTCTTAGTGCACCCCTACGGTCCTCAAGGAACATACATGCCAAATTTCAGCTTCCTGCGCCCAATAGTTTCGGCTGTAGCGTGTCTGTCAGTCAGTCAGTAACGCAAGGATTTTATATATTAAGATTTTCACAATAACATTATACCAGGTTATTAATTTTAACTATATACATTGCTATCTTACATAATCATAATATATATATATATAGGTACATAAATCTAAAAATAAAAAGTGAAAATATGTACAGGTGTGTTTAGGCGTCGTAGAATGCCTCCGCATCAATATCATCGGGTAACGTGCCCAGAAGGCTGGCAGCATTGCCTCGCTGGATGGCAATGCTGATTCTTTGAGCAAAGAATAAACTAGCCCTCTGGTCACTTGAGACGTCGATTAACCGTTTAGATATATCTCGGAATAAAGAGCGAGCGCTCGGACCCCATGAGCCTAGCGTTTCCACCCCAAACGGCTCAAATACATAATTAGCTACTAGATTACTGTATTTGCGCCGTTTGAGGGTTTCCGCAGATGCAGCAGCAGCGCTAGCAAGGCCTCCCGTGCTTGGAACATGGGATGGCGCGAGGGTGTCTACGCAGGTTGCGTCCCACACCAAAGGCCTACCCATTTTCCATGGCAATAATGACATACCGTCAGGTCTCTTCCCATCGTCGCGTACCAAACCATTTAGTTCAAGTACAGCTGGTACGCCAGACGTGACAAGAGCACGACGGATTATGTCATTTAGGTTAGCATGACGAGGAATTCTACCAGCGCTTCTGCTGCAAGACAGCCCATGGTGTCCGAGGCTATCGACGTCTTCTCCACAATGACATCGATGCGGTGAGACACACGGAACACCTAAACGAAGACAAGTGGCGATGCGGAACGTCTCATCGTCCAACATGGTTCCTGTGTTGGACGATGGTAGTGCCTGAAGCCATAGACCGAATTCCCATTCCCCCACAGCCAGCAAGCGAGTTCGCTCTGTAACATCAAAAGTTGTATCCAAAAGATTTTTTCTCACAATGTTACAAAGCGGCGCGTCCCACTGTCTTTGGGAGAATAGGTTGGTGGGCAAATCAGTGTTTGGACAAGCCATTTTCCAGGCGTTTATAGCTTCGGTTTTGCACAGCACTTCTGAGTTAACTAGTATAGGTAATAATATTTTCCTAGTTAACTCTTCCGTGCTGTGAACCGAAGATAGGAACGCCGGTAAACTGACACTAGAAATTTGGGTAAAGATGCTTGTAGCCAGGCTCGGTCGTCCAAGTCCACATTAAATTTTTTTTTTGAAGTTATTTGTATAATTTGATATTTTTTTTCTAATAGTGTTATTTTTTCCAAAGCTGCAATGATCTTAAGGCATGAGTAAATTTTGGGACGAAAAGACAATATCGAATAATAGTAAAGGGCGAATGTACATTAATTTTGAATAGGCGATCTGAAATATCACAAAAAATTTGAATTTTTTCCTCTACGAAAGAATCGAAAGATTCTTCAAATACTGGAGAACCTAGGAGGCGAAGAGAACTCTTATCAACAATTTTGATGTCTGAAGCCAAATGATTAAATTTAGATATTATCGAATGTTTTTTTGAAGAGTCTGTTGTATTTATAAACAGCTCACATTTACTATAATTTACAGTGTTTCTAAACTCTTAATTATAATGCCTCGCACCGGCAACGTTCTCAAGCACCCCAGCATGGTGGACCAACGATCTTGTTGGGATCGCGGTTAGCTATTGGATGCAGCACAAGATTGGTATGTGTGGAGAGCCTTGGTAGAGAATAGCTTAATGAACGAGTGCGCCGGTGGCCAAGTCTCGTCCAGGCACTTTTGTTTACTTACCAAATTCTCTAACCCGTATTCTTCAAGTACATAAAAACATTGACGCAGACAACATTTTGGTGCAATATACGAGAGCCCATTTTAATATATCAAACAGCTGTTACAACTAAATATAAAATGAAGTTATTATCCGCATGTGAGCTATATAATTGTAGGCTTTGCCTGATGTCTGTAGAATTTGAAGTGGAGGGCCATTAAATTATATTACATGTTTGGGCTAGTACTGCTGCCCATATGTCGCTGTCGAGTCACGCAACCTTTAGACCCATCTACATTGTACAAAGCAGCTTTATTTCTGTAGCTTAGTTTGGCGCAAGTACTACATTTTATTTTTTGAAAGATAACTCTTGCTCTAGGTATAAATCCTGTGTAGAGGATGACTTTACAAACAGACACTACGAATACTCCGTGCAATCGAACATCGTACTAATAATTGAACTAAAATCTCTTATCAAACTTACAGTACTCACTGCGGTCTTAAGCGGTGAGGCGACTCCTTAAACTAATGCGCTATACTGGTGCAGTCGCCGTAACGTATTAACTAATACTGGCCAGACACATACAGAACTACAAAGAATGGATTGATTGAAAATGTTGAATCGAGTAATTATAAATTGTATACCTACGTGATTGCTATATTATATCTAAGTTTTCAGCAACATGACTGAGCACGATCACTGGGTATTTGGACAGTATGACCTCTAGTTGGACAGTATCTCCACAATACTATAGGTAGTATGGTAGATACCTTGTATATCTCCAAGCTCCTTCGCTCATCTCTAGTGGTCTAGGTCTAGGTGGATGAAGCCTTAGAATTATTGTCCTGCCCTAATAGACGTACCATGTGGGTCATGTATTGACCGACATGGTACGCCCACGACCCACAGTTTAATAAAATTAAATGTAAATGTAACTTTAGTACTTATTGTCAACTAAATTTATGCAGGGAAAAATACTTTCTTGCAGCGCCTAGTGGAATATTATATTTGCATATATTTTTAAGTCATGAACTAAATTCTAAACTCATAAACAGCGACTTAACTTTTATACTTGTACGTCATTGTATACGAAATGTTATCTCACCACATTTAGCCCGCGCTAGGTTTCTCGCCTCTTCCTGAGAACCAAGTGATAGTTAAAATAGTTGCAAACAAAGTATTGAGTGCGGCAAGTCGCGATAATACCAACCATTCGTGAAACTTCGCTAATTACTTAAAGCCGCAATTTCGTACAAAGTTGTTCGCCGCCTGCTCTAAGTATTTTAAGCCATTGTTTGAGGCTTTTGTAAGTATGCGTTCACATGGTATATTAATCTTTTTAATAGGATGAACAATTTAATTTTATTTTAAAAGACAGACTTATATTTTTTTTGTAAGTGCCAAGTAAACCTTTCAACAAGGCGAGGCTATCGTTCAAACCTATATGTGCATACAAATGAAATAAAGGTATTTAAAATATAAACCATATGAAACAACATTAAGAGACTTCCGACAAAATCAATTGATGATTGATGATTTAAATTTGTCTGGAACACAGTAAATAATAAAGAAACATCTGTTATCTTTCGCGATATCGGTGGTATACTAGAACAAAATATGTCCAACACACCCTCTAAGATGTTTGAACTATAACAAGACTACAGTAGTATATAGGTTCCATTCTAAAAGTTATGTCGGTATATTTCCAAACACTCTTTTACGCGCGATTTGATTTATTTGAACTATTTAGAAACTACCGCCGGTCACGAATGTATTCATATCAATATTTAGCTTATAAGTAATGTTTATGAAGACGCAATGCTAAAAGTGGCACAGATGTGAGTTTTGTTTCTCTTTGGAGTGCGGTGGTTTTGGATACGATGTTGTAATTAATTTACTAGGTTAATCATATTTTTATCAGTATTGAATTTTCATATATTTTTAAGATTTTCATAGTACTTTAACAAAGGTTAACACAAATACATTAGAATGGAAAAAAAAATATTTTATGTTTTATTTTCCCTATAAATTATGACGAAAACATCAGTGGCCGAAGGATTCATTTCGTAATAAGCCATTTAAAAAGGCAACAGTAATATTTATATTATATCGAAGTAGAAAAACAATTTTGAGGACACTCCGTCTTGCGTGGCCTACTGCGTCTCGCAGCATCACCTGCTTGAGCAAGAAGAGCACAACTGAGCACTTCAGGCACAAATTGCAATTCGGGCTGGCCGGCGGAGGGCTGGTTGGCCGATGAAGAACTATGCCGGCCTCCGCTAGCGTACTGGCCGCCGGCCGCAAACCGCCGCGTCGGAAAATAAAAACTATACTTTGTGACAAACGTCAACAGTTGTACATATTGTGTTTATATAATTTTTATAGTTTGTTATTTTAACCCTTAAATGGTATCGGGGTCAAAATTGACTCCAAAGCTTGATATTTTTAATCACACTTTTTCAGTAAAAGCACCTACACTCTTGCGCATCGGGGTAATCTCATTACGCCGCGGAGTGCGGCGAGTGACGGACGCGCGTCACTTAAGTGCTAGTGAGAACGGAGATATGTACACTGCTGAGGTCAAATTTGACCCCGATACCGGAAGCGTACATTTTATTGTATGATTTATGTTATAATGCTTCACTATTTTATACTTAATTTATATGTAATTTTTACATGACGGTGAAATCTCACAGCTTTTGGAAGATTAATAGGAAGAATCTGGCTCCAAATTAATGCAGGACGCCACAATAGCTGCTTGTGACCAGAAAATTATAAGCGTTTGTGAGGAACAAATAGATTAATTGTTTTAGATTGTATTTTTTTTATTATTCGTGATCTCATAGGAAGTTCCTATTTTTTATTATATTAGTTATATACAAAAACAAATACAAAATGTTTTCTTGTATTATTTTTCTTTTTATATATAAATGAGAATACCTAAAGTAGAGTCTTGTCAAATAAGAAGATACTACCTGTTTTATTTATTAAATATGTGATCTCTTGTTAAAACATGATACAAATTTAATAAAACACTACATTGTAAGTCCTTTTTTCCTAATTAAAAAGAAAATTTATAATGTATAGTTGTAACATTTTATATTACTGTGTACTAATATCTGGGGTCAATTTTGACCCCTATACCACTTACGTTGCCTTTTTTAGCGAAACCAGCTAAGGGTTAAGTGTTTTAAGTTTTAAAGTTCTTCTTGATTATATCGTACAACGGTGGCAAAAGTGTTGCAGAAATAGGTGCCAGTCTACCTTGCACATCGACTACGCTGGTGCGTTGCCCTATTTGCTCCCAGGCACGGTATTTTAAAGGTGAGCGGGGCTAAAAGGTACATTTTGGTAAAGTTCATAAACACCAGAGTGTACCTTCTGGCCCCAATACATCAATACACAATAGCATACACACTGAGCAAACAGTCTCCTACGAAATTCCATTTTGGCAATATTTGGGTAAATTAAAAAATTAAATTCCGGTTATCAAAATAATTCCCCGTGGCGCAAGGCCTTTAGTGGCTCAAAATCTAGCACAGTGCATAGGTCTTGTGGTACGGGAGAATTCAGTGACGGCTTGGGAGCATCTTTTCACTTTCCCTTACAGAATTTTACACGCACAAGATGATCGGCTATAAAAAAACACTAACAACCAAAATAAAAGAAAACTGCAATATTTCGGCGTCAAAATTACAGCACTATACCCCCAAACCATACCGTAACAGTAATATCTACCACCACGTAGAAACCAAACTAAGGGAGGGTGACATCAGGGGAGCGTCCAGGCTCCTATTTAGCAGCGATGTGGTGGCGCCTTGCTCTGCAGACACACTCGCATGTCTTCAGAGCAAGCATCCAGCGCCAGGGGATAATCTTTGCTTTCCTGACCCACCTGACTCTGTTTCAGATTGCCTCAGGATTACAGCCAAGGACGTAGTTTCAGCCGTTTGCTCCTTCCAAAGTGGGTCTGCTGGTGGCCTCGACGGCTTAACACCACAGCATTTAAAGGATCTTGTGTGTGCAAGCGCCGGGTCGGCCGGCGACACGCTTTTGAAGGAGCTTACGGCTTTAATTAAGATTATGCTCTCCGGCAATGTGAACAATGCCATCGTCGATATTTTGTATGGCGCCAATCTGTGCGCCTTGAGAAAGCGAGACGGTGACATTTGTCCCATTGCCTTTGGGTGTACGTTCAGGCGTATGGCAGCCAAGATTTGCTGCCGCCATTATAACACACTTTTGGGGAGCAAATTTCAGCCCCTGCAGCTTGGCTTTGGATCCAAAAGGGGCTGCGAGGCTGCCATACATGCGCTGTCAACATACCTTGGCTGTAATAAGGGTGAGGTTATCCTGAAGGTAGACTTAAAGAATGCTTTTAACTCGATTAATAGGGACACCTTATTGACACAAGCTAAATTAGCAACACCCGAAATTTTCAGTTTTCTTTGGCAGTGTTACAGGCACTCTTCAAAATTGATATATAAGGAAAATGTTTTGGAATCCGCCGTTGACTGTCAACAAGGCGACCCGCTTGGACCACTAATCTTTAGCTTGGCCATTCACCCAACTATCAAAGAGCTAAAATCAAAATTTAACATCTGGTACCTGGATGATAGAACCCTTGCAGGTGATGTAGTCATAGTTTATCAAGACCTGGCACTTCTAAAGTCGAAATGTTTATCCATTGGCCTAGAACTTAATCCCAGAAAATGCGAAATTTTCATTAACGATAACTTAGACAAATCCGATATACTTTCTAAATTTCAACATCTTGCTCCAAATATTACTCACGTTGAAAAAAGTGCTCTTCGCCTCCTTGGGTCCCCAATATTAGACGAAGGTTTCGATTCATTTATACAGGAAAAAATTCAAAAGTTTAGTGATATTTCAGAAAGGTTACTCAAAATTAATGTGCATTCGGCTTTTATCAAGTATTGTCTTTTTGTCCCTAAATTTACACACGCTCTTCGATCTTCCCCTTTTTGGAAAAACCCATCTGCACTCGCTCAAATTGACAAACTTATACAAATTACTGTAAGCAAAAGTCTTAATCTGGCCCTGAACGACCGAGTGTGGCTACAGGCGTCTTTGCCTGTACGCCTGGGCGGCCTTGGCGTTCGCAAAATTACCGACGTAAGCTTACCAGCATTCCTGTCCTCGGTCCACAGCACTGAAGAATTGACCAGGAAAATTTTAGCACCCACACTGGTCGATTCTGAGGTGCCGTGTATGACCGATGCCATGAATGCTTGGAGAATGGCTTGTCCAAGCACCGAGTTACCCCGAATCCCATCTTCTCAGAGGCAGTGGGACGGGCCGCTTTGCAGCGTGGTACGAGAAAATCTCTTAAGTACGTCGTCCAATGCTGCAGAGCGTGCTCGTTTGCTAGCTGTGGGAGAGTGGGAGTCAGGGCTTTGGCTTCAGGCACTGCCATCATCCAACATAGGTACCATGTTGGACGATATGACTTTCCGCATTGCTTTTTGCCTTCGTTTAGGTGCGCCATGTGTTTCTCCACATCGCTGTCACTGTGGAGAGGCTGTCGACAGTCTTGGTCACCATGGTCTGTCATGCAGCAGGAGCGCAGGTCGTATTTCACGACACGCCAACCTCAATGATATACTTCGCCGGGCTCTTGTCACCGCTGGCGTTCCAGCCCAACTTGAACCTCAGGGCTTGGCACGCGACGATGGTAAGAGACCAGACGGTATGTCTTTACTGCCATGGAAGCTGGGTAGGCCTTTGGTGTGGGACGCAACATGTGTCGACACCCTTGCGCCATCTCATCTTCCTAGCACAGCGGGTTGTGCGGGCGCTGCTGCTGCTTCAGCGGAGACTCTCAAAAGGCGCAATTACATAAATCTAGTAGGGGATTATGTATTTGAGTCGTTTGGAGTTGAAACGTTGGGACCATGGGGTCCAAGTGCTAAATCTCTTTTTAGAGATCTTTCAAAGAGACTTGTTGACGCCTCACGTAACCAGAATGCTGGCCTGTATTTGGCACAAAAGATCAGCATTGCCATACAACGTGGCAATGCTGCCAACATTCTGGGCACGCTTCCAATTGATGGCGATGTGGAGGATTTTCATGACGCTCTTTAAATTTTGCTTTTACTTTTTTATGTATTGCCTTTTATTTGTTAGTTATTTAAGTATAGGAATAATTATTTTAATTTATGTGTAAATAGCCACTTATAGTTAGTTTTAATTCAATTGTGTTTAACATTACACGAAAATAAAAACCCAGACAACTTGAACGATCCATAATTTAAAATACATTAGACAAACGCGTTTTTAAGATACAATTGAGTAAGTTATCTAAGTACCCATATCGACATAATCAGTCGTATTTTTGTCTTCAGCTCTACATGGCATGTGATTCTGCAGTATTTCAATCTTCTTACCTTTTCTCTTCTTGTTTTTTCTCGGTGTCTATTTATCTAATTATTTTTAAATGTATTAATACGTATAAATTAAATATTACCGCAGGCGACGGTGGCCGCTCAATATAAAGCAGGTCTTTTACTTTTCGTTACCGTTATTAAAGAAATAATTTAACACCGCTTCGTTTTCTCTAATATAGAAATTGCTATTAGAGGAATTTCTGTTAGTAGTTCTAAGTTGCTTAACTGAAAAATCTCAGAGTATTTGACTTGGACTTCAAAAACACGAATCTGTGCTTGGTAACCACAGCAGCATATTTACCAAAACAATATCACAAACTAAAAACTTAAAAGAAAATATCTGCAGAAGCCATTATCTCAGCAAACAAATCTTTTGAATTTTATTTCCAAGATGGTGTTTGTACAAAAGTGTAAAATTTCGAGATGATGTTTAGTGGAGAATATAATTGTGTAGATGCTGCACCTGTAGTGTAATGGTGGGCCGAACACGTAACGTCTGACTTAAAGTTGCGTTGTTTTACGCAACAGATTGTGTAGCTGCAACGATTATATTGGCCAGGTGTAACGTACACACTGTCCGAAAGTTCGACAAGCTTCGAATAAAACAAGTTCAAAATGAAAGGAAAGAGGATACCCCCGAAACTGTTGAGAAACTTTTGGAACTATTTTTATTACCGTTCGATCTTTAGGGATTTTGTTGAAAGAAATCCAATAGCGGGGGAACTAAATAGATTTATTGGACGATGTGTGATGAACGTAAAGTTTATACTAATTGTATGATAGTTGAAAGCTTGCGTGGCTCAAAGACTTTAGACTTTTATTAGAAAGTCGAGGACTTGAAGACAGAGATCGCGATCTTTACTAGAAAATTATAAACTTATGATTAAATGTATGTCTATTTTAATATCAAACTATATATAACGCATAAACATACTTTTGAGAAGCATGTGGAAGCTGAGAATTAAATCATAGAGTAAATTAAACTAGAAATTTTCCACGTAATTCTCACTAGAACGTTTAAACAACGATCAGAACGAGTACATTTCTAGGAAGCGCCGTAGTTCGGATATAACCGAGCGATTATGTACGTCGGCTCGTAACGGAAGCCCCGTGACTTATGACTAGCATTTGTTACACTCTATGAAGATCTACCATGGGTTTAATCAACACACGACTCGTCTCATTGCAATGGACATCAAACGCTTTGATTCACCGGTTCGGAGTTCTCCACCAATCAGAACGTCCGACGAGAAAGATACTCTAGATTTATTGTGAGATACGTTAACCCGTGGTAAGGCACCTGATCAACGGCGACGAGCGACGATTTACCTTCGTGGAAACGGTTATGATGCGCGTTCAAAGGCGATGATCGACTGTGTTATTGTTAAGCTGATACTGATTCTCATAAAGTATAAGTCCAGTGTGATTTAAAAGCCTTTGTCTGCTTTAAGCTAGTTTTATTTTAGATTTTAAACCGGCTATGTGCATGTTAGGCCACGCACGATGTAGGATTCTGTAGAATCTCATACCCAGTGACCTAAGGATACTAAGACTATACACACTATTCAGAAGGACTACTAATACTAATAGTATTGTATCACGAAACTGTAAAAATAACGATAGAGGGACTTTAACCACAAATATCATTAGTCTAGTAGTTTAAACAGTGAATTTTAATATCAGTTCCAAGTAGCCTAGCTGTTACAGGTCGAATAAACCTGAAAAATATTTCAGTAACAGGAACTGTACGCCCATTACCAATTTAGTGGCGAAACTAATTCTTGAAATTTTTATCCTGCATTTAGATTCTACTGAGAACTTTAGAAACAAGTTTCATTATTAAAACTTCCAGGATTTAAAATAAATAAAACTAACAAAAAAACGTGACTTTTAGGGTTTATAAGAAAAATATTTTTCTCTTGCAAAGATTTTCTTCTACTTCTATTGTTTATTAGAAATTATTTATACGACATAGCAAACTGCAGTTAAGCCACATATTCGTCATTGACAAACACACTGTGACACTCCAAGCAGTAACTGTAGCATTCTCGCAAGTTCCGGTGCCCCATCCGTCACTTAGCGTGCAGCGTCTCAATTAACGTCCCAAGTCGCATCTTCATTGTGCCTCCGAGCGCGCCGCGTGATCCGTCAATGTGTCTACTGAGATGCACCAGTACTTACGAAGGAGGAGACCTCCCTCCCCTTCTTCTGTAGTAGGACGGAGAGGAAGGGAGATATTGTGCCAGGTGACTCTGCTTTCAATATCGAGCGTGACCGCGATTCTAGGTATTTACCTAATTACGAAACGCTTCCTGCAGGATTCGCCGAATTGGACGATTTCTGTTGGGTGTTAGAAGTAATATGGATGAAAATATATAAGTATTTTACACGTTAATAGATAACTTGTAAACAGTAAACTTGTTTTACTATTTTTGTTGAACTTCTTAAGATTTGTTATCCGAAAGTTTGCTGTAATTTTATTGTAATGGCACTATTTCTGCGAATGATGTTGAAAACCGTATTATATAATGTCCATATTAGAAATGTCCATATAAAATGTCCATATTAGAAAACTAGTAAACGGAGTAAAAAAAGTGTAAAGCAAAATTGCATCATAAAAACATAAACAGCAGAAATAAATAGTAATTTCCTATACGTACGGTCGTCGTGACAATTTCTGTCAGTTATAGGTATTTACAACTTAGTGCTTTGAGTATTGGTGTTATTTCATACGAAAGAGCCTCATCGTCCTCAATGGTCTAGTCAAGTGCAGTCAAGTTAGTGACCGCATACCGTCTCAACGGATGGATCATCACTAAGACGGATATGTCCATTAATTGGGCGATGTAACTGACCACACAGTTGATACAATACAGCACCTGATGGACAAAACACTTATCACACCAATATAATGCAAAGAATGAAACGTACAACCGCGAGTATTATTGCAAGGGAATTGCGACTGTAATACTGAATGTAAATTACCATACCTTTAAGTAGTGAATTTTTGGAAGTAACATTCATGAACGTAACCTTGTGATATCTTAATATATCAAATCCTTGCGGTACTGACTGACTGACAGACACGCTACAGCCGAAACTATTGGGCGCAGGCAGCTGAAATTTGGCATGTATGTTCTTTGCGGACTGTAGGGGTGCACTAAAAAGGGATTTCCCGAAACTCACACGGGATCGGCCAAAACGGGTAAATTTACAAAAAATGCAGGCGTAGCTGCTGGCGTCCTCTAGTAAGTATATAAATGATTGTGAATTTTAACTCGGTAGTCTAATGCAAACTTTCTTGCAAAAGTACGTACAATGTATTTAATCAATCTAATACCGATATACATACAGATTCAAGCTGAGCTTTCAAAAAAGTTCAGCCAGTATGAAAAATCAAAACAAAATGTTCCAATTAACACGTGTAAACGAAACCCCACAAGCCGTTATATAGAAGGCCTTGATTTCTAAATAAGCAAAAGGACTTCACGAGTATATAATGTAACAGGGAAGGCCTTGGCAGTCTGTTATCTAAAATTCTTTAGATGAGCAAAACGTGGCACAATGTAACTGTGGAATTAAAATACAAGTTAACTTAGAAGATATAAAAGTACAGAAGTTTAACAGTCGTCTCGTAGCACACTCGCGGGACGAAATGAAAGGCTTCTTATCTTAGCATAAAACATGACGTTTTTACCTTGGATCCCTGGATGGTATTTTTTTGGTGAATCCCTTACTTTTTTGAGAACCTTTTATTACTTGTAGAGTACTCCTACAGTGTGATGAATAGGAATTTTTTCGCAGTAAGGTAATAAAGTAATAAAATATATCATCAATCGGCCTATTGCAGTCAACTGCCGGACATAGGCCTCTCCCAACATAGTAATATATAACAGCCCATAAAATATTTTTACACTTGCGCAAGATTAGATTAAAAACATATAACAGCTGCTAGTTTTAAATGTGTGTTTAAAATGAACACTGATATGTTTAAGAAGCGTTTGTACAATTTTCTAGTAAATAAGTGTTATTATAAAATTAATGATTTCATTGATGGCAAATAAATAAATTATTGTTATACATGACATAAATATAATCATTATTACTATTGACATTCACTTATATTTTAACGTATTGTTTATCATTATTTAATTGTTTAATAGCTGCATTGACTGTACATGTTTTTATATTGTTTAGTTTAATTATTTTATTTGTCTAATGAGTATCGAATTTAGTACCTATGTTTATATTAAGTTAATGCATTATTTTAAAACTATAATTTGGTATTATATTCAGACAGTATTATGAAAATAAATTTTGCATGCCGATTAGGTAGAATGAAGAGGACAATATGTAACTTATATCGAACATCTCTGTATACCTTTATTCAGCAAATAAAATGATTGATTGATTGATTGATTGATTGATAAAAATGTTGATCTGTGGACGAAAAACCTAGCGAAAATATAAAGGTCTTTTTTAGCTTATTAACAAACACTTTATAGCAATTACATCATTGCGGTACGAGATAATGTGTTTTACTAAGTAACTAATTCTTCTAAGGAGTAATTAAAGTTATTCAAGCCTAAATATAACATAAGCACATATCACATCGTAAGCCACTTTTTTCTCTGCCACCAATCATAATAAGCAAAATAAAAACCATATTCGATCAGCTTCATTTTGACAAAATTAATGCAAAATGCTATGACCCAGACCCAACAAAAATATGTTCATCACACAAATTCTGTCTCAGTGTAGAAATCAGGGCCACAACTTCCTAATAAGGGTCACTTAACTCCAAAACAACAGTTCAATCAATCAGTTTATATTACAAATTAATATAATTAGCGACGGAACAATAACCGTTGTTAATCAAATTATAATAATATTGGTTAGCTCATGTGTACCAACGCCCTATTAAATAACAATGGTGTAAGCATAGCATGCCAAAAGGTATTATAGAAGTTTAGTTAGCGATATTAAATTTTCTGAAAAACAGGGAAATGCAAATGTAGACAAAGTTGAAAAGTGATGGAAATCTTCTAATGCCATCACATAACCTGCATCGTTGAGATTTTAAAGCAACTTATGTGATGAGTGTGATTTTATACTTAGTTTGACTTTTGCAATGTTCTTGAAGTGTATGAAGTCTGCTTTGTAGACGCAAAGGGTTGACTAAAGTTCAAATATTTTTGTACCGAAAATATGCTCATATCTAATAGGAGGCTCTTTAAGATAAGATCCTAATCTTATTACTATTATGCAACCGGTAAGAATGGATGGATATGTATTAGATAATGATTGCATTTTTACCTCAAAATTACTAACGGAGAGTTTCCTGATGTCCAATGTGATCCAATTTCAGCTAACGGCCATTTTCAATATTCGAACTATAGATAGATCTGTAGATTTTAGATTCGTGTTTGACATATTTTGTATGGAGCTAATGTCAAAAAATATCAAAAACGAATCTAAAATCTACAGATCTATAATTCGAATATTGATTTCCGTAGTAAGAAAATAAAGTAACAAAAGACAGAAGATTTCAGCGGGTCATATCGAGTTCAATCTAAAAAAAGAGGAATGAAATGGATGAATTATAAAAAAAAGTTATCCACTTCCATTCGAAGCGAAACTTGTGACGTAAATAAAAACTATTTGTTTCATTTGAGCTTTAGAATAAAGACGGCTCGATGCCGGAAGCAATACAAAGTAGAAACAAAGTGGCTCACTTACTAACCAAGTAGTCACCAATATAACGCAGAGTGGCGTGTTTCAGTACTTCCTGGTCAATAAATGTCGCGCATGATACAATTAGTGTGTATTACTATCTATCGCCCGTGGCATCGCCTGTCCTAAACTTCCACATACGTATAATATTACACAATTTTGCATACTTGTATGAATAGATAGAACAAACTTTGTATCTAAGTCTTACAGCGAAAGTTATGCGTCTGTAAAGGATAGAATCAAATGCGAATGAATGGTTAGAAATATAGAACTATCTCAACTTATAGACTAATATTACAATATGTGCGAAGGTTAAGCTAGCTACACACTACGCGTCGAACGAGTATAGTCTTTTTTGGATAATGATGAGCTACGCCAGAGAACGTGATACCTTGACGGCCTTGCTATTTCTTCAATTTTCTTCATCAAAATATTTAAACCATTCAAACTTCTAAATTGCTTGGTAAAAAATGGTAATACGAATTTCAACTTTCATGGTTTTACCTACATGTGTTCTAAATTGCCTGGATCTGAACCATGAAACTTTCGCGAGTGCAAAGATCACTGATGTGTCAAGATGACATATGTCTATTCCTCGTCATGGTGCTTGCTCATCAGGTATTTGATACAAGAGAACGTAGTAAATATAAAAAAAGTCAATTTAAAACTAACTCCCTTGCAATTATCTCTGCAATGTAACCGACAATCGCAGTTCCATCAGAAGTGCTATACATCGACGGCTCGTATTGGTCGAAATAATCGAGTAGTATTGTTTTGTGAAGCACATAATAGAGTTCGTTCTGCGTTGCGTGCGCTTAGAATGATACACTGTTGCCACGTTGGAAATAGATTGCGTGTTGGATCGACTTAAAACTTTCTATCCATCTTTTTCATACGTTTGACGGATGTTTTTTTTATAATTTGAATGCTAATTAACGTTTTTGTGTTAAGATTAAATTTGGACACGAAAGTCTGCTTCAAAACGAAAAAGAGAAGTTTATACAGTTTTGATATCTGCTAGTGCATTGAGGTTTTGACTATCATGGCTATAAAATAATGAATGGCGAGTTATTTGGGCAGAAGTTATTTAAAATTGAATTTTGGAAGTCGTATTAAAATATATGTTGTATCGATTTAAACAATAATGAGATATTTTAATGTTATATGTGTAATTTACAGATTTGTGGTAGAACATTTAGAAAATTGTTCTTAACCTGTTTTCTGTACTTAAAAAAAAAACATTCAGAGAGCATGCACTCACTCACAAAGACAAAGCAGGACTCTCGTTATTATCTCTAAGTTAAACCTTAAACGAAACACACATTCTGTTGTTAAACTATGGCATAATTTTAAACCACTGATTAGTCTAGTTAAAGTACATGACACGCGCAGGCACGTAAGTTAGCTCACCGACACAGCGCGCTGTTTATTCCTCACAAACAGAAGTCGTGAATGAATAAGCTCGCAGCTCCAACTCAACAATGTAAAACTAAACCTCTTTCAAACTGAACCGTTAATTTCCTCTAGCAACACGGTGCGTCACATTGTTAAACTGTGTACTCAATAAAGATGTGAGAGCACCCAAGCGAAAACGTATTTAAACGGTCTTATTTTAACTCACGGAGCTCTTCTCGCTATGAGGAGAATTAGGTACCACGTTGGTGAAACGCTGAGTGGCAGACTTCGCAACATAAGAAGGACTCTGATATACGAGAGTTTCAAGCTCATATTGACTGTCGTAAAACTGCCAAGAATTTGGAAATCTCGTATCACAGGCCAAGATGGGTCGCTGAGTCATCGGAGTAAGTAAATAAGTAATGTGGACTTAGACGTGAAAGTTACCTTGCGATGTGTATATTTGCCGCCCATTTAGAAAACAATAATAAAGTATTTAAAAGTGCACAACTTCGAAATATTCAAATTTGAAAGCTGTGCGCGCTGTGCATTTGAACCCGAGAAATTGTCTCGGGTTCAAATGCATTCGATTAGTATGTTTAGTAGGCTACAGCTAATACTATCCATCTCCGCATCCCGTCTCCTTAATTTATTACTTTGTTTTTTTACCTCAGGTCAGATGATAGTACTGTTGGATATTTTCCTTTCACACTGGTCATCTCGCACATCTTTAAAGGCTACGTACCCTTAAGCGTGGTCCACCGCAGAGTTCTGCCGGCACTCGACAGCTCGCCTGAGTTCGCAAACGACAACCTGCATGCTCCGCACGCTCAATTGGAAAAATTTGTCCATTGTCGATTTAGATTAGTTTAGAAAGTAGTTACTGAATTTAGTTAGTGGGATTGGTGGAAGTGGAAACGTGTTCAGGTTGAAGTGTACATAAGCGATGGTAAATGTAAAGCTAAGGGTTTTAAATGCAACATTGTAGTGAATGGTTAGAATTTTAAAGTTGGCTGAACTTCAGTGATTACGTTTATATTCCGTAGCTTAATTCAGATTAGAGTCGTCCTCATACTTGACTATCATGTTGCAGTACAATTATTATGATCTTTTAACTTAATACAACTAATGATTTTTCACACCTTTAACCGTAGTTCAAGTCTTACAATTTTTGAAGTCCAGTGTTGGTAATAAAATGTAAACTTAATGTTTCTCAGTGTTACGTTTGTCAAATTACAGTAGTATCCGCATACTAGGTATCGGCCAAAATCAGTGTTGCAGCTTAAACAGTGGTCCTTTCTGCTGCGGTATTAAATACTGTTTTCCTACTACAGAAAAGAACTTTGAGTTATTCTTATCAGTAGCTACTTACTAAACTTGTCGTTAGTTAAAATTGTGGTTTCATATGCACTTGAGAAAAAAACTGTTGAAATATAAAGAAGAGATGCATTAAATAGACGACTAGCAAAAGCAATTAGTCTTACACCCCTGAGTCAGTTGTAAGCACGTAACGCGATACAGAATAATAGCTAACATCAGCTCATTATACAGCGTAAACTACATGCCTTCGTTTACCATCGACAATTTTATTATCTCCACAGCACCGGCACTAATAGCGAAGTATTAAACTCATGCGAACTACAGTAAATTTGTCAACAATAACAACTATAAGACTGTACGTACAAACGGTAACATACCGTTGAACTGATATTTAACGCTGATATGAAATTATGTTAGACTAGAGGATGTTCGCAGCTACGCTCGCCCATTTTATTTTAGTTAACTGTTTCTGTTCAATCCCGTGAGAATTGCAACAAATCCCTTCCTGCAGTCCCCAAGGAACCTTGCACCCAATGGTTAAACGGCTATGGGCTGTCTGTCAGTCAGTAACGCAAGAATTTGATATACAGATAGTTATTTATTTGAAAAAGTTATTTTGGCAATAAGAGAAAATATCACTCAGACATGAGCCATCTATCTACGTAACGTACGTCATCCTCTTGTTTGTAAAAGCATCAAGAAAATAGATACGGCTCTATAATTTGTACCCGTCAGTTTGGAAAAGCAACATGTCAGGCCAACGGGGTTGACACGACTTCGTAGTAAACGAGCATCGTCCTAGAGTACTATCTGAAAAAGAAAATAAAAGCTGCACTGCGTGTGACAGTATTTTATGGAATGAATTGAGGACGAGGGAATGCGATAGGACGCGATGCGGTTTGACGATTAGCGAGTAAACGCAACCGCTTGTGCCCGGTAACCGTGGGCGATCGGGCGAGCTCGCATGTAATCGTCAGTTTACGCGCGTTATCGCAACCCATCGCGACTCGCTCTGACGGTAACTCTGTTATACCGTACACCGAAGGCTTTCGTGCTCGCTTCCTGCCGCAGAGTAGTTTTTGATAAACTTCCGCAGCAATACGGAGCTATTTTACTGTTAATATTCGACGTTTCGTTCCAAAGTAGACTAGCGGGTTATTATGGAGCGGGAAAATCCGCTTCACGAACAACAAATTAACTCAAACATTGCACCACTTATATTATAGCTCGTACATTCTTGGAATCGTTACAGCGTAATACTTTAATATGATTCATGAAATGTAGTAAATATCGGCTTACAACAAAACCGTTTCTTTTTTGGATTTTCTTTAAAATATCTAGTTATATAATTAAAGCATTTCTCTAAAACCAATTGGATTTGTAAATTTAACATCAGTTTACTCCGTGAATGAATGCATTTTATATGAATCAACGTATATTACACGGGAGCGCATTATCCATTCAAATATCAATATATATTATATGATTGAGCTCCCACGTCAGCGCGTGGGTAGTACTGGGAACTCTGTTCCGCGTCAAATGTTAACCAACAGTTTGATTTCTTGCTAATAATTACATGTATTGCAGTTATTGTAAAAATAACTAACCATGATATAATTAAAATTGATAACAAAAGATATTAATTACCTTAAGTGGAGAACTTTTTGTGGCCAAAATTATACAGTAAATGATTAATTATCATTAGCAGTATAAAATAGCATTTTGTATAAAAAGCATTGAAATGTTAAACGGCCTTCCTGTGTAAAAAACCTATCGAATACAAAAATAGTTGTCCTAATCGAGCCAGTAGTTGCAGAGAGAGAACAAACTCTTCAGCTTTATAATATTAGTATAAATAAATTGCTGTATAATATGGCAATTTATTGTGTATGTATATATGTAATTTTATCTATATTAAGCCATATAATTAAACAAGCAGTTGTTTCTTTTATCTATACCATCATATAAAAATTAATTTTCAATGTGTCAATAATATGCCGTTCCACCGTCAAGATCTCCCTGGAATAATAGCCTCCCCAAAATACGTGAACGCTGACTCAGAGCTGATTGTTTGTTTTGTTTTTCGTGTGAGCGTGTGGCCAACTCTGGTGTCGGATAGAGCTGATGGTTGCACAACTTTCAAACGTGTGCAATCTATCACGCACTGCCGCTGCCACACCACAAAATATATCCAGAAGTAGTAGTATATTCATTTGGTGCAGTAGCACCGAGCGATTTTAATTCTTTTATTCAAATAAACACACTTCTACTTACATAGACACATATTTGACTTATTTATCATAATATTTCTAGATCATCATTTCAGCCTAAAGACCTGCACTGCTGGACATAGGCCTCCTTAAAGGCCAACTTTCCTGACGGTCACCATTACGGCGCAGGTACAGCACATCTCGATGTTTTCAGTTACAGCAAGTGCGTTGATAATCCACTGATGGCTTTTAAATTCATGTCATAAAATACATTATGAGATGTACAATTGAATGGTTAAAATTAAATACTAAGTATATCGCTGGACTGGAGCGGTGCAATTATGGATTCTGCATAATGTGCCACGACCTTGAGATGGTCGACGATCATTGTCCGTGAGCCTGTGTTTTTGCCCTTTGTAGAAATACGACTTTCTGCGTATTATTATTTAGCGGCGCAACCGAACGATACGTGGCTCATTCCAAATGACATAATTATATTGTCGTTTCGGATGTTCCCTGTCTCTTCGCTGGCGCACTTTGATATTTAGTTTTATTTCAGTAACTACCGTGCTCCGGGCTCAACTACACCAGATTAAAATGGTTTATGTTTGTATTGGGTGACTTTATCGTGATGTGCCGCTTAGCTTTGACGTTAGATTAGATGCGTGTTGTGCTGGTGAACAGGGCTGATTGTACTGTAACTTTAAAATAATACATCAAATGTTTTGCAAGCTAAAGGTAAAAATAAAGGAGTTAATTAAATGAACACTTCTTTGGGACTTCAAAATTAAGTAACGATTTATTTTTATTTTATCTCGCTATATTTAAGAAAGAGTTTCGTATTAAGAAAATAAGAATGAATTTATGCAAGTTACAGAATTGCATAAAGGGTGCATAGGGTTCCCACCAAGAACTTAGGGTCCCAAGCCAACCTCACCTGCAAGTGGTGCACCTGCCGATCACCGGACGAGGCTCTGGCAAACAAAATGTCCCAATAAGCGGCAATAGGCTCGCCACCTATTACGTGGGATCAAAACACTGGCGAAAAGTGGGCGTTTAATATGCCTCTGCTTACCCCTTCGGGGAAACAGGCGTGAGTCTATGTATGTATGTATGTATAATTTTCGTTAACTTTAATATCTGGACAATTTTTTATTATTAAGTACATTTAATACAATTACTATTACTACTATGGACTATTTTGAGAGTTTATTTGAGAAAGATGTGAGTGAAATAGAGCAAGAAGAGATGATAGATATGTATGATGGCCCTAGTGATGAAATTGGAATGGATGAAATTATGAAAGCGCTAAAAGGTATGAGATCCAGCAAGTCTGCTGGGTGTGATAAAGTGACGATTGAAATGTTGAAGGCTGGCGATGGACTAGTAGTAAAACTGCTGCATTGCCTTTTTAACCTGTGTTGGAAACATGGTCATGTCCCAGATGACTGGACGAAGGCAGTGCTTGTCCCATTTTTTAAAGGAAAGGATTCGCAGCAGGAGTGTCAAAATTATCGCGAAATCAGCCTTCTTAGTGTTGTAGGAAAAATGTATGATAGAATATAGATTGACAGGGTAGTAAATGTGACTAATGAGAAGATATGGGATGTGCAAGCGGGATTTCGGAAGGGAATGGGATGTACGGATCAAGTCTTTTCCTTACGCCGCATAACCGAAAAGTGTCTGGCAAAAAACCAGAAGGTATATTGCGCGTTCATAGACCTGAAAAAGTCTTACGATAGAGGGAATAGAAAGGAATAATGGAAGGTGCTATCCATGTATGGGGTGGTCAATTTTATAATTTAGGCTCTGAAATCTCTGTATGAGCCTGTGTCCGGATTAACGGGGCCTATACAGAGCTGTTTCACATCTCCAAAGGTGTCAGACAGGGGTGTGCAGCCTCACCCTGGTTGTTCAACTTATTCATAGATAGCTGCATGAATGATATGAGGGAAATGGAATGCGGGATTGATATGGCAGGATTGCGTGTTAAGTGCCTCTTGTACGCCGATGATCAAGTCATTCTTGCGTCATCGGTGACTGAGTTACAACAAATGATGAACTGTATGAATGAGAGTTTTAAAGCAAAGGGTATGAAATTGAATGCAAGAACGACGAAAATGATAGTGTTTGAGAAGGATGAAAATGTGACTGAGTGTAATATTGCGATTGAAGTTGAAAACATTGAACAAGTTGTAGAATATTTGGGTAATATGTTTACAAGGGATAGAAGATGTGAAGGAGATATTGAAAGGAGAGTAACTGCGGGAAATTGTGTAAATGGAACGCTGCATGCATTTATGAACGGCCAGAATGTGCCAAAACAGGCGCAACTGGCGGTTCATAATGGAGTGCCTGTGCCTACGTTGATGTACGGTAATGAGTGTTGGGTGTAGCAGAAAAAGCATGAAAGCAGAATTAACGCAGTTGAGATGCGTTCACTGCGTAGTATGTGTGGTGTAACGTAAAAAGACCTTTCAGGTGTCCACTGTTACGTTATCCCTACTTATTTAAACACACCCTGTGTTTAAATGAGAACATGAGTTGAATGTTACAATAAAAATTGATTTAATTGCCAAGAAAATCTACATATCATTTAGCAATAGAAAAAAATTACTAGTAATGCGTAATTAAAAAAATATACACAGCGTCGCGTGATTCGGCGATGGGTGAGGTTTCTGTTGAGAATCCCGCTGCCGATGGTCCAGGAGAGTTGGTGACTTAACTCGGTGTGCTGCAGCCGCCGCAGAGGAAAAGGCGAAGCCAACGCGTCCGCTTTTATAGAAGCTCGCAGTGCGGTGGGGGTGGAGGTGCAAGCGGCCGAGAGGTGGTGTCCTCTCGACGTCACAGCGACGTCACAGTGGGGTAAGACTGATTGATAAAATTCCGAATGCAGAAATACGAGAGCAATGTGGACTGAAAGAAGATGTCGTGACAAGAATTGAGAAAGGAATGCTGAAATGGTTTGGGCACGTGGAGCGAATGAGTGAAGAAAGAGTGACGCTTTAAATTTATGAGGCTAACGTGTGTTGGCAAGTCGGACGCGGCAGACCTCGTCGGTCATTCGTCGATCAGATTGGGGACATCTTAAAAAATGGCAAGTTCCGAAGCACCCGCAACCGGCGAGCATGTATGAACAGGGTAATGAATGTAGAAGAAGCGCGTGAGGTTTGTAAGGATTTGGTAAGGTTTGCAAGTGGCGTTCCGTTGTCTCTGCCTACCCCGACGGGCAAAAGGCGAGAGTATATGTATGTATGTATGTACATTTAATAAAACTTGTTGTCACTTGACCGATTAAATAAAATAACAAATGTTATACCGTTTGACTTTTGTTCGCATTTTTAAGAAATTGATACCAACTTTGTTCTATAAATATAAATTCTTAAAGAATATGATTTTTATTTTCTTTCTCCTTATTTTCTTTCTATAAGGCATATTACAGTTTGACGGATTATTTTGATGACAGCTGCGCTTGGAAGTAGTTGTTCGCTTTTGACTAGGTCAATAATTAGTAGTTTTATTTTATAGTGTAGTTAATTACGATATTCTCATTTTATGCTATATTTTGCATTCATGTTCCACACTTTCATTATAACTTTGCGGATTTGTAAAATGTGGGTAACTCGTGGTCATGGGCTAACTAATGGTCTATCCACACACATCCGGGCCGTGGACGGGACGTTCACACATGTCAGGGGTGCAACCGGAGCGTGGACGGGCTTGAATATGGGGACGGGAATGAGTATTCGAATAAAAATTTAGAACATTTGCAAGCCCTAGCCGGGACCTTTCATCTGTCACTATTTGCACTTGGGCAAGTCCAATACAAAACACCGATCTGGGAATAACATGGATTGGACATACCTACCTGTTTGAAATAGAATTAGTTTTTATTATAAGTCAAATCGATTAGATCGATTGAGTAACATTTTGTTTAGTCTATTGAAAATTTCTGACAATGGTCACACTGAACTGTCACTTCCGTTGCTGCCTTGAAAAATTAAGACGCCGTTTGCTGTCTCGCGTGGTTTGTAATTGAATTGAAATAATTGATCGCCATTTGAAAAGCACATCCTTGTAGCTACGCGAATAGTTTGTGAAATCTTATAGATTGCCGCTTTTGACTTCCGGCAAGGTTTGTGACATATTGAACATTTGTGAAAAGTTATTGTGAGCACACCCTTTTGCATTTCGTGTGAATTGTTTAATTGAACTAAATTGAGTAAACTCTCGTAAAACTGCCGCTTTTGATTTGTCCGGCACTGATCAGTCCGCAGTGTTGATCAATTTGTGATATTACATATATGGAACACTGGCATTTTGAGAAATTGTGAATTCTACTACCACTTGCATCGTGCATTGAAGACGCTGCATTGGAGTCTGGTAAAGTAAAGATAATTCACTTGCTAATATTGGCCAATTTTAGTCTTGTGTGTATCTAGCTTGTAACCAGGACTCCACTCAAGAACATCACCAGGAGATATAAGGTAAAATTTTCATGTACCTACTTAATACTTTTATTCGCTGTGCAACGCAGTACATTTGTGTCTGAGATTTGTTGTGGCTGACAAGGGCTGATGAATAGAGTCACGCTTTCACAAATCTGCTGCGATTAATCCCAGCTCCTTTTAGCCAAATTCTAGACACTACCTACGAAATTAGCGTGCATACCTACGATTTTGTAAAAAAAGAAAATTTAATTGTGTAAAAATATGTAAATTTATATTTGCTGTAAGTTACTTTAGTTCCAAATCTGTTTAAATGCTTTTCCAGATTAGTTTATTCCATTACGCAAATGCGGGCAAACAAGGTAAAGCAAATAACATCCCTTGACATGAAGACAAACTAAACATGAAACAAAATATTCTCTGGTAGCCAATATCGATACAGTGTCGCTGAGAAAGAAACGGACATGAATGGCGCCATTCATACCGTAATGAAACACACTGCTACACTGAAATACCATAAGGGAATAAGAAAATCAAAATTGATTGATTAATTTTATTTATAAATAATATTATTTTATCAACGTATCATTTCTAGGAATTCTCGCATACAGTTGCTGTTCATGTTATCTTTTGGCAAAAACAATATTTTGCCATAATTATGTACTATTTGCCCTCTCCTATTTTTGCTTGTATTCTTTGAGTCAAGAATATACATTTCTTGACTCAAAGAATACAAACAAAAATGGGCGAGTCTATTGCGATCTGTCAAACGATATTATGTCAGGTTTGGGTCATAGATTAATAAGAAAGATAAGTTAATTTGCAGTTAATATGAACTAGATAAATTCTTATGTAAATCAGGAAAGCATAAAAATAAATACTACAAGATTTATTACCAGTTTATAAGTAAGCGTTTTATTGGTAGACTTATGTCCTGCAGTGGACGTTTATTGGCCAATATGCTGATGAAGTTAGTTAGCATGAAAGTGAACCAGCATACATTTTATAGTATTTCTTATCGCTACAGTACCGTCGCACGTCTCGCTGTATGATGAAATACTTCGAAGAATATAATTAAAGTTTCAGGAAGTTAATTTCTACCAGTGATCCTTCTTCTATTTTGTTTGTAGGTACTACCTACGTTTCTATGTCCCAATAATTCATTTCATATGGAATGAATATGAAGGGTTTGGTTAGATGCCTTTCGTAATTAGTAATTACGGCAATTTATTTCACATTACCACTTCACAACATTTTTTTACCTCATATATAGTAATCCCTATAATGTTTATCTGCAGAACTTCAAGAAGACAACAACATTAACCAGTCTCAGAATCAAACCCGAGTTCTATTTCATAGCAGTCTAAAACTCCAATCAACCATGTTTACAAACATAAATTAAAATTTTGCCAAATTTTTGTGAGTACTTAATAAATGTCAACAAATCTTTGTCACATCTGTTTTATTTCAGTATTAATCTATGGCCAAATTATTCACTAGTCATATGACTTAATATGTGTCATAGCGTGTATATGGATATATAATTTCCTAGAAGTGACCGACCGAACCGATATAAATTCCTCGTTTCAAATATTAAAACAAATATTTGAAACGAGGAATTTATATCGGTTAAAACGGAATTATCTCATATATAAATTTAGTGTCATCGCTTATGTAAACAGGGTGTCACAAGACCCATCACCAAGCCGAAGTCTACTCATTTTGCACATCATATCAAGTCATATTACGCGAAAAGAATACCTGGGAAACGAAATATTTCTTCATTTAAAGAAATAGACACATTTTATAAGCTGCAATGTATAGCGAACGCTTGCAGGAAAAATTGGCGCCAGGAATGCACTGTACCTACACCGGCCGTATCTACGCGACGACGGCAGTTTATGATCACGTGGTCGCGCGGCCGAGGGGGTAATGCACTTGTCCACTGCTCAGCTGATGACTTGTATCGCGTCCATTGCGTTTAGAGAACTTTAAAGCAGCTTATTTTAGAGAAATTATTCCACTCGTACGAGCGTTGATGCACATCTAAGCTCGTCTAAGCTGGAGCCGTCAGTCTATGTTGACACTGACACGATGTCACTACCACTTCGAGCGAACATGCCGAAATATGCCCGTTTACGCGGGTTCAGTGTTTTTACTTTATTTGACTCGTTACCTTAAAATGTAATTACATATGTTGCGATTTTCTCAATTATGATTGACCATTTTATGAAGTTTATTGATTAAACGATTTGTTATCATAGATCTGACCAATGCAAATCATGATATGCGGTAAGTATATCTGTTTCAACCTTTAGTACACATACAATATAAAAACAGGCATTATAACGTGTAATAATATTGTGATCACAACTGGGTTACAGGGTAACCCATGGTAAAGATACAACTTTCATTAAAAATACAGAATCTTTCCAATCTTTGTCACGTCTGTCCTAGAAGTGACAAAATAAATATTGTAGTGAAGAATATACAACGGGAGTTTTAAATATAATATGTGCTAATAGAAGGTTTTTTTTCATGTGTCATTTCACTCGCGTTTGAAAGTGATAGTTTGCATAATAGTTAATATACTCGTCCTTTTTTATTCATAATAGACTGGCCCAGAACAAAAATATTATTTAGTTATATTTTCTAGTAAACGAGTTTATAACATTTTATTAGAACAAGTAGTTGCAAAATAATATAAAATAACAATTTAAGCTTCGATTGTTTTTCAGAAAAATCGATTATCTTTTTTCAATATTTTCTCTCTCATGTTTGTGAACTAAGGAAGCTAATTCATAATTCATAATTCTTTGTTTGCACAAAATGTAGGTACATTACAAAAGGTAGATTTGGTAACAAGCAGTGCCAGGTACATTCTGTCGTGTCAAGACATGCAAATATAGGTGGTATTAAATTTATACATAAAAGTTAAGATGATTGATGAAGATTAATTTTATATTAGTATCAGACTTAGGTACAGCAATAATTTAAAAATAATTAAGCACATACTTGTGCTCAATATATATTGTTTTAGTAAGACCAATTGTGAGCTGCTATTGAACTTTACAACACAATATTTGTATAATATTATGGTTAGTACAAATGTCAAAGAGTACAATTAAATGTCAATACTAAATAATCAAATATCAAAACAGTATCAATTCAAAAAATATGATTCAGATAAAATGTCAATGTTGTGTAAAAAAAAAATATGGTCAAATGTCAAATATAATTCATAATTCATAATTCTTTATTTGCACAAAATGTAGGTACATTACAAAAGGTAGATTTGGTAACAAGCAGTGCCAGGTACATTCTGTCGTGTCAAGACATGCAAATATAGGTGGTATTAAATTTATACATAAAAGTTAAGATGATTGATGAAGATTAATTTTATATTAGTATCAGACTTAGGTACACCAATAATTTAACAATAATTAAGCACATACTTGTGCTCAATATATATTGTTTTAGTAAGACCAATTGTGAGCTGCTATTGAACTTTACAACACAATATTTGTATAATATTATGGTTAATACAAATGTCAAAGAGTACAATTAAATGTCAATACTAAATAAACAAATATCAAAACAGTATCAATTCAAAAAATATAATTCAGATAAAATGTCAATGTTGTGTAAAAAAAAAATATGGTCAAATGTCAAATATAATTATACAAATAGTTAAATGTCAAAAATGTCAGTTGCGTTAAATGTCAAATTATAGTTTTATACTTTTAATAATTCTGATACTGAGTAAAAACATTTATCAATGAGCCACATTTTCAGTTTTCTGTTAAACATGTTTGGGGGTACATTTTTTATGGTGTCAGGGATAGCATTGTAAATACGCCCACACATAACAGAACAGCTTTTTAGAATCATTGTTGTTCTAGGTACATTTGATAGGACTATTCTATTTGGATTTCTAGTGTTTCTGGGAAACACGTCCTTAGCTGCTTTGAATAAGTCACCATTTTGCTTAACAAACTTAGCTGCCTCCAGAATGTACATACAGGCCAAGGTTAGGATCTTATACTCCTTAAAGAGTGGCTTGCAAGACTCCCAAGGTGGTATCCCCGCAATGGCTCTTACACACTTTTTCTGAGCTAGAAAAGCTTTATGACAGTCGGTTGAGTTACCCCATAATACAAGACCATAGTTTAAAACGGACGACACGTAACCATGATATGCTGCTAGTACCGTTTGAGAAGTAGAGGTTTTTCGCAGTTTATACAGAACATATATGAATTTATTTATCTTGCTACAAACTCTTTCAACATGGCTTTTCCAGTTTAGGTTTTTATCAAGGGTGACACCCAAGAATGTTGTTTCATCTACCTCAAGGATGTGATTATTTTCGTATTGGATTGACAACTGTTTGCTTATTTCATACAATATTTAGCGGGTCTTAGTCGCGATAATTTATTTATTTCAAGACATAAATACCTCTGTTATTCTCCTACGTTTCTACCGGCTTGCAACGGTTGTGGTCGCGGAGGGACTGATGTCAGCTTAGCGCCGTCCTTGTGAAGCGCGGGTTTCGGCAGCTACCCTCACTTGTTTTGTATTTTTGATATTTTGAGTTCTATCCGCACTGTCGGTACTTCGACACACTACACTTATGACGTCTACACACTGATGAGTTGTGTTACTGCGGCGTTGTTTGCATTTGTTGATAACTGGGTTCCAAGTGGTCGATAGTCTGTATCCGTCCTCCCGGTTGAAATTTCTATGTTTTTTTATTTCAACCGCTTCACGTACTATCCTGGAGTAATAGTGGCGATCGGTGGATAAGACTTGTGGTTGATGTAATTCTATCCAGTGGTTTGGTCCAGATTCCAGCAAATGCTCAGCTATGGCAGATTTATTAATTTGTCGATTTTTGACAGCTGTGATATGTTCTTTGACCCTTTCAGCGATCGTTCGTTTGGTCTGTCCGATATAGGAACTACCACAACTGCAATCAACCTTGTAGACGCCTGGTGTTTGTAGAGGAATTACGTCCTTTGGGGTACGCAGATTGTGTGCTACCTTGGAGAGGGGACTATATACAGTCTTGATGGAGTATTTCTGTAGTACTGTTCCAACTTTGTCCGTCACTCCCTTGATATAAGGCATGTAAGCCGGCACTCTGCTTACTTCAGATTTGCGGTCCTTCCTCTTCCGACGGGGTATCTCCTTTTTGTATCCGTTGCGCCTTAGTACCTCCTGAACATGTGACAATTCACTGTTTAAGTGTTCAGGGTCTCAGAGGTCATAGGCTCTGTTCACTAACGAGGTCGCTACGGATTCCAAATGTCGCGGGTGATGATTATTATTATTTAGCCATTTTATTACAGATTCTATACAATTATTAATGTCAGTGGTATAAGTATTTATGTCAGCATTATTATCACAAGTCAAAATTAAGGAAATGTCATCGGCATATAGAATACAAGGTTTTAAAATTATGTCAGGGAGGTCGTTAATATAAAGCAAGAACAGGAGCGGGCCTAACACGCTGCCTTGCGGGACACCAAATTTATTCTCTATAGAGGTAGAACGATATGTTTTCAGTTCTCTGGCTTCATTAATGTTTTCTATTTCCACCACTTGTGTTCTAGCTGCTAAGTATGTGCGAAGCCAATTCAACGCGGGGCCACGAATTCCATACTTTTCTAACTTTTCTAATAATAAGCCATGCGACACACAATCGAATGCCCTAGTCATATCGAAAAAGACTACTGTGATTATTTTATTTGAGTCTAATCCTTCTACCACCTATTTTATCAAATTATAGCACGCTAAGGCTGTAGATTTACCTCGCTGAAACCCGAATTGTTCACACCGCAGTATATTATTACTCCGTATAAAACTTATTAGGCGTTTATACATCGCAGTTTCAAAAATCTTTGAGAGTATGGGTACCAAAGCTATGGGTCTGTAATTGGTTAGGCTTGTTTTGTCGCCCTTTTTGTATAAAGGCTTAACTATGGATAGTTTGAGAACGCTAGGGAAACGACCATCTATAAACGAAGTGTTGATTAAATGTGTTATTACTGGGGTAATTTGATTTGAACACGCTTTGAGAATTTTAGTTGATATTTCGTCATAGCTCTCTGAATTAGTATTGTTCAGGGTCATTATTATCCTATAAGTGTCATCAAAATCAAGAGGATATAGAAAAATACTGTCACGTGAGTCAGTTGCGCATGTGTTGTTTAGTGAGACATTTTTGACTGGTATATTAATAAAATGTTCATTAAACGCTTCTGCTATTTGAAGTGGGTTGTTTAGTTTAGTATCCCCCTTTTTCACATTGTTAATAAATTCAATTTGTTTGTGCGCTTCAGATTCATGTTTTATTAACTGCCAGGATGTTTTGCACACGTTTTTAGAATTTGCTATCATTGCTGAATTACGGTTTTTAATTGATTGGTCGATGCACTTACGTAAAAGCTTAGAATAGGCCTTATATTTATTTTTAGTCAAACTACATTTATTAATATAATATTTATAGCGAAGTTGACGCTTTGTTTTGCAACTTAGCCTAAGGCCTTTAGTAATCCATTTCTGTTTACGAGTTTTGTTTGAAATTCGAATTCTGATTTTAGGAAAACACAAGTTATAAAATAATATAATTATCTCATGAAATGATTGAAATGCTGGCTCAAGACGGTCTTCCTCATATATTTGGCTAAAAGAGAGGCTGGACATACATTCTTTAAATTTCTGCACGTTTTCCAGACTGTAGTCCCTTTTATATATGAAATATTCAATCACCGGCGATTCTTTGCATGTTGTAGGAATATTTGATAATTGAGCCGTATTATGGTCCGATATATCTAAATGTAGTAATTTACCTGTCGCATCACTCATATTGCTTATCATGTGGTCAATGCAGGACTTTTTGCGAGTGGGATCTTTAATGTGCAGATTCAATTTATAAGTATAGATGAGGTCTATTAATTTTCTTGTATTTTTGTTATTAGTATGTAGCGTATCTATATTTAGATCTCCAGCCAACACTATTTTCTTTTTATTATATTTATGACTAATTCTATGCAAAAGAGTGTCTAATTTCTCAAAAAACATGTTACAATTTGAATCGGGTGTTCGATACAAGCAGATTATAAGGATGTTTTGGCGGGTTAATTCGATCCCACAACATTCAAAATGTTTATCGACTGTATATTCATCACAATTGAACTGCCTGTAGTGTAACCATAGTAGTATCCATTAATATAAGCCATTTGTTCGTGTCCTTTTTGAACAAAGGTTTCAGATAAACATAAAACATCAATTTCTTTGTTTACTATCTAACAGTTCGCTTATATGGATTTCTAAAATACGACGTTTGTTAAACAAACCTGCAATATTTTGGTGAAAAATTCGGAGATACATGCGGTTATTATCGTTAATTACGAAAAAGATCACTATTCAAGCGACTTTTTTGTGAAACGGGAGTGTCGGTTTGAGTGCTTTGGTCATTTGTAGAAACTCTCCTAGAGCTTAATATATTTGTGTCCTTTATACAGTCACGCGGCCTCGGCCAGTTTGCACATGGTCTGTAAACAGCTCTGCTTGCTGAGACTAAGAACTTAAGATTATAGTCAGTTTGGTCTAGAACATTGTTTATACTATTACATAAGTCATTGAAAATGTTGTAGGAATGATCATAATCTACGTCAACGTAAGTACATTGAGAATATTGTTTGCAAATCATACGTAACATATAATTAAGTTTATATTCATTTAAATATCGATTTTTATATATTTTTATGACGAACACAGGACATTTAACGGACTTCAAAAATGAACACAGTTCAGCTTCAATATGAAAGGGATTGGAGTCATTTTGACCTATAAATAATACTACTCTGTCCTGTTGCGTTATGTTAAAAAGTTTGACATTACTCAATATTTGTTTTGTACTCGCCTGAGATTTGACAAATGATACAAATTCATATTTTGTGTAGGGATTATGTAACCTTGATTCGATTAATCGTCTTGTTAATCCTGAGCATAGTTGGCCCCCAAAAATGAAAGTCTTCCTCGTGCTTTCATTTTGGTCACTTTGTTTGGACGTAGCTGAACCTGTGATGATCTTGTGCTGTGTGGATGTTTGTAATTCAGTTTCATGTTGAATGTTCAGAGCATCGCGTGTGTCAATAGTGGGTGCGTCAGGTATGTGTGGAACGTGTTCAGGTATTTGTGTATGAGGACTGGACTCAGTATCATTTCTGTTTTGTTGAAGTTCTGTTACAACGCATTCTAATGAGCTTGTGGTTGGAATGTCTTGTTTAGTAGGCGGATTTTGCTATTTATGTGGAGTGTCTTTTTTGAACAAATCTGTAAGACGACGCTTAGCACTACTCCTTTTTGATGAGGACTGATTATTACGTAACGATGATAAAGGACTCTTGCAGATCTGTTTGAGTGTATTTATTTCATGTGATAGTTGATTAATTTCTTGTCTTAGTGCCGTGTTCTCAAGAATCACGTTTTCTAATTCGTTCTGTGTGGACAGTAGGCTAGATTTCAGGTTATTTATTTCTGCAAACATTTCGTCTTTGCGCAGTGCCGTCACATGAAAAGATATGTCTAGGCTTTTTGCTAATATTTCATCTGAATATGAAGAGTTGAAAGAAATAGTCATATCTATTTTGTCTAGTGATTTACATTTTTGAAGCGGTTTCCTAAGAGTTATGTTAGTGATTTCATCCATCTTCTAGCGCCCTCTATATTTCTGTTACAGTATTAGATTATAATTATTTAATGCTGTGTGATAATGTTTGTAGCAGTCTATAGTGTATACCAAATTATTTGTGTATTCAATGTAGGTAGTTATGCTCCAGTAAATGATGTGCAGTTAATGTCAAGTTGAAGTCATATATATTTTAATTTAGTCCATACGAGAATGTCATCATACAATATCTATGGCAACACAAAATACTTATTGTCATTCATTCAATAGTCATTTAGTTAGTGGTACACCTCTATACTTTGGGCTGTCTTGTCTCTGGAACTTATAGTTGTCACTTGTCAAGTTTTTTGACTAACTGTTTGAATATTTTTTCGTAACGGAATGAAATTATGAAGATGACTATATTTCGTGTAAACAGTGCATATTGCAAATCAACATATAAGTAATTTGTGCGTACGTATCACATTATCCGAAATCTGTATGTAAATGCCTTCAGTACGGTGTTCTTCACCCTTAAATACTTTTTGTCATCGTTATCGTAAAAGAGGTTAGCACTTGCCGTGCACTGTTTATAATGCTTTGCTGAATTCCTTTGACGATGGTTAACAATCGCAAACACAGTTTCATCGATTCTATCGTAACGTATCACTTTTACGAACCTTTGAGTAACGGTTGTGATATTGTAAACTATAGTTTCCTGCTTCTATTGTTGTCACTTGGAGGTTATGGATGTTTACTTGTATTCTTGTGGTAAAATTTAGGTAGATAACACGGTTAAGATACTGTTTTGATAATAATTAATGCAGAGCTTATGCAAATACGTGTTTACGCGTAGCTGTCACTTTGACGTATCTAACGCTAAGGACTAAGTAAAGCGTCATTGTGCCCTAACTACAATTCACTGCCATGTGGTTCTTCTGAAGATTACATCGAACACAGCGCATCTAGTGCTTAATATATGTATTTATAATATTCTTTATAAATACATTTTTCTTAGGTTTCATTAGGTTCTTCTGGATGTTAAGTCGCACTTAGCGCATCTAGTGCTAAATATATTATATCTATAGCGCCCGTCCCCGGCCCGTGCACGTCATGGCCCCGGTCGGGGCACTGACAGCACACTGACACGGCACGGAAGCTCCGTCCCCGGCCCGTCCACGGACGTGTGTGAACGAGTCCATATAAAATGTATGCAACGATTCTTTTCTGCGCTCCGTCCAGGCCATGTTCCGTCCCCGTCCCGTCCACGGCCCGGTTGTGTGAGGATAGACCATAATAGGTTGTCAATTGCTTTGGTTTCATATACCGTTACTTTCTGCTTCATTCACTTCACCATAGTTCTGACCATGTTCGCGAGTTGCCTACATTAAAAAGACGTAAGTGGATGCTCCTGTTTCACCATATTTACTTTGGGAGCCTTACCATATGAACATCATTGACTGCTTGAGTATGATATCAATAGTTACTTAACATTTTACTAGTAGATGTCTACAATGTGAAACAGTTGCAGTTCCTTACAAAAATAAGATGTACAACCATTATATTTATAAATGATTTTGACTTTGACTTTATTTCTATCTATTCTGTCATTTCAAAATTACGTAATGGCGTTCATTGCTTGGGACTTGAAACACACAGGGAGAATTTATTTTCAATGAAATTATTTTAAGGATTGAAAGTTATTTTTTAAACATAGGTAGTAAGTATGTGTCGTATGACGACAGTATGTATCAAGCCGAGATCCATGATTCTGAATGTACATACCCGTGTCCCGATCTGAAAAATAAATTAGTTAACTGTCAGTATAAGACAAAAGGAAATAGTTGGAAAAGTGTTAATCATATTGATAATGCTGGACTTTTTGGTAACATGCTTCTAAGCAATTAGCAGCTAAGCAAACTCTTTTTACATAACGAAGGAACCATAAAAAGGTTATCACATATTATCATGTGAAGGCAGTACTAGATTTTAGTGACTTCGTCATTTTTTACAATATCGTTTTTCACAAAGTCTTTGGCGTGGCGTGTAGCCTTATAAAAACACTAAGCCTTTGAAGCGAAAACCTTTCTCACTCAATTAGCCACAGTAAACGCAATATAATGAAGCATTTAATCTAGTTTTTAAATAATCTGTAACAGAGTGTCATACAAAATAAATTAGCGGGTCTTAATCGCGTACAATTAACTTATTTATTTCCGACGTTTCGCTCGTCTTGCACTTGACCACGCTCGGTACAAATCGCGAAAGTTTAAAATCGATTGTAACAGACTGGTTAGACTAATCAAACATTATTAAATACAAAGTAATTATTAGTTTATGCGGCGCTAATAAACTGTAGCAGGGGATAATCTGTACTAATCTCTTAATAGCATGTAACTATAACTAGAGCTATCGCTAGAGACGCCGCGAATTATCTTTTTACAGTAAATATACTTAAGAACTTTGAATAGAACGTTTGCTTTCTGTGGTTTAGCAACTGATATTGGTGTAAAAACCATGAATGAGTTATGCAAAGCATAATGAATACTTTATTTTTGCCCTATTTTTATGTTATGGTTATATAATTTACCTAATTACTTAATAATAAAAAGCTCACCGTGCGTACACAGTTTTCACCTTAGATTACCTAACCTTTTTATTTGTCCCGTATTTTTAAAGGCATGTGTTGTCCGGCCAAAACTTGTCTCAAGACAAAACGAGACATTTCACTTTTTCCATATCTTCAATTATTGCTGCAGTGCTCTTTATACATCATACATCATTCAATAAAACAAAAAAAATCAACATTTCATGTAAACATAATGTTCATTTTATCATTTATTGTATTACCCATAATAGTCTGCAATAAATAAAAACGTTTAGAAGCACGTATTGTGCGTTAAACTATTTATACGTTCAATACAAAAACTAAAGCTAATTTAAACGGAAATTTAGCTCTATTGTTTTGTGCGAATTATATTTTCCATTTAATTTTAGCTGTGTATCAAAAGCTGCGTTCAAATTCTGATGAAATTATGAAATATTGAATAGTAAGTCCCTAGCGTGATTGTTTTAAAACATTTTTAAAGGCGTGATATTTATGTAGATGTACTAGTATGTAGTAATAATATGTATTATTTGAAATGATGGTTTTATATATTGCTTAAATATCTTTTTTATAGATGTATATGTATGTATCATATCTCTTATGTATATAATATATTTTTGTAAGTTCAAATTTAAGGTTATTTTCATTATATTTATATAGCGCCTACTTCTTTTTTCTCTGCAGCACTCAAAGATAGACTGGGAGATAATGCCCATGGCATTAAGTCCGCCTGTATACGCTGCGTATATAAAGTTCTTTAACATACATACATACATACATACATAACGTCACGCCTTTTATCCCCGAAGGGGTAGGCAGAGGCGTACTTCTACACCCACTTTTCACCAGATATACTTTAGTCCCACGTAATAAGGGGCGAGCCTATTGCCGTACCGGGCACATTTCCAGACTCCGTGCTGCTACTGAGAATTTCGTGACAGAAAAACCCAGTAACACTGCCCGACCCAGGAATCGAACCCGGGACCTCCCGATCCCACGCGCACATTTATGCCGCGAGACCAACGCGGCAGTCGTATAGGGTTTAATGTCGAGTTTGCCGTCTCTACGCAAAGATGGTATTTGCATCGTGTTATCCCTTAGTCGCCTCTTACGACACCCACGGGCAGATGGAGGGGGTGGTGACACTTGTATTCTATGCCGTCAACCACACTGCATAGAATACAACACAACACAGTTTTTTAAATAAATAAAATAAATATTTTTGTTTACCTGTTTTTAATATACGTAAGTACAATGCAGACATCGTTCATAGAATTGTGTTCACAATAGCCCAGCAGTGGTTAGCGTTTGATGGACAACTGAAAGGGCCCGTGTATGAATCCAGTGCTGGTAATGCGTTGTAGTCTACCCTCAACCCATACCCTGTTCGTTATCTGGATCGATATGATAAATAAGTACTTATTTAAGATGAAGTCGAATAATTTTATTATAGGCGAAGGGAAGACGGAGGGTGCAAAGGAGTGGTAAGTTGAAATTGACGGAATGAAAAAGTAGTCAATTTAATTTGAATGTTCATTTCTTCTTGTTCGCATAACGTCTTCTTTATATTAGGTGTTGTTAGTTTACAAGGTAAACTGTATCCGACCGTTATTGGTAAAAGAATTTTGTCTGAAACTGTGCTAAAACTTCACGCCTACTAAGACTTGAAACGCACGTTGGTCAATATCATAGCAAACCAAAATAATGTTGGGTTTTGACAGTTTTGTGTCTGTTTCATACTTGTGTTGATTAAGTAATACTCATGTTGCCATAGCTACTGGTCATTTCTGGTTTTAAAACTGTTTAAAAGTAATAAAGTTATTTAAGTTTTATAGGGCATCCTTGGAAACTGGACAAAATACTAGTGGAACTTATTTTGTATTGGTTTTTATTTCGATTTGATGAGGCTAAGATTATAGTCCATCTGATCTTATTTGTCCTGTGTCTGGTTAAATCAATGTATAATATAACACTGTAGGTATATAAGAATATGTTTATCAGTTGTCTGATTCAGATACAATACTACTCTTTTATTTGCTAGATCAGATTCTGATGGCTGTGTCTCAGAATTACTACATAGTAAAATTCAAAAAATTCAAAATCCTTTATTCATTTGGGTCACAATGTGACGCTTATGAACGTCAAAATAATAAATTTATAAAAACCCTGGAGTAGTCGCGTGGATTACATATGTAATCCACCTATATAGAATCGATAATTTCTCTAAATCAGTTAGCGCCAGCTAAATAAGCCGCTAGATACTTTCAAATGAATATTTGGGCAACTCGCTCAGTGCAATGCAGCGCAGTTCGCGCCCTGTGATCCTTTATAGGAGCTCAGAAAAGGGCGTGGACTACAATTGTAATCCGCGCGATTGATTACGTAAGTATTTTTTCCTTCTTTACTATTATGATATTTTGTATATTTTTATCTATAATTGAGTAAATTGGTATAATTAGACTGTATTTATTCACATTTGTTGTTATAACATAAGTTTACTTATATTTTAGTATCAATTTGGAGTATAATAGCCGAGCTGTACACATAGAAGCCTGGATTGATGATTTTTGTAGCGCAAACGAAAAATGGATCAATTTAACTCGGATGAAGCCACTGGCTCATAGAAGAATCGAGGAAAATCATTACCAAACATCCTAACAATCAAGATAAAATACTTTTTTGGCATTGTGTATCATGAAACTCAAGCAACTACCTCGATATCGAGCAAGGTAGTGCGTCATTTCCATGACTGTGAAGAACCCGCTGTATAAGGACCAGAAAAATGTGTACCGCGTGCAACAAGTTTACATGTGGGCATATTTTCAAGAAAATGTGTCTATCCTGTGCAGAAAATCGAATTTAGTAGTTAGTTTTTCACACAAAAATTGTGAGTGATCTCAATTTGAGAAAACAATGTCATATTTATGCTTATTTAGAGACGATTTTTGTTTTGGTTACTTATTTTGTAATTTAGGGGTTGTGATTAGGTTTTGCTAATACAATGTTTAAAATTAACCACTACTGATAGTATTCTTATAAAAATAATAGTGAGTTTTCTGCAAATATTATTTTAAGATCAATTTTAAAATGGACCACGTATGTAATCCGCGCGACCACTTACGTTACTTCTAGATGCGCGACTACTGCAGTATAAAACAAAGTCTGTCTTCTGTCTGTTTGTCCCTTAAATCTTTAAAACTACGTAACGGATTTTAATGCGGTTTTTTTAATTGATAGAATGATTCAAGAGCAAAGTTTATATCTATAATACATGCGTAATATTTATTGCATTGCACCCGTGCGAAGCCAGGGTGGGTCGACAGTATTATTATAAAAATCATCAAATAATAAAAAGAATACGATGCTCTATTTAAAGACCCATATGCGACATTAATCTTCCTCCTAGCGTTAACCCGGATTTGTCTGAATATTAGGTTGGTTTCAGAGTTACGCGTTTGACCGGCGCCGGCCACACGCGCGCGCTTACACACACACTAGATTAGTAATAGCGTTTCACAGTCACGCAGTTCAAACGCGCCGCGTGTGAGACTCGCGCCGTCGGCCGGCGTTGCCGAAGCTTCATACATTGCAAAGAGAAACGCGAACATGTTTCACAGTGGTCCGCGCGCCAAACGCGCTGTTTGACCGGCACTGGCCGACAGGGCGTGCCGCGCGCGTCACTCTGAAACCAGCCTTAGCTTTTCCACAGAGCGACTGCCTGTTTGACCTTCGCAACCCGAAGGGATAGTAATATTCCATGGTTTAGACTAGTGTCAGTTTATTTAGAAGGTACTGACGCCCTTTAACGATCGTCAAAGATCTTCATGACAACCGGAACCAATGGCTTAACGTGCTCTCCGAGGCACGGGACAAGTTATAATTAACAATTCAATACGCACTAACTCCGAAAATTCATTAGTGCACGCCGTGGATTCGAACCCAATACCCTCTGCATGGCAGTCTGTTGGTATCTCCTAGACTATCGCTGCCTGTTTAATTCTTTGTTGTACAAAAAAAAAATACATGAAACAAGTAAAAATAAATAAACAAATTAATTTTGTATACAAAGGCGAGCTTAACTCAACACTTTTACATTAATAGAATACAATAAAAAACAATTCTTACATTTGACTATTTCTTCTTCCCATTCCCATTTCCCATTCGTAAGGGACTCGACCTTTCTCACACGTGCCAGAAAGCTCATTTTATTGGGCACATTTTCTTTTATACTTTGACACACCACAATAGTGGTACATGTTATGTGAGTTTTGTATCGACGTCTGTCACTTACTTGATTGGCATATCTTTTAATATAGCAACACATAAATAACGTGTATGAAGGCCTTATTTTAGATAAGTAGTGTGATAATTGAAATGTCTTTAAAGTCGTTATTATTTCTCAAAAAACATAATGAATGGAATAAGTAAGTACCAGAATATTACATTATAATATTTTATTAATTTGTCTTCTTTATTTATTTTTATTTAAAGTCTCACGCCTGTATCCCTGAAGGGGTAGGCAGTGGTGTAATATTACACCCACATTTCGCCATGAATTTTTAGGTCCCACGTACTTAATAGGGGGCGAGCCTATTGCCGTTACCGGGCACGACACCAGACTCCTTGCTGCTACTGAGAATTCGGAAAAACCCAGTAACACTTTTGCTTGACTCGGGAATCGAACCTGGGACCTCCGATCAGCAGTCGCATACGCTATCCACAGGACCACGGATGCAGTAATTTGTCTTATTAACACTTGATATTTCTCTAATCTGAAAGAATCGGTTGAATTAAAAAATAATGTGCTGAAGGCATATCTTTTTAAGTACTAGAGAGTCTAGAGAATACTTCTTAAGTACTAAAGGGTACTTAAAAAGATCACAGTTCGTTCTTAAATACATCTACACTAGTAAACACGCACTCTTATACAGCTGAACGAAAACTGTTCTTTATAGCGTGACACGATTCATTATAAATAGTTTTAAAAGCTTGAGTTACTAATAAATAAACACCACGCCGTGGACTTATTATAAAACCTATAACAACAGAAATTTAATCTTGGCATAAGAAGTATAAAGTTGATAATAAACTGATACGTAGCCTTGTAGTTGAACTAGCCATTTAACAGGGAAAGCACGCACTTTCAAGAGTAACTTAAGAACTATTTAATGAAGAACCACTCTATTTTAAGGTGAGTGAGGCTACCAAATACGTTATTTATTTCGGTGATAGCACTTAAATATCGGAAATACACTGCTTCGATGATTTCATTGTTTGTTTTTATGTTTCTCTTATTGAATAACTACCACTTCATTGCGATAAACGAACACATACATCTTTATTTATATTATTATTTTAAATGACGACTAACTATAATTATATGGTTTATACGTCACTTAGAATTAACTTGGAATTGATTTAGTTCCTTGTGACGTGTACGTATCATAACTTATTTTTATATTTTGTAGTATAGAAGGCAAAAGACCTTACGAATCACCTGATCGTAAGTGATTCCCGCCGCACATGGCCACGTGCTACCTCTGAGGAGTCACAAGTGCGTTGCCGACTCAAAGGGATGGAGTAGGAGGAGCAGCGGGGTGAGAGAGATAAGCAAAGGCGATGGAGCCTCAGGCACTATCACTCAAAGTACAAAACACAGCATTGCGTTCCAACTTATGTAGTTCCAGAGTAATTTTCATCACAATATGTATATTGCAACGATAGCCTAGTGCAGAGACCGACAGACTGCTACGCAGAGGGTCCGAGTTCGAATCCACGGCACGCACCAATGCCTTTCGGAGTTATGTGCGTATTAAATTGTTAATTATCGCGTGTAATAGAAGGGTTATTATGTATATATGTTTAGATACAAGGTATATGGCCTTTATATAGTATTTTAGTCATATTTGTCAATGGTTTGAAAAATAAAATAGACAACTATCAATTCTTACTTTCATTTATTCAGTTTGGTACAAGAATATATCTTAGATAAAGATACATTTACATTTACCGCCACTCTTGGCCATTCTTTTAATAGTATTTGTTTATAAAAGCACTACAAACTACATCATATTTATAATATTGGGTAGCAAAGTTGTGGGTAGTTCAATATATCAAATGTAACATTAATACCATGGATTAGCAACAATATAATTCATTTAGTAATATTGGCCACAGGTATATCTTTAATATTACTCTAGGTATATTTACTATGTATATATATTCAATATTTACCACTTTAATATTCACCATAGGTACATATATAATTGATATGGCTTATTTCACAGCATATGAATCGATTCTATTATATGATATTCCAAGTTCTAAACTTATAACATCTCACAACTGACAAAACCACCCACAATATCAATTATACAATAGCTACGCTATATTACATTGCTTCTGCATTATTTCTATTGACAATACTCTAAAGAAAACCACAGAAGCAATATAGAATCGTGAAACACAATAATATAATAGTCAGAATTATATCGTACCTTAGTTAGCCGTTGCCGGAGCGACACTGAACATTGAGCAGAGTCTGTTCATATTTTATACTCTATTTACCCGTTTGACAATGTCAACTGTCAAACGTCAAACCAATTTGTCTATTTAGATTTGGCAACACTATAAATTCAAAACATACAATCCATTTATGTTTATTTACTATATGTTTAGGCTATACATAGTTAATGATACAATATAATATATGGTTATATCTTGTTAGAGACTTATGTGAATAATTCTAAAATCGATCTTATGTAACTTTACCTAAAATTCGACGTAGAAATAACAATGATATAAATTCTAACCAGATTTATAACAGTCTGATATCCGAGCTTTTGCTGGGATGATAAACAGGTACTTACAAACGGGACACACATACTTTAGACGTACTTACTTTGATATATTTTTGAATATCTTTACAATATATTTCAACAAATCTATCACGGCCATACTGACCTGTACTTTGCTCTCAAAGTACCCTCTTTATTTTAACCCCTTGCAGCAACCTGCAGTTTTTATTTTGAACCTGCAGCAACCTGCAGTTTTTATTAAGCACCTGCAGCAACCTGCAGTTTTTATTTAGCACCTGCAGCAACCTGCAGCTTTTATTTAGCACCTGCAGCAACCTGCAGCTTTTATTTAGCACCTGCAGCAACCTGCAGTTTTTATTTAGCACCTGCAGCAACCTGCAGTTTTTATTTAGCACCTGCAGCAACCTGCAGTTTTAATTTTTTATTTAGGACCTGCAACAACCTGCAGTATTTATTTAGGACCTGCAGCAACCTGCAGTTTTTATTTAGGACCTGCAGCAACCTGCAGTTTTATTTAGGACCTGCAGCAACCTGCAGTTTTTATTTAGGACCTGCAGCAACCTGCATTTTTATTTAGGACCTGCAGCAACCTGCAGTTTTATTTAGTACCTGCAGCAACCTGCAATTTTTATTTAGGACCTGCAGCAACCTGCAGTTTTTATTTAGGACCTGCAGCAACCTGCAGTTTTTATTTAGGACCTGCAGCAACCTGCAGTTTTTATTTAGGACCTGCAGCAACCTGCAGTTTTAATTTTTTATTTAGGACCTGCAGCAACCTGCAGTTTTTATTTAGGAACTGCAGCAACCTGCAGTTTTATTTGGGACCTGCAGCAACCTGCAGTTTTTATTTAGGACCTGCAGCAACCTGCAGTTTTATTTAGGACCTGCAGCAACCTGCAGTTTTTATTCAGCACCTGCACCAACCTGCAGTGAATGTCATACAACAGCTTTTTAATTCATCCTTAATACGATTTTAAAACTAATTTTTTTTTCACGACGGTTCATTTTTTTTGCTTTGTCCACTCTGAAGGTCTTAGGCGATTTTTTTTTATAAACTATATTCAATTCCAGAACCTCGCAAGGTCCGTTAAGCTTTTCATTTATCATTTATCTGTAACATTTATCTAGTTTTTAGTTTTGTTTATTTAATAAGATCATTAGTTTTAATAAACCATAAAAGCCCAAATCAATATAAATGTGCACTCACACGGTGTTCCACATAACAATTTGGATCATGAAAATATTTTACTGATAGATCTTATTTATAAATGGTTGTTATCCTTATAGGTATGTGAGACCGTTCAAAAATAGATATAGACGATACTGGCATATAATATTTGAAAACAGTTTTTATTTTTACTTATGAGGTTGCGGTATTCTTTCATTTCATTTATGTATTTGCAAAAATAGATTGTACTTTTTTATTTAGGACCTGCAGCAACCTGCATTTTTATTTAGGACCTGCAGCAACCTGCAGTTTTTATTTAGGACCTGCAGCAACCTGCAGCAATAAATACAGATTATTCTGTAGCCCATGTAGCATAATATGGTTTTGATTTACACATAGGTACAAAATATTATCTATATTATTTCATTATAAATCTTTAAGTTGCCAGTCTACGATAACTACTTGATCCGAATCCCTATAGGACATTCTTCAAATGTTCGAATAGATGTATTAATGTTCTAACAACATGTTCGGTCAATAGCAGAAATAATTTTACTACGTTGATATTCTGATAGTTGATCAGCAGTAATCAGAACAATCATGTTGTTACGAGCTGGGGTTCGTGATAAATTATATGCACTATGCCAGAAAAACTGCACTTTATTCACTAACACAATAACACTAGATACACACACTTAATTTTCCAACACTAATAAAACACACTATTCACACCACTAGTACAACACTAAACACTTCCGAATTACTTCCTTCGCTTGATCTTGATCGCTTTCCGTATTCAATTGAACTGTACCCGGTCCGTTCGCTCCCGCTCTATTTATACTGGCCGGATAACATCACTAGGCTTTTCGAGACGACTCACGATATTTCTGGAAACGTGTAAGGTGTTTCTAGAATTGCGTAAATGTTCTATTTACACCTACGCCATCTACTAGAGGATAGATGAAACAGCCTTAAACAACCGATACATCTAATCTCATGTAGTTCTCCCATTCACTGATAGATGGCGTTATTTTCAATTCGTAACACGGCCTCCCTCTTAAACGTGTTCGTCTCGAACATCGTTAGACCCATAGTAACGAGCCAACCGGTCCACATGAACTATCTTTGGTGCACCTCGCGACCCCTTCTGGATTCGATAGGTGACGTCGTTCATCCTGGTAATTATGCGATATGGCCCGTCCCATCTGGCTTGTAACTTAGGCGATTTTCCTTTGCTTCGTACTGGGTTATGAAGCCACACCAATGATCCCTCATCGAAGCCTTTGTTGTTTGCCTTCCGGTCGTAGCGAGTCTTCATCTTCTCAGACATCTGTTGTCCAGATTCCCTGATGTGTTCGTATACGTCGTTCATCCTGTTGCGTAGCTCGGTTGCGTAATCCGTTATATTGCGTGGAGATTCTGGTGGAATACCGGTGATAAGGTCTGCAGGTAAACGGAGCTCTCTACCGAAATTGGCAAAAGCTGGTGTTACTCCTGTAGTTTCGTGGACCGCACTACGATATGACAGGAGAAATGGTTGGATGTGCTTGTCCCAATCTCTTTGTTTGCTCTCCACGACCTTCGCCAGGTACCTTTCCAGTGATTGGTTAAACTGTTCAACCATGCCATCTGATTGCGGATGATAAGCCGTGGTCCTGGTTTTATGTGCACCCATTACGCGACAAGTCTCCTTGAATACCTCAGATTCGAAGTTCCGGCCTTGATCGCTGTGGATTTCCAAGGGCACCCCAAACCGACAAAAGACTTCATGCACCAGCTTATCAGCCACTGTGGTAGCTTCTTGATTTGGGATTGCAAACACTTCAGGCCACTTCGTGAAGTAATCCATCACAACCAAGAAGTATTTGTTTCCATCCTGGCTCTCAGGAAATGGCCCAGCGACATCCAAAGCTATGCGCTCCCATGGAGCTCCCACATTGTACACCTTTAATGCACCTCTGCTTCGAGTATGTGGCCCCTTGACAGCCGCACAACTTGTGCATTTGCGGCACCAATCCTCGACGTCATCTCGACAGTGGAGCCAATAAAACCGGTCCCGGATCTTTGTAAGGGTCTTCTTAACTCCCATGTGACCTCCCGAAGCACCATTGTGATAGAGCTGCAAGACTTCCGGCACCTTAGTTTTGGGCACTACCATTTGCAAATGGCACTGGTTACCGCGAGCGTTTTCCCATTTGCGGCACAGAACTCCATCCTGGACGACCAAGCTTTCCCACTGTGCCCAATAACTCTTGGTGATGGGGCTCATTGCTGCGATATCACTCCATTTGGGCCTAGGCGCATCTGATTTCTTCCATTCAAGAATCGGCTGTACATCCTTGTCATCTCGCTGAGCACTCTGCAAAGCTTCTTTCCATCCGTCACTCAAGTCCGTCTTCAACGTCCTCACTAACGCTGCCTGCTTCGCTTCCTGTCGGGCACAATGTTTGCGTTGGTCGGGGTAAGGCCTACACGTCAGAGCATCTGCGCTACGTTGCTCTCGCCGCCAGACAGGCACATAAGGCGACCCCTTTGGTGGAGACAGGGTGTCACTGTGCCGCTTACGCTTTGGGCAGCTCAAGCGGATATGGCCTCTTTCCCCGCAGTTGTAGCACCGAGGTGAAGAAACAACTTCCCTGATACGGTAAGTTCGATCCTCGTGACGCGCTGCTTCCACCTCCAGAGCGTAGGCTAAGGCTTCCTTCAGGGACTTGAAGTGCCCAAGTCTTACCGCTGCTCTAACTTCCAGGTCCCGGACTCCATCCGTAAACGCTTGTACGAGGTTCCCGTCAATGAGCGCAGGCGACGACTGGTATGCCTTCCTGACCAGCCTTTCTACCTCTAGAGCCCACTGCTGCAGAGTTTCTCCGGTGCGTTGTGTCCTGTCCTTCAGCTGAGCACGATACACATGTTCAAGGTGCGCGTCTCCGTATCTCGCCTCCAACGCCTCCAGAAGCTTCTCGTAGGTGACGTCTTGCCCGAGTGCCTCCAACACAGTCAAGGCCTGATCACGAAGGCCCAAGGTTAGGGCGGTGAAGGCCTGTTCTTTGTCCCACCCATTCGCTCGCATTACGGCCTCAAACTGAACCTTGTATGCAACCCACGATGACGAGCCATCAAAGGGTGGAACCTTAAACCAACGAGGCGAGGGCGCCACAGCTGCAGGTGTAACGTCGTTGGTCTCAAGCCCACGCAATTTCTTCTCCAATCTGGCAATACGGGTTTCGAGCTGGTCGTGTACACGCTTCTCAATGTCGCTGATACGGGCCTCGTGCTGCTGAAGTTCCTCCTTGACCGCCTTCAGGTCCTTCCCTACAGCGGCGCTGAGGTCCTTCATAAGCACCACCTGCTCCTCTAGGCGGCGCGCGTGCTCCTCCTTGTCGCGCGGCAGCTGCTCCTCTAGGCGGCGCGCGTGCTCCTCTTGACGGCGAGCCTGCTCCTGTTGACGGCGGTCCTGCTCCTCCTTGTCGCGCTGTAGCTGTTCCTCCAGGCGGCGAGTCTGCTCCTCCTGACGGCGGGCCTGCTCCTCTTGACGGCGAGCCCGCTCCTCCTTTTTGCGCTGTAGCTGTTCCTCCAGGCGGCGCGCGTGCTCCTCTTGACGGCGAGCCTGCTCCTCTTGACGGCGAGCCTGCTCCTCCTTGTCGCGCTGTAGCTGTTCTTCCATGCGGCGCGCGTGCTCCTGCATGAACGCCATCAGAGCCGCGATGTCGGGCACCGCCATGGAGTGTGCGCTTGCAGGCTCCACTGCAGCCGCGGAGTCGCCTGGTCCACCAGACGATGGAGAAGGAACGTCTCCGAAGCGTCTCTGGTCCAGGTCTTGCTGGCGCTGGTTCCTGGTACGCACTCCGTCAGTTTCTTCCTTCGGCATAACCGGCATTATTTATCCCTTTCTTCTGACACCAATTTGTTACGAGCTGGGGTTCGTGATAAATTATATGCACTATGCCAGAAAAACTGCACTTTATTCACTAACACAATAACACTAGATACACACACTTAATTTTCCAACACTAATAAAACACACTATTCACACCACTAGTACAACACTAAACACTTCCGAATTACTTCCTTCGCTTGATCTTGATCGCTTTCCGTATTCAATTGAACTGTACCCGGTCCGTTCGCTCCCGCTCTATTTATACTGGCCGGATAACATCACTAGGCTTTTCGAGACGACTCACGATATTTCTGGAAACGTGTAAGGTGTTTCTAGAATTGCGTAAATGTTCTATTTACACCTACGCCATCTACTAGAGGATAGATGAAACAGCCTTAAACAACCGATACATCTAATCTCATGTAGTTCTCCCATTCACTGATAGATGGCGTTATTTTCAATTCGTAACAATGTATTATCTCATCTAATCGGGTATCAGACTTGAGTTGTTAGAGTTTCTACCAATAACATATACTAATAAATGTAAGAGCCAGTCTTAACTGCTGTACGATAGCTCGGCCAACCTGATAGCAGTATCAAGTGGAGAAATAAATTATGTGTATTCACCATTTCAGATCACCATTTCAGCAAGGTACCTAAACATTTTCTATGTTCCTTTATCAAGTAATAAGTGTTGCTATTTTAATAATCAAAACACTTATACACATATTATTTAGCAGTGATTTAAAAGTCATCGTTACAACGATAAGAATATACTTTAGACTATGCCGGTGTGGGTAAGGGAAGAAAATAATTATTTATCAAGAAATCAGGCTGTGCTTATTTATCCATTTTCTTTCTAAAGTACAATAAACTATTCTAATGTAGATGTTACATAATAAAAGAACTGTATAATAACGTTTTCCGATATTGCAAACTACTACATCATCCATGGATTAACAAGAACAATTTATATGATACGAAAGGAGCTACTCCAAACCATCACACCAAATTTTTATTTAAAAATAAAGTAACTAATGTAATTCAGCCTATACTTAATAAATAATAGAATAGGATTTCGCAACATCAGGATAAATAAGAATAGTTTAAAGAAATGAAAGTAATTACTGACTTTAATAGATATTAAATGTAATTTTTGTAACTTTCATCCGACTAGGGTGCTGAAAATTTTAAAATCGTCTATTCTGTACGGTAATACAAACGTGTTTTTTTTTAAGAACTTGTTCCAACATTTATTCACCCCATACACCAGTTTTCTTTTTGTTATTCCAAGGCTAAACGCTTTAAATTAGGTTAATGCAAATTAACTATAAAAAAGTAATCCGTTATATTTTGAGTAAGTTTGAAAATAGTAAATTTATATCAGTTGCTATTTATTTTTCTTTTCACTACATACTTCATATACTTGAAATTTGTTGTTAATTATATCAAATAGTATAGAGTATTCAAATTAGTTTCAACCAAGAGTATACAAATTTTGCAAGATAATCTTATGTAGGTAGTTATCACATTTTAGAGGTATATTTATGGAATAGAATCCTTTATTTAAAAAAACACATCTTTGCTACGAAACCTTTAGTAAGTAATTACATTATAAAATATATTATTATAAATTATTTTATAAGAAACTTAAATATAAATTATTATACATTATTTTAACCGTTGTAAGACCATAACTGCCATAGCAATGATTGGTTAGCATTTGGTTCATGGTATAGTTCCCAACAACTCTTACAGGAAAGAGTATTGTTACGAGCTGGGGTTCGTGATAAATTATAGCTCACTATGCCACTTAAACTGAACTTTATTCACTAACACAACAACACTAGATACACACACTTAATTTTCCAACACTAATAAAACACGCTATTCACACCACTAGTACAACACTAAACACTTCCGAATTACTTCCTTCGCTTGATCTTGATCGCTTTCCGTATTCAATTGAACTGTCCGGTCCGTTCACTCCCGCTCTATTTATACTGGCCGGATAACATCACTAGGCTTTTCGAGACGACTCACGATATTTCTGGAAACGTGTAAGGTGTTTCTAGAATTGCGTAAATGTTCTATTTACACCTACGCCATCTATTAGAGGATAGCTGAATTACCTTCAAACCACCGATACATTCAATCTCATGTAGTTCTCCCATTCACTGATAGATGGCGTTATTTTCAATTCGTAACACGGCCTCCCTCTTAAACGTGTTCGTCTCGAACATCGTTGGACCCATAGTAACGAGCCAACCGGTCCACATGAACTATCTTCGGTGCACCTCGCGACCCCTTCTGGATTCGATAGGTAACGTCGTTCATCCTGGTAATTATGCGATATGGCCCGTCCCATCTGGCTTGTAACTTAGGCGATTTTCCTTTGCTTCGTACTGGGTTATGAAGCCACACCAATGATCCCTCATCGAAGCCTTTGTTGTTTGCCTTCCGGTCGTAGCGAGTCTTCATCTTCTCAGACATCTGTTGTCCAGATTCCCTGATGTGCTCGTATACGTCATTCATCCTGTTGCGTAGCTCGGTTGCGTAATCCGTTATATTGCGTGGAGATTCTGGTGGAATACCGGTGATAAGGTCTGCGGGTAAACGGAGTTCTCTACCGAAATTGGCAAAAGCTGGTGTTACTCCTGTAGTTTCGTGGACCGCACTGCGATATGACAGGAGAAATGGTTGGATGTGCTTGTCCCAATCTCTTTGTTTGCTCTCCACGACCTTCGCCAGGTACCTTTCCAGTGATTGGTTAAACCGTTCAACCATGCCATCTGATTGCGGATGATAAGCCGTGGTCCTGGTTTTATGTGCACCCATTACGCGACAAGTCTCCTTGAACACCTCAGATTCGAAGTTCCGGCCTTGATCGCTGTGGATTTCCAAGGGCACCCCGAACCGACAAAAGACTTCATGCACCAGCTTATCAGCCACTGTGGTAGCTTCTTGATTTGGGATTGCAAACACTTCAGGCCACTTCGTGAAGTAATCCATCACAACCAAGAAGTATTTGTTTCCGTCCTGGCTCTCAGGAAACGGCCCAGCGACATCCAACGCTATGCGCTCCCATGGAGCTCCCACATTTTACACCTTTAATGCACCTCTGCTTCGAGTGTGTGGCCCCTTGACAGCCGCACAACTTGTGCATTTGCGGCACCAATCCTCGACGTCATCTCGACAGTGGAGCCAATAAAACCGCTCCCGGATCTTAGTAAGCGTCTTCTTAACTCCCATGTGACCTCCCGAAGCACCATTGTGATAGAGCTGCAAGACTTCCGGCACCTTAGTTTTAGGCACTTCCATTTGCAAATGGCACTGGTTACCGCGAGCGTTTTCCCATTTGCGGCACAGAACTCCATCCTGGACGACCAAGCTTTCCCACTGTGCCCAATAACTCTTGGTGATAGGGCTCATTGCTGCGATATCACTCCATTTGGGCCTAGGCGCGCCTGATTTCTTCCATTCAAGAATCGGCTGTACATCCTTGTCATCTTGCTGAGCACTCTGCAAAGCTTCTCTCCATTCGTCGCTTAGATCCGTCTTTAACATCCTCACTAGCGCTGCCTGCTTTGCTTCCTGTCGGCTACAGTGCTTGCACTGGTCGGGACACGGCCTACGCGATAGGGCATCTGCGTTACCATGGGACTTGCCGCTGCGATGTTGTATTACAAAATCAAACTCTTGCAGTAGTTCAATCCATCTAGCTACTTGTCCTTCTGGGTCCTTAAATTGAAGTAGCCATTTCAGCGCTGCATGGTCGGTTCGCAGGTGGAATTTACGGCCCAACAAGTATTTGTTGAAATGCTGCAACGTCTTTACTACAGCCAAGAGTTCCCGCCTGGTGACGCAGTAGTTTCTTTCGGGTTTGGATAAGGTCTTGCTGAAGTATGCTATAACAACTTCTTGATCACCCTTCTTCTGTGACAGCACGCCGCCAATTCCGGTGTTACTGGCATCTGTGTCAACTATGAATTCATGCTCATTGTCAGGGTAGCCTAGAATAGGTGCAGTACACAGATGTTCCTTAAGCTTCTGGAATGCAACGTCACAGCTCTCATTCCAACAGAACTGCACTCTGTCTTCGGTGAGCTTATGAAGAGGTCGAGCAATGTCAGCAAAGTTCTTCACAAACCGTCGATAGTAGGAGCATAATCCGAGGAATGCTCTGACCTGCGTTTTGTTCTCTGGAACTGGCCACTCCTTCACGGCAATGATCTTATCCGGGTCAGTTTGAATACCGTTCTCCGAGACCACATGTCCTAGAAAGTTCACTTGCCGTCTGAATAACGCGCATTTCTTCGGACTCAGCTTCAAATTAGCACCTCGTATTTTTGACAGCACTTGCTCCAAGTTTCGAAGGTGATCCTGGAAGGTGCGCCCCACGATGATGATGTCATCCAGGTAGACCAAGCAGGCGTCTCCAATCAGTCCCATAAGCACTCGCTCCATCAGTCTCTCAAAAGTAGCCGGAGCGTTGCACAATCCAAAGGGCATGACGTTAAATTGCCACAGTCCTTTGCCTGTGGAGAATGCCGTCTTCTCTTTGTCTCGAGGATCTATTTCCACCTGCCAGTAGCCACTTTTTAGGTCTAAGGTAGAAAACCACTTCATCCCCGTCAGCGTATCCAGTGTGTCATCGATCCTTGGCAGCGGGTAGCTGTCCTTCTTCGTGATGTCATTCAATCGGCGGTAGTCTACACAGAAGCGCAAGCTGCCATCCTTCTTCTTAACTAGGACAACCGGAGAGCACCACGGGCTGGACGAAGGCTCGATTACGCCTTCGTTCACCATACCGTCGATCATAGCTTCCACTTCACGTTCCCGTGCTACTGGCACACGTCTTGGTCGCTGGCGAATCGGTGCTTCACTTCCCGTGTTTATTTTGTGCTGGACTAGTGCTGTCTTCCCTATGTCGGCATCACTGGCCGAGAAAATATCGGCGAACCTGTTCAACATCTTCTTAGCCTTGGTCTTCTCTTCTTCTGACAGGGTACTTTGGCAGTCCTCCAAAAGTGAAGACACGTCGAATCGTGCAGCCTGAACCTTGGCGCTGGTAGGTTGCTCCTGACATCTACGCATCCAAGCCGCTCCTTCATAGGTGCCCAATTCCGTCCCTTTCTTGAGCAACACTTCCTTGTCACTTGCATTTAGTGCGCGTACTGATGAAACTTTGGTACCCCTTACCAAGGTTCGTGCAATCTTCCACGATGCCTCTTTCTCTAGGCCTTCGATAAGTACGCAGCGGTCCCTCGACCAGAACTCCCGGGTAGACAAACTGGTACAACCGTTTCCGACCGCGGGTGAAGAATGACATTCTTCAGGCAGTACACTTTTCCTGAAGTTGCACCTTCCATGAAGACTTCTTCCGAGCCACACTTCAACACTCCCTGGTTAACATCGATCTCGCAGCGATACTTCCGCATGAAGTCCAGGCCCAAGATGCAGTCGTCCACTATATCGGCCACGATGACTTTGTGACGGTAAATTTTGTTGCCTAGCTTCAGATCCACCTCCATTTCACCTCGGACGGTTATGTGCTGACCGGTAGCTGTTCTCAGATTCACACATTCATTGTTCCTGAAGCAGCCCCGAAGAACCCGTCTTGCCAGATGGAAACCGACGACTGTCCGAGAAGCACCCGTGTCCAATGTCAGCTTGCATGGTGTTCTGTTAATTTCGCCTTCGATGATCAGGCTGTTCCCGTCGCATGATTGCGAGATCGAGATACTTGGGGCTCTTCCATTACCAGCCAGCACCCGCCCCGCAGTCCTGGCTTCTACTCGTTTCCCTGCTCTCGCTGCCTGGCAGGCACATCAGGCGACCCCTTTGGTGGAGACAGGGTGTCACCAGGCTGCCTACGCTTTGGGCAGCTCAAACGGATATGGCCTCTTTCTCCGCAGTTGTAGCACCGAGGTGATGACAAGACTTCCCTGATGCGGTGACCTCGGTCGTCGCGTCGCACTGCTTCCACCTCCAGAGCGTGGGCTAAGGCGTCCTTGAGGTCCTTGAAGTGCCCAAGCCACACTGCTGCTCTTACCTCCAGGTCCCGGATCCCATCCGTAAACGCCTGTACGAGGTTCCCGTCAATAAGCGCAGGAGACGACTGGTATGCCTTCCTGACCAGCTTTTCCACCTCTAGAGCCCACTGCTGCAGAGTTTCTCCGTTGCGTTGTGTCCTGTCCTTCAGCTGAGCACGATAAACGTGTTCAAGGTGCGCGTCACCGTATCTCGCCTCCAGCGCCTCCAGGAGCTTTTCGTAGGTGACGTCTTGCCCGAGTGCCTCCAACACTGTCAAGGCCCGGTCGCGAAGGCCCAAGGTTAGGGCGGTTAAGGCTTGTTCTTTGGTCCACCCATTCGATCGCATCACAGCCTCGAACTGGATCTTGTATGCAGACCATGATGACGAGCCATCAAATGGTGGAACCTTAAATCCACGAGGTGAGGGCGCTACAGCCGCTGGTGTCACTTCGAGCCCACGCAACTTCTTCTCCACTTCAGCAACACAGGTCTCGTGGTGGTCGTGTACACGCTTCTCTATGTCGCTGATACGGGCCTCATGCTGCTGAAGTTCCTCCTTGACCGCCTTCAAGTCCTTCCCTACAGCGGCGCTGAGGTCCTTCATAAGCACCACCTGCTCTTCTAGGCGGCGCGCGTGCTCCTCCTTGTCACGCTGGAGCTGTTGTTCTAGGCGGCGCGCGTGCTCCTCTTGACGGCGAGCCTGCTCCTCCTTGTCGCGCTGAAGCTGTTCCTCCAGGCGGCGCGCATGCTCCTCCTGACGGCGCGCGTGCTCCTCTTGACGGCGAGCCTGCTCCTCCTTGTCGCGCTGAAGCTGTTCCTCCAGGCGGCGCGCGTGCTCCTGCATGAACGCCATCAGAGCCGCGATGTCGGGCACCGCCATGGAGTGTGCGCTTGCAGGCTCCACTGCAACCGCGGAGTCGCCTGATCCACCAGACGATGGAGAAGGAACGTCTCCGAAGCGTCTCTGGTCCAGGTCTTGCTGGCGCTGGTTCCTGGTGCGCACTCCTTCAGTTTCTTCTTTCGGCATAACCGGCATAATTTATCCCACTTCTGACACCAATTTGTTACGAGCTGGGGTTCGTGATAAATTATAGCTCACTATGCCACTTAAACTGAACTTTATTCACTAACACAACAACACTAGATACACACACTTAATTTTCCAACACTAATAAAACACGCTATTCACACCACTAGTACAACACTAAACACTTCCGAATTACTTCCTTCGCTTGATCTTGATCGCTTTCCGTATTCAATTGAACTGTCCGGTCCGTTCACTCCCGCTCTATTTATACTGGCCGGATAACATCACTAGGCTTTTCGAGACGACTCACGATATTTCTGGAAACGTGTAAGGTGTTTCTAGAATTGCGTAAATGTTCTATTTACACCTACGCCATCTATTAGAGGATAGCTGAATTACCTTCAAACCACCGATACATTCAATCTCATGTAGTTCTCCCATTCACTGATAGATGGCGTTATTTTCAATTCGTAACAGTATAAATAGCCAACTTTTGCTTAGCGGTAATACAGATTACATTACTTAGCAGTAAATATGTTTCTAATGGAGGTAATTATACACTGTTGTTAAAAAAATAGTGTTACAATCCTTTTACATAATACGTATTTACTTGTTGAACTTCGTCAACTATTCTCATTCTCTTCAATCAGTTTTACATATTATTGCAAAATCAGCTCACCCAACAGAACATATCCTCTAGCCTCTTTCTAGCACCACAGCCACTGCGTCGAAGACAGATCGTGCTCCGTCGTCAGCAAAACGGCGATGATGTCCTTCAGTTAACGTCATGGGATTTCGACAAGGATGCTCTGAAACTGACAATTGGATGTATTAGTAATGTGAGTTGGACATATCGCACTTCTGATAATAGAAGGGTTATTATGTATATATGTATAGATACAAGGTATATGGCCTATATATAGTATTTTAGTCATATTTGTCAATGGTTTGAAAAATAAAATAGACAACTATCAATTCTTACTTTCATTTATTCAGTTTGTCACAAGAATATATCTTAGATAAAGATACATTTACATTTACCGCCACTCTTGGCCATTCTTTTAATAGTAATTGTTTATAAAAGCCCTCGCGCTGGCCCTTCACGGCGTAGAGGAGCGTCCCCCGGGTGGCGGATGGGGGAAGGGTCGGTAGTACAGCCTAGCTACACTTCCCGGCTAAGTCCGATGGACTCGCTGACCAAAGAAGGGTGTGGTCCTCCAAGCATCTTGGGGGTTGTGCGGCGGGTTAACGCCCCTCCCACGGAAAAAAAACCTTTGTTAAGAAACTGAAAACAAGAAAGATACGATCCGACCCCAAAAACAACGACCAACGGCATGATTTAAAGGACTTTCGAATTGCTACGTGGAATGTGCGTTCTTTGTTTAGACCCGGAGCTCTATATCAGGTCAACAATGAGTTGTGCCGATATAATATTGCAATCGCAGCCCTCCAAGAAGTAAGGTGGCCGGGTCAAGGAGAGTGCAATATTGACAACAAGTCAATTCTCTTCTACAGCGGAGGAAATGAGGGCCAGCACAAGTATGGCACTGGATTTATAGTTTCGAAGAAATTTTTAAACAATATTATCCGTTATGACGCCATATCTGACAGAATATCGGTGCTTCGAATTAAAGGCAAATTCTCAAATATCACCTTAATAAATGCATATGCCCCCACAGAACTAGCAGATAATGAAATCAAGGACGAATTCTACGAGATCCTGGAGGCAGTATATGAACAAATACCGGGATATGACATTAAGGTCGTCCTAGGGGACTTTAATGCGAAAGTAGGCCGGGAAGAAGTTTTTACACCCACTATTGTCAACCATAGCAAGCATCTTTGTTCTAACGATAATGGCACAAGATTTATCAGTTTCGCTGCAGCAAAGGCAATGGTCATAAAAAGCACCATGTTTCCACACAAAGACATCTACAAAGGTACCTGGCGCTCGCCGGACGGTCACACAGTCAATCAAATTGATCATGTCGCGATAGACGATCGGCATAAAAATATAATCCAAGATGTCAGAGTATACACAGAGGGCCGACTGCGACAGCGACCACTACATGCTAGTTGTAAAAGTAAAATGCAGAATAAAATCTAATAAGCATACTAATACACCACACGCTCAACAAATAAATACGGACAACCTCAAAGATGAGCAAATTAGAGAAAAGCTTCAGTTGGAGTTAAGCAACAGATTTAATAATCTAGCTGTAGATGATGACATAGATAATGCTTGGGCCAAAATCAGAGATACAGTAAAAGAAGTAACAACAAGTATAGTTGGAATAAAGAAACGCAAAAAGGGGAAAAAGTGGTGGAATCAGCAATGTGAAACAGTAATAGAGGCAAGAAGAAAATATAAAATCATGTCAGAACAGAACAGTCACTGGCAAAGCACATACAATACGGTTAGACTGGAGGCAAAGAAAATAATAAAAAGAGCCAAAAGACAACACCTTGATAACATTGTGAGGGAGATGGAACAGCTTATAAGGGCAAATCACTCTAGAAAGTTTTATATGGAGATCAGGGAAGTAAGGAAAGGATACCAACCATCCACCCAAATATTGGAGAACGACCATGGAGACCTAGTCGCTGACAAGGCAGAAATTGATAACATGTGGCGTCAATACTTTCAACAGCTATTAAATTGCCATCCGCCAGAGGAACCTATAAGCCAACTAATGGAGGATAATCGGCAGGAGATAGAACCCCCTAGCTTTAGCGAAGTCCGAAGTGCAATTAGTAGGCTTCAAAACAATAAGGCATCGGGTATTGATGGCATACCAGCTGAATTATGGAAGTATGGAGAAGACGTAGTGCACTCTCAACTTTTTAAACTTCTGTCAAAGGTCTGGGATTTAGAGAAACAACCACAAGAGTGGAACACGGGCATTATTGTTCCCATTCATAAAAAAGGGTCCAAGAAGAGATGCACAAACTATCGAGGAATTGCTCTACTACCGACAGCGTATAAGGTCTTATCATATGTACTCTTAAAAAGGCTGGAACCGTACGCGGAACAGATCTTAGGAGACTATCAGTGTGGGTTTAGGCGAAATCGCAGTACAGTAGACCAGATATTTCTTCTTAAACAGGTAATGGAAAAGAAATGGGAATACGCCAAGAGTATGCACTCGCTGTTTGTAGATTTTAAGAAAGCATACGATAGCGTGGACCGAAGATCTATGTTCATCATATTGAGGAACTTTGGAATTCCTAAAAAACTGGTTGACATGGTCGTGGCTGCTACGGGTGAGAGCAAAATGCGGGTAAAAGTGGGTGGTGAGCTTGGCGACGATTTTGCTGTACTTACCGGACTGAAACAGGGAGATGCTCTGTCGCCTATGCTCTTTAATTTAGTTTTAGAATACGTTCTTAAGAAAATATTAACGTTGGAATCAGGACTGGAACTGAATGGGAGACATACAGTGATAGGGTACGCAGATGATTTAGCCCTGTTGGCGGACAACAGTGTAGCAGTTGCGGACGCTGCTAAGATCCTGGAAGAAGAGGCACGAAAAGTTGGACTCGAGATCAACCATGACAAGACTGAATACCTTCACTTAAAACGATACAAGAACACCAGAGAAAAGCGACAAGACCTTAAGGTGGCTAACACGACGTACAAAGGTGTATCGAAATTTAAATATCTCGGATGTATGCTAACGGATACAAACACGAGGGAAGAAGAGATCGAAATCCGCATCCAGAACACCCTGCGATGCAGTGCAGCCTTACATAAGGTTTTGGTGTCCAAGCATCTCAGTAGAAAAACAAAACTTCGCATTTACAAAACCGTAAAAAGACCTATACTGATGTACGGCTGTGAGGCTTGGACACTAACCCTTAGGGAGGAGAACAAACTTCTCATCACAGAAAGAAAAGTTCTCCGGAAGATCTTGGGTCCAGTAAAAAGACAGGATGGTAGCTGGAGAATTCGCAAAAATGCTGAAATTGAAGACCTAGTGGCTGAGCCCAATATCATCGGCATCATAAAATCACACCGGCTGCGCTGGCTTGGACATATTGAACGCATGGAAGAAGATCGAGGTGTCAAAAAAGCCTATCTGGGTCGGCCGTCCGGACGACGACCGGTGGGTCGTCCCAAGTACAGATGGAGTGATGTGGTGGAGTCGGATCTGCGTGAGCTTGGGGTCAGTGAATGGCGAGAAATCGTGCAAGACCGAGCGAAATGGAAATCCCTTGTTTCGGAGGCCAAGACTCACTTCGGGTCACTGAGCCAACGGAGTAAGTAAGTAGTAAGTAAGTTTATAAAAGCAGTACAAACTACATCATATTTATAATATTGGGTAGCAAAGTTGTGGGTAGTTCAATATATCAAATGTAACATTAATACAATAGATTAGCAACAATATAATTCATTTAGTAATATTGGCCACAGGTATATCTTTAATATTACTCTCGGTATATTTACTATGTATATATATTCAATATTTACCACTTTAATATTCACCATAGGTACATATATAATTGATATGGCTTATTTCACAGCATATGAATCGTTTCTATTATATGATATTCCAAGTTCTAAACTTATAACATCTCACAACTGACAAAACCACCCACAATATCAATTATACAATAGCTACGCTATATTACATTGCTTCTGCATTATTTCTATTGACAAATACTCTAAAGAAAACCACAGAAGCAATATAGAATCGTGAAACACAATAATATAATAGTCAGAATTATATCGTACCTTAGTTAGCCGTTGCCGGAGCGACACTGAACATTGAGCAGAGTCTGTTCATATTTTATACTCTATTTACCCGTTTGACAATGTCAACTGTCAAACGTCAAACCAATTTGTCTATTTAGATTTGGCAACACTATAAATTCAAAACATACAATCCATTTATGTTTATTTACTATATGTTTAGGCTATACATAGTTAATGATACAATATATATGGTTGTTATATCTTGTTAGAGACTTATGTGAATAATTCTAAAATCGATCTTATGTAACTTTACCTAAAACTCGACGTAGAAATAACAATGATATAAATTCTAACCAGATTTATAACAGTCTGATATCCGAGCTTTTGCTGGGATGATAAACAGGTACTTACAAACGGGACACACATACTTTAGACGTACTTACTTTGATATATTTTTGAATATCTTTACAATATATTTCAACAAATCTATCACGGCCATACTGACCTGTACTTTGCTCTCAAAGTACCCTCTTTATTTTAACCCCTTGCAGCAACCTGCAGTTTTTATTTTGAACCTGCAGCAACCTGCAGTTTTTATTAAGCACCTGCAGCAACCTGCAGTTTTTATTTAGCACCTGCAGCAACCTGCAGCTTTTATTTAGCACCTGCAGCAACCTGCAGCTTTTATTTAGCACCTGCAGCAACCTGCAGTTTTTATTTAGCACCTGCAGCAACCTGCAGTTTTTATTTAGCACCTGCAGCAACCTGCAGTTTTAATTTTTTATTTAGGACCTGCAGCAACCTGCAGTATTTATTTAGGACCTGCAGCAACCTGCAGTTTTTATTTAGGACCTGCAGCAACCTGCAGTTTTATTAAGGACCTGCAGCAACCTGCAGTTTTTATTTAGGACCTGCAGCAACCTGCATTTTTATTTAGGACCTGCAGCAACCTGCAGTTTTTATTTAGGACCTGCAGCAACCTGCAGTTTTATTTAGTACCTGCAGCAACCTGCAATTTTTATTTAGGACCTGCAGCAACCTGCAGTTTTTATTTAGGACCTGCAGCAACCTGCAGTTTTTATTTAGGACCTGCAGCAACCTGCAGTTTTAATTTTTTATTTAGGACCTGCAGCAACCTGCAGTTTTTATTTAGGACCTACAGCAACCTGCAGTTTTATTTGGGACCTGCAGCAACCTGCAGTTTTTATTTAGGACCTGCAGCAACCTGCAGTTTTATTTAGGACCTGCAGCAACCTGCAGTTTTTATTCAGCACCTGCAGCAACCTGCAGTGAATGTCATACAACAGCTTTTTAATTCATCCTTAATACGATTTTAAAACTAATTTTTTTTTCACGACGGTTCATTTTTTTTGCTTTGTCCACTCTGAAGGTCTTAGGCGATTTTTTTTTATAAACTATATTCAATTCCAGAACCTCGCAAGGTCCGTTAAGCTTTTCATTTATCATTTATCTGTAACATTTATCTAGTTTTTAGTTTTGTTTATTTAATAAGATCATTAGTTTTAATAAACCATAAAAGCCCAAATCAATATAAATGTGCACTCACACGGTGTTCCACATAACAATTTGGATCATGAAAATATTTTACTGATAGATCTTATTTATAAATGGTTGTTATCCTTATAGGTATGTGAGACCGTTCAAAAAAAGATATAGACGATACTGGCATATAATATTTAAAAACAGTTTTTATTTTTACTTATGAGGTTGCGGTATTCTTTCATTTCATTTATGTATTTGCAAAAATAGATTGTACTTTTTTATTTAGGACCTGCAGCAACCTGCATTTTTATTTAGGACCTGCAGCAACCTGCAGTTTTTATTTAGGACCTGCAGCAACCTGCAGCAATAAATACAGATTATTCTGTAGCCCATGTAGCATAATATGGTTTTGATTTACACATAGGTACAAAATATTATCTATATTATTTCATTATAAATCTTTAAGTTGCCAGTCTACGATAACTACTTGATCCGAATCCCTATAGGACATTCTTCAAATGTTCGAATAGATGTATTAATGTTCTAACAACATGTTCGGTCAATAGCAGAAATAATTTTACTACGTTGATATTCTGATAGTTGATCAGCAGTAATCAGAACAATCATGTATTATCTCATCTAATCGGGTATCAGACTTGAGTTGTTAGAGTTTCTACCAATAACATATACTAATAAATGTAAGAGCCAGTCTTAACTGCTGTACGATAGCTCGGCCAACCTGATAGCAGTATCAAGTGGAGAAATAAATTATGTGTATTCACCATTTCAGATCACCATTTCAGCAAGGTACCTAAACATTTTCTATGTTCCTTTATCAAGTAATAAGTGTTGCTATTTTAATAATCAAAACACTTATACACATATTATTTAGCAGTGATTTAAAAGTCATCGTTACAACGATAAGAATATACTTTAGACTATGCCGGTGTGGGTAAGGGAAGAAAATAATTATTTATCAAGAAATCAGGCTGTGCTTATTTATCCATTTTCTTTCTAAAGTACAATAAACTATTCTAATGTAGATGTTACATAATAAAAGAACTGTATAATAACGTTTTCCGATATTGCAAACTACTACATCATCCATGGATTAACAAGAACAATTTATATGATACGAAAGGAGCTACTCCAAACCATCACACCAAATTTTTATTTAAAAATAAAGTAACTAATGTAATTCAGCCTATACTTAATAAATAATAGAATAGGATTTCGCAACATCAGGATAAATAAGAATAGTTTAAAGAAATGAAAGTAATTACTGACTTTAATAGATATTAAATGTAATTTTTGTAACTTTCATCCGACTAGGGTGCTGAAAATTTTAAAATCGTCTATTCTGTACGGTAATACAAACGTGTTTTTTTTTTAAGAACTTGTTCCAACATTTATTCACCCCATACACCAGTTTTCTTTTTGTTATTCCAAGGCTAAACGCTTTAAATTAGGTTAATGCAAATTAACTATAAAAAAGTAATCCGTTATATTTTGAGTAAGTTTGAAAATAGTAAATTTATATCAGTTGCTATTTATTTTTCTTTTCACTACATACTTCATATACTTGAAATTTGTTGTTAATTATATCAAATAGTATAGAGTATTCAAATTAGTTTCAACCAAGAGTATACAAATTTTGCAAGATAATCTTATGTAGGTAGTTATCACATTTTAGAGGTATATTTATGGAATAGAATCCTTTATTTAAAAAAACACATCTTTGCTACGAAACCTTTAGTAAGTAATTACATTATAAAATATATTATTATAAATTATTTTATAAGAAACTTAAATATAAATTATTATACATTATTTTAACCGTTGTAAGACCATAACTGCCATAGCAATGATTGGTTAGCATTTGGTTCATGGTATAGTTCCCAACAACTCTTACAGGAAAGAGTATAAATAGCCAACTTTTGCTTAGCGGTAATACAGATTACATTACTTAGCAGTAAATATGTTTCTAATGGAGGTAATTATACACTGTTGTTAAAAAAATAGTGTTACAATCCTTTTACATAATACGTATTTACTTTTTGAACTTCGTCAACTATTCTCATTCTCTTCAATCAGTTTTACATATTATTGCAAAATCAGCTCACCCAACAGAACATATCCTCTAGCCTCTTTCTAGCACCACAGCCACTGCGTCGAAGACAGATCGTGCTCCGTCGTCAGCAAAACGGCGATGATGTCCTTTAGTTAACGTCATGGGATTTCGACAAGGATGCTCTGAAACTGACAATTGGATGTATTAGTAATGTGAGTTGGACATATCGCACTTCTGATAATAGAAGGGTTATTATGTATATATGTATAGATACAAGGTATATGGCCTATATATAGTATTTTAGTCATATTTGTCAATGGTTTGAAAAATAAAATAGACAACTATCAATTCTTACTTTCATTTATTCAGTTTGTCACAAGAATATATCTTAGATAAAGATACATTTACATTTACCGCCACTCTTGGCCATTCTTTTAATAGTAATTGTTTATAAAAGCAGTACAAACTACATCATATTTATAATATTGGGTAGCAAAGTTGTGGGTAGTTCAATATATCAAATGTAACATTAATACAATAGATTAGCAACAATATAATTCATTTAGTAATATTGGCCACAGGTATATCTGTAATATTACTCTAGGTATATTTACTATGTATATATATTCAATATTTACCACTTTAATATTCACCATAGGTACATATATAATTGATATGGCTTATTTCACAGCATATGAATCGATTCTATTATATGATATTCCAAGTTCTAAACTTATAACATCTCACAACTGACAAAACCACCCACAATATCAATTATACAATAGCTACGCTATATAACATTGCTTCTGCATTATTTCTATTGACAATACTCTAAAGAAAACCACAGAAGCAATATAGAATCGTGAAACACAATAATATAATAGTCAGAATTATATCGTACCTTAGTTAGCCGTTGCCGGAGCGACACTGAACATTGAGCAGAGTCTGTTCATATTTTATACTCTATTTACCCGTTTGACAATGTCAACTGTCAAACGTCAAACCAATTTGTCTATTTAGATTTGGCAACACTATAAATTCAAAACATACAATCCATTTATGTTTATTTACTATATGTTTAGGCTATACATAGTTAATGATACAATATATATGGTTATATCTTGTTAGAGACTTATGTGAATAGTTCTAAAATCGATCTTATGTAACTTTACCTAAAACTCGACGTAGAAATAACAATGATATAAATTCTAACCAGATTTATAACAGTCTGATATCCGAGCTTTTGCTGGGATGATAAACAGGTACTTACAAACGGGACACACATACTTTAGACGTACTTACTTTGATATATTTTTGAATATCTTTACAATATATTTCAACAAATCTATCACGTGCTTAACGGTGAAAAAAAAGATCGTGAGGAAACCTGCATGTCTGAGAGTTCTCCATAATATTCTCGAAAGACATGTGAAGTCTGCCAAACCGCACTAGGCCAGCGGTGGTGGACTATGGCCTTACCCTTCTCATAGTGAGAAGAGACCCGTGCCCAGCACAGCACAGTTTATATAAAGGGCTGATGATGATGATGTACATTGATTAGTTTAAAATATTTAATTCTATACCGAATCTCGAAAATCATGTACCGAAGTCATTAGGAATAGTTGTAATATAAGATTAAAGTCTAACGATAAGCTCATAATATGTGTTGGTGAAAATGACAATAACTTGGGACTGATTCTATCTCAACTGCGAATGTTATTACAGACTTTTAGGAATAATAGTATAATTGTTTTAAAAGTAATGGAAAACACGTATCTAGATACTGTAGGCTTAAACAATTCTTTAAAAAATCTGTGTAAAAAATACAAACATTGTCAATTCCTGGATTATAAAGTAAACGCCTTTTCTAAAGTTAATGAACATTATAATATTTGTAAAGCATGAAATTACGTCATAGATTGTATAGATTATAATGAGAAGTATTTAGATCCACGCGAAATCAGAAAACACATAACGTGTAATAAATTGAGCGATAAAAAGATTGGTAGCATGAAGGAACCCAAAAAAGGAACCATACCTTTTTATTTCCGACGTCTTAGCGATTTAAAGTCACCACCTTACCGTGCTACACATGACGACCATAAAAAATGCGGTAAAACAGTACGCAAAGGCACTATGCCTTATTACTTCCCTGTCGTATATAAGAATGATACGTTTTTTCGTTCAGAATTGACACCACCGACACGATAAGGCATAGTTTTAGAGTATTCCATCAAAATATTGCTAGTATATTAGCCAAACAAGAATTACTTGAACTAACCATACAGGAGTTAAACGAAGGAAATAATGAGCCAGATATAATATGTCTTTCTGAAACCTTTATAAAAAAAGGCAATGAAAATTATGTCAAAATATACAACTACCAAATGGCGGTCAACTTCTGTAGGGAAAAACAAAGAGGTTTATTTTAATTAAAAATGGTATAAATTTTAAAGAATTGTCACTTGTAAGAAAATACGCTACACAAAATACGTTCGAATCCTGCGGTGTAGAGATAACATCAAACAAGTTAATTGTGATATGTGTATATAGAACACCCCAATCAGACCCTAACCAATTTATCTCGAAACTAAATTATCTACTGCATGATGTATTTAATAAATACAAATCCAAAATAAATATAGTTGTGACTGGTGATTTTAATATAAATACGCTGAAAAAGGGACTATTACCAATGAACTACAGGATGTATGTAAAAACTATAATATGAAAATTCATATTACAGTGCCCACACGCAAATTGTCATGCATAGACCACATCATAAGTAATATTGAGAACGCTACTGCTAATGTGTTGCCTTTGCATCTTTCTGACCATGACACCGCACAGATGCTTAGCTTTCCTATAAAACCTAAACTACAAATACCAACAATATACTACCTGTACAAAAGATACTATAATTTAGAACATATTGAAAAATTCAGGGAATGTCTACGGAGTCTATCGTGGTCCAGTGTATATCTTAATAAAATTCGAACAAGTGCGAGTCTGACTCGCGCACCGAGGGTTCCGTACGCATTTTACCTTATTTGAGGTTGAATTACGCTAGTCCTCTAAATCTGTATGAGTGCCCATACAACTTAGAGGACTATCTTAAATGGAGTCTACTATGTATGTATGGGGACACCCTTAAATTTTCCACTTTTTTTATTTTTTGTAATTTTTCCTTTATTTGTGCTGTAAGACCCTGCTTTTGGCCAAATTTCGTGATTCTAGTTCAACGGGAACTACCATATAGGTTTTCGACCCAAAACCTATAGGGTACTTACGGTTGACCTAGAATTGTCAATTTTGGTCAAAACCAAGGTCTTACAGCACAAGTAAAGGAAAAATTCCGAAAATTAAAAAAAGTTGAAAATTAAGGTTAATTTTGGTACTTACAAGTTTTCGCAAAAATCTAATTTTGACCATATCTTTTTATTGGTTTGACCCAGGACCCCGATTTTCATACACCTAATAGCAACCATAGACCTCAGTATCTGGTATAAATTTCAATTTGCTAGGTCCACCCGTTCCTGAGAAAATCGGTGGTGACACACGGACAGACAGACAGACAGACAGACAGACAGACAGACCGACAGACAGACAGACAGACGGACAAGAAAGTGATCTTATAAGGGTTCCTTTTTTTACCTTGAGGTACGGAACCCTAAAAATGATGCAATTGCGGCATTTAGTGTCTTTCATGAGTTACTTTGCCTATTCTACAATCTCTGTTTCCCAAAAGTACGAGTTAAAATGGATATACTCAACAAAAACAAACAAAAGTGGATAAGTAGGGGTCTCATGCAAAGGTGCAAAACCAAGCGTATGCTACGATATCGCTACTATAAAAATAAAAATCTTAGCAATAAAATAAAATATAAAAATTATTCTAAGCTACTTAAAAAATGCATCTACAATTCAAAGAAGAGCGCAAACATAAAATTCATTAACAATAATGAAAATAAATGCAAAGCCACATGGACTGTAATTAAAAATGAAATAAATAACAACACCCGCAAACACAGCATAGACATTATAAAAGTCAATGATGTTGTGATTTCTGACCCTATAGAAATAGCTGCTCACTTCAATAACTACTACGTTGATTTGGCGGATAAACAAACACACACAACTAGAACTTACCGTGACCTTAATTTAACTCAAGCAGTAAAATCAATGTATTTAACACCTATGTCCGAGAAAGAGGTAAAATTAGAAATTATGTCTCTGAATAACACTGGATCTGAGGGCTATGACGAAATCAACACTAAAATCATAAAAGCTTGCTGCAATGAGTTATCGAATATCCTAACATATCTAATAAATATGTCATTCTCACAAGGCATTTTTCCAGAAGCATTAAAACTATCTGTCGTTAAGCCTCTATTCAAGAAGGGAGAAAAATCCGATATTAATAATTACAACCCAATAACTTTAATACCCATTGTGTCTAAAATATATGAAAAATGCATGTACAAAAGAATAATGAGCTATTGCACCAAATTTAAAATCATATTTAACGAACAATATGGATTCCAAAAATTTAAATCGACTACATTAGCAATTTTCTCCCTCATAAAAGTAGTACTTACGAACGTTAATAATAAATATTTTACCACGGGTCTGTTTTTTGATTTATCAAAAGCGTTCGATCTGGTTTCTCATGACATGTTGTTGCTGAAGCTGGAAGCTATAGGGATTAGGGGACCTGTACTTCAGTGGATATCATCTTATCTACGTGAGAGAATACAGAGTGTCATTGTTGATAAGATTGATGAAAATGGAGACCTAATATCATACTCATCAACATACAGGGATATCAAATGTGGCGTCCCACAGGGCAGCGTATTGGGCCCAATATTATTTCTCCTATATATTAATGATATAATTAAAGTAACGAATCACAAATGTATACTATTTGCCGACGATATATCTATTATAGTGACATCTAATAAAAAGAATAATACAATTAAAGATCATGAGTCTGACATTAATATTACAATTAATTCATTATTGCATTGGCTTGACATAAATAATTTGAAAATTAATTTAGATAAATCTGTTTATATTCAATTTAATCAATCTAATAATAATAATTACACTATTAACCTTAATGTAAATCATATCAAACAAGTGACAAATACAAAATTCCTGGGAGTAATATTAGACGAAGATATTAATTGGAAATCACATCTAGACAATGTCACCAACAGAATTAATAAATTTGTTTATGCCTTAAAGCAAGTAAAAAACGTGACAAACATAAAAACTGCCATTACATCCTACCAGGTTTATGTGGAATCGCTTCTTCGATATGGACTTATAATATGGGGTAATAGTACTGACTTCAGTAGGGCATTTGTAGCACAAAAAAAATGTATAAGGGCTATAAATGGCCTTCAGCCAGACGACTCATGCAAACCAATATTTAAAAAGCTTAACTTGTTACCGTTACCATCTCTCTACATTTACGAAATATGCATGTTTGTATACAAGAATAAAGAATTTTTTAAAACAGCAGATGAGATACATTGTCGGAATAAGCGAGATCCTTTTAGGTTAGTGTTAAGTGACATTCCTAGACTAACCAAATACAACAAAAGCTGTCTTGCAATGTGTGTACGTATCTTTAATAAATTGCCAAACCACTTTAAGCAATTAGAATTTAGATTATTTAAGAAAGAATTGTATAATTGGCTAAATGAATTTAATTTCTATAATTTAAATGAATTTATGGAAGCAAAGTTTTAATAACTATGTACATATGTAAATATTTTGTTTAAATTTTTGCATGCTATATTCTAGCGAAACATGTTTGCTCCTATATTATTGTAACACCTATTAATACCATGTTTTATGCGAATAAATTATTATTATTATGGTCAACATTTCTTTTTCTCAGCATTGTAAGAATGCTGGTGATTTAATGAAACCACGGGCCTAAGCCAAGTGAGATTCATTTAGGGGGCTCAATTGAGCATTTGTGTCTTCTTGTAAAAATTTTCGTACTATTCTACACGTGTTTAATATGGCTGCTTTTTGCATAGTTATGTATGTGTATGTAGGCAATTCAATTTGGTGTAAGTAATGATGCAGGTGTGTCGGTATTATGCCAGTGCTAGATAGCACAAGAGGCACAATAAATACTCTGTTCATCTTCCATATTCTGATTATTTCCTGTTTTAGATCTGTGTACTTATGTATTTTTTCAGTTATTGTCTTTTGTAGGTTGTGTGTGTTAGGAACTGCTATGTCTATAATGTATGCGTGTTTATTTTGTTTATCAATCATGGTTATATCTGGTCTATTGTTGTGTATTGTTTTATCAGTTAGTATTGCTCTGTCGTAATATATCTTGTGATTCTGATTCTCCAGGACTGGCTTAGGTACATATTGATAGTATGGTACAGCTTTAGGTGGCAAAAGGTTATGTTTTATCGCTAACTTCTGATGAATTATATGGGTAACTTGATTGTGTCTGTGGGTATAATCGGTTTGAGCTAAGTTTGGACATGCACTAGTGATGTGTTGAATAGTTTCTGGTGACCGTTGACATTTCCTGCATTTGTCATTCTGTACAGTTGAATCCTTTAGTATATGTTTTTTGTAATTGTAAGTATTTATAACCTGGTCCTGAATCGCAATCATAAAGCCTTCAGTCTCTGGAAACAGTGAACCTAATTTTAACCACTTATTCGAGGCATCTAGGTCTACATGAGGCTGCTCTAAATCATGCAAATGCCTTCCATGTAGTTCTTTGGAGCGCCATTTATTAAATTTGTCGGTAAAATGATTTTGTGGGTTTTTATAAATGATGTTTCTGTTTGATAAATTTAGCGGGGTATAGTTTTTGTCAAGATCAACTATGGATGAGTGAATATTGCTTGTAATCATTTTACTGAAGAAAAATTCTCGTAGGTTTTTAATTTGACCTTCCCATAATACATTTAAATCTATGAGACCCCTTCCCCCTTTTTCCCTCTTTACTGAGATTCTTTCTATAGCTGACTTGGGGTGTAGGTAATTGTGTTTGGTTAGTGTGGTCCTAATTTTGATTTCTAAATTACGGATATCTGTACGTGTCCATTTAACTATACCAAATGAAAACGTTAACACGGGAATTGTAAAAGTATTAATTGCTTTGAAGAGATTTTTGGAATAAAGTTGTTTTTTACAAAGTAAATTTAGTCGTTTTGTGAACTCTAAGCATAAGTCTTTTTTTATTTTGCTATGATCGATGATATTTGACTGATAAATACCCAAGTATTTATACGTATCTGTCGGTCCCATAGATTCGAATGTGTCAGGTTCACCTGTTATATTAATGTTACTAACTGTTTTGCCCTTGTGAATATGAAGAGTGCGACATTTATCGAGACCGAATGACATATTAATATCTCTGCTGAACTTGGTGGTTATTTCTATAAGAGATTTTAAGCACTTCTCAGACTTTGCAAATAGTTTAATGTCATCCATATACATAAGATGTGTTATGGCTGCATTTGAATTTAGTTTATAACCGTTTGCAGTATTATTGAGTAGGTGGGATAATGGATTCAAGGCAAGGCAAAACCATAGCGGGCTGAGAGAATCTCCCTGAAAAATGCCATTTCTGATATGAATTTCATCCGTGGTGACAGTGGCTGTTCCATTATTAAGGTATAATGTCGTTCTCCAACCAGACATAGCATTCCTCAAGAAGTTTATGATAGTGGGGTTTATTTTGTATACCTGTAAAATTGTAAGCAACCAGGAATGCGGGACGCTATCGAATGCTTTTTTATAATCTATGTATGATATAAATAAGTTCCTTTTTTGTGTATGAGCACATTTTAAAACGGTAGAGTCTATTACAAGCTGTTCTTTACATCCTCTATGATTTTGCCTACATCCTTTCTGTTCTTCTGACAAAATATTGTTTCGGTGAAGATGACTATTGATAGTTTGTGTAATTAGTGCAGTGATTAGTTTATAGATTGTTGGGAGGCATGTAATGGGCCGGTATTGAGAGGGGTTTGATGTATTACTACTTTTCGAGAGCATATAAGTAACTCCTTTTGTAATAAACTGGGGTAACGGTTGTTCTCCTGCAATAAGTTCTGTGATGTTTTTAGCTAGTATGTGATGTAATGTGATATATTATTATTATTATTATTATTATATGTTACTCTGAGTTGATTTATACAAATGTTATTTTTGTTACACTGGCCTTGTTTTACACCGTCTTTTCCTCAATACAGTTTTAATAGCAAATCGTGGAACTATTATTCCTGAATTCCTTAAAGGAAGATTGGATTTTTCACAAAGGCTAACGTAATAATTGGCTGGAAACATAATTTAGTGGATCTTCGTGTTCAGGTTTCATCATTATTAAGTAAATTTATTGAAGACACTAGATATCCAGCTCGGCGGGTTTTCATTCACGCAATATTAAGGTTCATTGAACTGTGACGTAGCTAACACACTCATGTAATGTCTAAGGGCTCCTACGCACTTGCATTTTTCAGCGTAGGCGTTCGATAAACGTGCGCGTGGCGCAGACGCCGCGCTAGCTAGAGAAAACGTTGCGAAATCGATGGTGTGTAGGAGTTCTAAGATCAGTAGAAGATAGATTCACACATCTAGTTTATGGATGAAAAGTATTTCATAACTATTCAATCAAGGCAAAACAACATCTGAAAATACTATGATGATCGCGCCAATAGATGAAGATTGTTAAAATTACAGTCTTATTCTAGAAAACATGATATTTGTTTAGTATAATTAGACACTAGAACTAAGATTACGAAAAAAGCCATTAGAGAGCCGCCACATTTTTTTCCAACTCATAATAAGTTTCCTTAAAAAAGGCCCTTTGCCGTAGAAACACTGAATCGAACGTCCGTAACGAGTCAGCGCGTTTGTCGGTCCCCTGGGTTCCCCGTCAAAAGCCAATTTACACAGAAGTCAAGTAACAGTAGTTTTTCGCTCAAGCAATCATTAATTTCGCTATTAACTTGGTGAAGTTTCAAGCGGTGTGACCAAACTTCTGCTAACTAACTTAGTGGTATGGGCACGTGCACATTAGTCTTACATTTTGTAGCTGATGAACCAGCATATTAAAGAACTCAATATGAATGTTTTAGAAATCGACCACAAGTTGCAATTCGGTCGTAAAGTCCCGGCAAGTCATAGGTAATTTATAGATACGATTACCTTACGTTAGATCATTTATACAATTAATACCTCTTAAATATCCTAGTTAAGCTATTAGTGATATAAAAATGAGCACAACATTGTATCCTCTTACAACTTCGCTTGTTACAGAAACTAATTCAAAGATACAGGACTGATCCTGAAACTAATTTGGCTTTAGAACTTACTTATCTAACTGCTTACTGGAACTGTCTTTGTCTCCACACAGCGTAGCGTCTGCCGCAGACCATCTACCCAGTGGTAAAAAGCCTAGTTATTCATTATAAGTTAATATAAAGTTTAATTCATCATTGTGAACTAAATGTAAAGCTTCACGTCGTTTATCGAGCCACATTAATCATTCACATCATTTGTTACCGAAAACCTTGACTGTGCCATGCTCATTAATATGATCAAAATTGTTACGTGTACCCCCTGAACATATGCCTATGATATAACATACTGAAGCATTAGAAATTATATTGTTTACTTTCAGGTGAACAAAAGAGAGCAGTAAAAATACGGGCAATAATTAATTATATCACATTACTTACGTAACACACTGGTCTACGCCATAGTACGGTTTATGGAAGACTAACTTCTGCCCGCGGAGGTAGGGTCGAGGGATGGTAAACAGGACAAATGGCAGCCAATATACTATTCTGATGTTTATGCTATGATATTGCAAAGTTTCTTCATAATCTTTTCTGTAGGTTTTGTGTGAAATGGTAATAAATATCCATACATCCATCTTTCTTCACAAATTTTCACGTAAGAATGACACGCAATTAATTTCGTTGAAGCATCTTTCACACAAATTTTAACAATGAAGATGGAGTCCTCTTATGTTTATATCATATTACTAACATCAATTTATCCGACGGAAAATATCGATAGTAGAATCAAAATGTTCTCGCCGATAAATCTATAAAGACGAACCAGTCGCCATCAACACAAACTACCAAGCAGATAAAGAACCGTTTATAAGCGATAAAGTAAAGACTGTCCATTCCGACAGCGACAAAGTAGACACTTCACTTTGTATTTCATATTTCCATCGTAAAATAATTTAGTCATCCAGCGTCCCGTGAGAGACGATATCAAATAAACTTCCCTCTATATGTTTTTGCTTTTGGACGTCCGTCCGACGGGAGACAGATAAAAATACAGATATAATTAAATTCTGCAGACGTTAGTATATCAGGGTTTGAATACGAAAACTTGGTCTCTGAGGACGAATGGATACGTCTGTAATAGTTAGTTGGAAGTATAGTCGGTATGTCCATATTCGTGGGAATGAGAATATTAAAGAAACGAATATTGGATGGAATAGACGCCGGCTGCGTGTTATCTCGGTTTCCCCAAAGAGATGAGCCTAGGGTTACATACAGAATATAGAATCGATGATGTCATCTACACGATTTTCTTTCTAGATACGGTCTAATAAAACACGTATTGACGCCTTGGGGGAATGCGTATCTTTTTATAGAAACTGTTTTTGTGGACATCGATACTTATTGTTGGATTTACAAGTCTGAAATGTTATTGTGTGGCAGTTCAGAAGTATAATAATATAGTAAATATTTATTAAATATAAATATACTATAAGAAGCCTAACAGATAAGTGTATAAGGTGTAATTTGGACAAAATATGTATAACGAAAAGTATCAACTAAGTCGGCAAAAATCCTGAGCTCTGTCTCTATCTTCGCGTGCGCTGAATAAACCATTGAAGTTTCATTAAGATAATGTACGGTGATATTGTTTATCTTAAAAAGTTCTTAATAAAATTCCGTGACAGCATAATATCTAACTTTTATGTGAAGCTATTATATACTAAAAATCTATCAATTTTAAAAACAATTTGATAAATACTCTTAAATGACCACTGTAAAAAATTATAATATTTTTCTTCATTCATGACTGACCATGATCTTGATCTCAGCTTAATCTTATCTGCTAAAATCATCAATTTCGGCTCAGCTGTTTTAACGTGAAATCGAACACACTTTTGCATTTATAAAACTAATAGTATAGATAGAACATGCATTCTAAATCCGAATCTTCACCACAAATAAACAAATCAGCTCGATCGAACAGTTTATGTATATTCATGATTGATTACTCGTAATTACATACATTGGCTGTCGATATGGCGGCGGAACGATGAATCAAACGGGTATTAGTTTCCTAGAGCCAAATCAATCTAAGAACGTATAGCAGACAGCTTAAAAATATGAAATTATTGCATGCACCAAAAGTGAACACCAATTATAGGCGAAACAGCTTTATGAGCAGAGCATCACGATCATTTAATGGCCTACCTATCGACATAAATTTATTTGCAACAAGTGTGTCAGCAACAAGGAGAGCATTAGCAAAGATATTTTTTAATTAATTACCTTAATCACCTTTTATCTCTTTGTTATACATATACCTTTTATTTAACTTAATGAGTATCTGGTATTGTATTAATTCCTATTTGTGATGATTTTTAATTGGCTTAACTGAATATACACATGTGTAACTTATTAAGATATAACGCTGTGAATCTTCCGAATAAAATAAAATAGCTTAGTCTCATGTACTTAGGTGTTTTATTTCTAAAAAAGTAGACTAACTGAAATAATAAATACTTTCAAACTTCTGCGTCTTGAATCCATAATAATCGTTAAATAATAGAAACCGCAATTTCAAAACGCCTCTATGCATTCTGTGAGAAATTTAACATCTTTGATGAAAACCAAAACGGTTTTAGGAAGAATAGATCTACCGCCTATGCAGTATACCGTTACATCCAACAAGCTCTAAATTACATAAATGAAAGGAAATACCCTAGAAAAATAAATAAGATTAGAAGTGCCAAGGGGGCGTGTCGGTGTCCGCGCGAAATGCACCCAGAGTACATATCGCAAGGAAATGGCCTTTGGTGCGAATTAGTAATATTCTTATACTTTCGACCGTGATCGCAACAATTTATAAGAATGCCGTCTTGTTCAGTGGTTTTCTGTAAAAATCGAAGCTCAAACCAAAATTTTGTGAAGAATGGAATCACTTACCATATGAAATCACAAGTATTTTACTATACTTGTCTTTAAAAACATGAAAGACAACAAATCGTAAAATATTCCTTGCTGTTATTATGTTATTATTGTTCGCAAATCTCACAACGACTATATTATTTTTCAATAAATACGTTGCTCTTTAACTATTACCTAAATTTGTCGCGAAGTGACTAGACAAGCAATGTAATCAGGACCGAACGATACTTTATTAAGGGAATGCATCGCGTAGTACGGCCGCTGCATCTAGCAACGAATTAGTGTACAGTTCTTTTGCATAGCACAACGATAGTGGCCGATGTTTTTGTGTGAGTAAGTTGAACGCTGCTTGGTAAATACACGCTATGTTCGATAGGATAAGGTTTATAATAGATTTTTTTGTAAGTTTTGATTTAAAAATGCGAGTGTGCGCGAAAGCGTTTTCATATTGTTTTTACTGATCTGCATGTGTAGTAGTAGTCGCGTGGTAGGGGCAAACTGGCGACACAGGTTTCCGATATATTTTCGTCTTCAGGGCATATCTCCTATTAATTACGATATCTATGGGAAATATGCTATAGGAATTCTGCTCGATATGAGTAAAGCATATGACAGGGTCTCATATAACATCTTGCTAAACAAACTGGAATGTGTTGGAGTTCGAGGTGTTGCCCATGATTGGTTCTCCTGTTATCTCAACTCTCGCGCGCAGTATGTTGAAATTGAATATCTTAATCCACAAACCGGTGAAATATCACATGTCTGTTCTAAAAAAACTGATGTAAAAATCTCCATCCCACAGGGCAGCGTACTTGGCTGTCTACTATTCTTGCTATATATTAACGACCTTCCAAAAATCATAAGCACAGTAAGTATCCTATACGCTGATGATATATCGGTAATATTCCCCTGCAAAAACAACTTAGATTTACCACTAAAATTAACAAAACCCTATCCGAAATTGTAGCATGGCTCGAAGACCATAACCTTAAAGTTAACTTTACCAAAACCAAAATTATGCAATTTAAACCATATCAAAAACGTTCACTAGTAATCAACTATTCCCACCACAACACAAGATCAATATGCGTAGAATGCGTAGAATCTTTTAAGCTATTAGCCTACATATAGATACCAACTTAAACTGGAAATCCCACATCCATAATATTAGCGGAAAACTATAGGGTCACATATGCATTACTTCAATTAAATAAAAAATTGGGCAAGTACGAGTCGAACTCGCGCACGAAGGGTTCCGTACGATGGTACGGAACCCTTCTATAAAAGAAAATCACGTTTGTTGTATGAATACTTAAATATTTTTGATGTTTCTACCTGTTTATTAAGATCGTGTAACAAATTGCTTAAAAATTACGTTTGTTTTATGGGAGGCCCCCATTATTACTAACTTTTTTTTATTTAATGTTGTCTGTTACCGTTGGTAATTTTGAGCAAAAAATACGAAAAACAGCACGTTTATTGTATCGGAACCCCCTTAATATATATTTTTTTTAATTTTTAGTATTTGTTGTTATGGCGGCAACCGAAATACGTAATTTGTGAAAATTTCAGCTTTCTAGCTATCAAGGTTTGTGAGATAAAGCCTGGTGACAGACAGACAGACAGACAGACAGCGGAGGCTTAGTAATAGGGTCCCGTTTTTTACCTTTTAGGTACGAAACCCTAAAAAAACAACAGACATAAAATCAGGGCAAACATCGATGGAATGGATAGCTGCAGGCCACACTTAACTGAACTTGGCATACTAACACTACCTTCTATGTACATCTTCGAAATCTGTCTATTTGTCAAATAACACATCCATCTATTTGCCCTAAATAAGGATCATTACACACAACCTCGTAACTTAAGAAATAAAAATTTACTTGCTCTACCAACATCAAACTTATGTATATTCCATTCTGGACCATAATTATGTAATGTGTGTTAAAACATTCAACAAAATACCACAACAATTAAAAGACTCATCCAGCTTCAATATATTTAAAATTAAATTAAAAAAATACTTGTCTCAAAAATGTAGCTTAATTTAAAAGAGTTTTTCGAGGACAGAACTAAACTGTGACCTAATGTAAAATATGAATACAGTATGTTTGAAATAGAAATATTATTTGTGATAGGTCAAGTCGATTATATCGATTTAGTAACGTTTAGTTTAGTCTATTGAAAATTTCTGACTATGGTCACGCTGAACTGTCATTCACTCACTTTGGTTCATTGTCGTTTCCCGCGGTCAGTGAAAAAAGCGCTGGAAGATTCCATTTTGATGAGCGCGTTTGATCTTGTATAATTGTGTTTGGAACCCGTTTTGATTGCCGCTTCCTTGCTCAATAACTGGCACCGGTTTAATAGTGATAAAAATAGTATCTTGTGAACTATTGATTGACATTTGTGAAAAGTGTGAATCCGGTATCGACGTCCACGTGCCAACGTGTCTTGAAAACGTCGCGTTTACAGTAGCTAAGTATAAGATACTTCATTCACAGTATAAAATATAATAATAAATAGTGTGATAGTTAATTAAAATACATATAATAATCATCATCCTCTTAGCGTTATCCCAGTTTCAATCTGGGGTCCGCTTTCTAGTCTAATCAGATTTGGCTGAATATTAGCTTTTCCACGGAGCGACTGCCTGTCTGACCTCCGCAACCCGAAGGGATAGCGATATTCCATGGTTTAGACTAGTGTCAGTTTATTAAGAAGGTACTGACGCCCTGTAACGACTGTCAAAGATCTTCATGACAACCGGGACCGACGGCTTAACGTGCTCTCCGAGGCACGGGACAAGCGATAATTAACAATTCAATACGCACATAACTCCGAAAAGTCATTGGTGCGCGCCGTGGATTCGAACCCGATACCCTCTGCATGGCAGTCTGTTGGTATATCCACTTGGCTAAAATACATATAATAATATTATATATAAATTTATAACAATAACACTTATAAACTAAACAGTGTAAATAATTTTATTTTATTTAATCTATCCATATAAATAAAATTGAAGTATCTGTCTGTGATTTCAAAATAACTATGGGTGTGTTAGTTCTACGATTCTAAGTCCAAAACAACCCTTTTGAACATTTTTGTCTGTCTGTCTGTCTGCCTGTCTGTCTGTCTGTCTTTCTGTTTGTCCGGGGTAATCTCTGGAACCGCTGAACCGATTCAAATGAGACTTTCACTACCAGGTAAAGGACTTTATAGAGCTACATATAGGCTACAATTGTTGGCGCTGTTGTCACGATAACAAGTCTTTACTTATTCAACTCATCTATACATCTATACATATTCTATACAAATAAATAAAATTGAAGTGTCTGTCTGTGATTTCAAAATAACTATGGATTTTCAAGTGCATATAGTTAGTTATACGATTATAAGTCCAAAACAACTCTTTTTAACATTTTTGTCTGTCTGTCTTTCTGTTTGTCCGGGGTAATCTCTGGAACGGCTGAACCGATTCAAATGAGACTTTCACTACCAGGTAGAGGACTTTATAGCGCTACATATAGGCTACAATTTGACCCGGTAATTGGCGCTGTTGTCGCGATAACAAGTCTTTACTTATTCAACTCATCTATACATATAAATAAAATTGAAGTGTCTGTCTGTGATTTCAAAATAACTATGGTTTTTCAAGTGCATATAGTTAGTTACACGATTCTAAGTCCAAAACAACCCTTTTTAACATTTTTGTCTGTCTGTCTGTCTGTTGGTTCGGGGTAATCTCTGGAATGGCTGAACCGATTCAAATGAGACTTTAACTGGAAGGTAGAGCACTTTCTAGCGCTACATATAGGCTCCAATTTGACCCGGTAGGTTGCGCTGCTGTCATGACACTTATCTTTGTATAATTATATATAAAAGCAAAGAGTCATTCATCTTGTAATCTGGAAAATAACCGGCTGTATAAATATTAGATTTGGCAGAGAACTTTTTAAAACGTAACTTTTTTCCGCGTGCGAAGCCGCGGGTACCAGCTAGTAATTAATAAAATAATAACATAGTGTTGCTGCGCCCTAACAGGGTGTCATGTATGAGCCTTTAACCATTGTAATATCTTATGTACTCATGATTGCAATAAACATTTGAAGTTTGAAGTTTATGTAATGGGTCTAAATAACGTAATTATTCCAATGTGTTTAGTACATGTGGGGATAATAAATGCCGAAATGGTGCAAAGTTTACCGGATATAAAATTTTATACTCTTAAACTTAAGTGTGGGTTGTTTTATCAGATAGTTAAAGTTTTTTTAGGCATAAACAACACATCATTAAATATAATTATATTTCTGAGTTTTCGTCAGCAAACTAGCACGATTTAAGAAGTATGAATCATTGACGTGTAGATAAAGATCTGGCGGCTTCGAACTAAAGATTATAATATTAAGATAAGAAGATAAAACCTTGCCTAAAGAATCTATCGCTCATGTTTACCGCTTCCCAGTAAACACAATCGAAACGATAATAAAGAGATCCCACCAAATTCCAGTATCAACTTACGTTTTGTTCAAAGGTACGCTTCAATCACAAACTTGCCAACAATGCTACCTAAAGACCCTTTTTCAAATTGAGCCGCCAGATAAGAAGCTGTCGAGTATTTTATTTCTAAATTCACATGGAAATTTCAGTGTGCCGCAAATATAAGGACAGCTGTGGACAATGCTCTAGGGCCAGATACGTGCCGATGCTCGCATGTCCAAAGTGTAATAGAAAAATAATACGGAAGGGTTTGGTTACGGGATAACGTGTGCTTTGAACTCGAAATAGGAGTGTCGTATGGCACTTTAGGATATCTGTCGGATGGAATTTGAGAAAATGGACACCTTAGTTGTGACTCAAGGAAAACAGAATTTAGAAGTGAGTCATCGTATTCAAGTATCTACTTGCTAAAGAACTGGAGTTGGATGATGCTGGGATTAAAATTAACTTATACCAGGGTAGATCTTCTACGAAAACGAAACATGAAAATGTCATGACTATATTATTTCCTGGAACTCATCACGGCCCCTTTGTGTCGCAGTCATCGAAAACGTAGCCTCCGCTAAATCAAATTACTTTCAATGGAGCCCTTGTTTAAAAGACGCAATAAGGTTCATAATTCACTTAAACAGTATAATTACATGAAAGACCGTCAACTTGGTCCTGTAGTTGAATGGGGCCATGTTATTGTTCTATTTCAGAAATACTTCTCTATAAGATGCTCCTTTTTCCTTTTCCCTTGGGACTCACTTTAATCTATTTACAGCGATGATTTCGTTGGAGCCATGCAAGGCTTTAAATGGTGTGTTGTCTAAATGAAACAAAGGCAAGAGATGTAGGCAGTGACCGTGACCTCGAGTGCTTAAAATGGGAGGGCTTCATGTAAACAGCGGTCGTCGTTAAGACGAATAGTTTCTTGAACACGTGAGGGTACATTTATTTTAGCGAGGTGAGCGCTGTCAAGTTGCCGTGTACTTATTTATTTGTAAGATACGAGGTTAAGTAGAATTCAGAGGTCCAAATTATTACTTAATACACTTACTTGAAATTTTCGTCGGTATTACTTACGTTTGGATCTCAGATAAATAGTGAATAGGTAGGTGTCTACCGTTTTCTTAGCTTCGCTTTTAGATTTCTCATTCAATCTGTTAGTCAATAAGTGCGATAGTCGTCACATGTCATGTCACAATTCTAAAGCACGTAAATCTCGATTACCACCTCACAGGTCGCAAGCACTTCATTCACGTGCGTCACTACGTGCACGGGTAGAGAGAGGCTCCTGGTCCTCTGGCAAGTGTCTGGCACGTGATCATTGCCGATGATCATGCGTTGAATGTGCAATGAGTTAAGGTAGTTACATATTTATACCACACCACTCTCGTCCGCCAGAAAAATGAGCACCAAAGTATAACATTTTATACTCAGTAGGTAAAAGTACGAGAGCTTCTTTTCAAGAGATTAGAGGAATCAGCACATCACTCTCATCCATTATTATAAGTATTTATGTATATGTAGTATGTATATATATTTAGGTTTATATATATATATATATATATATATATATATATATATATTTATGTATAAGTAAGTTTATGTAGAACTATTTATTGTGTATGTATTATATCCCTATTAAGTTACACAATAATTATTAGTATTAAGTCATAACTACTACTCTAGTTTACAGTCTAATTGCACCTACCACTTTTATCTCTTCACCACCTTAAGGTTGACAGGTAGAGAATGCCTTATGGCATTATGTCCACCTTTGTACATTGTTTGTGCATAAATTTAAATAAATAAATAAACCTTCCGATGAAAGCAATATATAGATGAAAGCAGAATATAGAGCCAACAGGATAAAGTGTAAATATAGGTAAAGTTTTGTTTACCGTAACAGTCAAACCGGCAATATGCACCTTTAGCTTTCCACAATCATCTCGCTCCTGCTCTCCTGCACAATGTTTCAGGTAGATGAGATTGTGTGACCGTGTGATATTGTTCGGTATGTTGTTCAAGAAAATCTTATAAGAGTAGTTGGTCTCGTTCGTTTTTAAAGATTTAAGACTGTGAATTTTTGGTGTCGGTTTATAAATAAAGGTTATAATGCACTAAGTAGTAAAATAGGCTATCTTCAAATTCTTCCTTCCTTAATGTATGGTAATTAAAAAAATTTTATAATGTTTGAAGGGACGCAGGTGATTTAAAATGGTTTATTTAGCCAACATTAATTTTAAAACGAGAAATAACTTACTAAGTGGTATATTACAGAACACAAATATATACATGCATAAGATGTGTTTATAGGTATGTCGCTTCGATTTTCGAGCACGTTGAAGTACGTTCTCGTGTTTTCTTGCGATTCACTTGAGAATACGTCGAAGTGAAATCTCAATGTGAACGTGATTCTTCAATAAACTGGATGTGCTTCAGTCGCATGGTAAATTGACGACACAGTGACTGTATTAAGTACCAAAATAAACAATTAGATAAAAGGTATAAAATGTTTTTATTTCGATGAAGAATGGTAATATAAATGTGTGACCTACATTTTATTTTTTTCTTTTTTAAGGAAATGATCAGATGAATTTAATTTATAGAATCTATATGAAAACTAACAAACATTATCATGTTCCTGCTTATTAAACGTAAGTGTAACACATAATTTCATAAAAAGGATTATTTATATGTGTTATAGTTACTAGTGGCTAACGTTATTCATACATCAATAATTATTTAAACTTTCGTAAAAAATCACATCATATTGTTATGTAATTAGAAGAATAGCAGTTAGTCGGCATAACATAGCGAGGTTCAACGGAAAGAGGTACGTGGTCAACTTTTGGGATGATTAGAGTATCGATAACATTACACTCTAATAAAAAGTTAACATTATGTGGCATTAAATACATCACATACACACTATCACAATAAAATAAACCTATTCTATCAAACGGAAAAGTTACAAAATCCAAGAGTAGCAAATAAACCCAAGTTCACTTGGTCCAACAACAATCCGACTTCAAAAGCAATCGAAATAGCGAATAAGTATCTTTACCGACACAATAGATAAAAAAGAAAATTCAAAAGGATTTACTATAAGTCTAGTTTCCAGTTGACCACAAGAATGCAAGGCTCCAATTTAGTAGATTGCAGGAAACGTTTTCTTCTCTGTAGGGTACGGCACTACGGAAGCAAGGGACTGTCGCAACGAATTACGCGTCAAACTTGACAGAACTTAAAGACAATTGGCGTGGCCGCACAAGAACGTGGCATTGTTCCTAACATTGTTCTAGCGCAATAAATTAGGAAATTTGCTTCGTATTTCAGTTAGAGGAAAATTCAAGGTTTATGGAAATAGCTTGTAAGAAATTATAAAATTTTGTAATAATAATATCTGTTGTGATAGCTGATGAAGTGACAAACATCTTGTTGTCATCTAGTTAGAACATATTTTTCTTTTAATTGACTCACGTCTGTATATTCCCGAAGGGGTAGGCAGAGGTGAGATATTACACCCACATTTCACCAGGAATTTTTAGGTCCCACGTAATAGGGGGCGAGCCCATTGCCATTACCGGACACATTATCAGACTCCATACTGCTACTGAGAATTCGGAAATACCCAGTAACACTTTTGCCCGACCCGGGAATCGAACCCGGGACCTCCGATCAGCAGCCGCATACGCTATTCACTGGACCACGGAGGCAGTCCAGAGAGGGAGAGTGCAGTAGTTAGAATACAATTAAAAATATTTGTAGTTAAATAATACTGTAAATGTTATTTGACTAGCTTTGAATTAGGAAGTTAACTTCATAACTCAATATCAATTTAAAATGAGACTCAATACCATTTTTAGTCTTCGTATTTTGTGCAAAAGTAATATTAAATTCATTGTAAAAGTTAATGAAAATACTGTACAATACTAAATTCTAAGTATATAATAATTATGCAAATGATTTATTAGAGCTTTTTTTGCTTTATATATTTTTACAATTAGCTAGTTCAACTCTAGCTAAAGTCAGGGGGTGCTTCTGTGTACTGGTCTGTCCGAAAGTCAGGGGGTGCTTCTGTGTACTGGTCTGTCCGACCATTACACAGGGCTTCGGGTTCGCGATCCCGGCTCTCCGAGCTGCTGTAGTCACTACCCAATATCCTTTCCAGTGATTACAGTACCCCCCACCTACAAACCCATTTTCCTTGTCATACATCCTATCCATTTACCCAGTATCTCCTACCCTTCTTCCTTTATAACGATAATATTCCCAAGGAGGGTTGGCGTCAGGCAGGCGGCCGGCTGGTAAAATATATGCCAAAACCTTTTGTAGTATGGCCACGTATGACAATGAGTGCGAAAGGATTAGGGCGTTCCCCGCAGGCGACGCGCAGGGGCAGCACCCGGCACCTGCGAGAAGTATGCAAGGGTTGTTGCACTATTCCGGGCGAGTGCAACGTAAGAAGCGAGCCTGTGATGTAAGGGTGAGGTATGCAAGTTGGAACGTAGGTACGATGACTGGAAGAGCTAGAGAGTTAGCTGGTGTTTTGAAAAGAAGAAGAATAAATCTGGCATGCCTGCAGGAAACAAGATGGAAAGGTACGAAAGCTAGAGAGATCGGAGAAGGATACAAGTTTTATTATTGTGGAAGTGATGGAAAAAGAAATGGCGTGGGAATTGTGTTAGACGAAAATATGAAAGATAGTGTGACAAGTGTAAATAGAATTAATGATAGAATGATTGCTGTGAAAGTGATGTGGCAAGGTATTATTTTGAATGTGATAAGTGTGTATGTCCCTCAGGTAGGATGTGAGGATTGTGAGAAAGAAGTTTTGGATGGATTTCGATAGCATGATGACGGGTATACCGGAGAATGAAGAGATTATTGTGGGAGGTGATTTTAATGGACATGTGGGACGAACAAGTGGAGAGTATGAAAGAGTACATGGAGGTTGGGGATTCGGCAGCCGAAATTGTGAGGGAGAAGCAATTCTCCAAGCTGCTGCCGCTTTTGACCTCGCAGTTGCAAATACTTGGTTTCAGAAAAGAGAACAACATTTAGTTACATATAATAGCGGCCACCACATGACCCAGATTGACTATTTCCTACTAAGGCGAAATCGACTCAACTGGGTCAAAGACTGCAAAGTGGTACCAGGAGAAGATTTAGTCTCGCAGCACAGGCTCCTGATAGTTGAACTTCAGATTCGACTAAGCTCTCAAAAAACCAAGCAGCAACTGCCTCCAAAAATAAGATGGCATATGTTAGAGAAGAATGAATGTGTAGAAAAATTCAGAGATAGAGTGGTGGATAAAATGTTAGAAATGGGCGATATGAATGATAGCAGTGTCAATGAGTGTTGGAAAGAGATGAGTAAATGTATAAAGTGTGTAGCAAAGGATGTTTTAGGAGAGTCGAAAGGGACGCGAATGAAAGATAAGGACACGTGGTGGTGGACAAAAGAGGTACAGAATGCGCTTAAGGAAAAGAAAGCAAGATTTAAGGAATGGCAGCTGGTGAAAGGAGGAAATGAATCTTTGGAAGGAAGTAAGAAGAAAGAATACGATGAATGTAAAAAAAGAGCCAAAAAAGCTGTAGCCGTTGCTAGATCCAAAGCCCTAGACCACTTGTACGGGTTACTGGAAAAACCCGAGGGTCATAAACATTTATACAGCATGGCTAAAGCTAGAGAGAGAAAGGCGAAGGATGTTTCCCATATTAAGTGCATGAAAGACGAAACAGGAGTGATTCTTATGGACGACGATAGAATAAAAGAAAGATGGAGGACATACTTTGAAAAGTTAATGAATGAAGAGAACGATTGGAGCGGAAAACTTGAAAGTGAGCAGATGAATATTGGTTTAGTGAAGGAAATAAGTAAAGATGAGGTAAAAAAGGCTGTTAGTGGAATGAAGAATGGGAAAGCGTTAGGACCAGATGGAATACCAGTGGAAGCATGGAAAGCGTTAGGAGATGATGGATGGACGTGGCTGGCTTTATTCTTCAATAAGCTGTTGCACGAGGAGACCATACCCGAGGAATGGTGCAACAGTTACCTGGTGCCCATTTTTAAAAATAAGGGTGATATCCAAGAGTGCAACAATTATCGGGGAATAAAGTTAATGCCTCATAGTATGAAAGTATGGGAGAGAGTAGTTGAGCGACGCCTGCGAGACGAGAGTGAGATTTCACGAAACCAATTCGGTTTTATGCCTGGTCGAAGTACGGTGGATGCTATTTTTGCACTTCGCCAAATGTGCGAAAAATACAGGGAGGCACATAAAAACTTGCACATGGTATTCATCGACCTTGAAAAGGCATATGACCGAGTGCCTCGTGAAGTCTTGTGGTGGGCCCTTAAGAAGAAAAGAGTGCCTGGAAAATACCTGACGTTGATTCAAGCCATGTACGCTGAATGCAGAACGCAAGTCCGATCCGCGGCCGGTATCACAGCCAGATTCGATGTGGCCGTAGGCTTGCACCAGGGGTCGGCCCTTAGCCCCTACCTCTTCCTGTTAATTATGGATGCTATATCATCGGACATATAGGAAGAGGCACCCTGGTGCATGCTGTTTGCCGATGACATCGTTCTGGTAGCAGAGAATGGACAAAAGGTGCAGAGCAAGCTGGAGGAGTGGCGGCAGAGATTGGAGAATGTAGGCCTGAGAATAAGCAGAACCAAGACAGAGTATATGTTCTGTGACTTTGGCGGTCTCTCCAGTCCTATACCGGTTACACTCGGCGGTACACCTCTACCAGTATGCTCCGATTTTCGCTACCTAGGTTCACTCCTGCAAGATGACGGCGAAATTGATCGAGATGTTAGGCAACGAATCAACGCAGGATGGATGAAATGGCGACAGGTCTCAGGCACAATTTGCGATCACAAAATGCCTGTGAAGTTAAAAGGCCGCATGTATAAGGCGGTTATAAGGCCTGTCGTACTGTATGGAGCTGAGTGTTGGACTACAAAGAAGATGGATGAGAAACGATTGCATGTTGCTGAGATGAGAATGTTACGATGGATGTGCGGAGTGACAAGAATGGACAGAATTAGGAATGAATACATTAGAGGTAGTACGAAAGTAGCGCCCATTGATGAAAAGGTAAAAGGGAGTCGATTGGCCTGGTATGGACATGTTATGCGAAGAGATGAGATGTACGTAGGTAAGAAAGTGATGAATATGCATGTAGAAGGACGAAAAGGGAGAGGGCGGCCAAGGAAAAGATGGATGGACTGTGTGAGGATGGATATGAAAGAGAAAGGGATAAACGATCGGATGACTGGTGACAGAGAAGTATGGAAGCGAAGGACATACTGCGCCGACCCCAAATAAATTGGGACCAGGGCAAGACAATGATGATGATAGTTCAACTCTAGCTAATTTAAAACACGTAGGTAAAGATTCGTTCTCCTTTTTACTCACAGCGTTGAGTAAATAAGGAAGTAAATAAGGAGAGCAGAAGTGAACTGCGAAGGGCTGCACTTCAAAGCTCAGATGCAAGAGCACGCATTTAAATACAGAAGAGATTCCAAATCAATGATTCATGATGCGTGAAAAGCATATTTTAGATTTCTATTTACACCAAATTGCTCTTGACTATCTGCTACTGAAACGAAAATATAGTAGTACGAAACCCTTATCCTTACTCTTATAAAAGCGTGTAATAAGATTTGGAATGCAATACGTTACTTGAAATAAATATTAATAGGTCTGAAGTTTCAGTGAAATGTTGTTTTGAGAAGGCACGAGTGTAAAATCGGCGCAGACCGACATTCAGAGGTTTTCTCTTCGTACAACCGCATCTCTTAAATGCACCTTGTTTTCACAAGACATCGCGGAAGCGGTTAAGATACTGTCTTCTGTGGAATACTCGTAAATACGCAAGATGAGATTTGTAAGGTTTCGTGCGCGAGTTAAACTGTAATTTTCTCTGCTTGAATATGTTTGCTATTTGACGTTGCGCTTTAAATTCTAAAGCTTCTGGAAATAAAAAAAAAATTTTGGAAAATGTGTTTTGATGCGAGCTTGGTATCATGCTCTTTTATGTAAACGAAATGATTGTCTCAATAATCTTTTCAAACATCTTTAAAACATTTATCATTCTTGTCTAGTAAAGTGGAATCTGATAACTATTCAATGCAATATGAACGTTTGTTTATAGGATTAATTATTAAGCCCTGAAATTTATCAGTATCCAGAATATTTTATGATGACGGTTCTCCATACGTTTTATTAATATTAGAGTTTTGTATCTAAAACAAATAATATAGCCTAACCATTTAATCTTATAAAGTACAACAATGTTTTCAAAAAGGTTTCCTTTCGAGAATCAAATAGAATAATATTGTTATTCAGCTAGGCCAGCACATGGTCTAAAGCAATCTACCTGTTTTAAGGCTTAGGTTTTCTTATGATAATCTAAAATGTTCAGAACTTCACAAAAGATTTTATCTTTCGTACAAAAAACAGCTTCGTAGAGGTAATGTGGATATCAGTATAACGACATGATTCTGAAATAAAAGGAAAAAAGCAAAATGATCTTATTTTAGGCCAAGCATGAGACTTGAAACAGACTAATGCATTCAATTAGGTTTAGTAAAGAGATGTTTACGTATTCGAGAACGACTAACGCTGCTTTATATAAAATTATATCAAGTCGGATCCATGTTACGAAATAATGGACTAAGGGAATATTTGAGTACGTATTTAAGACGAAATATTTTAAGAGAAAATAATTAGTATTAGACTGATTACAGAAAAGCGTGTTCATACTAAATCTTAGCGTCGTCTCAAGTGCCTACCATTTGAACGACAAGGATTCTCGTTATGCCTAAGATTTTCTCAAACAGACAGGTGGAAGTGTCTTTATTTTATCCTCCGGAATTGATTGCTGTTTAGGTTACAGAATTTCAGGTCTTTTTATGACGGTAATTAATTATACCAATCTTTATGATTTGTCTGTTATTACCCGACACAATTGAAACTTATGCTTGTGGTCGTAAATCTACCAGTCTAAATTACTAGCTCCTTGCGTCGAATACATTCGTTAGTCAACATTTATTGTTTTATTAGATTCTATCCCGCAATTTTGTAAACAGTACCTACAGATTATACTGTTGCTAATAATAAGTAACATCAACTATGCAAATAGTGTATATTGGTGCCGTGAAAACGAGATCCCGGGGAATTCCCCGCACAAAATTGGATCAACTTACAGCATGGACAATATTACAATGTTCACAATATTTAGGTGGTCCACACTCTCAATTACAAGGATATGGAAACAGCCAGGTTTGCGGGAGACCTGTTATCCTGAGCCGGCAATTATCACGATTACCAATCCTCGGTTTCGCATTGAAAGCCAACTACTAAACAATACCGACTAAAGCATCCAGTTAGATACATCTTTATGTCGATGGTATAGGGTTGGTTTTTGAGTGATTAGGGTGTGATTGGTAGTTCGTGTGTCTATTTCTTTTCCAGGGCCTATTGTGAACAAAGGTCAGCGCTAATGAACAAGACCGCGTCGCCGGCGGTATTTACGACGCCCTCAATGACAGGCCTCTTTCACTCCTGTACGTCCTAAGTTTTTTGCTTTTTAACCGACTTCAAGCAAAAAAAAAAGGAGGAGGTTCTCAATTCGGCCGGTATATTTTATTTTCGATGTATGTACACCGATTTCACCGAGGTTTCTGAACCGATTTACGTGATTCTTTTTTTGTTTGATGCGGAATAGTTTCGAATTGGTCCCATAAAAATTTTATTCATGTAGGCCCAGTAGTTTTTTATTTTATGAGCATTTTTTTATACTTTCACCTATCCCGATGTCTGAAATATATATAATGCCCACTGTACACACTGGCCCACCATGCTGGCCTAACGTATTGGCCCAATGTGTAAAGAACTACTTGGCGCTATGTTGGTTTAATTGGTGTAGTTGGCGCCGATGTTGGCCGGCGGTGTGCACAAAAAACCGAAACTATTCGGTTAGTTTCGGTTTTTTGTGCACACATCAAAGGATCATATCCCCTTCGGGGATATAGGCGTGAGTCTATAAAAAAATAAATAAAATCAAAGGTTCTTGGCGCGCTCCGCCAACAGCGTTCACACGTTGGGGCCTTTTTCATTTCGTTCTCGCTCTTCAGCGGAGACAGTACTGTTGCGCGTGAATGATATTTACGTTCCCAAGTTCCTATAACGATAGCGGCGGCGTAGGGCAGCAATGAAGTTATACAATTTATAGAAATTTTACCGAAATTGAACAATAATATATATAATTTTACTATTTTATGTTGTTTTTTGCTGAATTTTACAATGAAAAAACTTTTAATAATAGTCCAGCCTTTATTAACCCTTAAATGGTATCGGGTCAAAATTTACCCCAAAGCTTCATATTTTTAATCACACCTTTTCAGTAAAAGCACCTCTTGCGCATCGGGGTAATCTCATTACGTCGCGGAGTGCGGCGAGTGACGGACGCGTGTCACTTAAGTGCTAGTGAGAACGGAGATATGTACACTGCTGGGGTCAAATTTGACCCCGATACCGGAAGCGTACATTTTATTGTATGATTTATGTTATTATGCTTCACTATTTTATACTTAATTTATATATAATTTTTACGTGACGGTGAAATCTCACAGCTTTTGGAAGATTAATACGAAGAATCTGGCTCTGAATTAACTCAGGACGCCACAATAGCTGCTTGTGACCAGAAAATTATCAGCGTTTGTGAGGAACAAATAGATTAATTGTTTTAGATTGTCATTTTTTTTATTATTCGTAATCTCATAGGAAGTTCCTTTTTTTATTATATTAGTTATATACCAAAACGAATACAAAATGTTTTCTTGTATTATCTTTTCTTTTTATATATAAAAATAATACCTAAAGTAGAGTCTTGTCAAATAAAAAGATACTACCTGTTTTATTTATTAAATATGTGATCTCTTGTTAAAACATGATACAAATTTAATAAAACATTACATTGTAAGTCCTTATTTCCTGAATAAAAAGAACATTTATAATGTACAGTTGTATCATTTTATATTACTGTGTACTAATATCTGGGGTCAATTTTGACCCCTATACCACTTACGTTGCCTTTTTTAGCGAAACCAGCTAAGGGTTAATTATGTGAAAAAAATTCAAAAACATTCAGACAAGCTTGTTATGCTGCAAAATCAATTTATTTGAAAAATAAAATAAAATGCGCTGAAAATACCATAAAAGCTACCTGGAATGTCATCAATAACGAAACTGGTAGAGCCAAAGCACGCAGTCGCGACTACCTACTAACTATCAATAATGTGAGTGTTGCAGAGGACTTGCAAGTAGCGACAAAATTTCAAAATTTTTTTGCTAATATACCCATTTTAACTACAGAGTCACTCAAGTCATCTGCCATGTCTGCTGAAATGCTACTTAAGGTCTGCGTACCAGAATGTGTCACAACCTTTGAATTTACTGCTGTTACTACTGAAGATGTTCCTAAACAATTTAAAACTATTAATATGAAAAAGACAATGGTTTTATGGGGATTGTCAGTAAAGACTGTTTCATCTATTATTACTTTAATTGCTCCACATCTAGCCACAGTGTTCAATGGCTGTGTCGCTTCTGGAACATTGCCTGATTTAATGAAATATAGTAAATTACATCCTTATTTAAATCTGGTGACACATCAGACACCTCAAATTTTCGACCTATTTCTGAATTGCCAACTTTTAGTAAAAATTTTGAAAAGTTAATACTTAATCGATTGCTTAATAATTTTAATAGACATAATCTTCTTCACAAGAAACATTTCGGATTTACGAGGGGTTGTTCAACTACTGACGCAGCAGTTGAGTTACTGAAAAGTATTTTTGCGGCTTGGGAGAAGTCGCAAGATGCGTTAGGTATATTTTGCGACTTATCAAAAGCCTTTGATTGTGTACATCATGATACTCTTATCAGAAAATTATATCACTACGGCATTAGAAACAAAGCTCTCAATCTACTGACTTCTTACTTGGGCAACAGAATCCAGAAGGTTGAAGTTAATGGTAAGACATCTCCAGGTTCAGCTTTAAAAATGGGCGTCCCGCAGGGTTCAATTCTAGATCCATTTCTATTCTTTATATATATTAACGATTTACCTAATTATGTAAAGAACAATCATGAGATTGTGTTGTTCGCAGATGATACATCTTTGACTTTTAACATTAAACGACAGCAGGTTAATTTTGAAGAAGTAAACAATGCACTTTCTAAAGTTGTTAATTGGTTTAATGTAAATAGCCTATTACTTAATAATAAGAAAACGAAACTTTTAAAATTCTCTATGCCTAATGTTAAACAAATAGAAACCAATGTGCAACTTAATGAATCTAGGATTGAGCCCGTCGAGACAACCATGTTTTTAGGTATTATGCTCGACACCAAACCCCAATGGGGTCCACATATTGAAAGGCTATCGGGCAAATTCAGTTCTGCAGCTTATGCAGTTAAGACAATTAGATGCCTCACAGATTTAGAAACAGCTAGAATGGTTTATTTCAGTTATTTTCATAGCTTAATGTCGTATGGTATTCTTCTCTGGGGGAGTGCTGCAGACCTAAATACAATATTCGTTCTACAGAAAAGAGCTGTAAGGGGAATTTGTAACCTCGGTTCAAGAGTTACTCTAAGAGAAAATTCAAAGAAATAAACATTCTAACTGTTGTATCACAATATATTTATGAAAATCTGTTCTATGTACTACATAAAAATACTGACAAATTTAGTAAAAAATGTGATAAACATTCTGTAAATACAAGAGAAAAGAATAATCTGGTAGTTCATAGCACTCGTCTCCACAAAATAAGTAGCTGTTTTATGGGGCAATGTATACGCTTTTATAACAAGCTCCCTTATAATTTAAGAAACCTATCTATAAATAAGTTCAAAATTATTGTTAAAGCGAAATCATGCATACTATAAAATTTCTGAATATAAAGACGACCAAAACTCTTGGGATTGAGCTGTTCTAATTTGACACACAAAAATAATTGTATAAAATGCTTTTTCTAATGACGTTTCGTAAGTACTTGCAAAGTTTATACGAAATAAAGAAGTATTTCATTTCATTTTATTTCATTTCATTATTAATTTTTATTTTTATAAAATTAAAAACGAAGTAAGTTGAAAAACATATTTTTATTAGATACCACATTGTTATCTTCCAGATTTGGTAGTTGGAGTAGGTTATTTAACCAAAATTCCTATTATTAATAAGAAGCTACCTATTTTATATTATTTCAGGTTAATGAAGCGTGGAGTCGTTTGGCGGATAAAATTGAATATTAATTTTATCCACCATACGGCTCCACGCCACTATTAACGAAATGAAAAAGGAAAAAATAATCATTAATGACAACATTTAGAATGCATCACATTCTACTTTAGTACACATGTACGTGCACGTAATAATTAAACGCACTGTATAAATAAATAGCCGTGGCTGTAAAGGCTTCTACGTCCATCTTTGTCTAAGGACCAATGCGGAATGATCCGTCAGCCAATGTGTAAAATAGTAATCTTGGCGTCGTATCATGTTTGCCCAACATGCTAGGCCAGCTAGTTCGGCAAATGTGTACAGGGGCTTTAACATTGTGACGGCCGGTGTCATGTTAAACTGTCATCACTACGGTCACCAAGGACTACTGACGTCTACACGACAAACTGGCCGGTCAAACATAATAATTAGCAAAAAGGTTTGAAGACTATTTCATTATTTGGAAATGACAGTTTTAAGTTAGATGACGTAAACACTCTGTCAAGTGTTCGCTAAATTCGCCACTAAGTGACAACAAGGCGATGGCCTTGTGGATAATACATCCACTATACGTTCTGAAGGCGTGGGTTCAAATCCCAGTCATAACAGTTATGTGGATTTTTGTTCTTATGAAATTTGGAAAATGTTTATGACTTTTTGGCAAATATTTAAAAAAAAGATTATTTAAATATTTCAAATAAAAATTAGAAAATTCTAGAAACTTCAAAAAGGTATGTACAGGTTAAAAAGAGACAGGAGATGAAAAACAAATTAATTAAGAAATGAAATCGAGATTAGTGGATCTAGAACATTCCTAGGGGTATAAAAGGCGGTGTAGACGCGCTAAACGCCCGTTTAAGTTGAGAAGTGGTAAAGTGAAAGAAGAAAAAGAAGAAGTAAAAGGAAGAAGTAGTAGTTAGTGAAGTGAAATTAAGTGAAGTATAGTGAAGTGAAGTGCAGTGCATAAGACGTTAGTGTTGGTGCTGTCCGCGTCGAAGTCGAACGACGCGTCGTGAAAAGTGTACCTTGTGTGTAGTCAATAAAGTGTAATCTGCGTTACTCGGTGTTTCCTTCCAATATTTTTTTTTTTTATTCAGTTTAATTTAAAGGGGCTTTTGTCAATTTAGACATGCCAACCCCATTGTGACCCTCCCTTGAATCAGACTAATAAAAGTCACTGCGGAAACACTGAAGCGGCGATACATAACTGTAAAGTTACATCTGTTATTGGTAGAGAAAGAATAGTTTGCGCAATTCCAACATCGAATTGGTTTATATTCAGTGTTTCCATCAGTGCTTCTCTTTCTCTTCGGTTCTTGACACATTCCATCAATACATGTTGCACATCTTCTTCTACTCCGCATAAACGACAATTAGGGGAACTAACTTTTTTCATCATGTATGAAAACCTGTTTGATGGAATGTGTCCAGACCGAAGTCTTAACAACATTTTTAAGTGGTTTCTTTTGATTTTGCCATTTAAGAACCATGGTATGGAGAGCGGTTCAGATTGTAAAGTGCTGTACCAAATACCTTTAGTTTTCGATGTCTCACTAAAATGTTCTTTCCATTTATTATATGTCTGCATTTTAAATTTAGATAAAATTTCCGAATAGTCAGGTAGGATGTTGATTTCAATACCTTGTACGCCACCCACTTTAGCCAATTTGTCCACCTCTTCGTTACCATGTAATCCAATGTGAGCCGGAACCCATTGCAACTTCAGAGTTTTACCCATATCTTGCAATTGTAATAATCTTTCGAGTATTACATAGGCTACCGAAACACCTCTGCTACCAGAGGCGCATCGAGCCAAGTGTTGCAATGCCGTTTTGCTATCCGTTAGTATTACCGTACTATTCCAATTCTTATTTATAACAAAAGATAGGGCCTCTGAAATTGCAATGAGCTCCGCTGACATTATAGATACATTTGTTTTGATTTTATAAGATACACCATGTTCTAAAGACATGCCATAAAAGGCTGCACCTATAGCATTATCTTTCTTTGATCCATCCGTAAATACTTTGTGCCATCCTAAATATTTTTCGTTGATCTCCTGCATAACATTCCATTTAGCTAGGTTAAGTTCATATTCAGTTTAGACTTTACTAATACAATCTAGGTTTAAGTTAATAAGTTTTTTAAGGGAATGTATGTTGTCCATATATTAAGTGTAAACATGGGTATAGAAGTCGTACAATGAACTCTACAGAGCTTGGTTTCACTATATGTTTTAGCTATCAAGGGTAGTTTTTTCCTTTGCCAATACTGAGATTGACATAAGCCTTCCAAATTATTTACAGATTCTATAGTGATATTATCTGATACCGCTTGGTTCTTTAGACAGTATTTATACGCGAGGAATTGTCTTCGTAAGAAAAGAGGTGGTAGCGCAAGTTCACTTTCCATCACGTGAATGGGTGAGCTTTTAATAAATCCGCCTATTATTCGCAAGGCCTGGTTTTGCAACTTGTCGAGTTTAGATAGTTGTGTTTTAGAACTGTTGTTATAAAGAAAGCTGCCATAATCAATATGACTTCTGATTAAGGCTAGATATAGTCGCCTCAAGTGTGTCTGGTGTACACCCCATGTGGAGCCAACTAAAACTTTAAGCAAGTTAAGTAATTTGGATGATCTTTCTACAATTTCATTTATATGTTTACTCCACATGAGGCATTGGTCTAACCACATGCCTAGGTATTTTATGCATGGGACCATAGACAATTGGCAGTCATTGATAAGAATACTAGGTATCACTCTTCTCCGTCCTCGACTAAAAACGCAATATTTAGATTTCTTTATCGACAATTGTAGTCCAATGTCATCTAATAAACTTAATAATGTTTTTAGTGATGCCTCAATATCTAATTTGCATTGATTCAAATTTCTATGGCTTTTGAAAATTACAAAATCGTCGGCGTATTGGGATAATATTTATAGGGTTCAAGTACGCCTTAATGGATTTATGAACAAGGATTGCCACCCCACCATACCCGTCCTGTCTATCTTGCCTAAAAACAGTGTATGAGTTAATACTAATGTGTTGTTCATTATCCAACCAAGTCTCGCTAATAATGGCTATGTGAATTTTTTCCTTATTCAATATCTCACTTAAACATAATAACTTGGGTTTCAAGCTCTGTGAGTTCCACTACAGTATATTAATAACGGAATTGCGGGACAACATACTATCCATTAAATAGTGAAAGTAAATTTTGTAATATATTTTCAGATATAAAGATACTAAAAATAAATTGTTTAACCTCTTCATAAATTATTTTGACACCCATTACAATTTTTTCCCATAAACTATTCTCTGACAAAATTATATTATTAAGTTTCAATAGTATTTTCCTAAATTCGAATCTGTACTTATCAACTTTTCTGTTCCGTTTTTCTTCTCCGCATCTGTAGTTTGGCGATTCTTCAGGTGACGTCATCGGTTGATCTTCCATGAAAGGTGTATTCTCCGTTTGTTTTGTAGTTGATTTTCTTCTCTGAGCAGACTTCGTAACGTCGCTTCTTTGTTCTCGAATAATATTATTCGTAGCTTGGCTAGTCTTCGCTCTCTCATGATTCTCTATGTTCTTCCTAACGACACTACTGTAAGTTTCTCCGTCCTTGCTAGTAACAACTGGAACAGACTAACTTACGTTCAGATCACAATCTATTGAAAAGTCATTTTCTTCCTGGCATTCTTTTTCTTCCTTCCTATTTGTGTTGTATATTTGTAACGCTTTCTTGTATGTTATATTTTTCTCGGCCATTATGTCACGAATATATTTTTCTTTCATGTACAAAGGACATTGTTTGTCTAAAACAAAATGCGGTCCGCTACAATTTAAGCACTTATAATCTTTCATTTCACAATTCTCATGCGATCCTCCACATTTTGGGCATATTTTTTTCTGAGAGGGGCAATATTTAAAATAATGTCCAAACCGCCAACATCCTATGCATTGTGTTACAGGAAACACGAAGGGGTCTACTCGGAACCTACATCCGTATGCGTATACGTATTGTGGTAATATAGAACCATCAAAACATATTCTCACCGACTCACTGTCCACCCAGTCCTTTGAAGCACTAATTCTTCTCAATCTCTTGACTGATAATATTTTTATATCAGACTCCAAAATCTCAGTGATATCTTCCTCTCTCAAGTCCATATCGACACCTTTGATGATACCAAACGACATAGTAGATTCATATGTTAGTAAACGTTTGTATCCTAATTCATCAAACTTTTTACATTGGACTAGCGAATTGGCGTCCTTCTTTGTTTCGAATCGAATAATCACTTTGTATGGGCTTTTATACTTTAATCGAATTATATTTTTAATGTTTTCATCGTGCAATAATCTTGCGAGTGCCATTTGTTTTGGTAAAGCTTCTGTAGATGATACACATACATCATTATATTTCTCCTCATTATTTTGTTTTTCTTCTACCCGCATTACGTTGTTTGTATCTTGTGACATACACTGGCTGCCTGTCCCCTTCTCTTTATTCCGGTTAGGACGCTTAGTTTGTCTCCTCGTAACAGTTGTAAATTCTTCTTCACTAGTTTCTTCTCTGTCTTTTCTCTTCTCACGATTCTTCTTCGACTGTTCTTCATATTCAGCTGCGCTATTTAACTCCTTCAACTTCTGTATCACTATTAGACCCTAGGTCATCGTCCTCACTGTTTTCTTCCATAATAATTTTAATACCTTGACGCGGGTACTTTTAAATATACGATTATGAAAAGCCCGTTGATGCTACGCGTTAGCACGCCACAACAGACCGCGCAAGGTAGGTAATTACCGTGTTCCGCAGTCGCACGTAAATACTTAACGAAGGCTCGAAGGCTCGAAGGCTCGACGCTCAAGGTTTTCAGTTTAACATAGACGTATTTCTCTAGTAGATAAGACAATGTTGTGTTCCTTAAATAAAATAATATTCATACTTCTAGCGGCCCTGGCCTCTAAAGTCGAAGGCCTTGGATCGCGACCGAGACAACGCAAGGATGATGATGATGATGATTAGGCATCCTCCTCATCCGAAGGATACAAATCTGAGATAAGGACGCCCGAGATGGACTTACGTCACCCAAATTGGTCACGTACCAAGAAAGGTCCAAATCAAAAGTACTCACAACCGACGAGTATGCCTGTATGCATGACGAATTTAATAAGTGTCGAGGAAGCAAAAGAGATAAGTAAGTTTTAACCGGAGCATATGGTGTTTCATAGTCTTAGCCTTTCCCAATAGGCGACAGGCGTGACGTTTCAATAGAGGATATGGTGAACTACTCACAAAAGCTTTTTACTATGACAATGACATTTGTAACATTTGTAATTTTCAACGAAACACTCTGGCTTATCTATAAGAGACTGCACTCTGTGGCCAAAGAAACTGTTACAGGCATTCCAATCGAAACTTATATCAAAAGTTGGCCCTTCATGTATAAAACTTATTTTAATGTGCCGCTCTGGTTTGTTTACACTCTAAAGGATTTTCGTTCGCAAAGGAAAACTATTACTAAGCGTTTCTATTTTGGGAGTAAAAGCTGAACCTTTGATCTGATGAGATAGGGGTTATAATTTTAATAGCAATATATTGGATTTATTCAATACGATAAACCTTTTATCTCTATTTATTTGATTTATTTTTGTTTTAGTTCTAACCTAGGTTGCTCTTTTTTATTAGTTTCGTGAAACACATGGAAGGACAAGAGTTGGAAATCAAAACATCTTAAAGAACACACATAATTTTGAGTTTTAGAGTTGAGTTACACCGACTGCAATACTATGGGAGCTATACCTACTGAGCAGAAGGTAGGGAGAGAAAACTTCTCAATCAAGTCTGTAGTATAATCATACAAATCTACAATCATCATCATTATGTTAGCGTTAAAAGGTTGCGATTTAAGACCCATGCATTAGTCCCGATGTTCGCTTTCCTCCGCTTCGCTTTCCTTATCTCAGATTTGTATCCTTCGGAATCCTTAGTGTTAAGTCGATCGAAACGCATATCATCTCTAACTATGTCAAACGAGAGTTTCTTAGGCCTTACTTAATGTCTGGCAGAGGTGGCATGGCAAAACGTTTCTATCCCACAACTATTTTCAAAGAACAGGAAAAATAATATATATTTTACTCAGAACAGGAAGAGACGTAACAAAAATAAAATATAGAGAGTGCGTTTTCGTGCAAAGAAATGAGATTGTTACTCAGCTTATTGCAGCGGCCCGTCGCGCCACGTGAATAGGAACTAACGGCTCTTATTATGATGTTCACACGCTAAACTTGAATTAGATAATCTTCCGTCTTTTAATATAATACTGTGCTGGAAAAGGCAAAGTATTACTTCGTACTGATACGTTGGTGTTTTTGATAAACTTTTAGTTGACTCACCACGCGTGTCACAACTTTTCTTTTTACCAGACTAGGTAGCAATAGGCTTGTGTCGTAAAATGTAATTAGCGATTGATTCGTTCCTTTATTAGATGTTAAACCGAAATAACTAATAAAAAATAACCGAAACAAAGTATCAAAGTTTCAAATGAAGTTCTATTAAATTTTGACGGTTAATGGGGCCCAACACGGTGACCTATGTCAGACCTTTGAGTGATGGGATCCCTCCGTCTATAACTTAATATATATAGTCTAAGACCAAAACGTCAACAACATGAATGGCGGACGCACAGTTAGACGTAATGCTCCCTGATTGGTGTTCACTGTCACAAGAAGAAATACATTATTTTTAGTTTTAGAATCCTAAAAATAACATTAATGTTACCTTTTTATAATAAATAATAAACTTTATTGAGATCTTAAAATGATAATGAATCTTTAGATACTACAATCAAACAATAATTATGGACTGGGCGTAATAATAATAATAATAATAATATTCTACCACATTCACACAACACCATCTAGTCCCAAACTAAGCAGAGCTTGTACTATGGGTACTAGATAATGGATAAACATACATATATACTTTTTTTTTTGTAAATACATACATATTATACATAGAAACACCCAGACCAAGACAAACATCCATGTTCACGCACACAAATGTTTGACTTGAGCGGGAATCGAACCCGCGACCTTCGGCGTAGCAGTCGCTTACACTCCCGCGGCGCCAACCGGTCGTCATGGGCCTGACTTGCTTACCGCGAGGTGAAACTGGCCCTTAATTTCACACGACGCATATTTCCGTCACTTTCTAACTTCGCGTTTTAGAAAAGGAGGAAAGTAGAAGCAGAAATTGAGTTTAGTAAGCAAACACACAGAATCAGGGTACTGTTGGGTTATTCTGCGACAAGCGTGTATTACGTTTTGACACGTGTCGCACTCGTGCCGGGAACGTTACTGCGGAATTGTTCATGTTTTATCGTTCACGTGATTAGTTTCATACTCGTGTTTTGAATGGGTAATTTGAGGTAGTGTGAATGGTATAAATGGGTACCTGAAACTGTGAGATTATTTCATAAATAGTCATGATCTATTGCGATAAGAAGAAATATAATTATTTAGATGTGTGAAACTGAAATAATCTAAGGGTGAATATTATAAATGTGTGCCTTAAACTGTAAGATTGTATCATAAATAGGTAGGAACAATGACGATAAGAAAAAATAAATTTAGATGTGAACTACTGAAATGTTACTGCAGGTCTTAGAATGTCATAAACAGTGACCCCAAAAGCATATTGTCGGGCATTTATCGGGCACATTGCTAGACATCATACTTTTATGTGGAACTTTTGAACATAAATACAAAATCTGGTTTCTGTAAATGAATCCAAAAACAGTAGTACCACTTATCGCTATTAAAGTATACTTACGACATGTAAGCAGCAGTAAAACCTCTTTTAGTACTGTACCTTAAGTTAGTCAAGTTATTAACTATCTACTTTCCGTAGAGATTTATGATTTTTAGTATTGAGAGGAACATATTTTTACCTACTGACTAACGAAAGATACGTAATAATTACTCGTAGTGTAAGTACGAATTATATTGCTAATATAATTATCGCTTGCTAAACGCTGAATTAAAAGATCGTGAGAAAACCTACATGTGTCAGATTTGCCCATAGTTTTCTCGAAATGTATATCAAGTCTGCCTATGCACATCGGGTTAGCGTGGTGGATTATGGCCTAACCCATCTCATACCATTCACACTCACGGAAGGGCCTGTGCCGAGTAGTCGGACAGATCATAAGCAAGCCTTAGGATGCATCCTCGGGATGTCTACGTACCTCAGTACTAACTGAGGTACATAGACATCCCGAGGATGCCTCGTGTAGAGGTAAAACACGTGTTGGAGCACTGTTTGCAAGTCATGTATCATCCTGGAACTTATTTCTGCATGAATACATAATTATCTTACCCTTTTCATCAGAGGAGTTCAGTATTGTCAACATTATTTACTGCAATCGTTCAGGTGGTCAACCCGAGTGTACATGCACTTTACTGCCATTACATGCCATGGCGTTCCGCAGAAGTAGCACTTGATTCAATCAAGAACTTTCAAGGTCATTGACTCTCTATAAAAACTATCAAAGATTTATGGCAATAGTAACGACGGCTTAGCGTGCTATCCGAGGTACGGCACGAGCGATATAAGATACAACAATTTACTACACACGTAACTTCGAAAAGTCAGTGGAGCCGTGAGTTTTAACCCGATACTCTCTGTATGGTAAATTGTGAGTATCTCCACTATATGTGATTATGGAATACACAGACTGGTCATCATCATCCAAGATTCCAATAGGCCCTCATAACATAAAAAATCACAATTCTCCATAATACTAACTATATGTATATATATATAGAGATATGATGTCCTCGGGTCTAGTAAAAATATCTATTTTATCTTAATTTGAGTAAAAAGAATAGTTGTTACTAAGTCCGTAAATTATACAATTTACGGACTTGGTAACAACTTTGCAACAAGCCTTGACCTTTTGTTAACATAATAAAACTAGAAACAACAAATCCAAAAAAGGTATCAGAGGAAAGCTAGATCAGCTACGACGTGAGCCTAAAAGGTTTGCGGTCGTATATTTACATATTATTGTACCTTGATTCAAATCCTTTCTATTTTAAGGGGAATCAATTCAATTCCTTGAATCAATTTCAAGTCCAAATCAACGAGGCAGTCACTTAAGGATGGAAACTGTCAATAAATTACCATTCTGAAATTGTTTTCTTTGTTATAGTTTCTTTGCACAACTCCTTCAGGCTTCTTTTCCTTTCCTTTCTATAAGTCAATGATTACAGAATTAGTGGTCAAATTTTATCTTATCTGTGGCTCATGTTACTTCTTTAAAGCAACATTTACATGCAACCTTCACAAATCGAGATTTTTACCAAATGGCTTGACATAATATGAACATTATTACCACAAAACATCCAATTTACGCACCCAACCAAATGCTCTCCCAATACTGTAACAATACCTTTGTAAAATTCCATTGATCAGTATCTACAGTAATAGATCACGAGGATTCGCGCGTAGCTCATACACGGAGGTAATTTGAAAACGAACAAAAGGAACAATTTATATGGTGCGTGTAGGGGAGGATACGAAATTACCAAACCAGGTAAATGAAAACTTGATTCGAATGATCTGAATTACGGCTTCCTCTACTGACAAATAATGAGGTCTGTGCATGCGCTTCAGCGCACCGGCTAACCAGCCCTCCTTTATTTTATCATCAAATAAATAAAAAATTGAACATAAAATGCGAGCATTTTCCTTGGTTTGTAAATAGGGAGATGACAGGCGGGGGGCATTTTTATGGGGTGACTGCATATAGAAAAATACATAAAGATGAAAATAATCACAATATTAAATTTATTAAATATTTTTAGGGCTGATTTCTTATCATTATATATTTTTTATGAATGTTACGGTTTGATATATAGCTAAAAATGTCTAATTTAGCCTAAGAAATGCTGGCTGTTGTTGTAAGAGACGTCCTAATCTAATTACCACTAAGAATTCAGTAGACCGGGCAAAGTGGAGACGTTGTAGTAGAAAAGCAGATCGCGGGACTAACTACAGTAGTAATTGATGATAATTTTATCACAAAATCTCTATGCAAGACGATATACAATATACAAGTATTTTTTTTAATAGAATCCACTCACAGGACCTATGCAATTTTGATACCTAAACGTATCCGAGTTAATTATAAGTTTTCATTACATGGATCACGTCATTAGAATTAAAAGCAATTGGTGTGAATACATCGCAAGAAACCATCAAAGAATGCGCAACAATGTAACATGACATGAAAACGAATGATAGTTTTCCCTTCATCATCATCAGGTCTGTATACAAACTATTCTACTGCTGAACAGACACCTCATTACGGGAATAGTTGGCTATAGTTCACAACGCTGGATTATTGCGGGTAGCCAACTTCAAATTACTTTTGCGAACATAATGGAGAACTCTCATACATGCAGTGTGACATCGTAGCGTCACCGTCCTCTCACCTCTCGGCTGGCCTCCGCCCTCTCACCTCAGGCACTCCACTTCGGGCCTTTAGATACGACTGTGCGGCGATGGACGTCCCTTTCTGCCCACCGCAGCATCGCAAGCTAAGTCGTCTTCCCTCTGCATAACCAGGAGTGCGTTTTAATTGGACTACTCCAATTCCGTGACCTTGGTTCTTCCTCTTCTATCTTGGTTTAGAGTCAAAATTGTGTTAAATCAGTTTTCTTTTCCTTCAATTGCTAAAAGTGATTTAGAATCATTTTATAAAATATACAAATTGTTATAAATTACCAAAACCTTGGTATTTTATGTATCCAAATAGCGTTGACCCACGTTCAACGTTACACAGGCTTTCTCATAATATTCTCTTTCATGGCTTAGCAAGCAATAAATTGAAAAATCATTGGTAAACGCTGTGAGTTCGAACCCGTGTAGTATTGTTATGACAAATGTTATTCAAAAGCATATAATAAATAACACAAGGCATGTTATAAAATATTTAATTATAAAGACGACCAAAACGTTTGCGACTGAGGAGCTCTTCTAATTCGAGCTGTTCTATTCTAAAACACAAAAAACGATTGCAAAAATGATTATTTTACAAAATGACGTTTCATAAGTACTTACAAAGTTTACACAAAATAAAGAAGAATTTCATTTCATTTCAGTACATCTACGTAGCAGTTCGTTGGTGGTTTGCGTAACTTCCGCTACTCAAGATTACGTTACGTCGTTACGTAAATAAGTTTGAAATATCTGTAGTGGACACTGGGACTCTCTAAGTGGTAATCTATTGCGTTCTCCATTGATCTTTAACTTTGTATTACTGTTTATTTGCATAAATAACTAGACGTGTTTACTCCTCAAAACCGGCCAAGTGCGTGTCAGGCCACGCGCAATGTAGGGTTCCGTAGTTGCCCATAATGGCCATTATTGATAATAGCTTCTGTTTCACATGGGACTAAAAACGGGCATCTTTAAGATTAAGCCAGCGCTCCCAATGTAAACTCACAGAAATAGGTATTTATAAGTTAACCGACGATTACTCGTAAACTAGTGATGTCTACTTAGCCGTGATAGTTTTCCTTTTAAATTCGTTATATGTACTACATTTGTGATTTTTTTCAACCCTTCCAAGTTAATAGTTTAGCCGGCAGAGGAGGGGGACACTTGAGTCTAAATTTTTTTCACTTCAAAGCTTGATATTTGACAAACCAATCACTTGATCGAAAAGTGATTTGAGCAAACTAATAATATTTTTTCTAAAACCTTTCCAATGATACCCTACACAATGGGGTACTCAACCAAAAAAAAATTCAACCCGACTATATATGTAGGGGAGATACTCTTAAAAAAATATTTTCCTAGATTTTATTCTACAGTTTTGTTGCAATATCGTATGTCTATATTCATGGCAAGTATCAGCTTTCTAGCACCAGGCGTCTTTGAGCTAGGCTGCGGACGGACAGACGGACGGACATGACGAAACTATAAGGGTTCCTTGTAGACTAAGGAACCCTAAAAACTAACAAAAAATAGTAAATAAATAATAATTTATCGTAATAGGGATATCAATATTTTATAAGTTTTACACTTGACAGTCGTTGTTCCGTTTAATTTAGATATTATTGGCGAACGATAGCAATAAATTAACTCTAATATATTAGTACAGGACAGACTTACAGTGGCATAAAGAGCCGGGTGCTCCAGTATTCTATTAAAACGGCTTCATAGTAAATGAACTCGGTCAATGAAATTGGTCGTGTGACATAACTTCATAGAACTTTTATTACAAGACACGCTTTTCTGCATTTGCGACCTAATAACGAGCTCTTGCCTGCACAGAAATTATTTCTCCATAGAACTCGTCTATCAATATAACCAAACACTTAGCTTACCACCCAGCTTAAGTTTATAACAAACATTTTCCTCAAACAGTATTATTTCGCAATTACCAAACAACGCATCCAACACCATAATTATATCTCATTTTGACTTCGGCCATAATTTATTCTGTTAGCAAAGGAAAAGGGTCTTGGCGAGGCATAAACGCGTCGAGGCGTTAAGGCGAAAAATCCTCGATGACCTATGGGTGCACCGCACTCGACTCATAACAACATTGCCTCTTCACCGCTCCAGTAATAAGGTGATTGAGGAACGCAAATTGGGGGCAAACAGGGTCACTATTAGATCTTCACGCCTTGGCGCGTTTATACAGGGTCAGTTGGTTTATGTGACGTAGTCAATGAGGATCAAATGGCTAGCGGTGGACTACCAAATTGGTAGTACTGACGGTTTATGGTTGTATGTCTTTGAGGTATGGATTTTTTGTGACGTGTAAGGTATTTAATTGTCAGATAAAGACGTAACTATCTTCTGAACATGCAAGTGTAAATTCGTTTCTCGGGTTTGTCAAACTTTTTGAGAAAATCATGGTAATTTGGAAAAGTGTTAGACAAAGAGATTTAACTGTAACTGTTTAAGTATAACAAGGGCCATTCTAGTTATAAAATATGGGATGATGTCACATTTATATTCCTCATTCGTAATTACACGGAGAGAAGTGTTTGAACATCATTAACTGTCAGCCATAGTCCACTGCTGTATATAAGCCTCTCTCTCACTCTCTCCGTTTGAACCCGAGGTTACCATTGCATTATAACAAGAACTCGGACTAGAGCTACCTATATTGATTACCACTTATACTACCAACTACCACTTACATACTTTTATTACTACAACATTGACATCATAGATTTCAGCAGAATAGGACACAATCAGAATTATAAACCAGGTCACCGCATTTGAAATCTGTTAAAACTTTTTAATTTGTACAGACCTAAAGTGATTGATCGCACGGCGAATACACGGCAGTCGAAAAAGTTAATTAGGTACTTGTAGCACAGCTAACTAGCTCGCTTCAAATGTAAATGAATCTGACACGAGACTACCAGTTTATTGCAATTATACGTGCGAATGCAGCAAGTTCCTTACGTTAACGTGAAATCAGTCAGCTGAGTCAGCACGCTTGAATATACTGACACCGGTTTATGTCATAATAAACAACACAAAAATATTCGAGATGTGTAACTAATAATTATATAGTAATATTTATGAAACTCTGCAGATGAGTATGTATGTAACTGATCTGTATCGCGTATTTTTTTGAAGATATAGGTAAAATACCTTTCCTCGACGTTTCGTCATAGGTTACACCAGCCATGGTCATGAAATGTTCTTTAATACCCAATACGCAACAGGGTAAAGCTATCGCCACGTAAACTGTCTTTCACTCTTACCAAAATTCAGCTAGCAACGTTTTTGAAGTAACACTGCAGCTACTAAATAATAAGCGCTCAAAAAATAATAATAATGTGATCATGGCTCGGTACCAACGAAGCCCTATATATTCAACGAGCAAAATCTCTTTACACGATACCTGAGCAGAAACATTGACATGAGGAAGTCTGTACCATAACATATTTCAATGCCATCAACCCAACGGCATAAGACTGCTCATCCAAAAGAGATGAGAGAGATAGCTGAGGGATGAGTGAGAGAACGTAATAGTAAGATGTGGTGTGAAACGAAGGATGCTATAATCGTACCTACGATTATAGTATCGTTCGTTTGTCACCAAAGGTTTTTTAATCTTAACAAACAATCCTGCCGCTATAGTCTTAACATGTCTTTTTGTCCTCTATATGTTTTAAGCTTAACGAGAGTTGTTGTGAGCTGTGAGCTTACACTGCTGTCATGTTGCCATAAATTGTATTTAAAAGTAAAAACTCGGCTATTTAGAATAGTATTGTGTTTCTATCAAATTCATCTCATAGCGATATCATTTATCCAAAAGTTAAAGGCTAACCTGTTTTGATGTTCATATGTGTAACTCGGTAAGCGTTGTCAATTTAAGCTGTGTCTCTACACCGCTCAGCTTTGCAATTATCTAGTAGATGTGCGTCCTTACAGATAGCTAACAAAAAATAACGTTCCCGTTTGTTCATACAATAGAGAAACTCGCTCCCACCATGTTGGTTTTAAAACGAATGTTCCAGTTTTGCGCACCTAAGTGTTATTGTTTTACGGCACAGAACAATCTAGCCGTGAAGCGGCCTATACAGTATTTCATTTCCTTTGTAAAAATTTAATTTATTCTAGCAGTATCGTAAAATTGTGTCAGTTTCACGATGGGTACGAACGAAATAAATAAATGGGAGGATGAAAGGCTGTTGGATTCAAACGTTGGGACCCCAATCCTAGTCGGTTTAGTATTTTATTTTACTTGATGATGTGACATTTCGAATGCAAATATTTTGCTTTAGTGTCAGCTTATTCAAAGGAATTTATCCTATATTTATTTTTTACTTTAACGGTATCGGATTATTTAATCTTCAAACATAATGATAGAGTGAAGTAATTCACAATACACTTTATGTAATTGTAAGCTTACATACACACAAAGAATTTTATTTAGAAATAAATAAAATAATGTATATTTGTATGTACCTACTTTCTCTGCTGTTGTCATCAAAGCAATATATTTATAATTTTATTCTTCTGTACGTCATTAAGACCTGTAATAAAATAAGTATTCCGTATCAAAATCTTTCCATTCCTCATCATCGTGTACATTTGCGTAGGAGGTAATCTTTTGTATCTTTAAAAAAAATCTGTCATTCTACTTTTTATGATATCAGTTTATTTGCAAGGTGCTAACAATTGATTGGGTCACAGAGTTTCCTAATTTACTTTTTCCTAAAGAATCTTATGGAATATTTGCTTCATGTATTACGACACATGTACAAAAAGTAGTAGTACGTGTTTGGAAGTAGCAATAACAATCAACATCATCTCCATCCCAGCCAAAATATGTCTACTGGCTGCCCATAGGCCAGCCCCATTCTTACGCTTGTATTGCAACAAAACTCCATAAGCATTGGAACATTAGTAGATATCGAAGTTCATGGTATGACGATAGCCAAAAGTCGGTTAGTAACGGTTACTAGGGGCGATCTTACAAAATTTATGGCAAAATGTTCCCATTAATGAAATACTCGAATGTAACTGAATAGTGAAGTAACTCGGACTAAGGCCCCTGACTATTATCGTAGCAGACATATGACAAAGTCAGTAGTTCAGTACCCACCCACGCAAATACATACCTCAAGATGCAATCATAAAGCCATTAAACGTACGAATTAAATCGTTTTGTGCATGTGTTATACTAGTACCTGTTGATTTAGGAGTGCCGCAAGGCAGCATCCTAGGGCCTTTCCTGTTTCTTGTTTACATAAACGATTTACCTTTTAACTTGAAAAACATTTGTGACGTTGTACTGTTTGCCGACGATACTTCTTTGATATTCAAAATAGATAGAAATAAGTAACATTTTAACGAAATAAACAGTGCGCTCATTCAAGTAACTAAATGGTTTAATGTAAACCATCTAGTACTGAACGCAATAAAAACAAAATGTATTAAGTTTGCTCTGCCTAATGTCAGAAACCTTGGTCCTAGTATAGTTAAATGATGATGTACTCAAAAGATCAGAATCTACATTATTTCTAAGAATAACACTTGATTCAAAATTACAGTGGGATCCACACGTTACATATCACGGAAACTTAGCTCAGCTGCTTATGCCATTAAGAAGGTTCGTAGGTTGACTGATGTCGATACGGCTAGATTGGTTTATTTTAGCTATTTTCATAGTGTAATGTCATATGGCATATTATTATGGGCTAGGGCTGCTGACATCGAAAATATTTTTTTTACAAAAACGAGCAGTTAGGGCCATTTACCAGTTAAAAACAAAAGTCTCACTCAAAGAAAAAATTAAAAATATTGGTATTCTTACTGTAGCATCACAATATATTTATGCCAGTGTTATGCATGTACGACTACATATAAATTCTTACAAAATGAATAGTGACATACACAATATTAATACTAGGAACAGGCACAAATTATGTGTACCGTATTTCCGTTTAAACAAAACTCATAGCTCTTTTATTGGGCTTAGTATAAGAATGTATAATAAAATCATCATCAGCAGCCCTTTATACTGTCCCACTGCTAGGCACGGGCTTCTTCTCGCTATGAGAAGGGTAAGGGTACCACGCTGGCCAAGTGCGGGTTGGCAGACTTCACATGTTTTTCGAGAACGTTATGGAGAACTCCCAGACATGCAGGTTTCCTCACGTTGTTTTTCTTCACCGATTAGCAAGCGATAATTAACAATTTAATACGCACTTAACTCCGAAAAGTCATTGGTGCGTGCCGTGGATTCGAACCCGAGACCCTCTGCGTAGCAGTCAGTCGGTCTCTCCACTCAGCTATCGCTGCGGTCTATAATAAAATACCAAGTAATATTTTAGACTTGCCGTTAAGATCATTTCAGACAATAGTTAAAAATAACTTTTTTAAGGCATATTATAGTCTAAATGAGTATCTTGACGACAAGTACGCTTGGAAATAAATATTCTTATATTAGGCCAAATTTTTTTTTTATGAGGTCAATAAGCAGTTTTAAACTGTAGTTAATTACCGTATTCTTTTTTTATACTACATTTGCATTCTTGTTCTACTCTTTTTACTATAATTTTTCGGATTTGTAAGGTGAGGGTAACTCGTGGTCATGAGCTGCAAACTAATAGATTCTAAATTGCTTCAGGTTTAAATACTGTTACTTTCCGGGACATGCTGTTTCATCAAAGCCCTGAACAGTCATGTTCACGAGTTGCGTACATTAAAAGACGTAAGTGGATGCTCCTGTTTCACCATATTCACTTTGGGAGGCTTACCTAATGTATAATAATTATATAATAGCACTAGAAATTTGTTTCGGCGGCGCGTTTGTACATTTCAAGTCAATAAATTAATAAATTATTTAAATGCCTGTGTCCCGTGCTGCGGAAGTACATAATCTAAATTCATTTAAGTCGGTAAGACGCTCCCGATAATACTGTCAATAAAATATGTTTCACTACTTTTTAAATGGATGTAACCGGCGATGGCTTGTTTGACTTGTAGATGGAGAGGTATATATTTGTGTGATAAACCTGTTTTTGACAGATTCTATATCATGCAAAATCGTCCTTGAGATGCTGTTGCCTCAGTTTCTTTCGTCGGACACGAAGCTCGGTGGCGAACCAAGTCTTTCGCCTTTAGAACCCTAGTTCAATGTGTTTCTAATCAGACTTGACAGAATTAGATTATCAACCTCCTTATAAAAGAGGTGATTCACTGATGTATACTTTTCATTGTTTTATGTGTTTTTCCAGAACACCATTGTGGAAGAGTCATAAACATCCTATCTGCCTGTCCCTACCAGCAGAGTTTCTAACCCCTTAATTCTGCTGTTAGGACAAAAAATATGTATTTGAAATCTAAGAGTAGGAATAATTTTTATTTATCTTGTTTTTATTTTTACAAGATTTTTTGACACGTATTTGTATTATGACTAGAAGACAAGCTAACACTGCGGGCGTAAAGACAATCCACATTATATACAAAGTCGATGTCACTCCTTTTTATTATACAAACTATCTAAAGAGTTAGATCGCTGGCACTATAACTTGGGGGGTTAACAACCAAGTCAGAATCCCCAAACTATGATAAACATTATCCCTTCCCAGACGTTAAACTATCCGTTTACTCGATAAAAAAGCAGTATTATTTACATTGAGTAGTATTTACGGATAGTATTAATTTTACCCTTGTTTGCCCAGCAATGGAAACTTTTAACAAATCTGCGGGTATTTTGCCGTCATTCATCGTTTACAGGCTCGTCAAATAAAACCGTCGTCAAACGTTTGTTCCATATTATGCTTGTCGTTGCTGTAAATATTGTGTATGTGTTATGTGATTTTCGTCTGTTTGCAATGTTTTATTTGTGGATTCGACAGAATGGTGTCACTGTCATATCGAGCCTTCCTTTTAATGCTTCATGGAAAATTCCACAAGAAATAGAAATGTTTGCCAATAACGGTATACTTTAAGAAACGGCTTCACGCTTTGGTTGCACGGTTGGCGTAGTGGTTTAAGTGACCGCTTCGCCGTTTGATACTAAGCCAAGTGTTGTGGGTTCAATCCCTACACCTGACAACACTTTTTTTGATCCATAAATTATTGTGGTTTCGAGTCTGAGTGTACTTTGTATTCGTTGGTTGTGTGTTTGAGAAGTCTCCCACAACACAGGTTCTGTTCCTAATGTTGAGAGTGTAGGAGATCGCTAAGAAAGGATTTTTGGAAATTCTCATCGCAAGGGGGTAAAATAATCCCAAGCAAGCCACGCGGCTAAGTCTAGTGTATATATTATATAAAGTAGATAGCTAAACCTATATACGTAATATACAAGCTCGATACCATACAATCCGACACTATCTAAGCGAGGTAGGTACCTGTGTGAGTGAGTAGTGTCCTACGCCCACACTCCAGTGAGTGTAGGCTCTATATATATAATCTAGGTAGGCTCCCTAAGAACTGCCGATGGGTCCGATTACATATGGGGATATGTGCGCATATAGCATTCGTGGAACAAACCTTTACGTAGCATTACTCACGTAGTTATATACGTAGCTCTTCGGATTACAGGACACGGGTAGGTGAATCGAAATGTAATGATTTTGCAAGCATAAAGGGACAGGCAGGATCGTAATACAAAGAAGTATTTAAAGTTTGTCCGTGTCAACGACTTTCTGTTTTGTTTCGTTTTGCGAATATATGGAGTACTGGAACGTTGTTGGTTGACTTCGCCGATTTCAGACTGAGTAATAAGTAATCTTTCATAGGATTTTATCGTTTATATTAAAACTACTAAATTTATAGAAAATTTCTTTCAAAAAGTGGGTGCTATGGAATTCACGAAACGTATAGCTCTTATGTCCTAATAGTTTCTACTTGCTAGTCAGCGACATGGCTGAGTTTTGGTAATAATTTATAGTAATCTTCGTTACATTTTCCGAACCAAAGATTAAGGTAACTATCTACCCCAAACATAGTAAAAGAAAAAGTTAAGCAATATTGCGAGCCATTATTGTTGAACGAAACCTTATAATAATTCCTAGAGTTCATTATTAACATTCTTAAACTGGAAGTAGCGATTAGCCTAGTGGAGATGCCAACAGACTATGCAGACAATATTGGATTCCACAAATCTCCAAGAATTCACTGCTCGCTTCACTGACTTTTCGTAGTTACGTACATATCAAATTATTAGTTATGGCTTGCTAAGTCGTGAAGAAGAATATTGTGGTGCAATTTGCATGTCTGAGAGTTCTTCATAATGTTTTCGAAACACATACCTGCCAGCCCGCACTTGGCCAGCGTGGTGTCATCATCATGTCAGCCTAGAGACCTCCACTGCTGGACATCTGGGGGAGGTCTCCCCCAAGGTTCTCCACACAGACCGATTTTGAGCCGCCCGCATCCAACGTGGTGTACTACGCCCTAATCTTTCTCATAGTGAGAATAGGCCCGTAACCAATATTGGAACAGTGAGTATACAAATCTGATGAAGTTAGATAAAACGCAAAACATCACCTTAAAATATATAAGAACCACAAACCTTTAAATCTTCATCAATTGAAAACCGTTAGCCTCGTATAGTTACCGAAATGTACGTCTCAATCCAATCACCCGCAGTACGGAGGCACAAAACGGCGTAGCGCTCATAGCGAGACTTGGCTTGCGGTTCGTAACAGATCGGCAAAGTTAAGCAACGCTTGCACAGGTCACCACTTGGATGGGTGACCGTGTGTGGCATTTTCATCTGAGCGCTACCGTGCTTCGGAGGGCACGTAAAGCTGTCGGTCCCGGTTCTTGTCTGAGTACAAGGATCGTTAGGCCATGTCGGAGGCCTTCGGGCGGTCTGAAAACTCCGACACCAGAGTTGGCCACACACTCACACGGAAAAAAAAAAAAAAAAAAAAAAACGGCGAAAACGGTGAATACTGATCAGCTTATTTACTTACCGACCCTCTCACAGACTTACGATTTACCAAAGAGACCACCGATGGTCATAGGAATCTATTCTGGTGACAAAAGACAAACAGGATTTAAGTGGAAGGGATTGCTTAGAAAATGATGAAATTAGTTTTTTGCTTTTTTAGATAAGAGGTAAGCAAGTGCAAAAATACGGTAGCAAAAAAGCTACGGGTAGTTTCTGCTTGCAAACTCCTTGTCGTTTATTCCTACCGTATCAAATCAAGTAAATTTTTTTATTATTATGGCATTAGCAATATTAGTAATGTTTTCTCTCTACAAAATAACTTTGAGATAAATATTTAATAATTAATGCTTGTGGTGACGGATTGAGAATACAAAGTGTCATTATCCCATTTCATCCTGTCAGAGGCAAGTTATAAAAATACAGAAAGTAGATAAATACTATTCATTGAGAAGAGATGGGATCTTGACATCAAATCCTAAGAGCTAAACCAACCCATCAATAATTAAAATATTTTTAATAATTTTAACCCGTAGGGGTATAAAATTGAAATTCATATCAAATGCTCATGTCAAAACTAAAGGATATTTCCAGTCGATCTAGAATCTTAAAATTTGGCATAAAGCAACGTTTTATAGCACATAGGAAAAATTTGGAAAACCCTAAATATTTTGTTACATCATATATTTTTTAAGTTTTGTACAGAACCCTCGGTGCGCGAGTCCGACTCGCACTTGATCGGTTTATTGAAAGTAGTAATAATAATATGTCGTTATTCTTAAAAGACTTCTAAGTGTGATTGTACTCATTATTACGAATAGTTTTTATTGTGAAATATTTAGGTAATCAAAAAATATAGAAATCCCTGACGTGACCCGTATCTAGTACATAGTGTTGGGTTATAATAATGCTAAGAACCTTCTCAATCACATTCGCTTAGATTCATTTAGGAGCTACGACGGTATAGACAGTTATTTTGATCCACAGACATGTCAAGCTTATAAAACCTCTGTGCTAGCTTAAGGATTAAGTATATATGAGCTTCTCCGTAAATTAGTTAAAAGCTTTTAGTGCCGCTAATATATAAGTGTCACAGCCAAATCCAGAGAACTAGCGCTGTAGGTACGCTAACGCCACTCAACGCTTCACAAAAGGCGGAGCGCTAAATCGGTAATATCAAAGTTATATTAGCTGCTAACCGCTTTATGCATTCATGTTGATGTTTAAATAGTATTAGCGTAGTTGTTACATTAATATACATGTCATACAGTTACATAGACTCACGCCTGTATCCCGGAAGGGGTACCTAGGTGAAGTTGTAGTAGTATACTCACTTTTTATGAGTTTTTAGGTCCCACGTAATAAGGGCGAGCCTATTGCCGTTACCGGGCAGTTTGCCAGACTCCGAGTTGCAACTGAGAACTCAAAAAGCTCTGTAACACTTTAGCCCGACCCGGAAAACGAACCTGGTACCTCAAGATTAGTCGATGCATACACTATCCACGGATGTAGTCCATAGTTTTAATTTAAAGATTCTTTACATATTAAGTTTTGTTGATATGTGTGAAATTACATATGAAATAGTTCTCAAACTAATTATGAAAACATAAAACGTCCTTGTAGTCTTAAACATCACTCTTCCACTTTATCTGATTCTGATTATTACGAAGATTTCGATGTATTCTGACAACATTTCCGTATTACATTAGAACTATTAAGAAATATTACGAAATTCGGACCGAAAACAGAAAACCGCCCGTCTGCCCGACAGTCCATTTGTCAATGGGGCAGTTAAAATCTGTGCCGAAACGCATGACGGATGGGCCAGGGCATGCCAGGACTGAACTAATTAGTGTTCCACTAATCTTTCGGAGAGGAGGCGGGAATATCAATCTGAATTATGGCGTGGTCTGACGCGGTCTGATGTGCCGTTCTTCTTTGATCAGTTTTAAGTGAATAATTGCGATGTACTATTTTGATATTGTTGGTCTACTTACGTGTGGCGGAGGTTTTTGATGTTATTGTCGTGTGAAAAATATACCAATGTGTCTATTTATGGCGTAGAATATCCAGAATGCGCTTGACACGCTGAGTTGATACTTGATGGCACGGGCTGTTTCCGCAACTCCACGTCTTGGCGTGTATTTTGCGTGCGGGTGGGAATGGTAAGACACGCTGAGTTTTGTGGTTTCGATCCTACACGAGACGGCCTCTTTCTGATTTACATTTTGTAGTTTCAGGTTTGGACGTTATTTGTGCCGGATAGTTGAATTTTCGTAAACTCCACTGCGATACAGATATTTATTTCTAGTGAGAATGGTACCTTTAAAATCACGTTTGCTTTATTTTGCACTGTTAATAGTTAAAGAGATAGTCAATAATATAATCAATAACATTTAAGTTGTAAGTAACAGCAATAAGTTGCAATACCAATTTTATCTGACGAGAAATACATAGAAATCCTTACTAGCAATCCAATGCCCCATATTGAATATTGTGATAAATAATTTGAGTACTCTAAACAACATCAGCAGCAGTTCTATTTGTTCCGAACAATTAATGAGTCAATTAAACAGTTAAGATGCGCGATGACAAAGTGTATGAGGTGTGCCTCCCTCTGCCGATGCAAATGTAAATAAGGTTGTAATTGCCTCCGGAATTCGGGCCGTGAGATTTACAGGAGCTGTCTTATGGATTGTATTGTACTTTAATTGTGTTTAGATTTATATACCGAGGATTTTGTGTTTGTTGGTAATGACCCAGTTTCTAACGCCATTAGGTTATGTTATGTTTACAAAAATCCCAACAGACTGCCACGCAGAGGGTTCGAATCCACGGCGCCACCGCTGAACTTTTAGAGCTCTGAATTATCGGTTGCCCCGGGCCTGGAAGAGCGCGTTAAGCTGTGGGTTCCGGCTGTTATGAACATTTTTGACAATAATTATAGAGAGTCAATACCTCTCAATAACTTGATAGTAATCACACTAACTATAGATTTTCTCTATCTGATCGGTGAAAATAGCCGAAGTTACCCGAAGTTACCCGAGCTTATCCGAAGCGCTAGTGCCAGCTGCTGCATCGATATTGATGCAACTTATGAACTAACTTCCTTCATTCATCAAATATCGATTAAGTAAAGTAATAGTGCCATTAGAGGCTGTTGTTCAAAGTATATGATATTTATAATAACGTCGTTAGTTGATATAAGTATGATATAGTATGACATAAAACAAAAGTGGTCTCATAGCTTGCCTTGATAGTTCGTTTGGAATAGATAAGCAAAATAAAGCAACGTTGTCAGAGTTCAGCGATTGCATGGGTTACCGAATGTTGTGGAGTTTATATGAGACCGCTACCAACTAGATAGTCAACTCTGGATCAGAGTTAATAGGCCGCCCGAAGGTCTCCGACACGGCCTATTCATGCTTATGTGTGAGGCAAGAACTGGGCTGGAGGCTTTACGTGACCTGCGACACACAAAAAAGACGGTCACCCATCCAAGTTTTGACCTTTGTCAACGTTACTTTACTTTGTCTGTCTATCTTAAACGGAAAATCAAGATAAGCGCCTTTAACAACTACTTATCTTAACAGCAGTTGACTTTACACTACGAGTTCATCATAGTTCAACCTTAAACAAAATCTCACATTTAATTCACACCAAACTTCTTGTCATGATCGCGGAATGTTCTTAAATCCTAATTAAAATGAATAACAGCCCACCTGAGACTGTTTTCTTGTCATTATACGCGAAATGTACTATAATACGACTTTAAATGGCGTTCTCAGGCTCATCTTATTAAAACGTAAGGCAGATATAATCTAACCGTTATAATAAGTGGAACTGTCTGTCAATGTAGAAGGTTCTTAAGCACTTACTTAAAAGTCTATTTTAACACATTGACAGTCCTCTGATCACTTATTGGGTTCGTAGACGTTTAAAGCCATTCATCCGTGAGGGTTCATAATTTAATTATCATTGAGGATTTTGTAATTTTGTCGACTTTTGAAGTAAGGCATGGGATATTGTATAAATATAATGGTGTAATATAGAGACGTATATAACTTAAAAATAGAGACGGTAATTATTTTTACAGTTTGTATGGGGACTATCAAGGTGCTTTATTTCCAGAGATGTGCTGCTAAAATAACGGAATCAAGTGTTATTGCAATCATGTTTGAGAATATTTTACCTTCAGCTTTGCGAACAACAACCAGTTTGTCGAGGTTGTCCGCTGTGTTTGAGAGAAGTGGTCAAAATAGGAGAATATTCGTAAGAGGCAGATGGATACAGCCTTTATAAAAACAGCTACCAGCTGGCATGTTTACAAACAAGGGATTATTTCAACTTCTAAACACCACATATGAAGGAACGAAACCAGATCGATATACTAGCCTATTTATGTACCGATATTTGCGTAAATATTAAGCACAATACAATATGAAGAGGCTCTATACAAATGGCGGCTATCAGGTAGGCACTACGTACATAATTTCTGTGAACAATTTGCTAGCTATATGTATCGCCCATTGTGATAATGGCGCAACAATAATATGGGTTTTTGTTCTTGTTAGGGCTTATTAATATAAGATTACATATTTATTTAGGCTATGTTTTGGCTAGAGATGTGTTGGACTCCCTTTGGTCTGATGGACTGAGGACTTATAAAAGTGGTCTACCCTGCGTTCTACGTCCATACGCCCAGAAGTGGACTGCAATAAACTAATGAGATGAGATGAAACGTATTTTGTATGTTGTGACTTCATGATGCAATGTGTATCAACCGAACGAAACGCTTACTTTAGATTTGACTGACGGACAGATAAGCTAGAGCCAGAACTATTGGGGTGCGTAGGGTAAAAAGTAATAAGGGATTTCCTGAAGTTCCCATGGGTTTAGGCAGAATTGGTTTATTAATAAAAAAATGTGTAGGCGTAGCAACAGGTACCCTCTCGTTTGTTATACATATTTACGAATCTATTGACTCCTCCTAACAACTGTAAGTTGTTAGGAGGAGTTGTAATTTTTGTAACGGCGAAAAGTGCTTTTCAAAGCACAGGGCAAGCGATAACTAGCAAGTATGTAGCCAAATGTATTATGCTATCAATATCCAAAACTACAGCGTCAGACAGCAACGATCAAATAACAATCGGTCGCAGTACCATTGTTTCATCAATACAGAACTAAGCAAGACATCAGTACGTCACGAGCGAGAGTTTACGGCGCCACGATATATCGACGCTGCGGTGACTGGAATAATTGTTACCGCCGATACTACACGTAAAGATGACAGACATGCGTAGCGATATTACTGTCAACGTAACTCTGGACATCAGTGCAGAGTTACACGAATATTTGTTATTCAGAATGCACCTGACGAGTGCGGTATGTAGCCTAGTGGAGAGACTTTCGGATTGATAGCTGTAACATTACTACTACAATAGAAAGCCGAAAACCAAATGTCTAAAACACACTATACAAATCAGTTAGCAGTTGCTTGTAAAGCTGGATATAAAATATGTTTGCATTATTATAAATTACGTGAAAAATCATGGGATGATTCTTACAATCTTATTAGTATATTATAATACAAACAAATAAACTCTTCAGCTTTATATATTAGTATATATAAAGCTGAAGAGTTTGTTTGTTTGTTTGTTTGGTTGAACGCGCTAATCTCAGGAACTACTGGACCGATTTCAAAAATTCTTTCAGTGTTAGATAGGTAATTTATCTAACATCTTTATATAACATCACGCTATGAGCAACGGGAGCGGAGCTGTAGCCTTAAATAATGCGGGTGTAACCGCGGGCTCATCTAGTATTATATAATAACTAGATAGATGATATTTTGTTAAGAATTAGCTAAGTTTGCTTGTAAAGAAATGTAGCTATTGTGTAAAGTAAACATTTTAGAGGCTCGTTAGGGCTTCACTAAAGTGCACCGATCTCTTTGGAATCGCAGCGGATGGAAGCGATTGGCACAAGATCGGTCTATGTGGAGAGCCTTGGGGTAGGCTTATGTCCAGCAGTGGACATCTTTCGGCTGATATGATGAAACATTTTACAGAAACGAAGTCTTTAATTTTGCGCCGATTTAACAGTCGAGAGTCTTGCTAGTAAAGTGTAACACTTTTTTACATAAGGCTTGCAAGACGATGTCGTCTAGACATCGTACATTAAAGAACATAATACATTCCGCAACAAATTTATGTTACACCTTATCTACAACACAAAACGGGCACAATATTTCTAAACATAGCTGTTCGTTTCCTATAAACACTGCGTTTAATATCGCCCCCCTCTCCCCTCTCTCGTATATTTTCCTTAAATAACGGTTCATCGTATGGACAGAGCGTTCTAATTTATGGCAGCGACGCTTTTGTATGGATTATCGTGACGTCTCAATCAGTGTCTGATCCAGGCAAAAGCTCTGTGCACACCGATCCGTAAATGTTTGTTGTCCATATTGGCCGTGTAATCCAGGGTAATGGAACCAATAGACAAAGTACTGGTAACAATAAACTTACTGTGGGTATAACATAAAAAATATTTTATGTAAATTGGCAGCAATAGCCTAGTGAAGAGACCAATAGACTGCTACGCAGCACAGGGTCCCGGGTTCGAATTAACGAAGCGAACCAATTACTGTTCGTATGTTCTTTCAGTTATGTGCGTATTACATTGTTAAATATTGCTTGCTATACGGTAAAGGAAAACATCGTTAGAAAGCCAGCATGTCTGAGAGTTGGTCAGCGTGATAGACTATACCCTTACACTTATCATAGGGAGAAGCGACCCGTGCCTAGCAGTGGGACAGTTTGTACATATGTCAGATGATGATGATGAAAATTACTAACGTAGTGTGTGTGTAAATTATTAATAGTCTTAAAAGCATTCCCAGTGGTTACTACTTACTAAGAATTTTCTATTGCAGAATCATTTGCCCTTTGAATTTATGCTAAAGGAAAAGGTTTTCAAAAATTAAATAATAATAATAATATTCCACCACATACACACATCACCATCTAGTCCCAAGCTAAGCAGAGCTTGTGTTATGGGTACTAGATAATGGATAAACATACATATATACTTTTTTTTTGTAAATACATACATATTATACATAAAAACACCCAGACCAATACAAACATCCATGTTCATGCACACAAATGTTTGACATGAGCGGGAATCGAACCCGCGACCTTCGGCAAATAAAATTATATTAAAAATTATACATATGATTTAACTATGAAATATTTTTAAATTAGACGCGTTTACATTAAAATAAGATTTACAATACTATCTGACAACGCAATTTAGGAGTACTTGTAAATTATTTTCGTAATACATTATAAATGATCTAGGACAGGATAACTTAAGTCGAATATTATTTCGGACTCGGTAATTCTATAATTTACATAAATAATAAATACCTTTCTTAGAGGCTGCGAAAGACCACGTTTGGTCATGAACATCTTCGACAATCTTTATTCGAGAGTACCTAGTCTTGACTTACTGACACAGCTATACAGGGTGTTTCATAACCCCCCGTCCGATCAATGAAGGGGTTGTAGAGTAGCGTAAAATGATGAGATATTTGTCATTATTTCACAGAAATTCAACATAAAATTTTCCCATGTAAATTTAATTAATTTTAAATAATACCATATCAGATTACCCATGGCAACACTAAAGACTCATAAATCGTATTAGCTAGGTATCTACCTAAAGTTCATAAAAATTTGACGGCAAAAGCGGCGCCCTTGAGTGCATAGGCCAACCGACCGCCCTCCTTTGACAAAAGCCGCCGCCGCGCGGCATCGTCCTTTACACGTGCCAAGTATTATTTTAGGTATAAACAGATTTTATGCGCTTGATGCAACAGCTGATCTTTTGCTGCGACGGTTTAGGTAAAACTCCGTAAAACAAAGTACAGTATTAAGGTTTTCTGTTTGTTTCGTGCGAGTGCGTGGCCAACTCTGGTGTCACTGTTTTCAAACTGCTCGAATACCTACGACATGGCCTAACGATTCTTGGATGTGGCTTTACGGGTCGTCGGAAGCCCGGAAGCGCTTTCATGTAATGTCACACGCGGTCACCCATCTAAGAGAAAATCGTCGCGCTATGACTACGGTACTTACATTAATAACTACCTACTTTTTAATTGGTTTAATCTTACGTAACTAGGTACCTACCTTAATTGATAAAAATATCAACTTGCTGTAAGTTGCGACGGTCATTCTCCACATGTCCGCCGCCCACATCCAGACACTTACGGCACCTTTGCACCATATCCGAACGCACACTTCTTAACACTCCTGGGTTTAAACTTCGAAAAGCAGAAACGATACGCGCACGCATTTCTTCTTCAGTGTCACACGGTTTTTGGTACACTATTTGTTTAACGTGTCCCCACAAGTAAAAGTCTAAAGGCGTTATGTCCGGTGATCTTGGTGGCCACGAGATAGGCCCGCTTCGTCCAATCCACTTGCCAGGGAACTGTGCGTCAAGATACTCACGCACAGCTCGTAAAAAATGAGGTGGGGCACCGTTGTGCTGGAACCACAAGCTGCGGTGGAAGCTTAACGGCAACGAATCTAACTCGTCACTTAGAACTTCCCTCAAAAATCTTAAATAATTGGTACCGTTCATGGTTTCATTTAAAAAATGCGGACCAATAATACGGTCGCCGAGGATTCCCGCCCACACATCGATGCGCCAACGATGTTGAAAATGGCTTTCTTTCATCGCATGTGGATTTTCAACAGCCCTGACGTGTTCATTGTGACAGTTGAAAACACCCGTCCGCACAAATGAACATTCGTCGGTAAATAACACGCGCTCCAAGAACGTAGCATCATCTTCTACTTTGCCAAGTAGCCAGTTGCAGTATTGTCTTCTGTGGGCATAGTCCGACGGCATAAGTGAGTGAACACGTTGGTAGTGGAAAGGATGCTGTCCGTGTTTATTTTTATTTATTTATTAAACTTCCTGCACAATACTGTACATAGGCGGACTTAATGCCTTAGGCATTGTCTAACAGTCAACCTTAGGGTGATGCAGAGATAGTTAAGGCAGGTATTAGGTGGAAGTACTTATAATTGAATTTATATATAACTAGATACTTTAGTAAATAATATACATAACACACTTATACAATACACATAAATTTAATAATGAATACAATATACTATTTATAATATTATATATATTAATATATTATAACATTTATATTTATATTTATATACATAAATATTCAATAAAATATTCTATATACATACATAATCCTGTGATGATTACGATGATTCAGCCAATAACCCACGTTGAATCCATTGACGAGCCTTGTTTTTAAATGTCCAGCGACTGTCAGCCGTCCTGACTTCCAGAAGGAGCGCGTTCCATAGGAGTATAGCTTGAACGTAGAAGGAAGAATGTACAAGGCCAGAGCTATGTTGAGGACATAGAAGTAAAAGGTTGTGGGAAGAACGAAGAGCTTTATCATGCGAAGAGCATAAGTATTGAAAGTGAGAAGTAAGATAAGCTGGAGGAGTGGGTTGTTCTTTTAATATCCTCCACACTCGCGCGTTACTGGTGCCCAGTTCACGTGCCGCACTCCTGGTACTCTGCGTGGGATCCTCAGCGAATAATTGTAAGACCTGTTCCACTTACACCGTCGCTACTTTGTGGTCTGCCACCCATGATTGCGATTCGAATCATCGCGAGCACTGCCCGTGTTGTACACCCGGTGGTGAAGCCCAACGGCTTCACCACCAACAAACGCGCGCTCCGACGGCACGGGTAGACCCCGTGGTCTGGCATACCGCTCCTCGTACTCCATACGAGCACCTGCATAATTGAATTTACTCCTACCTAAGCACATCAACATGTTAAAGTATTCAGGGTTTGAATATGACATACCTAACGAATTTACTATTTCACGCGGAAGTCTAAACAAAAGGAAAGCTAGCGAAAGACTGAGTGTTCAAGTAGGCAAATAGTTAATTCGTAAATCAAATAGGTAAATAATTAGAGATGTAACAAATGGTATTCACTGGAGTACTGTTTCTATCGATATTTTATGTTATTGTTTACCTGATAGAATATCGGTAGTTAAACCCCTAAAACGTCAGCTTTGTGTAAATTTATGTTTTTATTTGCTGTTAATAAATAAAAACATTCCATGGTTTAGACTAGAATCAGTTTATTTAAGGGTATTGACTCCGCGTGACGACTGTCAAAGATCTTCATGACTGTCGGTCCGACGGTTTAACGTGCTCTCCGAGACACAGGGATATTAACTATTTATTACGCACGTAACTTGGAAAAGTCTTATTATCTTATTATGTATGTATTATTATTGATGCGCGCCGTTGATTCGAACCCGATACCCTCTGCACGGCAGTCCGTTGGTATCATCACTAGGCTATCATTGGCCTAGTAGCCTAGCAGGCTATCATTCTAGCTTTAACATGTCATGTTAAAATTAAATAAATCGATATTATCTGTTGATCGTAAACATCACTAAAGCGGTCCCTTTGTGTACGGCGGCTCGCTTGACGGTAAAATTGCACTATTTTAAAAAGGCGGCATGCCTTTTGACACGGTAAGCGGCGAAATCCGACAATTTTTAATAAATTTAAAGGCCTATCCACACGACACAATTTTACGTCCAACTTGACTAAATCACTTGATTAAATCGTGACGTGTAGACGCCAGTCGTCCAACTCAAGTTCATCGGGTGTGCGGACCACCAGATTTTAACCAATTGGGTGGACGGAATGAAATTCAGTCATTTGATTGTGTCGTGTAGACGGGCAAAGCCAATTCCATTGAAAATCTGATCAGTGGTAAAATTGTGCCGTGTGGATGGGCCTTAAGAATCATAAAGGATTCCGCTATTGAGGGGAGTGTTGTTAGTTTACAGAATTTTCGCCAATTTCGGGGTAATGTTTCTCGTTAGCACTGAGCTAAGGCAATTTATTCTGATGTTTTATGTTGACCTAGATTTTTTTTATTTTTTCCTGGTATGCCTGATAAGTCAGTAATATGTCCTTTCGAGATCGGACAGGGGTTTATGAAACACACTGTATACCTACTAGAGTTGCGGTCATCGTCAGGAGTTAGATTTTCCTCCTAGGGACTGCTGTCTGATTTTCACAACCCAAAGTGATATTCTTTGGCTTAGATCAGTGTTAGTAGTATATTCAAGGGTACGCCTGTCAAAGATCTTCACAACAGTCGTTTATGGTAGAACCGACGCTTAGCCTGCTCTCCAAGGCACGGGGCAGGCAATATTAAACAATTTAAGAGCTATTAATAAATATAGTACAATAGCTATGCGAAAATAAAATAGAAATGAAATATATAAATTGTATCGCTAAATCTGCAACGCAAAACAAACAATAATCCTTTAACCGCATACGAAACTGTAATAGCACAACAACAAGAAACCATCTTGGAACTAATAAAAGCTGAACTTAAATAGAATAATGAAAGTATGCACATTTTTGTATTTCCTTTTAATCTTTTTTCCAAGATTATGGCGCATCATGCAATGTAATGTTATCTTTACCGCCAGACATCCAAGCGAGTTGTAAACACGACTAAGAAAAACCAACACGCATTGTTTGAAGCAGCTATGCACTTGGAATATGAGCTTGAATTGTTATAAAAGGTGGATATGATGCTTTCTCTGAATGAAATTAAGATGTTGAGATATAAAATTATTTTAGAAATAATGTTTTACTAGGTTTTACTTCACTAGTTTCAGTTTCTGTTGGAGAAGTTATAATAAAATGAATATACAAATTCAAACATTTTGCTTCAAACGTTTAAATTACAACTTACAAGTTGTCCGCAAGTCCTTATAATATATGTTATGAACTATCGAGAAAATAAACACCAAATTAAATATCCTTTTAGCGTCTTAACGACCCTTTTAAGGAAATCTTATTCATTACAGTACAGGTAACCTTCCAGTAGTAGTTTGATCTAACCAAATTCTGTCTCAACCTTGTTATCTTTCGTATCGGTACAGCGCGATCACCCTCAACCCTAAAACGCGAAGTTGGCATACCGCCAGCATTCAGCGCTGCCTGAATTATTCATAGCGCGCCGACCGTTACATCTTCAATTAACCCGTTCGCTGCCGGCCCCGGTCCCAACCGTCCATACAGCGCTCATTAAAAACCAACGCATGACCTTACCGTATCGCAAAACCAAATTTCGATGGTTTTACACCACCCTCTACAAGCCTGATCGATTTTGTACGTGTGACTGATGCAAGAAGATCCCTCTTGCAACCGACAGGAAAATCCTGTTATAGTTTCATTCTCCTAGGATATAGAATCCGTGACTACATTCGTTACATATAAAGAATATCCCCTGTGTTGCTACGATTTCACAGTGCTAACTTTGTACTGCAGTACTTGTGTTAGTCGACAGCAGGATACAGAATCGGATAAAGGAAGCAAAAAACATTATTTTACGTGCTCTCTTAGCATGTAATATGATTCACGTTGTCGAGTATTGTGAGCGAATAGAATAAATTTCAAGTTACACCTATGTATAGGTGGCATTCAAAGATGAAAGCAAAGTAAGTAAAAATAATTAAAAGCCTTCTAGCTATTCACAAACACAGGAAAAACAAACTCAAAATAGATCTACATCTCAAACGGAAGCTTAATAATGGCTACTTAATTACAAAGCAGTCGGCAGTACATTTGACGAAAGACATTTGGCAGCAAATGACTACACTATGAACAATACTGTTTCTCTTTGAGCTGCACTGCTATTTAATACTGCACGGAATAATGGGAGAAAGGCAAAGTCAGTCACGACGTTGTGGACAGAAAAAGCTTTGTACCCTCAGACGTACATCTTGAGACCGCTTATTGCGGACCGGCTTTAAATCCAAGTTGTGTTAATATTTTATCAAGTCATTTGGTCATTTGACTATACATTATTGAAGGTTGTTGCTGTTTTAATTTACGGATAATTTATTTATTAGATTGTTTCTGTATAAAATGTACAGTCGTTAATATTGTTCAACACAATTTTTATTTTTCTATTGTCTTTATGGCAATCTAAAGGCATGTTGTGAATAACTTGACTAATGAAGTCCTTGTTAACGGCGTTTGGAACAGTGATTTGAACATGTAATTTAATACACATCTGTTTGCAACAATCTCCTGTAGCGTACAAACCAATTGAGCTTCTCCGAAATGAATAATAGAACCTGTACTCTATCTTTGCTAACAAACAAATGTAGATACGAATAATCACTAGTATTATAACATTAAATGAGGTAATGTTTGTAGTAATTTGCTGAGATAGTCGCCGGGGGAGAGCCTTGACTAAAACCTATTATATCTCAAAATTACGCGTGTAAACTATATGAGCGGCGCGAGTTGCAGAGCGACAAGAGCAAGCAAGAAACGCTCATTGATGGCTCCACCCGTACAGAGCGTTTTGATAATACGGCCCTGTTAGCATAAGGGCGGTTTCAGATTAGCGTTTTTTTCTGCGTAAACGGTCGTTTTAGCATACGCGCTTACAAGCGCGCTATATCACTAAAATATATGGTTCAAAAAACCAGACTCACGTAAACGGGCATGTTCGCTCGAAACGGTAGTCTTGTCAGTGTCAACATGGATTGTGACGGCTTGTGTTTATACGAGCTTATAAGTGCGTCAACGCTCGTAGGGGTAGCGCGTGTGCAGAAAGGCGCGACTATACGCGCCTACATGCGCTTCCAAAAACGAGCTTATACTCGCGTTAAAAACGCTAATCTGAAACCGCCCTAATCATGCAGTTTAAATGAAGTAAAACTTATTTAAATTTTATGTAAACTTTATTAAGTGCTTACGAAACGTAATTTTCTTACCTTACCACTAGTTCAAGACGTTAGCTACCGCAGAAAAGAGCTGGCAAGTAACTCAACAGAACTAACTTATGGGTTTACATAATGCCAGTGGTAACTGGCACTGCACTCTCTAGTTATACTTCGCCGAGTTTAGTAATTACGATTCCCAGGACAATATTATGTGATGTTTCCATTGGTTGAACGTGTAAAAAGTCTTCTACGACAAACTTCGTAATCCAAGTTTAAGATCGTAAGAACTGCAAGTGTAAGCATTGAGTTTCAAGGGAAAAGAATATGTTTGAAATCTCTTAATTTTTTTTATTTGAAATCTGCAAAACCTTTGTCTATATCCTAGTTCACACACAATATAACTGTGTAGTCACGATACCCGCTTGCCGCTTCCCTTGCCGCTTGTACTGCGTAGCTACCTTATGATACAATTGATGTTTTATCTAATTGTGATGGATTTTTGTTATCCTTTACTTTATTTACTTATTTCGCTTTATTAGATATATACTCCTTACATCTACGTCTTATTTAATATTATCTAGAAAAGTGAGCCGATACTCAGTAGTGAAAATAGAAGTTTCCGTAAACATGTTTACATATTGTAGGTATTTTTTTTTTTTTTTAAAGTCTTCTTTCTTTGTCTCCTGTACTAGGAATCAAACCTGTGGCGCGGGGAACTTTCAATACATTCAAACAACGGACACAATGAACACCTGTGGATCATCTGTTGCCTCGTTTGCGAATCGAACACAAACACTCGGCGCAGTGTCAGGCGTCAAAGCGCCCGCTTAAACCACCATGCCAACCGTGCAGTATGTAATGTTTATTTCTGAAAACATATAACAAACAGTAACAGTAAACGCTAACAATGGTGTATAATATAATTGAATAGTTTTATTATTTATGTGTAATAATTAATAAACACAATCTATTAATGTATGCATTAAAGAAAATCAAGAAAAAATAAAACATTGTTAACTTAAAATGCATTAAATGTAATATGCAATGATGTATAATTTTATTGAAATTTAAGAATCTGGAATGAAACATACTACGTGCTACCGTTAATCATTTATTATTTTCCAGTTTTGAGCTACGTTGAGCGGATGCAACCATTAAGTTTTCTTCGTAATTGATCGCTAGCAATGGTAATGAGCTTGCTACAGAATTGGGTAAAGATTTCTGAGAAGGTATGAATATCGTTGCAGCCATTTTTGTTGTATTGCCATGGAAGGAACAAGGTACAACGAAATTTCTTCTCACCTATCTCACTTCTCCTCCCATTACTTTTCCCATCCCAAAGGGTGGTATCGCACTTGTGACCTCTGGTGTTGCAGGTGTCCACGGGAGCCGGTAATGGCGTACCATCAGCTCATATGCAGCTTTTTACATAAAAAACATTTAATAGCTAATCGTACAAGAAGTACATACTTTTCACAAATCAAATAAATTATACATCGAATCTAGTCCGATTTCCACATATATATAAGTGCCGAAAACCTAACAAAGTCAACAAGAACTAAACTGGAGCATCAATAATAATAATAATAATTCATTTATTTCAGAAAATAGGTTCCATATACAATTATACACACATAAAATAATAAAAATTAATTAATTAGGTACCAAACAAACATAAAAAGAAAGAAATTAAAATTATGATTCATTTAAATACATAGGCTACAAATTTAAAATATAATATCATTAAAATGTCATTTTATTAATAATGTCACAATAAATAAATAGGATAAAATATTATTCTACTCAAAACATGAAGACAAGACAAAAACAACATGTCAATTAAGGCATTTCATAAAATCAAATAAAAATTATGTCACAAAATATATAATAGGTAATACATATCAATCAATGGTAGTTTAGCCTCACCTTACTAGCACAGTTGTCCAATGGTGACTGATAGGACACTCGTACTTACCCCCCACCACCCTCAGGATACTGTTGCGGCTGCCGCACACTCTGTTCATAAGTGAGGCTACCTATTAGCGCATAATGGCATAGAAGTCGTTAGTCCGCGCCTCGGCAAACATGCCAGACGCGCTGCAGTGCCACGGCAGCCTCAAAAGTAACCTGAAGGCATTGTTGTATTGAACACGCAGGGCGTTGTAGGTCTTCTGCGTATATTTCACCCATATACCGGCAGAGTGAAAGGATTCGCAAAAAGCTTTAAAAAGCGCTATATTTACTTGTTCTGAAGCTCGTGCAAATCTACGGGCGATCATATTGCTTCTGACTGCCAACGCCCTACGCTCACGTTCAATGTCTTGGTCATCTTTCAGGTCTTTCGTTACAATGTAAGACTGTCCCGTTAAGCTTGACAGAAGGTACGACATGTGGATAATTATTGGTCGCGGTGAAGACCGTGAATTCGCTATTTTTGCAGTTGTATTTTAATCCATGGGCTAGAGCATTGCTCTCACACACGAGCAACAACCTCCGGAGCGCGCTGATCGACGGGGCCAAAACTACGACATCGTCCGCGTAATTGTATTTGTACTATTTGACGCTAGATAAGACTGTCCCGTTAAGCTTGACAGAAGGTACGACATGTGGATAATTATTGGTCGCGGTGAAGACCATGAATTCGCTCTTTTTGCAGTTGTATTTTAATCCATGGGCTAGAGCATTGCTCTCACACACGAGCAACAACCTCCGGAGCGCGCTGATCGACGGGGCCAAAACTACGACATCGTCCGCGTAATTGATGTTATTGACATTAACGCCATTGATTGAACATCCCGCATGTATGTTGCTGAGTTCGCGGATCAGCTGGTCAACATAAAGATTGAACAACCTAGAAGAGGTCACTCCTCCCTGCCTCACCCCGCACTCCAGCCTATACTCCGCCGAGCACTCGTCCCCCCATCTCACACAATTAACCTGGTGCTCGTACCAGTGCTTGAAGATGCCTGTGAGCTCAATCGGGACACCCACTCTATCCAACTTGTCCCATAGTACAGGATATGACACCAGATCAAAGGCCTTGGATAAGTCTAAGAAGCACGCGTATACTGGTGTGCTTCTATCAGTATAGTACCGGACGGTGTGCTTAAGCGCCAGGATGGCACTCTCAGTTGACAACCCCTCCCGAAAGCCGAACTGGGTATCATGGAGAGTAATATGCTCGTCCAAGCGCGCATTAAGTACACCACCAAGCACCCTAGCTGTTATTGTGGCCAACGAAATACGTATGTAGTTGGTTTTGTCTGATGAGTCCCCCGTTTTATTTTTAACGATCGGTACAACAATGCTTTTCATTAGATCTGGTGGCAAGTACGAGTGTCGTATACAAAGAATAAATAGCAGAGCCAAGACCCTAGGTAAGTGAACCCCCGCATGCTTAAAATGCTCTATACTAAGTCAGTCATGACCAGGAGACTTTCCTCTGGTCATGCGCCCAATAACTTTCTCAACTTCTTTGGTTGTAATAAAAATTAGGGGCGTATGTGAACTTTCGCATCTCTTTGTATCGGGCTCAGCAGTTTCGCTGGTTACGGGCTGCGATGGCACCCTGAAATGTTCCTTGAACATTTCGGCAATAGCACTGGGCTCACTCTCACCGTTCACACTCACGTAGACGCGGCTTACCATTTAACATATTTACACTCTTCTAAAAGTCTTTAAAATGTTTCAAATAGTATAAAAGAAGTAGCCAGAATATCCATTTTTACTTGTTCTTCATGTTTTATACACCATTTCAATTTAGCTTTAAATTTCTTACGACTTTCACTCATATTATTATAAAATACACCGCTTTTCAGTTTCCCTTGAAAATCCCATATTTCATAATCAATGAGGCAATTCATTAGCGTAACATATACAGAGACAGACAGACGAAAGCCAACACAATGTATCGAACTAAACAGTAACATTAAGTGAATTAATCGATTTCTTAACATGTTGTTTACCCCGCACATTGAATACGGAACCTTTCTGTCATTCGGACCGAACAACAGCTACATTATAGCGGAGAGAAACATAAAGTAATCTAAATTGTGTTTCACGATCCAATAATGCTATTGTGTACAAATCTAAATCATTTGTTTACAAGAAATACCAAATTTCAATATCCATTACTTGTTTAGTACCGAGATAAAAGCTATATCTTGTTATAAACTACGCAATGTACGCTGTACTGGCTGTTGGTATAATCAATACCGGGCTGTATTTTCGTACAGCACATTATCTTATTTTGTTTATCTGCGAGCTAATGGACCAGTAGAATCGCTTAATAGGCAAAATACATATCTATACTAATATTATAAAAGCGACAGTTTGTTTGTATGTCCTTCTTTCACGTCGCAACGGAGTAATATTATGGTATGGTTTTATGTGGAGACAGGAGGCAGGAGATTGACATAGGCTTTTTACCGACACGGGCGGTGTTGCGTGAAAAGTCTAGTATTTAATATTACTGAGAGTTAAGTTTTGTTTGTACATATTATGAGAAAAACGATCAAGTTTTCAATGAATATGAGGCACTGGAATCTAGAAACGCTTACTGCTAAATAAATTGTTAGGGTAATCGTACTTTGGTGTTGTTGTTAGGTTTGTTTGTTTGTTTGTTTTTCGTGTGAGATCATTTTATGTTTACTGTATTATTTCAGTAAGCGTTTCAATGTTTTGCTGGCTTTGTGATTTATTTACTGTTGAAGTTTTCAAATGTAAATACGCTACTGAATACTGCTAAATAAATAATACCTACCTAATGACCAAAAATAGATAGTTACTTTGTTTTCTGTGTGGCTACAATTTATGGAATGGTTTGAATTATATAACTAATGGGTGATGCCGGGAATATAAAGAAGAATGCCCATTTTTCACCTGACTATGTATGAAATAAATCTTGAAATACAGCTAATTTAACTTTACATTAATTACGCTTGTCACAATGTTAAATGAAACTCGGGAAAAATATTTATCAGTAATTCCTTACACTTATTCTACGTAAAGGGTAAACGTATTAGCATGTTTTGATCGCATCACAACTACCATCTATTTACGACGTTCCATTTTACGCATTGGCAATGGTCTTCATTCAAATCAGTTTCCGAGTTTTATAATTACATTATTTTACGTTTTATTTAATCAGTCTATATATCCTTATTAGTCTTTATATACATACAGATGAATTAAAATAATATTATAGAGAAATAAATTATATGCAATATATAATTGAGTTCGCACGAGTGAAACTGTTTTTTTTTTTGACATTTGACAGTTCGCCGATTGACCTCCCCCACGGGGGGTCTCCACCTTGTCGTGGTGGGAGGGCTCAGTAACCGTGGGTTTGAGGTACACCGGCGGTGAAGCTAAGAGGGATCCAGGAGGGGACGCTCCGCGTGGGCTTGGAGAGTGGAGAGGCCTGCGCAGGATGCGTCTAACGGTGTGGGTGCGGGGGACAGTTCTGTCTGTCCTTCGCAGTCGGGTGTGGTCGCGGGAGGAGAGGCGTGTCGGTGTTGCGTTGCCGCGCGCCCTATCTCCCGCGACCAAATGGGGGCGCACCATTTGTTGCGTCGCGGTGGGGCCGCAGAGGAAGAGGAGATGCGGTGTTGCGTTGCCGTCCTCCCTATCCTCGACGAAATTTCGAGCGTTCATAATTAGTTTTGGTAGGTACGTCACCTATTGGTAACGAACAATCCTAACCTAAAAAGTAACAATAATGCATATTTTTGGGCTTCGTAGTGTTAAAATCGTAAAAATGATTACATGTCATTATTTTGTAAACTTACAGGCAATCTTTCTACTATACCTTATAACTATACAAATGCTTTCCATATCAGGTTTTGAAATGTATGGGAAGTGGGCATTGCTTTTTATACAGCGCCGACAGTAATACAATATAACATCATAAACATTATTATACCAATGAAACTTAAAAGTTATATAAATAGAAAATATTGGTTATCTGCTCTGAAACTAAGCAAAGCATTATGGAAACCCGATAACTAATACACATTTTTATTTCCAGATATACGTACCAATAAGTTTAAATACCAATATATAAACATAAAAGATTTATCAATCTTCTATCGGTGAGAAACGGACCCGAATCGTAACATAACAAGCAGAGTCACCAACCACAAGACTTTCAAGCCAGTCAAAACATTGAAACATAAACAAACAATGACAACTCACCCCAACTTTCACCATTATCAGCTGCATTCGAGTTCATACGTGGAACAAAAACTAGCACAGAGAACTACAAACAGATTTTAACCCTTTAACTGCGGGCTGTTTATGTTTCAGATAAAATTGTACAAAGTGGGTCGCTCCGGGACTATCGGACACTTTACTGTTATGGAATGAAAACCTCCAGAGCCTCTAGTCTCCAGTTATGTTATGGCCACGTTAAGTGTTCCGATTGTTCAGTTTCTGTAAAGACCGTTGTCGCGTTTTCCTTATTACCCTAAAAACCTTGGCGGAGTCAATTAACTGACGAGATTTAGGTAGCTATTTCTTTGGTGGAATACCTGCCGATTTTTCCCTGTGTGCCTTTTATATAGTACCTACGTAATAAATTTTCACATTTGAGAGTAGTTGTGACTAGCTTTGAATTTGAAGCGATAACAATCAAAGTGCGATCGCTAAAACTCAAGTACAGGTAGAATTTTACTTTATTTTGTATAGATACCTCAAAAATTTTAGCAGAACGACCATACACTAAGAATGCTTTTAAATATTCTAATTTTACCTTTTTTGTGGATTTTTCTCAACTGTAATGAATACTGTATCGTGCAATTTTATAAAAATGTATCGACAAACACAAAAACAATTAATTCTTCTTTTCAATGTAATTTCAGATATTTATAGAACTTTTTTACTGGATTTCGATTTTCTGAGATTTACGGGTTTAAATCCACTAATTGTATGAATTTATGTACTTATCAATTCGGGGACGTTTGATCCACGCATGGATATCCTTTACTTTTAATCGTTGGTCCGAACTGTCGTGAAGATGTTCGGCTGCCATTATTAGGAGTGCTTTAATATTTCTTAATCAAACATAAATATAAAATTGCTGTCTTTTTGGTATGATGTGCTCAGATGGCAATCACTATATAGAAAAGCTAAGAACCACACACAACAAAGCATGGCAGTGGTAGTCTAGTGGAGTTATTAACGGACTGCTACGCAAAGGGTCTCGGGTTAAACACATGCAGCGCACTACTGACTTTTCAAAGTTAAGTACGTATTAAAGTTTTAATTATCGCTTGATACATGGTGAAAGAAAACATCGTGAGGAAGCCTGTATGTCTGAGATTTCTTCATGATGTCCTCAAAACACATGTCATCTTGAGAAATATTGAAGCCAGCACTTTGTCAACGTGGTAAACTATGGCCTAATTAAGAGACCTGTGACCAGCACCGGATCAGATAACAAAAAATACTGATTATGAAGATGATGATAATGAAAATGTTGCAAAAACTATACGCAAGTAATATTTTGTTCGTTAAATGAGAGTGCCCACGGCTCTAAGAACGAAGCGATGTCAAAACATTTTAGTGCTATTTATTTAGTTTTATATCTAGGAAACTTTGCCCATCTTTTGTCGACAAAAATAGCTTAACTATTTGCTTGACTTTTGTGTTTCACAATACTAGGGATGGTACCCACTTAATTCGTATACTACAAAAAATAGTTACCTACCAAACTTTAGTGGCATATTTCTCCAGAAATTCAACGGAAGGTCGTAAAACATCTCATTTCACGTTTTTCTCTAAATATTTGATTATAAGATGAATACTAAATATTTCCAGCTCTTTTGTTCAGTAAGGGTTATTTAAAAAATAATGTAAAATGATAAGGTTATGCCTTATCACTCACGGAAGTGGCGGAGCGTTGAATAGTTGGCGATGCGTCTCCACGTCTCCGCGGGACGTGAGACGTGTGAAAAAATCATCATTAACTATGGAAACTTTACATTTTTTATACTTCAGCGCAGGGTTGACTCTATAAGCTCGAAGAATCCCTATTCTGGGAGGACACTCCATTATCTGCTTGTTCAGAGAAGGTACCCGGCAATCAACTTTTCAAGTTCCTAATGTCTTTCCTTTACTTTGTATAATACACCACCTTGTTTTTTCTCCGCGCAACTCTAAAATAGACTTAGATAATGCATTAAGCCTGAAGTTGGGGTACCCATATAAAGCATAAATGAATATTTTTCAGCGTTTTATCAACTGTCATGACTTCAGACATGTATGTATATACTAGTAGCACTAATACTTAGGATATATTTTTAATATGGCCATTTCATATGGGTGTAAATAAGCAAAGACATTTTAAACCAAAAGCAACATACGCAGTAGATACATATAAAGTAGACAAATTAAATAAACTATTAACAGTAAGGCTATAAATAAATCTTAAGAATGTATCACGTAACACCTGAATTTCTTCAAATACGCAATATACTCCGCATTCCACCCGTAATAGCATCTCAATTGGAAACTATCAAGTATCAGCTCGGTATCGGCGCAGTACCCCAAATAATTGCTACAAAGGGATGCCAACATCTCATATTCCAAGAATTGTACCGATCAACTCAAGGCATTTATTCGATAGCGGCGATATTAGCCTCATTATTTGAAGACTGTTTTACCTTTTTTTTTTTTCTTTTTGGTGTCGGGTTGGAAAATCCTCATGGAGTCCCTCCGCCCCGGGAGAAGGACGAAGGGGACTGTCAGACTCTTACTGACTAAAAACCAACCCGTGTTCCTCATGTACCCGTGTGTCGCAGGGTAGGGATTCGCATAAGCATTCGTCGCTACCCCCCGACGGGTATTGGCCAGCCAGATGGTCAGGCGGGCCCCGAACAAAACTCCCTTGGCGGCGGATTAAGGTGTTGGGCTCCGCCGCCAAAACACTCAGCGGCCGCAGAGGATAGGGAGGACGGCAACGCAACACCGCATCTCCTCTTCCTCTGCGGCCCCACCGCGACGTATCGAATGGCGCGCCCCCACTTGGTCGAGGGAGATAGGGCGCGCGGCAACGCAACACCGACACGCCTCTCCTCCCGCGACCGCACCCGACTGCGAGGGACAGACAGAACTGGCCCCCGCACCCACACCGTTGGACGCATCCTGCGCAGGCCCCGTCAAGCCCACGCGGAGCGTCCCCTCCTGGATCCCTCTTAGCTTCACCGCGGGTAACCAATCCACGGTTACTGAGCCCCCCCACCACGACAAGGTGGAGATCCCACGGGGGGAAGACTGTTTTACCTGATAGAGAATACAAGTAGATTTGAGATACCGCGAAATATTACACGTATTTTTCTACAGGCACATTGTTTGGTGTCATTTTTTTTCTAAGGAATTCGGTTATATAGACGGTTAAAATTAATGTTCTTCAGTGAACATAAATGATTGCCGCTTGCCGCACTAACGAGCCAAAATCTAGACCGAATAAATCTCTGTTTGACTTACTACTATTATTAATGTAAAAGTTTGTAAGGATAGATATAGATGTATCATTATGCATGCAAAATTTATCGTGGCTGTCATATTATCATCGCAAAACCTTTACTAGTAAACTTTCCTAGGGAACCTAGGGTTCATTCTAAGATGTATAAACTGAGTAAGAATTTGTAATATTTTACCGTATCACGGGTTAAAATACAGGCTGAAATTTGGTTCTGAAAAGCCCATGATCCCTAAACTAGTGGTATAAAAATACGTTCAACAGCTAGTACAATATAAAGGATATCCGAATGACAGTTAGAAGGAGCACAAATAGAACATTATTGCCACCTAAATAGGCAGCAATAATGTATCTAAAACCTCTCGACATGTAGCGAAACGTATCCAAAACAGAAATAATAGAATCACATAGAGTGACTTTTGTATCCGAGTATCAGTGAACCGGATAAGACAAAACGAGAAAAAACACGTTTGCAATTTTCGCGTATGAAATATTGTGGGGCGAAGCTTGCCACATACCTACCCTACTAAAACAAAGCATACAACGCAACTGATTTATAGTCCCGACTCGTACATCCGATCAGTTGTACCAATTACATAGGATGTTCGTGAGAATCATGTAACAATCAGGTTAAATAAAAAAGCGTCAACAAGCGTGGCGTTATTTTTTCGGCATCGAACCCAAAACACTCGGCGCGGTGTCAAGTGTCGAGGCGGCCGCTTGAACTACCACGCCAAACGTGCAGTAAAAGTTATTGGCAAAAGAATTCACACTTAATTCACTTTAACATAAGAAATTGAAATACCTTTTTATTTACAGTGAGCTGTCTGTCTTATTTTACGTTACCTTGAAACATGAGCACTTTTATTTATTTAAGGTTATAATTTTTCAGCCTTCACTTGAAATTCATGCATTGAACCTTACCTCATTTGGCCTGATCTGAGATGGAATTATGTGTAACCACTATATCGGCCCGATACCTTGTAGAATAAATTTGCGAGTCGGTTTCCCAGTTAGCTTTAAGGTAAATTATTAATATGATATGTCAGTTGAACGTACGGGGATTTCTTACGTTTTATGATCTGTTTCTGGTATATATTTCAGAGTAGATAAACTGGCGTTTGGTCTCGGGACCGAAGGGACCGCTGGGTTATTCGTCTTCTTGAAATGTTTAAAGTCATGAATACATTTTGGAATTATAATATCCTGAGACAATATACACATTAGCGTCTGGTAACAAAGTAGGCAGATCCTACTTGGTGACCAGCTTACTGATAAAAAATACTTACCTTTACTTACGTATGTAAATATTTGGATTTAAGTAACAACAACAATTGTATTAAGTTGTTGTAGTAGTTGATCTTAGTTAAAGTACATACCTATACCTACATACACACATCAACAAAGTCTAGGGATATTTTGATGGCGGTAGTTGCCAAGTAAACATCGGCTCCGTGTTTATTTATTGATTTAAATTGTAATATCGTTCTTTATAACCCATAAATACGATTAATTAGATCCTATATATCTAATAATCGTCATCAATTGTTGGTGAAAAGCTACGTTCAGTGAAATATATAAATATAAGTGTAAAACTTACATACTCAAAAACAAGTGCAGTGTTTAAAAATAAATAGTGTACAAAACATTTCATCAATCTAAAATTCAATAACTAATGCTATAAATACTTAAAACAACGTTAAAATAGTGCAGTGATATGAAAACAACAACATTTCTAACTAAATTTTAAAACAAGTGAAAAGTGACTCATATCGTGATTTGAACAGTAAACCGCCACCGGAATATCTAAAAATATTGAAATTTGAACCCTATTGCTTTATCGTTCAATCGTTTATAAAATTGCATCAACTGGTTACCTATTTCGCAATTTAATGTTAAGAACTCGTGGCGTAGCGGATTAGGCGTTCAATTTTGCACAAGTATCTTACTTTGGCTGGATGGGGTTTCAAACCTCAGCGGCGCAGTGCGCGACTTTTCGAGACTTTGTGATAACAATCTATTTCATAAAGTTATTTGAAAAACATAATAAACAAACTACAAAACATTATCTGCTTAAAGATATGGAATAAATATTATTTGTTACAAATACAAGCTTGTGACAGTAGTGACATCTAATAACAAAAAGTTACACTGATATTTGAACAGTTATAACGATACACACGAGAGGGCGCTTCACTAGCTTTGATTCCACAAAAACTAAAGATGGAACAGGAAAACAACATAACATTCAGACGTCTTAGGATTGCAAGAACAAAGTCCTGTGATAGCATAGAAAAATGTGGCAGTTTAGACAGCAGCGTAGAAGAGGATTTAGCTAAAAGCTTGGATTTATCTACATACATACATCCAGATATTGTTCACGACCTTATGAGTGAAATAAATAGTCTCAAGGCTAATTTAGATACCACACAGAATGAACTTGAAACTACAATAATTGAAAACAATGACTTAAAAAAACAAGTCTCCAATTTATACCGCGAAATAGATATACTGAAGAAGCTGTGTAAAAGTCCCATAAGTTCAAGCAGTAAAAAATTAAAACGACGTCGTTTAACTTTAGAAAACATTACAAATAATGTTACAGTCAACGAACAAGATGTAGACAAAAGTCCTTCATCCTCTTGTATTCCAAATATTACACCGAAATCTACTGGAAAGGTAATCTCTTCTCAAGATGAAAAGGTTAAGAATATAATATCCGAAAGTCACAAGACTGTGAAAGAAGACTCCTCGTACACTAAATTATGTAAGAAACCTTGTTTGGATAAAAACTTAGCCAAGTTTGACACAATTTCAACAACAACAGCAGAGCCATCTCTTCGAAAAATATTGATTTTTGGCACACAACAGTGCGTCGGCCTCGCTTCTACTTTGATTCGCACTAGGGCTAACAGGAAGTATCAAAAATATAATATTATGGGGTTTACAAAACCTTTTGCATCGTCAGAACACGTGTTGCAACAAATTGAAAAGGTTGATATTAGTTGTGGTGACAAAATAATTATTTGTGTAGGCGAGAACGATTGTAGACCTATGCCTCTCTTATTAGAACTAATAGCTTCTTTAAAAAAACTTACTGGTAATACTGTCTTGGTACTAAATGTTATCAAAAATAAATTTCTTAATGAATATAAATTAAACAACGAAATTCAATTAATTTGTCAAAATATACCGAATTGTCATTTTATAAGGAATAACAGGTATTATGATAATTTAATGTATGATACTTGTAACATACTTAATTTGACTATAGACAGTATAGATTATGAGCATTTGTATCTCAATTTTAACACAGGAAAAACAGGTATGCAAGTTTTGCAATCAAGCTCTAATTATATTTGCAGTCGGGAAACTATTGCTAATAACTTTCCACCTAAGCAGAATGTAAATTATAAAACATTGGTACAGACAAAATTACACAAATATTTTTCGACTATTTCCAAAGATTCTATTAATAATATACCCAAAATTAGTAATGTAAACCCAGATAATTGTATGAAAAGTGTAAGTAATTTTTTTCGTAAGTAATAATTCTAATAAATTTTCTATTCTTCATCAAAATATCGCTGGCATTTTAAGTAAAAGGGAATTATTACAGATTACACTTGAGAATTTGTCAAAAAAGGGTATATACATTGATGTCCTATGCGTAAGTGAAAGCTTTTTGAAGTCAGGTGAGGAAATAAATATGCACTTGAATGGTTTTAACCTTGCTAACTCATTTTCAAGGACCAAACAACGCAGAGGAGGTGTATGTATTTTCTGTAGAAATTATATTGAATTTACAAAAGTAACATTTCTAAAAGAACTCACAGCTGAGCTTACCTTTGAATCGTGTGGTATAGAAATACCCAAATACAGATGTATCATAATTTGTATTTATCGCATACCTAATTACTACCCTTATATATTTCTTCGTAAACTAGAGTCACTAATGATCAAAATTCGCAATAAAACGAATAAAAGGATAATTATAACTGGCGATTTCAATATAGACCTTTTAAAAAATTGTGAAGCGCTCACTGAGTTTCGTAGGATTACTCAAAATTATAATTTCATTATTCACATAACCGTTCCCACTAGACTCAACAGCTGCATTGATCAAATATTGAGTAACATTTCTGACGCAGCTGGAACTGTATTACCGCTAGAGCTCTCCGATCATAACACAGGACAGTTAATTTCCTTTCCGGTAGAAAATAAAAGCTCTCCGTCATCCTTTGTTTTTAAAATTAAAAGAGATATGCACAAAGACAACATGGATAAATTCCTGCACTGTTTGGAGCAACTCTCATGGTCAGATACCTTTGCTGAAACCGATACTGATCTTGCTTTCAATGCATTTTACGATAATCTTTTATTGTTTTTTAATTTATGCTTTCCCACATATAGTGTTAAAATATGTAACAAAACAAAGTGTAATTCTTGGATATCAAAAGGTATAAGAATATCTTCTGAAACAAAGCGCAAACTGCGTTATAAGAATTATAGGGCTGGGACACAGTCGAGTAAAACACTTTATTCTCAATATAAAAAGCTTCTTAGAAAATGTATTACAACTGCGCAAAGATTAAGTAACGAAACCTACGTAACCAATTCGTCAAATATTTGTAAAGCGTCTTGGAAAATTATAAATAATAATATAAAGCCAAGCATTACCACAAGAACAATATCGCAAATAGTACATAACAATGAAATAATAGATGATCCTCATAAGATTTCAAACATATTTAACGATTACTTTGTTAATTTAACCAATATGGCGGATAACTCTCAACAACAATACGAAATCAATCAGAAAAATATACAAATTAAGTCAAACAACGCCAGTATTTTCTTAGTCCCTACCGACATCATAGAGGTTCAAAAATTAATACGATTGCTTAAAAATACGCCTTCGGTGGGCTATGACCAATTTCCTACAAACCTTCTTAAAGCATGTAGTAAAATCATTGCACCAGTATTAGTGTATATAATAAATCTGTCTCTAACACAAGGTAAGTTTCCTGATAAATTGAAAACAACGGTAATTAAACCCTTGTACAAAAAAGGCGACAAGAATATCACAAGCAATTACCGGCCTATTGCTCTTATTCCTACATTAGCGAAAGTGTTTGAAAAAATAATGTACAATAGATTGATATCTTTTCTGAACGATTTCCAAGTTTTGTGTCCGGAACAACATGGATTTTTGAAAGGAAAGTCTACTACATTGGCTACATTTAAACTTGTAAAAAGTATAGTGGACAATACTAATTCAAGAACCAATGTAACAGCTTTGTTCTTTGACATGAGTAAGGCATTTGATTTTGTGTCACATAATTTGTTATTAAGTAAATGTGAACTATACGGCGTACGTGGCATTGCACAGAACTGGCTAAAAAGTTATTTGAGTGATAGAACACAATTTGTGGAGATCATAAATGTTAATTCAAAGCAAAAAGAAATATCTACTAAATCAAATCTAAGGCACAATAGAGTCGGTGTTCCCCAGGGAAGTATATTAGGTCCACTTCTATTTATTCTTTATATTAATGATCTTCCTTCTATAATAGAACATAAATGTATTCTTTATGCGGACGATATATCCGTACTGGTACCTAATAAAAATAATGTAAACAGCAACTACAATGACATGCTTAATAAAACTATATATAATACAATTAACTGGTTACGCAACAATAATTTAAGTGTAAATATATATAAAACAAAATATATGCAATTCCATAATAGAGGCGCTAAGAAACTTGATATAAATTTAAATTACAATGGACAAATGTTGAAAGAAGTTACAGAGTTCTCTTTCTTAGGCATAACCTTAGACGACAAATGCAATTGGAAAGCACATGTAGAAAAAATAAGTAATCGAATAAATAGATTTGCCTATGCGCTATGGCGCCTAGCAAAAATAACTAACATACAAACAGCCTTAAAAGCTTATCACGGTTTCGTTGTGTCCAATATAAGATACGGCATTGTGCTTTGGGGAAATTCTGTAAATATAAACAGGGTATTTGTTGCCCAAAAGCAATGTATACGAAGTATGTGTAATAAAGCTCCTTGGGAAACTTGCAAACCTTTATTTCGTAAAATGTCACTTCTAACTGTTCCGTGTCTGTATGTGTATGAAATGTGTGTTTTTGTAAAATCCAATGATGATTTATTTTCTTATAACAAAGATAGTTGTAATTTCAATACTCGTTATCCAAATAAACTTGTACTTCCTGCAATAAGAACAGATCAATGTAGTCGAAACAGTTATGCAATGGCGGTACGAATTTATAACCATTTACCACAACGAGTTAAAGAATTATCGATGAATAAATTTAAAGCTCAACTTTTACGATGGTTGTGTGAAAAGTGTTTTTACACCGTAGATGAATATTTAAAATGTAAGTCTTAGTGTAGTTAGAATTTTGTAGAATTTATATCAAATAAGGTTAAAATTTCATTGTAATTGAATGTATATTATTATTTGTATGCCATATATTTGAAATGGTTAATGTTGGATCCAAATTGTTCTATAACACCTGTTGTACACCACATTTATACAAATAAACATTTGAATTTGAATTTGAAAAAAAAAATTTGAATTTATATTTCATCAAATATCTAAAAATCTATGAAGAATTTTCTGATACAGTAAATAGAAGAATCATAGATTATTTTAAGGTCTTTAATAAAAATAAAAAACATTTCGTGTTTTTTTTTTGTTTTAAATAGAAAAAAAATATTTTTTTTAAACATCATGGAAAATTAGTATGATAACAACAAACATTTCTTCTTAAAAAACTATTAATTTTAATAAAAATGGAAAAAATCTTGTAAAATCTAATCATTAATTATCAGCGTTGCCACCTCTTATATTGATTACACATCGACATCGATTGTTAATACTTAAAATTAAATTGTCAATGTCTTGCTGCGGTATGAGGTCCCATGTCCTTTGCAAGTGTTCGTAAAGTTGTTGTTCAGTCGTCAAATTTGGTGGAAAATCTCTCAAAGCTTTTCGTTGTAACATGTCCCAGGCATGCTCGATAGGATTTAAGTCGGGCGACTGTGCAGGCCAATCCAAAACTTGAATATCGTGCTCTCGGAGAGCGGTCGATACCAGCCACGCCGTATGGCAAGGAGCATTATCGTGCATGAGTAGAAATTCATGGCCTATTTGAGTTCTGTGTGGGACAATAACGGGCTCTACTACCTCCTCGTGGTATTTTTGTGCAGTCATGCTGCCTTGGATCCAAACGAGTTGGGTTCGTCCGCCAAGACGAATTCCTGCCCACACCATGATTGTCCCGCCTTGGTATGGGTGGACCTCCTGAGGGTGCCGTAGACGGCTAACTCTCCCTGGATCTCTCCAAACGCGTGTTCTTTGTGAATCCGGGTGAAACCCAAACCGGGACTCATCGGTGAACAGCACCAAAGACCATTGTTCGTCACTCCATGGTAAATGCTCCCGAGCCCACGAAAGCCGCCGACCGCGATTGCCACGTCGCAATGCTGGAACACGCAATGGTCTTCGAGCATGAAGATCAACTTCATGTAACCTTTTTCGCACGGTTTGGTCGCTTACCAGCAGCTGGTGGTCCTCCTGGAGCCTTTGCACTAGTTGCAGCGCTGTGATATTGGGTTGTCTTCTGGCGGTCATTTGGAGAAATCGATCCTGTCTCTGCGTAGTAACACGATATCTACCTGTGTGCTGTTCGGCCACATCTCCAGTACTGCGATAACGTGACCACAACCTTGATATCACATTTTGACTGGTATGTAGGGCCTCAGCAACGACGCGTTGAATTGCACCATTTTCTAACATGCCCACGGCTCGTAACATTTCATCTCGACTCAAATGACGACGTGACATGACTTTTAAAGTTCGTACGTCACGTTAAATTAAAAAAGAAAAACAATTAAAAACCCTTTTCATTAATAATTATAATAAAACAGTTTTAACTTTCTTTAATGTAACGAATTACTAGCAAATTTGCCGCCATATTTTGTTTATTATTTTGTTTTTTTTCTTTCCATGTTCAAATTTTGAAAATAGAATAAAAGAGGTTTTAATCTGTATATAAACTTTTTGTGGAAACTAACAAGGTTCTAAACTATAAACTCGTAAATAATTTAGGATTAAGATATCCCTAGACTTTGTTGATGTGTGTATAATGGATAAGCTACACAGACACAGAATAAATCATCATACCAATCACACAAAGATTTATTCCAGTTGGAAATCGAACTAACCACCTGCGGCACATTTCGAATCACTAGCCACTAGACGAGGCAGAGGTTTGTGGGTATCATGTTAGTAATATTAAAGGCAGCAATAGCCTAGTGGAGATGCCAACGGACTGCAATGCGTGGGTAACGGTAACCCGATAGGTTAAGGAATAAACGGCACGCACCAATCACTTTTCTAAGTTATGTGCCTAATAAATAGTTAATTATCGCTTGTCCCGTGCCTCGGAGAGCACGTTTAACCGTTGGTCCTGGCTTTCATGAAGATCTTTGAAGTCCTTACGGGGAGTCAGTACCCTCAAATAAACTGACACTGGTCTAAGCCATGGAATGCCTGTGGGTTATGGAGGTCGGACGGCAGTCGCTCTATGGAAAAGCTGTTCTGTCATATCTGGTTGAACTAGTAAGCTTACCCTGGGCTCCAAGGCGTAAGTCTTGCATGCAACCGGGATAATGCTAGGAGGATGCTGATGATGAAAGTAATTTTAAAAGAGATATGCTACATGATAAACGTTTCCCTTCGGCTTACTCAAATGAAATCCTAGTTTCAAGTTACATTGTTGCGTTTCTGATATGCGCGCTCTGAAAATATTTTTGTTCCGTGTGGGCAATGCGGGATAGAAAAAAACTAATCGGTAAAACCTATGGCACTCCATTTGTGGTATCAATTAAGAAGAGTAAAATGCAAAAGTTTTAATACAACTCAATAGGAATATTTCTAAGTGTATTACAAGAACTTATGGCCTTTCAGTATTAATAATATGAAAAGCAAATCACTGTTATTTTATATTGTGTAGATCAAGTCGTTTCATAAACAGACTTCTGGAAACAGTTGTTGTCAAAACAACCTTTTTTATGATATTATTTTGTAAATGGTAGCGGCGATAGCCTTGGGTTCGATCCCCATGTACTCCGGGCACACACCCTTGAAAATTCGAAGTTATGTGTGTATTAGAAGCCGAAGTTATTTGCCGAAGAGTGAGTGTGTACCTAATACACCTCTGCCTACCACTTTGGGGATAAAAGGCCTCAAGTGATGTTATGTTATGTGTTCTTTCGTAAACGAAAGTTGTGTGAAGCCATCGACCCAGTTGTTTGTGTGTGTTGTCAAGGATGTTTAGAAAAGGCACATGAAGAGGTTCAACATTGATGCCCATACTTGGGAGAAAAACGCCAGTTGCCGCTCTGAGTGAAGGCGTTTGGCGAGGAACAAAGTTGGTGATTTTGAAGAGCAGAGAAAATCTGAACTGGATGCGAAACGCGATGCTCTTAAGGCTAAGCCACCAGCAGCCATCGTTTATAACTATGTCGACCAAACCAATGCTCGTGCACGTTTACACATAAACATGTAATATTGGTGTAATTTCGATACTGAAACTTATTGGTTGAGATAGATACGTGGCCGCTGCGAGCTAAAATAAAACACATTTAACGGCACTATAAAAATACCAATATTTATAGTAGGTACGTGGGCAACACTTAAATGATAAAAATACGCGGTCTAACAAGTCATTCTGTTATAGAGCGCAGTAAAGGAACTTAAATAGACGAGCAGTATCCGTAGTTATTTTCGAATAAACTGTCAGCTACCTATTACTGACCTTGCCATTTCAAATGACAGCTTAATCTGTTGCCGTTTCTTGACCATGCTTGTTCAAAACAACATCTCATCATATCAGCCAAACGACGTCCACTGCTGGACACAGGCCTCCCCCAAGGTTCTCCACACAGACCGGTCTTGAGCCGCCCGCATCCAACCGCCTCCCGCGATCTTGACGAGATCGTCGGTCCACCTTGCGGGGGGCCTACCTCTGCTGCGTCGTCCGGTACGTGGCTGCCACTCCAGAACCTTTCTGCCCCAACGGTTATCAGTTCTTCGAGCTATGTGCCCTGCCCACTGCCACTTCAGCTTGGCTATCCGGAAAGCTATGTCGGCGACTTTGGTTCTACTGCGGATCTCCTTATTTCTGATTCGATCTCGCAGGGAAACTCCAAGCATAGCTCTCTCCATCGCCCTCTGAGTGACCTTGAGCCTTCTGATAAGGCCCATAGTGAGCTACCACGTCTCTGATCCGTAAGTCATCACTGGCAACACACACTGATCAAAGACTTTCGTCTTGAGACGCTTCCCGAACGCTGCCCAACCGAGTTGAATTCCACGATTGACCTCCTTCTCGAAGTTGGACCTACCTTATTGGACTACTTGTCCCAGGTAGATATACTTGTCGACAACTTCGAGCGTAGAGTTCCCAACCTGAATAGGAGCAGGTACAACATGGACGTTCGACATGATTTTCGTCTTGTCCATGTTCATCTTAAAACCTACTTGTTGGGAGACTCTACAGAGGCCATCGAGCATTGTGCCTAGGTCTTCCATGGTCTCAGCCATGACTACGATATCGTCTGCGAATCGAAGGTGAGTGATGTACTTGCCGTTGATGTTGATGCCGAGTCCATTCAAGTCCAGAAGCTTGAAAACATCCTCCAGCGCAGTGGTAAACAGTTTCGGGGATATGACATCCCCCTGTCTCACTCCTCGCTGGAGTTGAATAGGTTTCGAACTCTGGTCCTGGAGGCGGACTGACATAGTGACGTTTTCATACAAACACTTCAGCACTTCGATATATCGGTAGTCAATTCGGCACCGTTGGAGAGACTGTAGCACCGCCAAGGTTTCGATCGAATCGAAGGCTTTCTCATAGTCCAACGCCAAGCGTAGGGGCTGGTTATACTCCTCGGACTTTTGTATAACCTGCCGCAGCGTATGTATGTGGTCTATGGTACTATAGCCTTTACGGAAACCGGCTTGTTCGGGAGGCTGAAAGTCGTCTAGCTTGCTCTCGAGACAATTCGTGATGACCCTCGAAAACAGCTTTTAGACGTGGCTCAGAAGTGTGATGGGTCTGTAGTTCTTGAAGAGGGTTTTATCCCCTTTCTTAAAGAAAAGCACCACCACACCTCTGTGCCACGCCTGTGGCGTTTTATCCTCGAGAGTGACGGAATTAAATAGCTTCCGAAGGGCTTCTCTAGCGGGTGCACCGCCAGCCATCAGAAGCTCGCTCGTAATTCCGTCATCACCCGGCACCTTGTTGTTTTTGAGCTGTTTGAGAGCCACACTAATCTCGTGCAAGCTGACGTCCGGGATATCTTCGGTATAGTGTCGGGTCAATCCAGCTCTAGGGTCTGACGCTGGAGTACTTGCGGGTTGTTGCGTTGTCGTGTATAGCTGTCCATAGAACCTTTCGATCTCCTCCAAGAGCTCAGGCTTGGACGATACGATTCTGCCATCTTCCGTCTTCAGCTTTGTCAGCTGACTCTGCCCAACAGACAGATCCCTCTGGAACACTTTGGATCCCTTATTCTGCTCGATCGCCTCACGAACACATTTTGTGTTGTATTGGCGGAGATCGCAAGTCAGAGACTTAGAGATCTATCTGTTGAGGTGCCGGTATTTCGGCATGTCGTCGGAGGATAGCAGAACCATCTTGCGCCTTTCCTCTAACAGCTCGAGGGTCGGACCCGAGATCTTGCGGGTTCTCTTGCTTTTCTGGGGCTTAAAGAATTTAAGGAAGGAAACAACATCTAACTGACTTTAATAACTGCCGACAAGTACCGTGGTTCATACCATCAATATTGCCGTGGAAAACCAGCAACGACGACTGACGTTAGTACCAAACCGTCCGGAAAATCCCCGCCCGTATGTCCCAGCTGTAAGTACTGAACAAATGGGACATTAATGCCGTATTAGATGAGCGACATGACGTCTTTATGCCCCAGCGTGACCATGCAACCGAGACGTCGGGTCAACTCAACCCGCGTTGGACGGTTATTAAATATCCCAGATGTAAATCATGACATGTGACGTATCAAGACTCCGCTTATTTGTGCTTTGACTCTTAATGAGGAGAGTTTTATGTATGATAATAATATTATTAATATAGGTTTTATTTGATATGCATTGGATATTAAATTTGTGTGAGCTGAAAAATAAACTTATATCATTATGTGTAGTTCTTTCCACGACTTCAAAGTTTTATAAAATGTTAAGGTATTACTGTCTGGATATTATTGATGTTAGTATTCGTTTTTATCAGGGAGAGCCCAATTATTCAAACTTACAAATTTGTTATCATAGTAACTGGTAGCTCAGCCAAATAAAAACATAAATAAAAAAGTCAACTCTTCAGTGTAAAAAATTATAATACTATAATTAAAAGTAAGCTTATTAGCTAGGACAAAAGATTACAACCTTGCTAAAAAAGGTCAGGGTTTTAATATTTTGACATTTAAAATATTAAGTTGATCTAGCTAACTATGACGCTGAAATTTTGCCGTGTTTTTATTGTATTTGCTCTGAGCTGTAATTTAGTTAAGTCACAATTCGATTAGTCATCAACACGGCTCGCTGTATCACTTTCATTACCCTTTACGCGTTTCACTTTATTAAAATATACCGTATTTTTATGTACAAAGCCAGCAAAAATAATTCCGACCTTTGCTTACCTCCACCTAAATTCAGGTAAATTTTTGCTACTACTAAATATAAAAATGATGTCTGACTCCGTTTCTTTATACATTGAATTAATTATACTCTTTGTTGAACTGAATTCTGTGAAGCATTTCAGCAGTCAGTGTTTAGTTTCCACGTTGACTTAGAGTACTTAAACTTTATTTGTGTTTAACTTTTCAGCATTTCGTTGAATTTTAAGCGGTTAACGTATTTAACTTGCGATATTTCAGTAACGTCTTTAAAACAGTAAATATTTAATTAGGTAATTATGTTGAGTAAGCGGGTGAAATTGAGTGGAATCAGCGTATTTCTCGGGTGACTGAAGCTGAACAGTGGAACGCACATTATCTTGACAGAACAAATAGCTTTGAATAAGTTATTTACATTTTTTAAATAAAATTAAGTAACATTGCAGTTTGAATACTTAGTACCAAACATTATGACGTACATATTTTTGGGTGAAAGTATACCGATAGATTGCCCGATAGGATCGCGCATGCCATAATTGCTATAGTGTGATCATTTCGCGTGACGTTGCCGCTAAGGAAGTTCAGTACTGTGGAGATTTCTGTTTTTTTTTATTGTAATAGGCGGCAAACGAGCAGACGGATCGCCTGATGGTAAGCACTTACCGCCGCCCATGGATGGGAACACCACAGGAGTCAAAAGTGCGTTGCCGCCCGTTGGGGTTGGAAAAAGGATTAAGATGAGGAGTGGGATGAGGGAGAGGGAATAGGGTCTCTGGCACTCTCACTCACCGAAAGAAAGGCAACAGTTTTGGTACTGTTACTTTACGTCGATTTTCTGTAAGAGGGTAGTACTTCCAGGGTAGAGCCGGCCCATTCATACTGAAATCAGCAAGGCTCTACTACCTGTACATTTAAGACAAACTTTTGAGAGTCTCACAAACGTGCCTCCAACAGGATCCAACACAATTATGACGTGAGCTCTGAACTGTGTTTAATAGGGAGAAAAATCCTCTAGTTCTATTATAATGCTGTATACAATACATGTAGTTAGTCTTAAGGTATTAATATGAAAGAACTGTCCAACCTTTTGAAACGAAACAAACAGACACACATGTCCGTGTGGTGACGGATTAATAATGTCACCACCCCATATCATCCCATGGGTGTCGTAAGAGCCGACAGAGGGAGCATATTATGCAGAGAACAGCACTGTAAGAGAATTAAAATTTGATACAAAGCCTATACCAAACCGTTTGGCCAGCGTGGTATAGTAGGCCAATTCTTCCTTTCAAAGGAGAGGCTTAGTCCAGCAGTGGACTATTAGTGGCTGAAGATGATACAGACACAATCATTCTGCATCATTGTTGGTAAGGTAAATCTATAAACATCGTTGCACTTTATATAAACAACCGAACTCAATAATCCTTTTGAAACAATGTAAAAGACTTAAAAGGCATGCGAATTTGTTGTACAAATCGTATTCGTTTCAGCATCGTTTGCATTCATCCTTTACATATCTGAGTACTGAAGCTATAAATTCAAAATTTAGGCGTAGGTAAAGCCCGTTGTGAAGAATTGCATTCAGGGTGAAAATCATTTAAAATGACCGTTGTGACAAAAATGAATCAAAAATGAAAATGTCACAAAGATGAAACGCGTAACAAAAAATAACAAAAATGAAATATTAGGGCTCGGTTACAATATCTATTATTATCCGAATCATATTTTTTTATTGATTTAGTATAATGATGGTGTTTCGCAATAAAACACTGTATTCTTTTTATCATTTGTTTTATGAATTAAATTTGAACAAACAGAAAGACATACGGATTCATATTATATACAACAAAAATACACTCACAAATTAAATTATTAAAATTTTATCAGCAATGTGATTGCGACTTTACTTCATTTTTGTTATATTTTCCTTTTTGTAACGTAACTAAAATCATAACAAAAATGAAAAACCGTTGTACTTTGAAAGTAATTTCAAATACGTTAAGCCAAACAGAAATCGCAATGAGTTACAACCACTTTGCATTTCAATAAATGTCAACACTAATGTACTTAGTTGATTAATTTAATAATATAAGGATTCACTCATTCACGTTGTTGGAAACAAAACAAACCTGACAAATTAAAATTGGAATTTTGCTCGCTGACAAAAAAACACGCGTCATTCACTATTTTCACTCGAGGACAAAAAGGCCGACTTATATTAGATTTCGGCATGTGATTGGCTCATTATAGTTTGAGTGATGCCATTTTACAAATTCTAAATAATACCAAATTGCACGTTACAAAAATGAATAGCAAAAATGAACAAAATAATGGACATTATTTTGTACCCGAAATTTTTTTTTTTTAGTAATAAATATAAATTATTTATTACCCTAATCAAGGGCCATTAACAACGTTTTGACAAAAAGTTCATCAATAAGTAAATACTGTAGCTAATCAATTTATTCAGATAACTTTTGTCACGCAGCCCGTGAAGAGGACACATTATTTTGTACGGATATTATCCGACTTTGATGAGAGTGCAGGAATATAATGAATTAATTATGCGCAACAGATATAGATGTGTGTGTTATATAGTTAGATAATATACATCAGAGTACTAATAGGTAGTTTTTACATAGTAAAAATAACTGTATCATAAAATATCGGGTGTGGACAAATTTTGCTATCAAAATGGTCATTTTAAATGATTTTCACCCTTCAGAGAACGAGTGCGACAGTGGGACACGGGACAATCAGACGACTTTGAAGTGGTACTGTTTTGTTCCTTTGTTCCACTGGGACATGATGAGCACTGTTTTATTTGGAGCGGCTTTATGATGGACCGCGTTATTTACAAAGTACAAATGTAAAGTATTATTTGTGATGCCTTGTGGTTTCTTCCTTTGTGGTTGCGATTTGATTTCGTGACGGGACAAAGGATTTTTTACGTTTAGTTTAATACTTATTTCAGGAACTGCGAGAACTTGGGTGAACAAATAAAATGCCAGACAGAGGGTCTCGAACGGTCTACAAACCTACTGGTTTGTCAAAGGTGTGTAAATAGTCTATTTAATATTAGTTTTGCGGAAAGCACAATTGTTAAAGGCTTTGCACTACACTGCACATAATATTGCACGATTGATACGATGTATCGTAGATTATTAGTACCGATTCTCTATTTACAAAGTGTAAATAGAATATTTAAATAGGCATTTGAGCGTTTTTACCACGAATAAATAAGAGTTAAATCAAAATTGCAATACTTGCATCGCATTAAGATTAACACATTCAATCAATGGGCACTAGGAGCAGCCAGACTGATCAGTTGACAGTTTGTGGATCACAAAGTGCTGTCTCGTGCGGGATTCAAACCCATGACACTCGGGACACCGCTAAATGACAAGATGACAGCTTTAATTTTTTTTAGTTTGTTAGTATTTATTTTATCTAGTAGTATGTTTATTTATTTTATTAGGACGTTCCATTTTATCCTATTTTCCAACACACATTAGTATATTGAACTGGTTTCGTTGTATCTTTGCTCCGCATTGCGAGTATATTCTCAAAGCTATGGAAAGTGTTTGCATACGAAATATATCGGTAGCTCACTTATTATGTCCCTGTTTATCTGTTAGCGTGACTACAGCCAATAATTCCATTAAAAAAAACAAACGTATCGATACGAACATTACGGATTCATAATTTCATAACAAGTAAAGTGAATTTTGTTTGTTTCCCAATGAATTGCAGTAAATTTGACACGTAACAGACGTTTGTGAACATACTACTTTTATTCCCCAATACACGTAACGATTTGCGTTATAAAATCATAAAATCCGCTGACGAACACAGAAGAGTTCTTTGTCAAAGAAAAACCCACCTTATTTTTTAAGGAATAGGACTTTGTGTTTTGTTCATGCTAGCGCGTGCAAAGACATAAATGGCCGCATGTTCGAAGTCAAGGCTGAAACCACTACACAAAACGCTGACGATCAAATACAACTCTCATGGATGATTTAATGACGAAAATTCGACACGTCATGATTATTAGCTCCTACGGAATGGGTATCGGAAAGAAACGGAACAAATATTGATGTGATAATCGTTTTAACGTTTCGGTTGAAGAAATAACCGTTTCGTTTTATTCAGTTGGTGTTACGAGGAATTCAGTTCGGTCTGTTATAGTGTTATCGGTAATGTTATGAGTGCATTGAACCTAAACCTCACCTTGTTATATAAAACAGCACGATAACTAAATGAGCACAACCTGACTCATTGAAAAGCTATTATGACGAATGGAATACCTTTTCGCCCCATATAAGACGCAATGATTTCGAATGGAAGCATTTAAATTACCGTTCCTTTTGGACTAGACTCAAAGATTTTGCCTAAGGGTCGACATACTGGAGTGTAGTTCTTCTACCATCTGACACGGCATGTTCCGTAGGGCCACAAGATAAAGCATCACGATTCTGTATAGTACGCTATACTACCGCCAGATGGCGCACTTGTGCTTCATTTCACGGCTAGACCAATTTAATCAAAACCAGATTATTATTAACTAGAGTTTTTTTAGTTAACCGTTTCTGCCCGATCTCGTGGGAATTTCAGGAAATCCCTTCTGAGTGGACCCCCGCAACATACATGCCATATTTCAGCTTCCTGTGCCTAATAGTTTTGGCTGTAGCTTGTTTGTCAGTCAGACAGTAAAGCAAGCATTTTATATATTATTATGTATACAGAAGATGACCATCGCAGATTTTATGATCAGCTGTCAGCTTGATCAGCTGTCAGCTTAATCAGCTAATTATGTATTAAGTAGCTTTATTTGTATAGTGTACAGTCAATATAATAATGTTGTCAGAAATTAATAATCACATACGTGTAATGACGTCAAACTCCTAAACACTAATTTAGGTTATATAATTAGGAATTCAGTGTGAGTAGTAATGTGATTGAATTACGAATTAAACTAAATACCTGGTAATTATTTAATTAAATATATTTAATGTTATCTACATATAATTACGTGCACGAGTGGATATAATCACAACATTGTATTCGTCAGGAAAAAAAAGGAAAGAAACCAAATTTTAACACCTAAGTACTTAACCACATTAGGAATGTAATGTTGACAAATCCTTCCCTAATGGGTGCTTACATCATAACAACCTCTGTCCAAATTAGTTATTCAGTTGTTTAGGCGCTTCGATGACATTATCGTAATAGGAATTTTAACTTTCGTGGTCATTAACACTGATTTTAAATTATTGTTATTTGTTAGTGGACCTGTGACAGTATTTTTATTATTTAAACACGAAAATCAATATGATGTACCTAATGTGACCAGCAAGGTCGAATACAACTTGCCCTGATAAAAAATAAACCATTTTATTAACAAAAATGAACGATATATAAACCAGAGCCCTTTTAAAGAGCAGCAATATTTCATTACAGCCTCTATACCGACAAAAACTAAGTAATCGAGAGTATCTTCTAGAAACACTATCCTTAGTATATTAGGATCCTAGAACATCCAAAGGGCGTTTATGAGCGTTCAGAACACTTTCTCGGTTAGTTTCCTTCGTCAGTGTTTTATTGTTCCCGTCATAAATTACACTTTTCTAAGGCCATATCTCACTAGCAATTTATAGGCATTTTTATAAATGGCCCTCCAACGCCTAGTGTTTTGTTTGTATTCCGCTGTCTATTAGAGTCGTAATGTATTTAGAGAAGATAATAATGGTGCGATTTATGGCCCTGGGAATTGAGGGATTTACCTGTTGATGGGAATGTTTATTTTAGTGTCACTTAATAGTTTAAATGATTACGTGACGATAAGGAAAATGTCGTTAAAACTAGAAGTAGCAGAAATGAAGTGAAAATAATTTGTATTTAGGAAGCGTATTCCTGCGCTGTCCTTATTCCCTGTGTTGTATGGCATTTCATTAATGCTTGAACAGTGACTTCAAAAACTCATTTTTGATAAGTATACTAATAGCAAACTGTATGGGGCCTTTTTATATTATTTATTTGAAAAGGTACAAAGAAAGATTGATTCGTGTTGTCATAAAAGTTTCAAGTATTTATACACATGTCATGTATTATTTAGCTATCTTTATGGTAGTAGCAATATCAAGGCTCGAGAACTTGTGCGATAAGCCGTCCCTACTAAAAAGCAATTAAAACCTGAGGAAGCTATTCGTTGTGAATAAAACCGGCAGAGTTATGCGTCACAACGTGTGCGACGAATAAAATCTGTAACACGGATGATCAAAGCAATAATATTCAGTCTGACGTCTCGGTACGAATTCATTTTATTTATACTAGAGGACCCGTGCTGCTCCACAGCATATTTTAATATTATAAAAAGGCTCTTACATATAAGTATGATGAGTACATTGTAGCCTTATCTAATAAGTAAAAAGATGATATTCTTACCAAAAATTTAATATATCACAAAACTTCTTTTCTCACAACATTGGCTTTGCGTTGCACTTTAGGTATCGTGAAATTTCCACCTTGGATTACTGAATGGTTTGCGCAATAGGGATACATATAATATGTTTATCTGAACATTGACGAAAGAAAGTTCTTCAATATGACTGTGCTACCCTACCATTCTTTCCATTAGGACACTGTAATGTCCTTCGTCTAGGTGCCCAAAAAATAGCAAGTTATGAACACTCGGGATATTGCTCACTTACACTCTGAAGTTCAGCATGCCCTGCGTACTGTCCATTGGCACCCATCACACGTTTGTAATCTGTTGCATTTGTAATGGTCTGGCCATATGCTTCGTTCCCAACAGTGAAGTTACTATATACATCCCACTTATTGACAATGTTATCAGCAGTGGCCAAACGAATTTCATAATATTTATTCTCACTTCCATATAAACAATAAGTAATTGCGCGGAATAAGCAATTACCGTCACCAAGAATGGAAATCACTTGAAAATTGTTGATGGTAGAATTAATCAAATCTGAACCCGTTTCCACCCGTATTTTTTTAGCAGTAGGAGGACCATCCGGTACCAAATCTCCAACAGGGCCGTCATTGACCAAGATTCTTTGTTCAAACTTTCTCTGAGCATTTTTCAATTTCCTTCCAAGAACCATCATTATAATAATTGAAAACACAACTACTTACTCACAAACATACGTTATTAAATCAGAAACTTATGTAACTAACTTACGCTAACTTCACTTTTTTCTTTATCTGTTAATATTTTACTATCAAAATTAAAAATATAGATAAATTACTTTTTTTATAAGTAAGAAAATAGGTATTATTTCTGTTATCCAGCTTAATATTTCTGAGAGAAGCACGATTTATTTTGTTTTGTGTATGGGTGTGATAAATCCATCATAGGTAATTTAGAAATGTAATGACGTTTATAGTTTTGGTCAAAATTGTACTTTTGGCAGGAATGGTAGCTTTGGTGTCAATCGTAAGTAACATTGCTACCAAAACTACAATATATGCCAACATACCATTTCTACCAAAACTACTATTCCTACCGAAAATACTATTCCTAACAAACCTACTATTTGTACCAAAACTACTAATTTTACTAACACTATCATATCTACCATTTTTTTAAACTAAGTACCATTTCTACCAAAACCGCCGGTGCTGTCAAAAGTACCTACCTTTTCTCTCAAAACTACTATTCTTACCAAAGCTACAATTTCTACCATAACTACCACTTGTAATAATATAATTATATGACAATAGTACTATGAACCGCTGTAATATGTTCCACATGAAAAAAAATTAAGATGCCCGAAGAAAGTCCGTAATTTAAAAACACAAAAATTTTCCTAACATAAAACGTAAGGGAAATTCCTCAACATCAGAGATCAGTTCACCCAACATTAAGAGTTAACTGGTAACATTCGGGGAATATTACCTGCCTTCAGCGATAATTCACTGTAGTGATAATTTGACCAACATCGGGTATAATTTTACAAACCACCACACTCACACCCGTATGAAAGTAAGGCAAGGTCACCTTAAGGAGGCATAACGTTTTTTCCTGGCAGTTACCGCAAGGAACTTATTAGATGCCATAAAAATATTTTTGAATTAAGAACCGTCCATGTAGAGAGAAACCAATGGAATCTTAAGAAATTTATAGGAAAATATTGAAAAATAAGTTCAATGTCCACACCTATCTTCCTTAAAATTTACCCAATTTAAATAAGCATACCATCAAATGAAAGAACTCTTTTCAGCGCGTGTTTTAGGCCTATAACGAAACGCCTACCTCAATGAGAACCAGATATATAGAAGCAGAAAGTCATTGACTACGGCTACGAAAACGTAAAAAATGTATGGGAGAAAACTGTTTTTGCATATAACTTAATAAATATGCAAGTTAGGTAATTTCTAATGCTTGATGACAAATCTATGCAGCAAGAGGTTTCATTTAAAAAAAAATTCATGCGAATCGGTTGGGTGGAACGGGCTGGCGGACTCGTATTATAAAACACAAATTCTTTTAATATATAGATTACTAGTCGACAGTAGATCGTAAAATTGTCTAATCTCAAGGCTTTTGTTGATAGTGAAGGTACCGTCTGAAGGTCAAAATTCTATTGCTGCTACAGAAATAAAATGGGTCGAATTTGGTTAAAAACGTCTATATAAGATTAAGCTGGAGGCTACCCTGTCAGGACTTAAACCACTATAACAAAAGGCCAGTCAAGTGATAATAATGTGAATATTCTTCAGATATCTTCACAAAAATTAAACAACGCACATACCTACTAAAAGCATACATTTAACATATTGAAATTATACCAAAAAGAATTATTACAATCGGTAGTTGGTTATGCAGTTAAAAAGCTATTTTATGAGAAGCAACAAATATAAGTTCCTAGACGTCGCCAGCATCTTCGCCCGCGTTATTTATACATAGAAACCTTCCTCTTGAATCATTCTATCTACTAAAAAACCGCATTAAAATCCGTTGCGTACTTTATAAGATATATAAGCATACATAGGGACAGACAGACAGAAGACAGACTTTGTTTTATACTATTTAGTGATAACTTAAATAGTGTCATACTAATGAAAATAAAACAAACCCACCACGCACCCTCGGATTCATTTGACAATATCGAAATCCTCTGGTAAAAAGTATAAGGGATATATAAGTATGGTATGGGTTCCAGGAAGAGGAAGAGCATCCAGCGGGTTACTGCAAGGCAGGTAGCCTTGCAGTAACCCGCTGGATGCGCTGACTATGCTTTGGCGCGTATTTCGCCTCTGCATGAGGCGTACTTGGGAACAATGGGCAACGCCTGAGCTGACCTTAACCTGAGTCTTATTTTCTGTAAAAAAAATATTCTCATCACACACTTTGATTTGTGATTTGAGGCATTATTATCTTTATACGTAGAGTGTATGCTGCCAAAGTCTTTGTTCGTCCTCTACTTAAAAGCACATTCCGTTAACGAGTATTTGATGTTCCACGTATGTAACTGCCATTTGCGTAATAATGTTCCAACTAATTAAATAATATTGTAACATCCGCAGTAACATGTGTGGGTTCATTCAAGTGCGTGTTTCATTATTTACCTTCATGCTTTAATTAATGGCGGCAAACAATATGCATGTTCTATGAATAAAGTTTTAAGAATTATTATTTTATATTAGTGCGTTATTCGTACGCAAAATCCACGCTAGGACGTGGAGTTGTGGCATCAGCCCGTGCTACCATACCATACTAGTGCATTTGGCAGATGTTTCCTTGTTACCACGCTGGTTTGCCTTTAGGTCTCTCATACGGCTGGCCACAGTACATGCGATCAACGGCAATAGCACGTCGCATGCGGTTAATTGCATCGTCCCGGTTCTATTGCAGTCCACCGCAATTGTATTAAAGAGCCTGAAAATCTTTATACAAAATCATCTAAATGGCTACTTGCGCACGCAAAGTATACCAACACGACACACAGAAACGATGCAGCTGCAACGGCACGTGTTCAGTCAATCAGCTTACACCCATTATAACATATTCCACATTGTCCGAACGTAAGATAAAATATATTATCAGCCATTTTCCACTCGGCATTTTCAAAATTAACGAGTCGAAATACGAGTACGATAATGAGTTGAAAATACTTTTATCTTTATTTAAATTCATGCCATTGTCGGTCAACCATATAACTTAAAAACATAGAACAGCATTGTCATATTCCAGAAATAAAACACACAAGCGCGCCTACTCTGCTGGATTAACTTTGGTTTCAAAAATATTATTTTCCAACTGTATGTTAATATTGTTACAAGTCACAACGAACAACGGAACGTCAGTATTTTTGCAAACAATTCAATTTTAAGAGCGGAATATACGTATTGTATACGTGGACAATATTTTGACACACTTATCATTATGCAAATGGTAATGTTACGGGTCTCATCATGATCATTATCACAGCCTATAGAGGTCTACAGTAACTAGGCTACAGGTCTACTACAAAGGCTTCTCGCAAGACTTTCTACACAGCCTGCTCTTGAGCTGTCCGCATCTAACCATTTCCTGATATTCCAACAAGATCGTCATTTCCCTTTTAGGTGGACTACGGTACTTTGTGATTGTTGAAATTTATTGCCCCATCGGCCATCTTTGCGGATCTCAGGAAGGCAACGACTTGGTGCAAAGAACAGTAAAATAACGAAGTATACATACATACATACATAGACTCACGCCTGTTTCCCGGAGGAGTAGGCAGAGACTACGGAACGCTATTTGCAACGATCCTGACATACCTCACTTGCTTCACTCACTCCCATCAAGTTTCTCATGCATGCTCTTCTGTTAAGGGTACTTCTGACTTGTCCTTTTTTCAGGATGTCTCCAATCTGGTCAGAGAACGTTCTCCTAGGTCTTCCCCTTTACACCACACTAGCCTGATATGTCTTCTTTGTCAGTCTATCGTCATCCATCCTCTCCATGTGCCCGAACCATCTTAACATGCCTTTCTCAATGCTTGTCACTACATCTTCTTTTACCCCACACCACTCTCGTATCACACAATTCCATACTCTGTCGGTCAAAGACACACCACACATACTTCTCAGTGCTCTAATTTCTACAGCATTTATTCTACTTTCAAATCTCTTCTGCCATACCCAACTTTCACTACCATACATAAGGGTAGGCACTAACACACCTCTATGTACAGCCAAACGTGCCTTTTTGGACACGTTTTGACTGTTCATAAACGCCTTCAGAGCTCCATTCACACAATTACCTGCATTAGCTCTCCTTTCAATATCTGCTTCATTCTTACCATCTCTTGTAAACAACGTACCTAAGTAAACAAACTCATTCACTTGTTCCACTCGCTGTCCATCGATCAAAACATTACAAGCCGTAACGCATTCCTCCTTTTCAAAAACCATAACTTTCGTTTTACTTACATTCACTTTCATTCCTTTCCTTTCTAACGCACGATGCATGATTGTTAGCATCTCCTGCAACTCCTCCGTTGAAGATGCAAGTATAACCTGATCATCAGCATAAAGGAGGCATTTGACGAGTAACCCATTCATCCTTAATCCGCAGTCACTATGTTTTAAATCTTGCAAACAACTGTCCATGAAGAGGTTAAACAGCCACGGCGACGCTACACATCCCTGTCTAACACCTTTATCGATGGTAAACCAGTCAGTGTATGCCCCGTTTATCCTCACACAAGCTCTAGAATCCTCATTAAGGGATTTCAGAGCTCGAATGAGGCTGCTATCCACCCCATTCATTGACAGCACCGACCACATTTCATTCCTCACCACTTTATCGTAAGCCTTTTCCAAATCCACGAATGCGCAATAGACCTTTTGACCTTTGGCCAAAAATTTACCGGCTATGCTTCGCAAGGAAAAGACCTGATCCGTGCATCCCATACCCTTTCGGAATCCCGCTTGTACATCCCATATTTTCTTGTCGGTTACTTCCATCACTCTTTCAATAAGTACCTTTGCATACAATTTGCCAACAATGCTGAGAAGGCTAATGCCTCTATAGTTTTTGCAGTCTTGTTGCGAGCCTTTTCCTTTATAAAGAGGCACAACTACAGCTGTGGTCCAGTCATTAGGTACTCGGCCGGTGTTCCAACACAAGTTATATAGCCGCTGCAACTGACCAACTATGATGCCCTGTCCAGCCTTCAGCATTTCGACTGTAATCCTATCATATCCTGCAGCCTTACCTACTTTCATACTTCCCAGTGCCTTCACGATCTCATCCACGCCAATAACGCTTTCATCATTGCTATCATTACAATTCACTTCAGCTATCGGTGTCTCTATCGCCGTTCTTTCGAATAAACTTTCAAAATACTCTTTCCATCTCTTCAGCACGCATAATTCACCATTTACTATACTTCCATTCTCGTCTCTGATGGATGTGTCTTCTGAGGATTGAGTTCTTCCTCGAACGGATTTGCAGAAAAACTTAATGTTCCTCTGGAAATCGTCAGATAATCTGCTATCAAACTCATCTTTCTTTTCCTCTTTTTTCCTTTTAACCATTTCTTTCACTATTCTTTTTGACCTAACAAACTCCTTTTTTGCTTCATCTATGTCTACACTCGTTGCTTTTCCCATTCTTTCGTTTGCGCTGGCAGCCAACCAATCTGACCAAGCTTTCTTCTTCTCTGACACTGCTGATTGTACATCCTTGTCACACCATGTATTCTTAACCTTTCGTATTTTCCTTCTCTTGATCATACCACATACTTAAGACGCTACACATACGACCTCTTCTTTAAAGGCCTGCCATAATTCTTCCATATCATTTATGCCATCGAATCTCTCAAATCTTGCTATCAATCTTATCATCTATCAATTGCCATGGTTACCGCTAGTGCCATGTAAACATCTGCTCCGTATATAAATAGCTTTTAAAATATAATTTCCTTACTTTATAGTCAATTACATTTATATATCAGTTATTATCCATCCAATAATCGTCATCTATCGTTGGTGGAAGTGTACGAACAGTGAAACAATAAATTTTAGTGCAAAACTAACTCACGAACTAATACAGTGATTTATCAATATAAGCATTATTTTGTGAACATTAAACCATTAAAACTCGCATATCAACTGCATTTCAAACAATAAAAAAATTTGCAACATGAATTTCTTTGAGAATATAACATTTCGCAGAACACAGACGCGTTCACAAAAAACTTCGGAAGATGAATCTGAACAGATACTAGATGGTACTACCAGTGATTCTATGCCCAACATGTCAGGTTGCGAAGACAGTACAGAAGAGTATTTAAAACAACAACTTGAAATGTTGCAGCAAAAATTAGACAGAGCTCAAACGCAAATTAATATGCTATCCACTGAAAATACCGAACTTAAAATACAAATACAGGGTATGAAGGAGAAAAATTGTACATGTATAAATACGCCTGTCAAAACCACCGTGCGTTCCTCATCAACACCAAATAACAAGCACGAGCTTATGTCTAGAAAAACTACGGAGTCACAAGAGACGCAACAACAAATACATTGCATGCAATTAAAAGTATCATCTTCGTTGCCTAAAATTTGCATAGTAAGCAGCAATAACCGAAACGCCATACTAGATACTGCAGAAAATTCATTTCCAGATTACCAAATTTGCCATTATTTGACACCTAACTGTGGAATAAAAACGCTACTTAACAACATAGACCTGAAACTAGCTAACTTAACTATGAGAGATTACTGCATAATACTCAACGGTGAGGAAGATTTCAGACGGACAAGCAATTATTTGGACTTAATAATATATATACGTAATACTTTATCTAATATTAAACATACGAATATTATTTTATGTGTGCCAACATATAAACTAAATAATTACTCTATGATGTATAATTACCGAATAGAAACATTAAATAATATGTTATATTTAGATGTTTTCACTCATAACTATGCATTTCTTTTCGATTCTAATTTAGATTTAAAAAATGATTATACAATGTTTTCAAGAAGAACTGGATCTCTAAGTAAGTTTGGTATGATTAACATATTTAAAAATTTAAAACTGCTTGTTACTAACTATACTCACGATGCGAAAACACAGCGTGAGACGTCGAACACTCATGCGTACCCCGAGATCGATACAGCAGAAGAGTTTTTTCACCACTAAATATCTCAATATACTACATCAAAACATAGCAGGTTTGATAAATAAGACAAACGAACTTATCGTGTGCTTAGATGAATTAGCAAATAAACAAAAATACGTAGATATTTTATGTATTACTGAGCATTTTATTATGGAAGGCCACGAAAGTCAATTATATGTGCCAAACTATTGTTTAGCTGCAAACTACTGTAGAAAAGAAAAAAAAAGAGGTGGTGCATGCATCCTTGTTAAACATGGATATCAATGGCAGGAGCTGCCAAATATAGCGAAATTATCATGCCCAGGTATTTTTGAATGTTGTGCTGTAGAGTTGACTGATTATAAGATTGTAATTATTTGTGTTTATAGAATACCGAATGTAAATAATTTGAGTGAGTGTATGAATAAGCTTGAGGTTCTTATGAAGGAAATTGCAAAGCTACGTTATAGACATATTGTTATTGGTGGAGACTTTAATATTGATATGCTTAAATCAAATTATTTTTCCAGAGAATTTGAATATCTGCTGCTGAGTTTCAATTTAAAATTAGCTTTCAAACAACCAACACGTATGGCCAGCCAAACATGTATAGACAATTTTGCGCATAATTTTCACAAGAAGTGTAAGACAGAGGTACTAGAGTTTGCACTATTTGACCACACAGCCCAATTGCTTCAATGTCCGGTACAAAAGGTATGTGCTATTAAATTTTGGTATGTAACAAAAAGGGACTACAGTCTAGAAAACATGATAAAGTTTATAAACTGTATTGAGAATCTTTCTTTTTTGGATATATATGACGTAAATGATCCGAATATAGGATATAATTATTTCCTAGACACTTTTAAATTATTTTATAACCTTTGCTTTCCATTTAAAACTGTTAAAATAAATGCAATGAATAAAACCAAATGGATATCACGGGGAATTAAAATATGCAGCAGAAATAAAAGAAAACTATTATGGGCGTCGAGATTGAAACCGAGCCAGACTAATAAAATAAAGCTCAATAATTACTCTAAATTATTTAAAAGGATTATAAATCTTACACAATTAGCACAAAATAATTACAGAATAAAAAGTTCAATTAATAAATCTAAAACTACCTGGCAGATAATTAATAGATCAAAGTATAATATGCCCAGATATCACATTAATAAAATCAAGTTGGATAACCAAACATTAACTGAACCTCAGAGTATTAGCGAGGCCTTTAATAACTATTTCATTGATAAAATTAAACCCAAACCTGAACTCCAACTTAAACAAAACACACATAATCATCATCATATCAATAAACAAATGAACTCAATGTTTATAGCACCCAGTGTACCATATGACATATTTAAAACTATAATAGCTTTGAAAACCACCAATAGTGTTGGATATGATGACATCTGCACAAAGGTGCTTAAATTTGTAGCCATCGACATATGCAGGCATCTGAGCTACTTAATAAATCTGAGCATTTATACTGGTATATATCCAGATGCGCTAAAAACATCTATAGTAAAACCATTGTTTAAGAAAGTTAATAGAGAGCAAATGGAATACTACAGGCCAATTTCACAGATTCCTATACTATCAAAAGTATATGAGAAGTATATTTACATACAACTCAATAACTATATAGAAAAATATAATATTTTTTGTGAGGAACAAAAAGGATTTAGACAGCAAAGAACAATTAATATGGCGATATATGATTTCCTACACAAAGTATACAAAAGCGTAGACGAACGCACGCCTGTATGTTCGGTATTTTGCGATATGACGCAAGCGTTCGATTACGTGCACTATCCTATCCTCTTAAATAAGTTAGAAAATTACGGTGTTAGAGGTAATGTCCTAAATTTAATTAAATCTTATCTAAGTAACAGAAAACAATTAACTGAAATAAGAAGAATAAATTTATTCAATAAACGCGAAGACATATTTAGGTCATCGCAAAGATCTGTAAATTTTGGAGTACCACAAGGGAGCGTTCTCGGCCCTCTGCTATTTATATTGTATATCAATGACATGCCAAGATATATAGAACAACCATTGACACTTTTTGCAGATGACAGCACCATAACCATACCTTGTAAAAGTATAGATACATTTGAAAGTAATATAAACAACACAATAAAAACGATGTTGCAGTGGCTAGACAGCAGTAATCTGTTCATTAATTTAAGTAAAATCAAAATAATGCACTTCAGTCAACGTTATAATAATAGAAATAATTTATATATACACCACAACAATATAATTATAAATGAGACAAAAAATACAAGATTCTTAGGTTTAGAAATAGATAATAAGTTAAATTGGAAAGTGCATATTGACATACTCTGCAAAAAGTTAAGTAAATCAGCTTATGCGTTATACTCCTTGTCGTCCATTATAAGCACTGATGCACTTCTCACTGCCTACTATGGCATTCTCGAGTCTCACTTGCGATATGGAATCATATTTTGGGCAAACTCAAGTGAAAAAGAAACTGCTTTTAAAGCACAAAAAAGGTGTATAAGATCTATGTTCCATCTTAAAACTACAGACAGCTGTGAACCGTTGTTTAAAAAACACAATATTTTAACTTTGCCATGCCTATATGTGCTGGAAGTCGCAATGTTTGTAAAGACAAATCCCAACCGCTTTGAACGACTGACGGATGTTGTACCACGTAATAGACGCGACAATAGTAGGATGTGTCTCCATACTTCTAGGACAGCACTTATGCGCAAAAGTGTCTTCTGTATGGCACCGATCATATATAATAAAATAACTCAATCTTGGAGATTACTTAATACTATGTTATTTAAAAAAACTTTACGAAAATTCTTAGCAGATAAAGCATATTACAATATTACAGATTTTTTATCAGAAGTAAGTTTTAGTTGACATCCATCTTGGTATCTAACCTATTTTGTTGTATCTCATCCTTTTTTCATTCCGATACATAAAATGTAAATTACTTTTTATAGACTCAATTTAAATGGCACTGTAAATTATTTACTGATTTAATTTAAAATGGTTTCCTTTTAAAATCGTGTAATTGGTTTGATGGCTGTATTATATTTCTTTTTTTTCTTTATGTTATTTTTGCATGCCAACTGGTAAGATATGGCTGAACTTGTATATATTTACTTTAAGTGTCACCAAAAATGTAACCCATATTTGCAAAATAAAATATCTTTATCTTTATCTTTAATCTTCGTTTATACTCATCTTTCACATCTTTCTCTTGTAGATTTTCTACTTTTATTCTTTCCAAGACCCTATTTTCATTACGTTCTCGGTGTTGCCATCCTTTAAAGAGCCCACTTATCCGGCTCAACACCAAAAAGTGGGCTGTGTGGATGCCGATCCCTCGGTATACTCTTGTATCCAACACATTCTTTCTCAATCGTTCATCTACTATCACAAAATCAATCATACTTCTTCTAACATTTTTCGCCTCTCGCGTATACATATGTATCCTTTTATGATCAAACATGGTGTTTGTCACACAAAGGCTCCACTCCAAACAAATCTCAAGCAGTGCTTTTCCATTTTCGTTCACACTCTCATCACCAAATGCACCTAACACCCTTTCAAATCCATCTCGCTTTACTCCCACCCATCCATTGAAATCCCCTAACAAGATCAATCTTTCATTATCCTTGCAGTTCCTCAAAATCTCTCTTAAACTCTCCCAAAACTCCTGCCTTTCGTCTTGCTCATGTTGTGACATACCCGTTACTATATTGACCGGGGCGTACACCCCCACAATAAAGAGACGAGTAAGTCCTACTTTCATTCTCATCCACAGTAGCCTAGCATTTACACATTCAAACTCTTTTACGCACTCATTCATTCGCGCAGACAGTACTACACCAACTCCCTTACAGGTTCTGGTGGTACTATCTACCCCAGACCAATACGCCGTATATGCACCATGCTTGGTGGTGTCACACCCTTTTCTTTTTGTTTCATTCACACAAAGAACATCAATCTTTCTATCATCCATCATCTGACATACTTCATCCAATTTGCCGTTCATTCCTCCACCAACATTCAATGTAGCAAACCTGCTTTCCGTAGGCCGCTTTTCGCCCTCGCGGGAAACGAGACGTGACGGGTTGCGAACCGCGTCGCCGCCGTATGGAGGAGAATAAGTTTTTGTTCCCATAGCGTTCCCACGAGATTTAGGGATCTAGACGGTCCATCCCCGCAGAGCCCTTTACGGGGGTAAGGCGGAATATCAGCTGTGCCCTGTGACCACCAACACAGGCACCCTCCGTTTACGACCAGCTTGCCCTCTGGCCACGAATCCCTTGGCACGGGTCGGTTCACACCTTAGATCGGGGTTTTGTTTCGGGTATGCTCCCTGAAAGTTGGTTTAAATTCGGAGTTTTCCTTCTCCTAGACAGGTTGCCAACCAAGGCTAACGAGGCCCATCTCCCCGAACGAGGCCCATCTCCCTGACGAAGTATACCTAAGTATAAAAAGATACGACGAGGCTCCTCGTACTTTTTTATAGAAAAGGTACGAGCCGATGTGGAACAGCAGTACTTTGATTAATCAAATAGTTCAAACACTACATACTATATGTTTTCGAGTGGCATAACAGGCACTGGAGAATATAAACCAATGTTTGGAAAATAAACATCTGGACACGTAGGAGTTGTACTAGATACAGTAGACATTACTCTTTAGGATTTTTGTTTCGGTTGCTTTCACATTAATGCAACGTCAAGTTGTACAAAATTTATTACATTTTATTTCATGTTAATAGGAAAACAAACAGTATGCTATAACTAAATTATAAGCTATTTATCATATATACAAACAAAATAAATCTACTTATATAACTAAACTATCCTAAGCTAAACTATAAAAACTAAATAATTCATGATAACAAAAGAAAAAATAAATCAATAAAAAAAAGGAAATTGACTACGACGCGTCAAGAAATTCCTCCGCAACGCTGTCAGCTGGTAGCGTGCCCAGAAGGCTGGCAGCATTGCCACGTTGAATAGCAATGCTTAATCTTTCTGCGAAATATAAACCAGCCCTCTGGTCACGGGAAGCGTCGATCAGTCTTTTGGCGATTTCTTTGTAAAGAGCGCATGCACTAGGGCCCCATGGCCCCAGCGTTTCGACCCCAAACGGCTCAAAAACGTAATTACCAGATAGGCTTCCGTATTTGCACCGTTTGAGGGTCTCCGCTGATGCAGCAGCAGCGCCAGCCGATCCAGCTGTACTTGGAAGATATGATGGCGCAAGGGTATCGACGCATGTCGCGTCCCATACCAGAGGCCTGCCCATCTTCCAAGGTAATAAGGACATACCGTCTGGTCTCTTCCCATCGTCGCGTACCAAGCCATTCGGTTCAAGATGAGCTGGTACTCCGGCAGTGACAAGAGCTCGACGAAGTATGTCGTTAATGTGGGCATGTCGGGAAATACGCCCAGCACTCCTGCTGCACGATAAGCCATGGTGGCCAAGACTGTCGACGGCTTCACCACAGTGACAGCGATGCGAAGAAACGCAAACAGCTCCCAAGCGTAGGCAAGAAGCGATGCGGAAAGTTGTATCGTCCAACATAGTTCCTATGTTGGACGATGGAAGTGCTTGAAGCCATAGCCCCGATTCCCACTCTCCCACAGCCAACGAACGGGCACGCTCTGAAACACTGGATGCAGTATTAAAAAGATATTCTCGCATCCTGCTACAGAGCGGCCCGTCCCATTGCCTCTGAGAGGATAGAAATCGGGGTAAGTCAAAGCTCGGGCAAGCCATTTTCCAAGCGTTAATGGCATCAGTCTTGCACGGCACTTCAGAATTAACCAGTGTGGGTTCTAGAATTTTCCTGGTCAATTCCTCAGTGCCGTGGACCGAGGCCAACAACGCTGGAAGACTTACAACGGTAATTTTGCGAACGCCGAGGCCGCCCAAACGAACTGGTAAAGTTGATTGAAGCCACACTCGGTCGTTCATGTCAAGATTTAGAGTTTTGCTCAAGGTGTGCCGAATAATATTATCAATGTTTTCCAATAGGGATAAATGTTTCCAAAAGGGAGAGGACCGCAAGTAATATGTAAATTTTGGAACAAAAAGGCAGTGCCGAATAATCGTGAAAGCCGAATGAATATTAATTTTGTAAAGCCGTTCTGAAGTTTCACAGAAATTTTGTAGTTTTTCATCTATAAAAGAACCAAAAGCGTCGTCGAAAATAGGGGACCCAAGGAGGCGGAAGGAACATTTATTGATGATTTTTATATTTGGCGCCAAAGAATTAAATTTTGTTAAGATCGAAACGGTATCCAAATTGTCAGTAATAAAAATTTCACATTTCTCTGAATTTAATTCCAAACCAATTGCTTTAAATTTATTTTTTATTAGTTCTAAGTCTTGTAAGACGGTGTTAACGTCCCCTCCCAGGGTCCCGTCGTCCAAAAACCAGACGTTAAATTTTGAATTTATTTGTTTTATTATTGTGTGAATGGCTAAACTAAAAATGACTGGCCCAAGAGGGTCACCTTGTTGACAACCAACAGCAGATTCCAACACATTGTCTTTATAAATTAACTAGAGGACGCCAGCAGCTACGCCTGCATTTGTTTTAAATTTACCCGTTTTGGCCGATCCCGTGGGAATTTCGGGAAATCCCTTCTTAGTGCACCCCTACGGTCACCAAGGAACTAACATGCCAAATTTCAGCTTCCTGCGCCCAATAGTTTCGGCTGTAGCGTGTCTGTCAGTCAGTCAGTAACGCAAGGATTTTATATATTAAGATTTGGATGGATTTCTATAGCATTGCCAAAGGAATTTAAAAATTTTGGGTGTTTCTAATTTAGCTTCTGTCAACAAGGTGTCCCTGTTCACTGAGTTGAAGGCATTTTTCAAATCAATCTTTAGAATGACCTCACCTTTACCGCAGCCAAGGTACGTAGACAGCGCATGTACGGCAGCCTCATAGCCTCCCTTGGAACCAAAGCCAAGCTGGATTGGCTGAATTTTTTCCGCCAAGATAGCACTGTAATGTTTACAGCATAGTTTGGCTGCCATACGTCTGTAGGTACACCCTACGGCAATGGGCCGAATGCCACCATCTTTTTTGCGCAAAGCACACAAGTTAGCCCCGTATAATAAATCGGTGACATCTGTGGCCACATTGCCGGAGAGCATAAGGTTAGTTAAAGCCGTCAGTGCCTTCAAAAGTGCATATCCAGCCTCTCCAGCACTTGCACCTAGAAGATCCTTCAGATGCTGAGGTGTTAAGCCATCGAGACCGCCAGCGGATCCACTTCGAAAGGAACAGACGGCTTCAAAAACGTCCTTGGCTGAAACAATCAGACAGTCTATATCTTCGTCCGGTGTGTCGGGAAAGGAGAGGTCATTAGCTGGCGCTGGGTGCTTGCTCTGCAGACCTGCGAGTGTGTCTGCAGAGTAAGGCGCCACCACATCGCTACTAAACAATAACCTAGACGCCCCTTGAATGTCACCTTCCCTCAATTTTGATTCTACACATTGGTAAATTGTTTTTTTATATCTATGGAAATTAATTTAGGGTCAAAACTGTGAGCAGAATGATTATTACAATGTTCTTTAATTTGGGCTGTCAAAGATTTTGATGTTGTACGGTTATATTGGATGTGTAGAATCCTATAAGGAAAGGTGAGTAACTGTTCCCAAGCCATTTTAGAGTTCTCACGCACAACGAGACCAATGCATTGAGCTAAATTGTGAGCAACTAATGGTCTCGCACCGCGTGGAACTCTCTTTTAAACTGGAATTGAATTTTTTAATCTACTTAAGTATTGCCAAAAGGGAATTAGAGTAAGATCAGGATGTGAATTGGTACTGGGGCCAGGAAGCATTTTGGTTTTTATGAACTTTGCCAAAATGTACTTTCAAGCCCCGCTCACCTTTGAAAAAACGAGCTTGAGAACATGCTGGGCAGCGTACTAGGTTATTCTGCGACGATGTGGCAGATTGATTCGCACTCAACTCCGCATCACTAAGGCCGTCACTTGTTGCTTGCATAAATGTTGTTTAATAACTTAAAAGTTACAAATTATTTATAATGATTTTCTATTTACACTGTCGTGACGTTTAGCTGGTGACAGGACGTCGCCTAGGTGCCGGCGTCGCGTCCCGTCACCGCTGTCTTTTATCTAACTTATAAAATAAAATTGTCTATTATAAAAAGATAAAAAGGTACAAAAACACACGAAACAAAAATAAACACACAAGTTTTGCACATTACACACTTCACATAGTTTACATAGTTTTTCTATGGGGTTGCTGGATTTGCCAATATTATTTATTTGCTGATCATGGTATTTCGTCTAATTTCTGCAGCCAAAAATAAAATAAAACAGCTCACAAACTGTTTGCCATTCAAAATCAAAATCAAAATCTTTTATTCAAAATTAGCTGGTAAACAGCTCTTTCTGAACGTTAAATTTTACAATAGACAGTCCCCCAAAAAGCCCAACCCTTCACTGCTTCCTATGTGTTTTCGCTAGGAAGAAGAAGCAGCGCAACAAACTCCCTAGCAACACAGTACTGTCTGCGTATTTAAATAAGAAGTTATACATTATAATCCAAAAATAATAATATCACATTTCAGTTAACATGATAGCTATCACACAACCTATTGCCATTTATTTAGTTACGTACCTACTTAAGACTTGAAAATTGAGAATAATGACTAACACTTAGCCTCCAAAACAAAATGACAAGTAGGGTGTAACCGCACACATGTTAAATATCATGTTGTTATGTAATCACTGCTCAGTCAAATCACGTTACAATGCATTAATTAGGTAGGTACCAAAACAATTGGAACAAATTGCAAATAAACTCATAAATCAGCAAGTCAAAAGCTGTATCCTGTCCAGCAGATCGACCAGTCACCACAGGCACCACCCGTTCACGAGTATAACGCAATGATCAGCCATCACCCTCCTCAACCATATTAGAGGGAAGTGGGTGACCCGACCACCGACGCTACCGCCTGCAGTGACAGTACAGTGAGCATGACGAACCTACTTTCCAAGACAAGCCATTCGAACTTACATTAGACTAAAATAAATCTATCCGACATTATTAACGCACTATAACATATCTAAAAGAGCAGAACGTCAAGAAATAAACGCATAATTGAATTAAAAAATGTCAAAGTGTATATAAAAATCAAATGTCAAATAAAATAATGACGCAAACAAATATACATGTCAAACAGAGAAACTTATGTCAAAAATAAAGTTAATCAAAATTCAAACATATGTCAAACAGTATGTATACAAAACAATTAAATATAAAGCTATACACAACAACTGGAACAGTAAGTATTGAACTTGTCTACCAAGCATTCTTGTCCTTGAAATAATCATCTATTGAGTAATATGCTTTTTTTAACAAACAAGTTTTAACTTCAGTTTTAAAGGAATTTAAAGGTAACTGACAAAAATAAGTTGGTAATTTATTATACATACGTACACCTAGCCCCATGAATGTATTATGAACTTTATGTAATCGAAGATGAGGCACACACAATTTATGTTTATTTCTAGTGTTTATATTATGGACATCACTATTTTTACTATACGACTCAATATTTTGTTTAATGTACATTAAATTGGCAAATATATATTGGGAAGGTACAGTCAGGATTTCAATTTCTTTAAATCGATCCCTAAGTGACACCCTCGGCCCTAACTGATAAATAGCACGGACTGCCCTTTTTTGCAAAATAAATACACTGTCAATATCTGCAGCTTTTCCCCATAGAAGAATACCATAGGACATAATACTATGAAAGTAACTAAAATAAACTAGACGAGCCGTATCGACGTCGGTTAACTGTCTAATTTTTCTAATAGCGTATGCAGCCGAGCTAAGTTTCCCAGTAAGAGCCAATATGTGTGCTCCCCATTGCAATTTATTATCTACTGTTATACCTAAGAAAACAGTGTTATTTACTGGTTCTATAATCTCCTCGTTAAGTGCTAAGTTAGCTCCCAGATTCTTTACGTTTGGCAATACAAATTTAACACATTTAGTTTTCTTAGAATTTAAAACTAAGTTATTAGCTGTAAACCAGTGTGTGACTTTAGTTAGCGCTCGATTTACTTCGTCAAAGTTTTCCTTATTTCTATCAACCTTGAAAATTAAAGACGTATCATCTGCAAAAAGAACAACGTCACACAAGTTATTCATGTAATAAGGCAAATCATTTATATAAATTAAGAACAAAAAGGGTCCCAGAATGGACCCCTGGGGAACACCTAATTGCACTGGTAACCCGGAAGAATGAGCTCCATTTACATCTACATGTTGTACTCTACCTTTCAGATAAGAATTAATGACTCTAAGTGCCAAATCTCTGATACCATAATGTTTCAGTTTGCGTAAAAGTGTATCATGATTTACGCAATCAAAAGCCTTAGAAAGGTCACAGAAGATACTTATAGCATTTTGCGACTGTTCCCAAGCATTGTACATATGCTTAAGTAAAGCTACTCCTGCATCAGTCGTAGATCGACCCTTAGTAAATCCGTACTGTTCAGTATGTAGGAGGCTGTTAAGATTAAAATATTGTAGTAATTGCTTAAGTAGGAGTTTTTCAAAAATTTTACTGAACGCTGGTAACACTGAAATGGGTCTGTAGTTACCAATATCAGCTTTGCTGCCAGATTTAAAAAGTGGAATAATTTTGCTGTATTTCATAAGATCTGGGAAAGTTCCTGAATTAAGGCAGTGGTTGAATACTACAGTTAAATACGGAGCTACCAGGTCAATAATTGTTTGCAAAACTGTTACAGAGATGCCCCATAAGTCACCTGTCTTTTTAGGCTTAAGAGACTTGAAGGTATTTAAAATGTCAGTTGAATTAATAGGCTGAAATCTAAAAGTACACATTATTTCTGGCATATTATTGATCAAATATGTTGCAGCTACACTAGAAGAAGCATCTAAACCCTTCGTAACGGATAACGGTATGTGCGAAAAATAATTATTAAATTCTTGAGCTACATCTTCGTCTTCGCGTACAATTTTAGTGTCAAACTTCAATTCAAACTTATTGTTATTAATTCTATTTTTGCCAGTTTGTTCGTCAATAACTTTCCAAGTAGTTTTAACTTTGTTATCCGATTGCTTTATTTTGTTACTCAAAAACATGGATTTTGCTATAAAACAGACTTTCTTAAATAATTTTGAATATTTTTTAACGTATTCAATAAACTGTGGATTAAAATTGTAGGATTTTATAGCATATAATTCATATAATTTAGCTCTATTCACATGTATACCAGTAGTGGCCCACTCATTAAATCTTTTATTGCTACCTATTTCTACAGTTTTTTCTTTAAATACATTTTTGAAAGCGTCCTTGACAACTGTAAAAAGCGACTCATATAAAACATCGGGGTTGGTGTATTTTAAAATTGAGGAGTTCACACTGGATAGTATTTTGTTTTTGAACGAATTATAACGAGCGTTTGTGATAGGTCTGCAGGTGATTTGTGACGAGATCTTGCTGGAGTAACTAACAAACTTGGCTAACTGTCCACAGTGATCAGACGAGAGCTCGTCAAGGATTACAGTGCTTGACGCAGTAACATTACTAAAAATATTATCTAGACAAGTTGAAGAAGTAGCGGTTACTCTAGTTGGTTCAAAAAATAAATAGTTTAAATTAAAAGATTTAAATAAATTTATCAATCTTCCACTTAAAGGCGATACTTCCAATAAATTGACATTAAAGTCGCCACATACTACTATTTTTTTACTATTACATTTTACACGCTGTAAAACGTCTTCCATAGTCAGTTCAAAAATATTAAAGTCACCTGCAGGGGGCGGTATACGCAAATTATAACAAAATAATCAAGTTCAATACATGATAGTTCAACACTGCGCTCCACAGAAAGTTTAACTAAGTCATTACGTTCTTTACACTTTAGAGTATTATGAACCAAAATTAACGAGCCACCATGTATAGCTTCCTTCCTTGTGAATGCACTTTTAACAGTAAAATTGTAATTATTTAACAAAACTAATTCATTACATTTTTTCCAGTGTTCAGTTATGCACATGATATGAACATTTCTAAAAATAAATCTAACTCTAACTCTTTGCCTGAAAGGCCCTGAATGTTCTGATGTACAACATTCAAAAAGTGTGGCCCGCCAGTTGTCTCAACTTTTAGTTTAAATTACAGGTTGATTCAATATACTGATTAGTAGAAATACTAATGTCTGTAACTGCAGTAGTTACACTATGTGTATATAAAACACAGTAAATATTATATGCTAATAACTTAGCAATCTGTCGCTTAAAACTAAAAGAAAGATACATAATATCATTAGTCAAAATAAAATTTCTAACAAAGATGTTAGTATCAAAATAACTTAAATACTTTTGGCAAGATGACTGGGTTATACAATTGTACATTAACAAATTTAAGTTATGTATGTGCTTGTTCTGTTCTATATTTAAATTTTGTGAATAAGGCAGTGCACATATAATAAATTTACAGCTATATTTCCTATTGAGACGTTCCATTAAATTAAAGCAATTTAATATGTCATTTCTTGATACAGCTAAACTATTTCCATACAATAATATTACTGTGGAATTTGAATTAAGCTGGGTCATCTTGATTTTATGTAATAACTGACTATAACTGGCACCGGGTGAGCAATGATTTATTACAGGACCATTTGCATACTGAGACATAAGACTACCCATGTCTTTGCCCAGCTGGTCAGAGAAAATATAGCAAGAGTTATAGCAATTATTGTGAGAGTGGTTAACTGATGACAACGAGCTCCCCAAAATTGGTATACATTGAACATTATTGCTAGGAGTGTTAGTACAAGGCTATTCTTGAGACTTTGGCTGTGTAATTGTTTCATGTTGCTGATTATTGTCACATGATGTTGTTTTTTGACAATTACAGCAATTTAGCCTATTTGTTAAAGAATTTAGCCTGTCCACATTTTCACTACCTAATTGGACTAGCTCATTGGCAGCAAGAATGTGTTCTTTTATTTGTAACTGAGCGTCTTCATAACTTTTCACAGTTTTGGTCAGTTCTCTATGTAAATCCAGCATTTCCTGCTGTAAGACATAGGTCTCACGGTCATGGTGTAATCTAATCTGAAGCAACTCTTTTTCAGTAAATTTTAGTTTATTTACTAAGTTCATTCTATCCCTAATTAAACTACTCATTTTGTGGGAAACTTTAAATCTTTGGCATTGGTTCTTAATCCTATTGTTTGCTGTTGGCGTCATGGAGACTTCTTGGATTATTACTTTTCAATGGAAAATATTTTGAGGTGTAACCTGTTTTTTTGTAGATTCAAATGATGGTCGCTTATTATTTTGTCGTATAGTTATGTATTTTAAATAAGATTTTTTCTAAGCAGGAAAAAAATAGCAGCCATTTTTCCGCAGCGTTTTTTTTTCTTTTTTTCGTTAAAGTTAAATTCGTCAAATTACATTAAAATATTTTTTGGACTATGCAAAAGTAAATTATTTTCATAGTCTTAACGTTAGTACACGGTTGGATATTGCCTACTTCACTAATAAGTTAGTCCGTGAGGAATTCCGGCGCTTTTATATTTTTCTACTAGCTGACCTGGCAAACGTTGTTATGCAATTTTTTTTTTTTGAAAAAAGATGTTGGCCGATTCTCATAGATACCGGATAAGCACAAAAAATTTCATCAAAATCGGTCAAGCCGTTTCGGAGGAGTATGGGAACGAAAACTGTGACACGAGAATTTTATATATTAGATATACTGCTACATATTATGTTAAGAATCGATGTGTAACTACTATTATTCGTGAGAAAGTTTTTGGGATAGATAGGTAGATGTTAGTCATTGTTTCACGAAAAACCTACTAAACGAATGTGGATAATAATTTTCAGTGATATGGCTACATCCTTTTAACACATAGACTACTTTCGAAGTCACAGGAAAAGTTACGGGTCTAATTTTAAATAATTACATGTATTTCTGTTTCGTATTTATGTTGCTGAGGTAAAGTTTTAAGTAATATCTTAATCCGGCAACACATAATCCATTCATCGGGTAAAAGTTACGATGTCACGTCGAGAGGCCCACAGACCCGGCGCCAAAAAGCCAACAAGTTTGTTATTTTAAATCCTTAACGAATTACTAACTTAAACCTTTACGAATATTAGACGAGTACTAAAGTTGGGCAATATTCGTATAATTTAGGTTTATCATTCGGCGAGGAAGTTGGTCTGTCATTGAGCGGCAGGCCCGCTAAACCGTCCAAAATAAGATGAATGCTTTTCGCCTTTGAATAAATTTGAGGAAAATATTCTTACAAATAGGTATTATTACGTTATTGTTATGATGTTGATAAAGTGAGCTCGCAGCCTTTTGCTGTAATTAAACGAAACGTCACTGAGTTGAGTTAATAGGAGAACAATTTTCAACTCTCGGATGCTTCTGTAGGCCCTTGACGTAATGGAATATGTGTTTGAATAGAAATATTTAGGTTATATTGAGCCTTTTAATATTAATTCATACGTATGGATATTACGAGTGCTGAGCTCAAAAATTTAAAGGTATTCTGACTTTTGTAACTTAATTTGGTTACAGTCGGGAGTACAACGGTACTCAAAGTAATTAAAGGAATAAATCAGATAAAGGTTTCAAGGGTAAAATATAAAATAAGTTTTTCTTTATATGCTATTGAAAGGTTAAATAGGTATTTTGAACATGTTCTGATTTTTACCGTCGTATGGCAGTCGGATACTTACCGTGAAAGTTAAAAAAACAGTCATAAAAAATATCTCAAATGACGATTATATGAATTATTTATTTCTTAAGGACAACCAGTAGTTGTAACATACATACATACATATCGTCACGCCTTTTATCCCCGAAGGGGTAGGCAGAGGTGTATTTCTACACCCACTTTTCGCCAGATATACTTTAGTCCCACGTAATAAGGGGCGAGCCTATTGCCGTACCGGGCACATTTTCAGACTCCGTGCTGCTACTGAGAATTTCGTAACAGAAAAACCCAATAACACGGCCCGACCCAGGAGTCGAACCCGGGACCTCCCGCTCCCACGCTCACATTTATGCCGCGAGACCAAAGAGGCAGTCTTATAGGGTTTGAGGTCGAGTTTTCCGTCTCTACGCAAAGGTGGTATTTGCATCGTGTTATCCCTTAGTCGCCTCTTACGACACCCACGGGAAGATAGGGGGTGGTGACACTTATATTCTATGCCGTCAACCACACGGCAATATAATAGTTGTAACATTGTAATAAATAATAAAAAAACAGGAGTAATATGATAAAAAAATGTACAACATTCCAAGGTGTCACAGCAAGCACCAAAAGGTAACATTTACGTATAGATATAAAATGTACATAAACAATTCGAGCGGGCGAGCAGTGTAGTGCCTACATGAATGCGCGTGATCAGACGCGCGGCGCATCCCGTACTAAATCCGCGCTCGCCGCGCTCGTTTATGAGATTGTGTGCATGAAAAGTACGTGCGTACACGGCGCCGGGGATTCACGCGTACATTCAAACCGGCGGCGGCCGATTTGTATGAAACTATCCTACTATTCTTTTTATACTATGTACTGACGCCCTGTAACGACTGTCAAAGATCTTCATGACAACCGGGACCGACGGCTTAACGTGCTCTCCGAGGCACGGGACAAGCGATAATTAACAATTCAATACGCACATAACTCCGAAAAGTCATTGGTGCGCGCCGTAGATTCGAACCCAATACCCTCTGCAACGGCAGTCTGTTGGTATCTCCACTAGGCTATCGCTGCCTCAAATCTCATTTATATTGGGTATTAATATTTTCAACCGACTTCAAAACGGAGGCGGTTCACAATTCGGTTGTATTATTTTTTCATATTTTTTAAAATGTTTGTTACCTAACTAATGCATCATCTATGGACCGATTTGGATTTATTTTTATTTCATAGAATGGGCTATAATGATATTACTTCCAGATTGGTCCCATAGAAAGTTTTCCGAAATCAGTTCAGTATTTTGAATTTTATAACAGAATGACTAGAATTAGTATTTATTGTAATCTAAGTAAATGAGATTTTGCATGTTTCTACGATTGTTTGAAGTCGGATGTTTTTTAACAGCAACAATGGAATCTACCTGGAATTATTACATTTAAACATCAAAATACGTTAGCCAAAATAATTCTGTATTACGATCATACATTTTATTGGTCAAAGTATCAATTTGTTTTTTCTCCGTGAGTTCACTGCAAGGTAGATTTTGTTGGGCTACACAGACGCACACATTGACACCTCGATCGCGTTGCCCGCGCGCTTGGCGTAAAATACCTATTCACGCAGTCCGTGAATTTTGGAATGGCCTCTTAACATATTTTGTATGGTGCTTATGTCAAAAACAAATTTAAAACTCAAAAAATGTTAGATCGAATATTGAATTCCGCCGAAAGGCCGCACTGCGAGATGTCTATAAGCATATTATTGTTTTTTAATTGAAATGATTCTTCACAAAGACACCAGGCTGCATGTAAAAATCTAACCTCGCATACAAGCCAGGCAAAAACACAATTACGTTATCTTTTTAACAAATAAAATTTTATTATTTACTAAATGCCCGCACCTTTTTTATTTGAATTTTCTTCCCGATTACGTGGAAGTTTCAGAAAATGCATTCTTAGTGCACCCTTACAGCCAATTTCGACTTTTTAGCTGTGCGTTGTCTGTCAGTCAGACAGCAACGCAAGAATTTTATATATTAGACAGATTTAGAAAACTAAGCAGAAAAATATATATCAGAACCTTTAATTTATATCAGAACGACGTAAAATTTGTATATACTTAAACATTCATAGAGTTGAAATTTATGTGAGTATGCAGAATAATATGATGTAACATTGCCTGCTCTTTCAGTGAGGAGGGACATATGATAGGCGAGAACGAGGTTTAAGAGTAAAATAGCTACCTTGAGTATGCCTCATTAGATTGAAAAAATAATGTTTATGAGTAAGAACTATCTTCGCTACAACACAACAGCAATGACAAACTATGGTTCTATGTTCTGTTATAAATGGACGGCAGGTCAAAAATTATGGCACCGCGCAACTTCAAAGGTTACTGGGTTAGCAGGCTGCTAGTTTATTTACTAGGCCACTACAAGTTCCGCGTATTTTATCGTAACCTGTTTGTATTGCTATCATATTGTGAAGTTACACCAGTTTATGATATAACTTTGTATTCTAAGTATTTGCTATCGTTTTGTTCTATGTTATGTAAGAAACTGGTCGGTAGGAGGAATGGTAATTCTATGCAATTTTGATGCCAGTTTACATACCTGCATATCTGCATGTAAAGCTCTTGTGTTACTGACGGACGGAGAGTAGTTAACGTTAAAAAGTTTTCTTTTAAAAAGTTATATTTTTGATTCCACAAAATAAATATTAAGTATTATTTATCTGAATATTGACCCTCAATAAACCATTTCAACGAATAAACTGAAATAAAATCACACAAAAACTATTTGAGTGAGTACGATGGTTCTATGCATCGCCATGTTTTATTCAGTATTGAATCATAGCACATTGTCTTATGAAACCTCACTAACACTGCATACAATTTCTCTAAATTCTATTCTTATATCAATTTATCGGATTTCGACTGTCTTCCAGCAGGACAACTGCATTTAATGTCATCATCTCAACCTTACTCCCTTGTAATAAGAATGATATTTGGTTAGCAAAAGCTAAAAAGCGTGCTCTAAAGAAATGCAGTAGCGTTGTGCCATTGTTTCTTAGAGAATAGAATTTTATTGTTCTATGTCATTTGTTCGATTGAGTTTTATACACTAGCTAAGGCGTAAGTCGATCGTTCGCTGTTGGATGAAAGTCTGGTGAATCATGCAAATTCAGTACTAAGTAATGAATTTAATATTTTTAAATGAAGACTATACATTATTTTGTTTGTATTAACGTTAATGCGCGGTGCATTGTCAAAGTGGCGCAAAATATAACAGTAGAATCTTCAATTATTTGTTACACGTACACTTTGACTATCTTCATAACGGGACCTAAGTGAAAAAAATGTATTTTAATAAACCATGGATTCATAATCGATACTAGAATGTACAATCGAATAAATAAACCAGTATGTTTAGTCGACTGTTCGATACTCGCACATCTCTAGTATGCAGTCCCTTCTCAGCTGATATCTGTAAGTGAAGTATAGTTCCCGAGGTATGCTGCGAGAAATGGGACACTCAATACCTTTCATCAGTTAGTGAGTAACCGAGGATCTACGATAATAGCACTGCTCTACCGTATATATCAATTGATTGGATGTATCGACAGATAGGTTATTATTGTCGATTGGAAAGAACATGTTATTGTGAAATACGGTTTTATTCGATATTTTTTAGTTTAATTCGTTTATTTTGGGTTATTTGCGATGTTATTGTTTAGTTTATATTGTACTAGGTTTTGGGTTGCTTATCGAGACAAAAGGTAGCCCATGTGCAATTCTAATGACAAAGTGACATCATTGCAAAATTTCATCAGAATCTGTTCAGAAGTTCTTGCATGAAGGAGTAATATTCCATTCCCTTTTCCATCACGTCCATTCCGCTCCTCATACTAATCCTTTTCTCCCGAAAGGCCGACAACGCAATTGGCTTCTCTGGTGTTGCGAGGCATCAGGTGATCCGTCTGCTCATATACCTCCAATTACATTAAAAAACAGACACAGACATCGAAACATTCTCACAAAACTTTTAAGTTCATGATAATACTAAGATGATTTAAGTAATTTTGTGGTACAGGTAACATAACTTTTCATAAAACTTTTCTTATCTACGAACGCATAAATTTGATGCTAGATTTTGTGTTGGACAAAAAATATTTCACTATGAATCGTTAGGCCATGTCGGAGGCCTTCAGGCGGTCTGAAAACTTCGATACCAGAGTTGGCCACACACTCACACGAAAAACAAAAACAAAACAAACTATGAATGGATCATATTTTGGGTTCGATCCGCGTCCAAACCAATACAAAACAGCATTCGAGTAATCGAATCCTGTGTTTATTTTAGTTGGGGACTAGATGCACCATCTTTGTGGGTATGTGGTAAATTATAACTATATTTTGTTCACATTGTTAATATGCCTCATTGGTCTCGCGGCATAAATATGCGCGTTGGATTGGGAGGTCTCGGGTTCGATTCCCGGGTCAGTAAAGTGTTATTGGGTTTTTCTGTTAGGAAATTCTCAGTAGCAGCTCGGAGTCTGGTAATGTGCCCGGTACGGCAATAGGCTCGCCCCCTATTACGTGGGACTAAAATAAAGCTGGCGAAAAGTGGGTGTAGCAATATACCTCTGCCTACCTCTTCGGGGTTATAGGCGTGAGACTATGTATGTATGTATTGTAAATATTTAAAAAATCTCTGCGGTAATAGGATTATATGTATTTTGATAGAGGTTGAAATATTCGAAGTAGTTGAAATAGTCTAATTATGTAATGTAATACAATAATATGTCTCTACCAATAATTCTTCCTGTATTTTTAATGTGAATTACATGTATAAGATAGTTACAATTGTATGTTAGAATTAAGAATTTATATTTACACGCCTATAATGCCAGAATATGCTGTTCAATATTTTTTATTAGAATCTTTATAATACCATATTCTGGGAAATAAAGATTAATATTACTAGTTTTCTGACCATACTTTGGTTCATTGTACTTCAGCTTTCATTCAGAACGTATGCAGCTTAACTAAAATATAAAATCCCCTTATGTTTGCAATGTATGTAGCGTCAGTAAAATACAAAAATCCAATTTGCTAATAAAACATCAAGAACAAAGAATGGTAACACATTTCAAAACTTCAACATTTCATATTATAAATTGAATTTGTAATACAAATCTCACATTAAGGTTCGCGTTTGCCGAGTGCAGGTTAAGTGAGGTTCCGTAGAGCTGATATTATAATATTCACGAGGTCTGCACTTTATTTTTTTATACGGCTATCTGTAGGCGGACTTTGCACAAATTTTTGCATTATGTTAATAGAGAGGGAATTGGTTCAGACTATGTGTTCTAATTATTGCATTTATGGCTCTTGGTTTGGCTTTCAAAGAAATTCTGTCTGATGGCATGTTTACTTTATCACTTTTGTAGAAGATAGCCACGGAGTTATGCGAATTGGACAGAGCAGAAAATGTTTCTCAGTGAACTGCTGTAAAATCTTGTGGTGATACTTATTTTTTTTTACAGAAATTGACCAAAGTGCTTATTTTAAGCCAACTGAATCCGTTCGTTACGTTTTGTCATCGTGAATCCTTAAAAACATTTCACAGACAATGTAAGTCGGCTTCATTGTTCTTGATATGTTTATCTAACGCAAGGTATGTTTTAATATTACGAATACTCTTTCTCCCTTTCCACTACAGTTCCGGAAACCAATAGGTATTTATACCTTAAATTATGTTTATTCTACGCGACTAAGACCCGCTTAATTATTTTGTATGATACTTCTTTGGAGGGCGTTTATGCCGAAATCAGAACAAACTGTCATAAGAAATGTCTCAATTAAACATAATATTCACCAGACTTAAATAATGTAGATTTAATCGAGAAAATAAATGTTGAAATCATGTTGGTATTTAATTAGTATTAGGTATCTATGAAATTTGGCACAGAATGTGCCAAATTTCATAAATACCGTATCGCAGACTTGACTCGCAACTGAAATGAGATTTGTAAATAATTTACAAAAATTACATTCAGAAACATTCAAAAGTTACGTCAGCTTACTATAATTAAAGAACGTAAATGGACGCCACGAAATTGAGAAGTATCCTGTTTTCAAATTGGAAAACGTAAATGGTCTGGATTTACTATTGCATGAAAAACAGAAAACCTTTCGATTCCAGAAAACTCCACATACAGAACATGTTTCATTTAAAGGCATTTAAATAAAATACACGAAATAAATGAAGTTGCAGTGGGTATATTTTCGAGGAATGAGCGACTTTTGTATGCACATATTACTCAGTTTTTCCAGAAAACACGTTATGTAGGGCAAATATGATAAAGTACAGCAAGTTAAAATTTATATGTGGAATACAGAGACATACTGAGGAATGAATTTGATTTTCGTTTTTAATTATTTTGTGGTGAGTGCTTTATGGTCAAATGTGCGGCTTTGCTTTTACTTTATTCTATTCTGCGTTCATCTATATATTAAAAGAATTTGTGTTTTATAATACGAGTCGGTCAGCCCGTTCTACCCAACCGATTCGCGTGATGTTTTTTTAAATGAAAGCTCTCGCTGCGTAGATTTGTCATCAAGCATTAGAAATTACCTAACTTGCACATTCATCAAGTTATATGCAAAAACAGTTTTCTTCCATACATTTTTTACGTTTTCGTAGCCGCAGTCAATGACTTTCTGCTTCAATATATCTGGTTCTCATTGAGGTAGGCGTTTCGTTCTAGGCCTAAAACACGCGCTGAAAAGAGCTCTTTCATTTAATGGTATGCTCATTTAAATTGAGTAAGTTTGAAGGAAGATAGGTGTGGACATTGAACTTATTTTTCAATATTTTCCTATAAATTTCTTAAGATTCCATTGCTTTCTCTCTACATGGACGGTTCTAAATTCAAAAATATTTTTATGGCATCTAATAAGTTCCTTGCGGTAACTGCCAGGAAACAATGTTATGCCTCCTTTTAGGTGACCTTGCCTTACTTTCATACGGGTGTGAGTGTGGTGGTGTGAAAATTATACCCGATGTTGGTCAAATTATCACAATAGTGAATTATCGCTGATGGCAGGTAATATTCCCCGAATGTTACCAGTTAATCCTTAATGTTGGGTGAACTGATCTCTGATGTTAAGGAATTTTCCTCCTTTTTTTTGCATCGCAATGAAATCCAGTTACGGACTGTCCCTCAAAGGGTCCCCTCCACCAACTCTGTACCGAGTTTGGGCAGGTGGAGGGGGTTGTGTTGCTCGGCTCTCCCCCTAGATGTTCGGGGGGCATTATACCCACTAAAACACCACGGTGTTCCTCTATCGACCCTCATGACGGGGTCGCGGTCACGACGTCAGTATACCCTTGACCCGAGGAATTTTTCCAGAATGTAGTGAAATTTTCGCCTAATGTTGGGAAAATCAACCCTACAGACGGGTAAATTACGTTTTATGTAAGGAAAACTTTTTTGTTTTTAAATTACGGACTTTTTTCGAGCATCTTAATTTTTTTTACGTGGAACATATTACAGCGGTTCATAGTACTATTGTCATATAATTATATTACAAGTGGTAGTTATGGTAGAAATTGTAGCTTTGGTAAGAATAGTAGTTTTGAGAGAAAAGGTACTTTTGACAGCACCGATGGTATTGGTAGAAATGGTAGTTTTAAATAAATGGTAGATACGATAGTGTTAGTACGAATAGTAGTTTGGTACAAATAGTAGTTTTGATAGGAATAGTATTTTCGGTAGGAATAGTAGTTTTGGTATAAATGGCATTTTTGGCATATATGGTAGTTTTGGTAGCAATGTTGCTTACGTTTGCTACCAAAGCTACCATTCTTACCAAAACTACCTAAAACTATGTAAGATCTTTTTTATAATATTAAAATATGCTGTGGAGCAGCACGGGTCCTCTAGTTTTATTTTAATATGGTACTTCGCTTTTCATTCAACTCGGCTGCAATCTGTGTATTATCACTTGAAATAATTATCCAATTTACGAACATTACGTGGACAGGAAGAAGTATGAAATAAAAAATTTGCCTTATTGAAATTTTGGAAAGTATTGCAGAAAGTTAACATTTTTATACAATAATTAGAAATACAATAAATTCGATTAAGAAAAGTCAATTAGTCAAAACAGTGTAAAATATTATTTACGTTAATTTGACAGATTTAAAGAACATGTTTGCTTAATCAAATACATGCTTTCAGTTTAAAAGTGTTTTTTGTACCACAAGCTTATATTACATGAATACGACATAGTTTAAAATATGTCGTATTCATTCTTTACAGACATTCAATGTCAATATCGCTGACCTCAGGCACGACATTAGTAAAAGTTTGCTACGTTCCTGTATGTAAAGCAAAGCTGCAGCTTATTGTAAAGCTTAATAAAATCTATATGCTATTTTCGAAATAGTATTCGATCGTCATCAGCCCTGTAGGCACTTGCCCGGTAGTGAAGCCAACCCTAATACCGAGAACGGGTCCTTTCTCACATTAAAAGATAAAGCCATGGTCCACTAGCTGCAGCGCAGCCAAGTGCAGGTTGGTAGATTTCACATGTCTTTTGAGACCATTATAAAGAAAGCTCACGATGTTTTCCGACACTGCTAAGCTAACCATAATTAAAAACTTAATACAAACATGGTGAGCGCCGTGCATTTAAACGCGAATCCTTCTTAGATACATTTTCTCTACTAGCCTATCCCTGCCACTTAAGAAGTGAGAAATTTCAAAAAGGACCCCCTCGCCAAATCAGCGGTTTTTAGAAAATCATTGTTTAAAAAAAAAATGAAAATCATTCCCACTTCCATTTCCTCGTGTCAGCGATATAACAAAACTAATAGTCCCGTTGATACTTGTGAAACATATTAATCAAGTGATCGCCGAGGCTCAATGAGCGTCGCTAATATCGGTTCGAGGGCGAACGCCGGTTATATATAAGCCGGTTTATCGGAAAGCGTTTGTAATTGCGACAACTTCAAGACTTTGACAGTTCGATATAGAACTCAATATCGATAGGACACGCAAATAAAAAAAATGGCATTGATTGTATCTTGAAAAGCAAGAAATTATTTTTCTTATTATTTTGGACAGATTCACACTAATTGATTTGATTCTAAATCTGGCTGAACATGTACTAAATATGTGCAGAAAATGTTGACATAATCTTCAAAACGTAAATTTTGTCGGAGTGGGAGTTTTTGAGAAGGCCGCTGACATGGTCTAACGATTTTTGTCCTGTGACAAAAACCGAGACCGACAGCTTTATGTGCTCTTTGAAGTACAGTAGCGCTGTAAATACCACAAGCGGTCGCCCATTCAAGTGATGATCTGTGGAAGCATTCCTTAACTTTGGCAATCTAATATGAACGAAAAGTCAAGTCACTCTATGAGCGCTAACTAGAATGACCATATTCGTCATAAATGACATACTGTACATAGCAAACTTGCGACTGACTAGCTAACTTTTCCGAGTAACAAATTAATTAAATCAGTACAATGCGTCATCTCTGTTAACATCGTCTAACAAGCAATGCCGTAGTTCACATGTAGCACAAATATAAGCCACAATGTTCCGGATAACAACAATATCTATTATTTCGGCTACACCAATATAACATGTGAAAATGAAAAAAAAAACGCATTTAAAAGCTTATCAGTAACTATATAACATAATAAAATTCTGTCCGCAAAATTGCACGCGGATCAATGCGAACAAGGAAATTAAAGAACCGGTTATAAAAATATCATCATTACATTTTGGCAAACTAACGTAAGAAATATGGTTTTCCAGCGCTTTCCACCACTGGTTTAATATTTGTAAGTGTATTTTTCTTATCTACAAAAAAAGGATATTCTTTTCTAAAGTCTATTTCATAAGCCTCTTAAAAATGTAAAAAGAAAATCCTTTTTTATACTTGTTTTTTTATTTATAGACTCACGTCTGTATCCCCGAAGGGGTAGGCAGAGGTGTAATATTACACCCATATTTCGTCATGAATTTGTAGGTTCCACGTAATAGGGGGCGAGCTTATTGCCGTACCGGGCATATTTCCAGACTCCGTGCTGCTACTGAGAATGTCCTAACTGAAAAACCCAGTAACACTTTGCCCGACCCGGGAAACGAACCCGAGACCTCCCAATCCCACGTGCACATATTTTATGCCGCGAGACCAACGAGGCAGTCTATATTTATACTTAATTTATTCAATAGAATATATTATGAACGCTCCCACTATTTTTTTGCAAGAATTAAACCCTTTTACCACTTTTTAATCTTCACTTATTCAATAGCTTGCCTACAGGTTAAAAAGAGAATTTAAAATGTTTTCCCAATAATGTTAAAGCACCGACACACAGTTTAAAATTGTGTTGCCGCAGAGCGTACTCTTGATCAAACATTGCAAGTGCTTGAACCCACAACGATCGCAGTCTAAAGCAAATAAAACACGAACGAAATATCGATAATACACAAATGACATGAGGTCACGCATACGAAACATTGTAAAAATTCAGCATGCAATTTGTTTGTGCGATCGCATAAAGTGCTGAATACAAATCCGTTGATTTCTTTCAGTGTTATCTATAACGTCTAAAATATAATATGAATGGTTCTCGTCATCAGCCTTTAACAGTCCACTACTGGACTAGGCTTCTCCTTTGAAAGGAGGAATTGGCCTACTATATCACGCTGACCAAACGGGTTGGTATAGGGTTTGTATCAAGTTTTCCTTCTCTTACAGTGCTCTGCATAAAATGCTCGCTCTGTCGGCTCTTACGACACCCATTGGATGATATGGGTGGTGACATTCCGTATATTATTAATGGTTATAGCATTTATTTCAACTCTTTTCACAACAACTCTTTTACATTTTTTTTTCACCTTTTTTACAATTTATTTCAAGAGACTTTTAGTCAGTCTAATACCGTCGATTTCATACATATACAGGGTGTCACAAGACCCATCACCAAGCCGAGCCGATGCGAAATGAAGAGTGAGAAAATCAAAATCATGCAATTTCAATAGCACGACTGAGAAAGTATCGTGTGGTCTGCCTGCGTGTCAGAACCGACCTTTGTGTCTGCCTTGGTAAATATATGTTTATAATAATAATATAAATAACATATATAATTTCTAGCTTTGCTAAAATAACGTAATTTTAATGAAATTTTGGCAATTTTGATATTATATAAAATATAGTAGGAACCGGCACAAGTGTCTGCCATTCAGTTTTTCTTTATAAAAAAAATATATATTTTAAGATATCAAAACGGCATGTCTGCCGTTTTGATATCTTAAAATATATATTTTTTTTGCTGCGCTCACGTTTTGAAAGTCAATTTTCATGCTTTTCGACTTCTAGGCACGCCTAAAGGAACCCACTATAGGAATAGTGAACCCCCATTTGATCTACGGCAGATGAATTACTATAACTAGCATTAATATGGAGTTTGCTACTATACCGTAAGTCTTCGGTACACTGGCTCTCAGTCTATTATTTTCAAATACGGTAATAACAGGTTATAAACAGACATAAGAACAAGCCCGAACAGGCTTTTAATATATTTGAGGTGTAGCCTCAAATCAACCCTGATTTTATTTGGTGACCCCAAGTGACGATACAGATATCACATTAGGTATCTAATTTATAAAACACAGAGAAAAAAACAAAAAGAAAGAAAACCTTATCCTAATACCTATATAAAGGTGCCTGCAATGAATTATACGTAATAAAATAATATACCTACATACGATTTAATTATATAAATAAATATAAATTATAAAGATAAGTACATTTATAAGTATACCTACATATAATTATAAAAAACAATATTAATTTATACACGAGTAATACATAAGTATAACTTCGCATCATCTTACATATTTATGTAAACATCAACAAAATATACTTATATCTACATAGGTATACAACATCACAATGAATGCAACCAAAGTAGCAACACTCATTTTGCTAGTCGCGAAGCGGCCAGACGCCTGAGCAAACCGGTTAGTTCGTCACAAGTACTCACAGTCACAGTCTTCCTTTCTCGCTTGCACATAGCGTCGACTCGCACTCGGTTACGCAACATCAACGATGCACATTCATATCATTCGGCCGCCCGCGCCGCGCGTGATCAAAACGTTACGTAATAGAATACTGTTTGTGGGTACAAATGAAGTGCTGCATATTTAAGAAAAAAGTAAGAATAAAGGAAAACGAATATATATAGTGATGAAACTTCAATGATTAACTAAAAATAGGTAACTATTTGATTGATATCATAATGTAATAATTCTAGATGCATGTAATATTATGTACTTATATTGCATACAATCATAAGGTGTTTACCCTGCTGTATAAAAACTTAAACTACATAAATTTAAGCTACATGTATTTTTGTTTTAGGCTCTAAGTAAATGAAACCTCAACAAGGCAAAACAATTCACACATACAGCCCAAAAGTCATGCCACAACATGTCGCCCGGAAGACTCATACTTACTGAAATTATAAACTCATTATGTTTTTACTTGAAGGTCATAAACAAAACGTAAGGAGATGATATAATATTACAAAACGTTAATAAATATTTATTTTAATATTGTGCATTAAATTATCATTTATTTGTAATATTTGCTTTGATCGCATTTCTGTTCTTGTAAAAGATGTTTTTTAAGGTGAATTTTAAAGGTAATTTTTTTATTCAGGGATCTTATCGGCGGGGGCAGGTCATTCCAAATGTGAGAGGCAGCGTACTTATAACATCCCCTAAAAGCTGTGGTTTTATGCCGAGGAATGGACAGTGGCCTGGCAGTGGATCGAGTGGAATAGCTGTAGTGATCCTGTCTCCAACTTAATTTGTTATAAATAAAGGTATTTGGGTTTGCCCGTATTCACAACGCCAAACAATAACGTTGCTAAGTGAAGCTTACGCCTTGCAGACATTTTAAGTACCTCATGATTGTTCATGTAAGGTGTAATATGGTTTCTCCGGGGAATATTTAAACAATAACGGATACACGCATTCTGTATACGCTGTATAAGATGTTGTGTTCTGGTTATGAGGCATGGACCATACACGGCGTCACAGTAGTTCAATTTTGAGAGCACTAAACTATCCACGAGCCTCTTTCTCAAAGTGACACTAAAATAATTTCTTACTCTATAGAGGATTTTGAGTCTGTAGAAACAGGTTTTTGCAACGCCATTGATGTGATCCTCAAAGCGCAACTCCGGGTCGATCATAAGACCAAGGTCACGTGCAGTTTGCACTTGCTGAATAATATCGCCCATCATCTCAATCTTTGGATTACGTGATGTTATTAGTTTAACCTGACTTTGGCTCCCCATCACCATAAATTTTGATTTTTGTGGGTTTAGTACCAGTGAGTTACGCTTAGACCATTCCGCTACCCTACTGAGCTCTGCATTCATGTTGGCTACGGCGGCAGCAGTATTTTCAGGGTTAAATGATATATATAACTGCGTATCATCAGCGTACATGTGGTACATGCAGTTCCTGAAGTTGGTTGTTATATCGGCAGTATATAAAACGAACAGGAGTGGTCCCAGGAGTGATCCCTGAGAAACACCCCGAGGCACGGGTCGTGACGTCGACAACATTATAGAACCGTCCCTCTTACGTATTTCGACCTGCTGCATCCTATTTGTTAAATAACTTTCGAACCATTTGATTGTGTTCGACTCGAAACCGTAATATGAAAGTTTCGAAAGTAACAATGAAGTATTTATACACTCAAAAGCACGCGAAAAATCAAGCATGGTAAGAATTGAACCCTCCCCGCGGTCCCGGGCTTCGAGGATATTACCCACGACATCCGCTAAAGCCGTTGTTGTACCCCGTCCTCTTCTGAACCCAGACTGTAGTTCAGGTAAAATACCAGTCTCTTCCAAATAGTTGGTGACTTGTACATACACTACCCTCTCCAACACCTTGGATAGACAAGGCAGTATACTTATTGGGCGAAGGTCCTTATAATTTTGCGGATTACTATTTTTTGCTATCGGCCGTACTATAGCACTCCGCCATAGCTTGGGAAATGATGATGAATTAATCGATTCATTTATTATGTTTGTTATGGCGGTAAGTGACTGCGGCAAAGTAAGGCATAGCATCTCCTTAGATATGTCATCTATTCCTCGTGCATTGGTATTGATATTGCTAATTATACTGCGAACAGTTTGACTATTTGTAGGCTGCAATGAAAAAGTTCCGCCACCATATCGATTGAACTCGAAAAATGTAAGTTGCGAGATAGAAATGTTTGGTTCCCCCGGTACATCGAGGAATGCCGAATTTAAACCCTCGGGATCCTCAAATTGTCCCACAAGCATACCATCGTCCGTACCTGTAGGTAGTACATGTTTTTTAAAATTGGACCATAATAATTTGGAGTCATTTTGGTTGTCATTGATATACTTATTAAAAAATGCCTTTTTTTCATTGTATAACGCTAATGCAGCCTGGTGCTTAAGGTCTAAATAATATCGTTTGTGTACTTCTAGCTTCGATTGACGATATCTAATGCGAGCTTCGTTACGGAGTTTAACATAAGTTTAATGTTGTCTGTTATCCAAGGTGTTGGTGGCCCCTTAAATACTCTAGTCTTATACGGAGCATGATTGTTAAATAGTGTATGTATGTGATAGTTAAACAACTCAACCATTGCGTCTACATCACTAAGCTGGCCTATCATTCCCCACGGTATCTCATTCAGGTCCATCTCAAAGTACTCGTGAATTATGTTCTTAAAGGGTCTGAACGTTATACATCTTTTTACAGGTTTATCTTTTTTGAATAAAAGTTCGCAAATAACGAAGGAATGATGACCTAGCTCTGGAATATGATCTACCAGCAACCCTTCGGCACTGTGCGTCTGTACAGATCACATCAATGAGCGTTGCACTGTCACCTACAAAATGCGTAGCCGTGGTTACTAATTGACTTATGTTGCTATAGCTCAAAAAAGCGGTGAGTTGTTTAGTTTTATAATTTTCAGTGTCGAGTAAATTGAAATTAAAATCTCCTAGTAACACAACGCTATCGTAGGGCGACAATGCGCACATACTTTCTGTAATAGCATCAAGAAAGATGTTTACGTCCAGCCAAGGTGGTCGGTATGCAGTGCCGATCAATAATCGCTTTGAGGTTGTGGTCATGGACATCCACATTTGCTCAACTTGGGGATGTTGTGGGTGAGACCTCGCTCGGACGGTAATGTCATTTTTAATATAAAATGCGACACCGCCACCTCGTCCATCGCGGATAGTTTCCGAACGGGGAATATGTCGCATTCGATAGCCCGGTACCATAGGTGCTCGCCCTTCCTCTCCTCTGCGCAGCCATGTTTCGTTGATCGCCATAACATCAACCGAATGACTATCCATTGCGATCAGAAATTCGTCGTGATTCGTTGCCAGCGATCCCACATTTAACAAACCAAACTTAATAATTTTATTCCGCGGCATTGATATAAAATAATAAATAAGTCAAATACTCTTTAAATTGGTACTTGTGATCACGGTATCGCGACATTTTAAATTCTATAAATTGGCCATTCATAACACATAACTGAAAATACAATATCAAACAATAAATAATATTATATAAATAAAAAAATATATATAGTATGTATATAGTAATACCCCTATAAACTGTACAAATAAAAATAATATGTGCAATGTCAGGCAACTTATGTGCGCATAGGCAGACCAGTATAGAATGACTGAACGAAAGTCGAATTATATAATATTTTGGCAAGATATTTAGTGACTCATTCAACAACATAAACAAATACCGGGAGCATAACGTGAAATTGTCCATGTTATTGTATATGTGACAGGTCCACTTCGGTACGTATGCTGATTGTAGGTTCGCCGGGTTTGCGTCGGGCAAGAATACGACCATTCCTCGTCCAGATATATTGCCACCCATGTTGTCTAGCAGTATCACGCGCTTGCCGAAACAACTGCCGATTTATCTTGGTCAGCCTCTCGTTAACGTAAAATTTTGTTATCGGCGTTGGAATGCCTAGATCCGAGGTGTCCGCTCCCCGCCGAACTCGTGCGCAGCGAAGAAACTCGTTCCGTACGTCATGTCTCGCGAATCGCACGACGACCGGTCGTGCACGAGTCTCCACTGGTCCCGCGGCACTCGTCGCGTTGAGGTGTCTAGCGCCGACGCGGCTCACGCTGATTACGTCACCGTTCGCCAGCGTTACACTCAGCTTCGTTGCTACTAGCCTAACAATATGCGCTAGATTCTCGTTGCTAGTTTCTGGGAGGTTGGCAATTTCGATTTCATTACCTTACAGTTGCTGGTCTCGCTCGTTGATCTGGCTTTTTAACTGAGCAACATCATCTGCTAACTTTGATGACATATTGAGCTGCTTTTCTAGTACGCCTACTCTTTCTGTAAGCTTTTCTTTGTCGGTTTGAAGCTTAAATATTTCTTCACGCAACTCCTGAAATTCTGCTTGATAGTCAGCGCGCATGTTTTGGAATTCGGTACGTAGTTCTTCTCTCAGTATTCTGCGCATCTCCACCGTTATCCATTCAGACATATTCGGGCTTATTGCATGAGTGCTATCAAAGCTGTCATCTTTGTCTGTCGCTTCATCAGGCCTCTGCTGTATACTCTCCTTCTTTTTGCACTCTGAACAAGACCAAGTTGGCACTATATTACCCGTGAGTGGTAAAGCCCTGCAAGCTCGGTGGAATGCTATTTTACACACACGACATCTCGCGGCCTCCTGCGGAGACAAGAATTTTGCACAAGCTCCACATTTAGTTGGGGCCATAATTACAAGTGTCGAGGAACTTGATAGATCGATGTAGCCTACAAGTACCTTGGAAAAACGATAGATGGCGCTGTACTAAAAATGAGTACCAGTAGTCAGAGCACCGCAAACTAGGGCCAACCGCACATATACTCGAGCACCTTTAAGACCGAATTATGTACATATGTAAATAGACCGTTCACTTTTTTCTAGAATAAGGTAGATTTAGTTCACTTTTTATATAAGTTTTTATTTTTTCTGTTTATTCTATTTTTACACAACTTTGACACTGTATAACGTTTCACGTAATGTATCTCACTGAATGTCAACTTTTGTTAATAAATCGTTCCACATAAATAACTTCTTTTATTTTATAAACAATAACAACAATCAAGGTCAATGCACCGGTTTGACATCCGTGACGTCACTGCCCACTGCAAATAAACAGATAAACACTAACAGATATTATTTTATTTTCTTTTTAATTTAGTTATAGGTTTATAAGTATAGTTTTCGTTGTAAATATTAATTAAGTAACAGTTAGTGGAAATGTAATTAAATGTAAAATAATTGAATTGAAAAAAATATATTAACAGATAAACGGCACGAGATTCTTAAACACAACCGCGTACGTTTAAATTAAATGTTCTGAGAACTTCTATGATAATCTCTTTTTCTCATTTTTTTTCATTGCGACCGTATTTATATGTCTTAATTACATTGTATATAGAGCTTTATGTTTAAAGAGTTTGATGCTGGAACTGAGATATTAAAAAAATTAAATTCCTCAGAGTAAACAAAATTCAGATATGCATTGCCCAAGAAAACATGTCGTCCATAGTTTTACTGTCAAGTATCTAAGGAATTTGTGCCTAAATATACATTCCAAAACTCTAGGAATTTATTTGGTAGCTAGTGACCTTAAAAATATGCATTTCTTCTAAAGTTAAATATGGATTTTCCAAGTTTTGAAAATAGATACGGATAAATGAATATCAGTCCAGTCACTATTAATAATAGGTTTAAGGTTTTGACATTAAAAAAAAATTAAACATATATTATATGATTATGGAATGGTTATTTTTATATTTAAAGATCACACAGGTACTTTGTGGTACTAAATTAACGCCACTTTCAGAAAAGTGTTTTCAATGAATATTTTCAAATACTTTTCCTCACAAGGGGCACAGTAGATATACCTGTTGAATAAGGGTCGGGTATGGAAGAGATATATTCTTTTTGTGGAACAAAGAAGAAATAAAATCACTCGTGTATACTTTGAGGTGAAATGACAACGTGAACTCTTTCCTAGCCAGTGAACTTACGGCGGTAAGGATTCAATACACATAAATAGATGATTGAAAAAATATCAGACTGGTATTGGAATATAGCCAAAAAGAATAAACGGTATTGGGGCTAAAGATATTCTTTACAAGATGCTGAACATAATTATGTAGGTATATTGAAAAGTGATGGTGGACTGAAGACAACATTCGTCACTGCGTATAAAATACACATTTTGAAGGGATTATATTCGCCTTAAAAAATTTATCACGAGATCTTCATACCAAATTACATAAACATAAGTTCAGTCTCATGTAGGTATAAACTTTTATACTTCCTATTACTTTTACAAGAAAATTGCAAATATCCCAATAACCAACAAATTACTTTTAGATCATCTTTCAATTATTCATATAACATAACATAACAATAAATCAAGTTCCTCCCATAGCTTGATCTATATCAAAAGTAATCGTCCAATCAACACAAACTAGCAGCGTATTGACATAAATCAGCCATTAACACTCGCCTGTACGTGACGTCACCGAGCGTCTGACGTCATAACAGATGCTCTGACACATCGCTGTCCGCCGTAATAGATTTATAACATGCGATTTATAATAAACATAACTTTACGCCTTTATCCCCGTAGACAGAGGTTTATTACACACCCACACTTTGCCAGTTATGTTTCGGTTCCAATGTAAGAGGGATATGTTTTGAAACCTTAGGATAGTGCAGTAGTTTAAGGGGGGATGGTAAAGTAAAATCTTTTAAAAACAACCTTTCTTATGCGCTTAACATAAAAAGATCATAGTACTCTTCAACGCCAATCTCAATAGAATCATCTTCATCTCATTTTCAAAGCCTAAACTCGATGAGGTTGTGTCGTTATATTGCGGAATTCCTATGGCCACCTCTCAGCTCAAAAATAAATCAACCTACATATACCTACCAAGTTTTAAATGTGTAGTATGGATAGTTTCGGAATAAATTGCCTGTCACACAGAGATGGAGATACAGACAGACAGACAAACATGGCGAGTATATAAAGGCTCCATTTTTTGTTACGGCACCCGAAATACGATCATCCTTATAACTAGGATTTAACGTATTTTTATATAGTTTTTTATAATTAATTATTTATGAACATATCTGACAAGAGTAATAACGATTTATATGTTCAGCGGCGGACACAGTGGGGCTGTGGCTGATTCATCAAAATCCTTGAAAACATTCCACTCTGCTCATCGCTTAATTTTTATTATTTTTAACTTCAAAATGAATATTTTAGGTACTTTATACCTAACATCATTTTGGCTTGTGTCCTGAAATGTAATTAGCGATTGATTCGTTCCTTTATTAGATATTAAACTGAATTACCTGATTTTGTCTTCAAAAATCGATCAGCAACATTACTAATTACGGCTTTTTAAAAACCTTTCTGAATTTGACACGAAAACGCTGTAAACCATCATGGCGGTTGAGTGATATCACAAAGTCCAAAACAAAATAAACCGTGAATGAAGTCTGGTCTGATGTACCCATTTTTATTTTGTTATATTCGACTTGACAGGTAGAAAGTAAAGTCAACAACGCGAATGGCGGACGTACTGTTTGACGTAATGCTCTCTGATTGGTGTTCACTGTCACAAGAATAAATACATTATTTTTAGTTTTAGAATCCCAAAAATAACATTAATCTTACCTTTTTATAATAAACTGATGCCCACGGCTACGCCCGCAATACTTTTTAATTTAACCATTTTGCCCGATCCCGAGGGTATTTCGGGAAATCCCATATTAGTGCACCCCGAAGGTCCTCAAGGAACATACATGCCAAAGCTTCTTGTGCCCAATAGTTTTGGCTGTAGCTTGTCTGTCAGTCAGTCAATAACGCAAGGATTTTACATATTAAGAAGATAATAAACTTTATTGACATCTTAAAATCATAATGAATCTATAGATACTACAATCAAACCGATTTATTCTTAGTGGACACAAGCCTATTAACACTTTGAGGCAGAAATTACCATATTATTCAAATAACTTTAAAAAGATATTCAATGTCGAGTTGGACAGAACTTAGCGATGTATCTTTACGTAATTTATGCCTGGGCTTGGCGTTTGCGAAATGTCCAATGTCAATTTCCATTTAATTTTAATTATGCTTGTAAGGCTGGTTTTGGCTGGTTATGACGCCACTGAGACGGAGGATCTCAGGTAGGATGTCGGGGTTCGAGAGAAACACTGCTAGGCTGAACAGGTTCTTTATTATGTCTCACTACCGCTTACATACAGTATGACCGAACTAGGTAAGCACTGGCCTGAGCTGGCTGGAGTGTAGACTCCTGCTGCTCTCCGACGCTCGCAGGGTAGCTGCTCGAAGGGTCGCCGATGAGCTGGCCAAGGTGCGCTGCGCAGGCAGCTCTGTGGTCGATGTTCAGGCTGAGCGGGTCTCAGGCGGTGCAGCCGATGTGGGTCGAGCGGTCAGGCTCAGGCGTCCGTGGCCTGGCTGTAGGAGCTCGTAGGCAGGAACGGAGGCTTGGGTGGCAGCTGGCTAGTAGCGGCACGGCGCCAGCAGCTCGTGGCTTGTAGCCCGTAGGAAGAACGTCAGCCCGTAGGAAGAACGTCAGGTGCAGTGAGCTCGTAGGGTGAACGGAGCCCGTAGGGTGAACTGGAAACAGCATAGAGAATACACAACAACCGGTCAGGAACAGGCGGTCCCTAGATCGGCTGTTATGCTTAGGAGACACAGATACTACAGACAGAACGTATAGGCACACAGACAACTAGAATATGCTTACCCCCAGCGGTGATTTAGTGGTTGGTAACCATGCTTAAATCGTTGTGTGACCATCACTTGTTTTATGTCAAATTGAATCTCATCTTTGGCTAACACTATATTTTATACATAAGTACATGGTGTTGTACCTACCTAGGTTACTCATTTGTCATTACTTTTGTTATTAGAATTGCATCATCTTAACATTCCATCATCTTTTATTAATTTAGGGCAGATTGAGAACTTTGTACTTTCATTACTCATAGTTACGTGAAAATAAATATTGGTAATAAGTGAATATATGTAAGCACCGCTAGAAAGTAGTTAGTCCGTATAATCATCTTGTATCGAACAGTCAACAATAAATCGTCACTTCACGTTACCTGGACTTCTCATCCTTCAAACCCGAACCCGCACTTACACCGACACACAGAACACGCATCTCACCCTACACAAATCAGTCAAAGTGTATTCATGTAATTTATTCAAACATATTGTGCATTTATATAAAGAAATTTATTTAAAGCATCTGCTACATAATGTGCATTTTGTTCGATTTCGTAGTCATTTGTAGCATCGTAGTGCTACTCCATAGAACACGTAGCAAGATAATGCACTACTTTCATTTAGCCCGCTCGGGTTTAAATAGTGTTATAAATTAAAATGTTAATTCTTGCAAAATACAGACAATGTTTTGCTAATAGTATTTATATATTTATTATAATACTAAGCTAAAAGAGTAATTACGCCGGGTATAGTTATCACAGCAGCAACAAAAGCTAGATTTTTTTACTTAATGTAAAGAGTACAGTTTGCATACAGTAAATACAAATATTTTCGTGCTTGTATCTACAGCTTATCATGATATAGATAATAGTAGTTGTTCTCGATAAAAAAAATATGGTCGCTATTATCTAACGCTAGATCAAATGATACGTGTATTCCTATCATATGATTGAACAGATACCGTAGGCGCCGTTTAGCACCGCCACGCCGAATGTCATGTCAAAGTCAAAATCCTTTATTCATTTTAATCACAATATGACGCTTATGAACGTCAAAATAATAAAGGAGATGTACCATTTGGCCCTACATTATGGGCCTGGCACGGCCAAACACGACACCATGTGTGTTTTGAAGATAAATGACTACTCTATTAACCTGTATACTTTCTTTTTAAATAACTTTTGGTGGAAATAAGATACGAGATATTTGAAATGGAAATTATTCCGCAACTAAATATACCTCAAAATTGAATTTTAACATAAATATAATACCTAGATGTAAATAAAGGTATGTCTTTGCGTCTTAAAGAACAAAAACTACATAAAGAGTGGCCAATAATAATGAATAATCACCTGTGTACGAACCTCGTACTATGTATACTCGTCCAAAAAAGCTAACCACAATCACAAACACCGTTGCATATTCTTAGCATGGGTAGAAGGTATTGATCATTATTATTGAATTTATATCCAATTACATTACATTAAAACCGTACGAAAACACCAATAAATCATAGCAAAATATTTACGATACACAGCAGCAACACGAATGACATAACAGATAAAAAAAGTGTTGCAAATGGTTTGAAAAAATATTTCTACTATCGATTAAAAAACAAAACGATTCTTACCGATTAATAATTATGGAATGTATAATAAATTATATATTTCTTGATTCTTTTTACAAATATACTTATAAAGTAAATAAAATATACTCGTATTGTTTTCTAATACAATAATAAAAATATTATTTCCTTAAAACAATTTCTGCCTACCATACTTCATTTTATTTTTAATGCTGGCAACATAAGACATTCATCCGCTATTACCATAGCCTATTCAAAATAATTAATCTTTAAAAACTAAATTCTTTCACCGATACTCTATCAAGAAACGAAAACGATGTAAAAATTTTAAAAATTATATGTTTAATTTCAACGATTCACAACTTTCTGGCCGCTACAGGCCGTATTTGGTATTTCTCCTTTTAGTGACTTTTCGACTTAGCAACAAATCTTGTTTAATTTGAGAATTATATATCTAGCATAGAAGTAATGTTTCGTTTTAAAGATTAAGGTGGAATTGTGTGTAATTTAGAGGCTACGTAACTCGACTTCATCCATCGTGTAGCTTTAACTCAACTCGCTCGGGAATGGTGGAACTGTGTTTGTTTGTTCTATGCAGTGTCAATGTCACTGAAGCACAAACACCAGGAAAGCTGATCTTCAAGCAAAGCAGCATTCCTGATGTTTTCGTGCACTAATAATGATGATGTTAATAGTAAGATTCAGATTTTTTTCAAAATCACTACCCTTATTGCATAGGTAAAGTACCATTACGGGTCAGTGTTGGGTTTTAATCAATTAATTTGTCAATTATCTTGTTAATTGACTAAAAAAATAATTGCAATTAAATTAATTACAATTAAATTAATCGCAATTAAACTTTAATTGCACCTTACAATTAAATTTATTTGATTATGGTATGTCGATTGTAACTCACAATTAAAATAATTGCAATTAACTTTTTTAGTTGTTTTATAAAACAATTAAAACTGACAATTAACTTTATGTATCAAAACGAAATTAGTAAAAGATTTAGGAAAATTAAGCTGTAAGTCTCAGACGTATAAAAAAACTACGTTAAAAATAATCGACTTCAAAAACGAAAAAGTAAAAATTAATAATGATTTAAAATTAATTAAATACTACCTATTATTTATATGTGCTATTTACTACTAGGTTTGAAGTCGGTGCCTAGCCTTAAACAAATAATAATATTTTAAACGTAGTTCTTTTTAACGTAGTTTTTAAAAAATACTTTTAGTGTGGTTGACGGCATAGAATACAAGTGTCACCACCCCCTATCTTCCCGTCGGTGTCGTAAGAGGCGACAAAGGGATAACACGATGCAAATACCATCTTTGCGAGAGACGGAAAACTCGACATCAAACCCTATACGACTGCCTCGTTGGTCTCGCGGCATAAATGTGCGCGTGGGATCGGGAGGTCCCGGGTTCGAATCCTGGGTCGGGCAGTGTTATTGGGTTTTTCTGTCACGAAATTCTCAGTCGCAGCACGGATTCTGGAAATGTGCCCGTTACGGCAATAGGCTGGCCCCTTATTACGTGGGACTAAAGTACATCTGGCGAAAAGTGGGTGTAGAAATACACCTCTGCCTACCTCTTCGGGGTTATAGGCGTGAGACTTTGTATGTATGTATGTTTTAGTGTATTGTTGTATGGTCAACTAGTTATAGATAGACCAACAAAAGGTGCTGTGCACCTTAGTAAATAAAGATCTCAAGAAACGGGAACGGTTAAAAGTAGTCGTCTCTGTAAAAATGCTCTTCAAAACACAATTTCACGTTGATGTGAGACTATTAAAGATCGTGAAAAACGTTGGTTGGCCATAAAAGCATATATATATGAAATCTCGTTTAGGTCAAGAAACTTTTTAACAATATAACTCTAGACTCGGTAAGATCCAAGAGCGTCTAGCAAATTAGTCTTTTGAGCTGAGAGCTGATAGACTTGGTCTCATTAATAATCGACAAATCTTTAATCATGGCATTACTGCATGTTTTACGTCCTTGAAGTCACCATTTTCATCATTGAGCAAGTCAAATTGATTTTTGTAATTACTGAGTTCGTATGGCCACCTTCTGGCTCCTTCATCGGAACCTAGAGGATCCTAGTTATACCACCCGCACCGAAGTGATCGTCAAGACGAACAAACGAGCCTACTCTCGATAGTTTTGTCATTTAATTACTGAGTTCCTATGGCCCGCAGTATCCCTATAGTCTGTGCTATGGCCACCTTCCGATGTGTGGCTAAGGCTGTAAGTATAGCTTAATTTTTCTAAATCTTTCTTTCTACATATAAACTACTTGTTGATAAAGAAATTAATATTTATTTATTTTATTGTTTGAATCGGTCTTTTATTTGTTGCCAACTTGTGTATTTAACCACAGGATAAGATGTAGGGGCACTATTCTACTACTCTGAGCCACACGGGTATATTATATATTTAAATGTACCGGCTGTATATTACACAGCAGTATATTTTTAATTGTTAGTTTTAACTAAAATTCACAAAACAATTGAAAATTAATTAATTGTTAATTGTAGTAAATCACAATTACAATTAATTAATTGTTAATTGTAATTTTACACAATTACAATTGATTAATTGTTAACTGTAGTAGTACCAATTAATTAATTGTTAATTTTTAATTGTTCTTGCAATTAAATTTTGTCCAACACTGTTACGGGTTTATAGCGAAATGTCTTATATTTAGAATTGCCAACTTGTCGAAACAGAGCAGAAACTTGTTTTGTTGGGTTCTCTCGTAAAATGGGTAAAGGTAAATAATAAATAAAGGTTCTTTCTCTTATCAGTTCATTATTGCTGGATAATAATGTATTGATTTCTCGAAAAAAAACGTTAACATCTGGCCGCATTTTTACTAAGCAGTTGAAATGAGTTAAAAGGCATGTACATCACATTTAAAAGATCATGACATGAAAATTCGCTTTGATGACTTTTATGGGCGTGAATGTTTTCGGGCAGTTCCATATGTATGCTACATCATGAGATACTTAAGTAGAACAGAGGCGACAGTATGAAATCAAGGGACTCCTTAATAACAAGTTAGATCACAAAAAGGGCAGATATCGCAGAGATTATAAAATAATTAACTCGAGCATCATGCGTCACTACAACACTAAAAGCTTTAAAATTAAGACAGAGATCCAGTTTCATAATAATATGCAAAATATACAACAGCTTTCTAAGGCATCAAGATAACTGTTGATCTTTTGAGCACTGGTCGTGCACGTACATTATACAAACTATTTATAATTTCAACAAGCTCAACACAACGCGACAGTATTCCTCTCACATAATATTCTTTAGGAATAAACTCCAACTTTAAATGAACATTTATCAAACCCGGACAAATAAAATTACATTCTCTTAGATTTAAAAACGCAGTGCGACCGCAATCCCGACCTTATTGAATCAACGATTGCAAAGTCAAACTGTACTTTTTTTCAAAACTACAATTAAATAAGCGTTTATTCAGAATGAAATGTTGTTGCGAATAATAATTTAACGTTTTATACGTCGCACTATTTTACGTGAGACTGAAATAAATATGTCTCAACAGGAATGTACCTACCTAATTAGCATACTTAAGTCTTGCGGCTTATACTACGATTAAGAATCTAAGAGTTCTGAATAAGTAATTTATGTTGACTATGCGGCATAGTTTATTTATTACTGCTTGCCTTAGCATAACCGTTTTGTAATTCACGGTAACAGAGAATCTAATTAAAATATCATTGTTTGCCAAAATTAGACTATTCTCGTTTATTTGATCAAATACCACACAATGTTTGGACTGGTCCAGAAATAATTTTAATATTTTCATTATTACGCTGCCGCCGTTCCGCTTTGACGATCTTTATTTTTGAATAAATATTAATTACTAAGAAACAATGGACTGTTTTTATGGTTTGTTATGAAGAAGTTTCTTGTCTATTAAGCCCAGAGGTTTTATTAAAACTATAAAGGCTTTTGTTGGTCTACAGAGCACTTAAAACTATAAGTTATATTATAAAAAGCCATCTAAGTTATATTTATTCGTTCAGCAAAGTTTTAATGTACCTTAAAGTTGGTCAAATAAAACTTAGTTCTAGCTCAAAAGCTGTGAATATTTTTTCTTTTCTTACCTTAAAATAAAACATCAAAGATTGAATAAATGTATCGATTCTCTTATTATCCGACTCTAGTCATATTCTCGGTAGATGCATAGATTTCAATCCCTTAATTTAGGTCCAAACATCAATTTATGATATAATATATCGCCCCGTTTCAGTACCTTTAAGTAAGCGTTATCTTCCAAGTAAATTCAAAATTAGAAAGCAATTTCATCAGAACTTTTGGTGAAACTAGCCCTTATTTGGTAGTATATTGGATAAACACAATATTAACGTTCACATATTAAATATAACAGTAGTTATAGTTTGGCTACTCTCGTAAAGTCCTCCAGTTTATCAAAAGCTTTTTCACGTTTTGAGACACCTCTATAAACATTAATTAGTTTCCTTCAAAATTCTGCCCGATAATTTTACAAGCTACAAAAATCCAATAGGTACAATATTCTAAGAAAATTCCTCTAAATTTGATTTCCTTTTTAATTTCAATACTTAATTATCTGGAGAACATTAACCTATTTTGTAATACAAATTCCTGCAGTAAACTAGGTCATACGATATTTTACGAGGAAAACCTTCGTCTTCATGCCACCAGTCCAGCTTTATGAAAAAGTTCCGGGCATTCTTGTGAAATTATATCATAGTAGTTGCGTGAAGGAATCCACTGCGTTTTAAACTATGCGCATAGTTTATTAAAGAATTTCGTTGCAGCTTATTATCGTTGTAAACGTTTGTCTGCCGGCTTGATAATGCATTATTTGTGACGTAGCCTGGGAAGGTTTTATACTATTTATACGGCTGTAAATTGTGTTAAGTTTACAATGGTGGCGTGGAAGACTGTCAACCCCTTAGACTATATATATTATGTTAAACCCTAATAAAACAAACTTTAATTTTTTTTTTCAGCTTAGCCCTTCAATTGTTCTCATTTCCTTTTTAGTTTCGTTGAAGTCGTTGATAATAGTATTTATATTAGTAGCCTACTCTAACTGTTTTTAAATGTGTGCATCTGTCCTGCGCTTTTGAATTTATGCGAGTTAGTAATTATGAGAAATTTTTGAAGTGTCATAAAATGATGGTAATTACTTTCTGGCATTACAAAAGTATTCAAAGGATTCTTGTTGAAAGACTTTAATGAATATTCCGTAAATATATTTGGACATAATATAGAGATGTAGAATTACAGAACGCCATGAAAATCTTGTAGTAGTCAAACTCGAGCCCTGCCTCATACCTAACCACACCTTCAGCAGGTCGGGAATAAATTTTGAAACAAGCATGAAGGGTCACTAAGCCCTCAACATGTACTAGGTAGTTACTAAATTAATTTTTCATTTTTAACTACTATTTTCTGTCTAAATTTTAATACTTTTATACCTGTAGAGATGAACCGTTCGACGTATTTAGATACAGGGACTATATTTCTTGTCACCAAAATTTATATTTGTCATCAAGTTGTATCACCTAATAAATAGATCTATCGCCACGAAATATTTTCGTTCTTAGATAAACAAAAAGTTTTAGAGGTTTTCCAGGTATGAATTATCAAATTAATGTTAATATAATATGTGTAAAATAAGAGATGGATTACCAATAAAATTGTAGTGCATTAGATGAGTATAAACTTCGTTCTTATAATAATAGTTGTATTACTTAAATTATAGCTTTGTGCTCGCTTTAGATACTATATCGAAAATCGTACAAAAATCCGTTGGATAGATTTTGAGTTTATCGCATTCATACAAACAGGACTTAATTGTACAAGTCCCTGTCATTCTCTGTCTGATCTGACCTGTATAACTTAGGTATATATTAATAGCTAGATTAAACAATGTAATGCGAGTATCAATTCTATTCATGACTAGCAGCCCGCCCCGGCTTTGCACGGGTGGACATTTGTTTTTTAAATATCTTTCTATCTATCGCCACCAGAGGTACCCCGGGCAACCTCTGTCTTTTCGAAGTTATGTGTGTATTAAAATGTTAATTATCGTTCGCTTAAAAATGTGCTAGGTAGATGGCAATAGGCTCGCCCCCTATTACATTGGGACCGAAACATAACTGGCGAAGTGTGGGTGTGGAATATACCTATGCCTACCACTTCAGGGTTAAAAGGCGTGAAATTATGATTCTTTCTATCTATCTATATAGTCAAGCCTGTCTCCCATTAGTGTAGGCAGAGACTATGGAACGCCATATGCTTTGGTATGAACATACCTCTTTCGCTTCCTCGCCATACATTAATCTCATCATGCATGCGCAACTATTATGGGTACTTTTAATTTGGCCCTTTTTCACCTTGGGCGTTCCCTGCCGACATGTACATACCATTACTTATAATGTACTGTAAGGCGCCATTCACACAATTTCCTGCTTTCACTCTCCTTTCAACATCTCTCCCCTCACATTTCCCATCTATCGTAAATCGTAAACAAAGACCCGAAAAACACAAACTCATTAAATTGTTTCACTTTTTCATCTCTTATCAATATGTTACATTCAGTTAATCTTGCCTCTCTATGACCATGACTTTAGTTTTGTCAGTTTCGTACCTTTCTTTTTATACGCCTCATAAAATACATCATGGTGACCATCGGCTATAAATCCGACGCATATGATTTATTTATGTTATCATATGTTTTATTTCATTACTAGCTTTTGCCCGCGGCTTCGCGCGTGTTAAATTCGGGGTAACACATTTCTACTTTCAGTCTCAAGATGTGTGAAGAGTGTGAAGACACTCCTGATTATTCTAAAGAGCCAGAAGTTCTCTAGGGTACAAAGTAACTCGGTTAGTATCCATGACAACGTCAAAGCCATGTTTCAATATCAATACATGTCCAATATATATCTATAAACACTTTCGCATTTATAATTTTAGGAGGTAGAGAAAATTGTTTCAGCCATTTGAGCGTAGTATATAATTATTCGTTTACATATGCAAACAATGTAATCACCGTGTACAATATGACAATAAGTATGGTGTGACAATACTGACAAATAACACATGAGCAGCACTCAATCATTCACGCACCGTGGAGACGGACGTAGGCTACAATAAGTTGCAAAAAATAAACTGGGAGGGATTGTAGGGAGTATAGAAGTTTGTACGGCAGAAATTTTCCTCTTGGAAGTTCTTACTTCAAAGACTTCAATACTCCCTACAATCCCTCCCAGTTTAATTTTTGCAACTTATGGTAGCCTATGTCCGTCTCCACGGTCCAATATAATATCTCTATATTAAATTTCAACAAAATCAGTTCAGCCGTTTTCGCGCGAAAACGGAACATACATACAAACATATGTACATACATAGAAACTTTCGAATTTATAATATTAGTAGGGATTATACATTTTAAATAATCGATCGCATCAAAAGTCTCGTCCCGACGGAATATCGGTGTGCGAGCGGTGAATTTATTTTCTCACGCATTGTTTTTATTTTGCTACATCTTTTAAGATATTCATTATTCATTATAATGATATATACTATAGCAGACAATTTCTATGAGCATTAAATACACAACATATCTATCGTATTTAATTGGATAAGAAGTAATACTGAATTGCTTAAAATAGCTTCCAAAATAACCCATTATATTTTCAATTTTTTTATTGATAAAAATGGTTACTGTGGATTTTCCTTAGGAGATAGATTTATGCTATTGTAGATTTTCTCGTAGGTAATAATGAGCACTTAAATAATGTAGTTTATTATTTTTCTGTATCATTTATATTTTTAGCAGCGCATGCCTTGAAAGACATTTTCTGGAAAATTTTCTTACGCCTTAGTTTACATTATTGATGTTTTTGTAGGGATCCCTATTCTTTTCTAGAAATAAATATAGCCTATGTTACTCAAGGATAATGTCGCATTACAATGGTGAAAGAATTTTTAAAATCCGTTCAGTACATTTTTAGTTTATGCGTACCAAACATACAGAAATACAAATCTTTCCTCTTTATTATATTATATATAGTATAGAAAACATTAAACAAAACTATCGAAATCATTTGAAATCTGAGAAAACTTATTAATATTGTAGCAAACAAGTAAGCATAGTAACTAATTCCAGTTATTTTGAGTATTTATATAACATTAGAACTAAATATTTATAATTACAATTAAAGCATAGACTGTAATTACTAGAAACGTAATAATAATGACCTATTTCACATCGCGATAACATTTACAACTAAAATGTTATGTTTAATTTAATTGTTGTAATTATAGTACTGTTTGATATGTTTTGTAAACCAGATGTAACATTGCATTTATTTGTCACTAACTTCTCATCTATAATGCGGACAACAGGTCAGCATTATAATCATCACGTTGATATAATTTGATTGCAGCACTAATACTTGTACATTATTATATAAGAAAATTATATAAGAAAATTATATAAGAATATTATATAAGAAAGCAGGCTATTAGAGGCGGTTCTCTCATAATGACTTCAAATTTATTAAAATGCAAAGAACGTAAAGATATTGTAAACTTATCTATTGAGCGCACTATTGAGTTGTCCTGTGTGGAACTAGATTTATATATTGTAATTTGTGTATATCGACCCCCTTCTGGTGATTATAATCTATTTGAGACTGTTATGGAAGATGCTATTAATAAAATAAAATGTAGCAGTAAAAATATTATAGTTTGTGGCGATTTTAATATTAATATTTTAGAGAACTCTTCACAGTGTACTAGATTTCTGAATTTTTTTAAGTCATTTAATTTAAGTAACTTATTCTGTGAACCTACTAGAGTCTCTGCAACATCTTCTACTTGTTTGGATAATATATTTAGTTCTTGTGTTGCTAAAAACCCAGTAGTTATTAGTTCTCTTCCTTCTGATCACCGTGGACAGATAGCTAGTTTTTCTTGTTCAGCTTATAATAAATCACATACAGTACAATGTAGGCCTCAAACTACCAATCGTCTTATACATTTCAAAAACAATATTATCGCAAATCTCAATCCTTCAATATTGAACTCAGAAAATCCAAATAAAATTTATAATTCACTTTTTGGACTAATCATTAATGAGTTTCAAAATACTTTTAAGAGTAAAACTGTAACACTAAAGGGTACTACCGGATCTTTTAACCAGTGGGCCACTAAAGGTATATACAGAAGTAGAGCCAAGTTATTTGAATTATATGGTTTGAAACAACATAGATTTGACACACCGTTTCTAAATTATGTAAAAAGATACTCAAAAAAAATTTTAAACAAGTTTGTATTATGGCAAAATCAAAATTTATTAGTGGTAAAATTAAGCAATCGACAAATATAATTAAAGAAACGTGGAGAATTATAAATAATGAAACTGGTAGAACACGACAACGAGAAAACCAATTTGAAATCAAAGATAGCAATTTATTAGTCACAGACAAATCTCAAGTTGCGCATATGTTCAATAGTTTCTTTGCAAGCATACCAATAACAACTACTAGTTCCTTACAATCATCGTCTTTATACGCTGGAAATTTGTTGCTTAGCAGTGTACCTGAATGCAAGAACGTGTTTAGATTCGAGCACGTCACCCCGCAAGATATATTGATCGCATTTAATTCAATTACTATTAAAAATACCGGCGACTTTTGGGGCATTTCAATTAAAATTTTAAGTACTATAGTTGAGACTGTTGCGCCTTACCTCTCTATAATTATTAACCAATGTTTTGACCTAGGCGTATTTCCGGATTTGATGAAGCTAAGTAAAATCATACCTTTATTCAAATCTGGTAGTAAAAATGACATAAATAATTTTAGGCCCATCTCTATCTTGCCGGCATTTAGTAAAATATTTGAAAAGATTTTACTAAAGCAGCTACTAAGACACTTTAATTTAAATAGTCTGCTTCACAAAGATCAATACGGATTTACTAAAGGTAGATCCACTACTGATGCGGGTGTTGCTCTCATAAAACACGTCTATAATGCTTGGGAGTCATCTGAAAATGCTATCGGAGTATTTTGTGACCTATCAAAAGCATTTGATTGCGTTCATCACGACACACTACTGCGTAAGCTCCGCCACTACGGCGTAGAGGAAACCGCACTTTGTGTTGTCGAGTCGTACCTGCGGCAGAGATTTCAGTGTGTCGATGTAAATGGGACTACATCCTCTAAATTACCTATACAGTTAGGCGTTCCACAAGGTTCAATTCTAGGTCCTTTTCTGTTCCTTGTATATATTAATGACTTACCTTTTTATTTAAAAAAACATCTGTGATGTCGTACTTTTTGCAGATGATACGTCACTTATTTTTAAAGTAGACAGGAATAGGAATGAATTTGATGATGTAAATAATGCACTTATACAAGTTACACAATGGTTTACAGCAAACAACCTAGTACTTAATTCTAAAAAAACTAAATGTGTTAAATTTGCCTTACCTAACGTTAGACAACTGGGACCTAATATTATGCTAGATAGGAAGGAACTTGAGACAGTTGACTCTACAGTGTTTCTAGGCATTACATTAGATAATAAGTTACAATGGGGTGCACATATAGCATGTCTTGCAGGTAAGCTCAGCTCTGCAGCGTATGCTGTCAGAAAAGTTAGACAACTTACTGATGTTGACACAGCTCGTCTAGTTTATTTTAGCTATTTTCATAGTGTCATGTCTTACGGCATTTTGTTATGGGGCAAAGCTGCGGATATTCAGAATATCTTTGTTCTACAGAAACGAGCGGTACGAGCAATATACATGTTAGGTGCTAAAGATACTCTTAGGGAACGCTTTAAGTCTATAGGAATTCTAACAGTAGCCTCGCAGTTCTTATTTGCTAATATATTGTATATTAGGCAAAATATAGGTTTATTTACTACAAAAAGTGACATACATAATATAAATACTAGGAGCAGGCATAAGTTATATGCCCCTTATCATCGTTTACATAAAGTTAACAATTCTTTTGTAGGGCTAGGTATTCGTATTTACAATAAAATACCAATTAGTCTCTTAGAATTACCATTTAATACGTTTAAAAGTAAAATAAAAGACTGCCTTATTAGGAAAGGTTATTATACTGTTAATAATTATTTTAGTGATAAGGATAGATGGTCACTTACACTAGACAACTCATGATCTACTACTTATTTAGAATTTATATAGATACTTAGCATTTTTCAGTTTATTATTATATAACATTTCTAGTTCTTTTAAATTATTATTCGTTTATTATAATTAGGTCACTCCACTTACTACATTTACATTTGCATTGTTGTTCCACTAATTTTATTACAATTTACTGTACTGTAAGATGTAGATAACTCGTTATCATGGTCTGTGAACTAACGTTTTTGTGATTTTGTGTATTCATATATCGTCACTTCTGTAACATACATTTCCACCATAGTCCTGAACATGGTCACAAGTTGTATACATTATAAGTCGTAAGTGGATGCTCCTGTTACACAATATTCGCTGTTTGCATTGGAAGGCTAACTAAAACACATAATTTAGTAACTGCATTAATTACTTAAGTATTACGTCTGTAACTTATACTATTTACAAGTAATTTAGTACAATGTGTAACAGTTGCAGCTCCTTACAAAAATAAAAATATGTACCATAATATTGGCGATTTAAAAGAGTGGCCTCGAGTTTTATTGCCCGTTCTTTCTCGTGGCTCTACCTATTGCTTTGCGAACGAGGCAGTAAATGTAAATGTAGAAGCATTAAGTAATTTAATTTTAAAATTGACGTTCATAAGCGTCACCTTGTGACCTAGATGAATAAATGATTTTGACTTTGACTTTGACAGTTTTTCTGAAAACGACGACATTTCGGGTCGAAATTATCATATTAGAACTGCATAGTGAAAGTGCGAACCAGCGTATATTTTGTTATTTTAAATTGCTTAAATGCTAACCAGTAACATCCAATAATACGAGAACAGGATGAACATCAAATAATTAGGTACATTGTTACCCACCTAATCAGCATTTGATTCTTTAAATTTACAGAAAATTCATAATGCAATTAACATGAGCAGCAGTGTAGAGACCGACAGACTGCTACGCAGAGGGTCTCGGGCTCTAATCTACGCTGCGCACCAATGACTTTTCGAAGTTAAGTGCGTATTAAATGATTGATTATCGATTGCTTAACGGTGAAGGAAAACATTGCTATGAAACCTGCCTTATCCTTCTCGTAGTGGTACGAGGCCCGTGCCCAGCTGTGGGACAGTATATAATTATACAGTTCTGATAATGATTAACAATTAGTTCCAATGTTACCGTTGTGATCGCGACTATTCAATGGTCCTTATTCCACCCTTATTCTCCGATATTCTACTAAACAATGAGAGCAAGCTTCACTAGAGTAGTTACTCTAGTGAAGTTGGTTTCATTTTAAAGTTTTCCTTTGGGAAGCATACGCTCATGGCAAGTCCCAAGTGGTCCGACCCACTTACCTATTGAATTCAACTGGAACTTTTTCATCAATAGATTTCGCGACATGCGCTGGCAAACATGGAGTTGAATACTATTCTAGTTAATATATTTTGTATAAAATGAGAGTTTGTCATGCTCGGTTCTGTGATATTTTATTTTGATGTATAACCAGAAAAATCGAAAGCATCGTATAAATATGAGTGTTTAGTGGAAGTAAAAGCATATTGATTTATAAATTAATCACGATATCAATTTGTTTCTGGACCTCTGAATGTCTGAATGCTGACATCATTTCGTCGGATTCTGTAAGACTCGTCAGCCATATGCATGAAGTTCTTTGGGCAAAAGCCTCGGAGTATGCCTAAGTATGGATAGAACAGTTGTAAAGATAAAGCAATCCGCTTTCACATTTCCGTGCCATGGGACTATAATATATACATAACTGATGGAGTAGGGATGGCACTTTTGTTTTTCTACATATTTATGCCACACAAAATATCCCACACAGTTGGCCAACCTTCATTGAGACTGCCACATCTTAAATTCAGTCTAGAAGACATTATTACAGACAAGAGGGCGCCCGCAACCACGAATTTATTTATTCAACTGTATTTGCTCAATCCCGTTCCGATTTCGGGCGATCCCCTCTAAGTACACCCCTGCGTCCCTCAAGAAACATACGTGTCAGTTTTGGCTGTGAGTTGTCGGTCAGTCTGTCAGTAACGCAAGAACTTTATATAAACCCATGACCAAAATAAACAAAGATTTCCCAGCGGTGCCCTTAGACTCGCAACTGCAGTTATAAAATCTAGCTAATCGTCCATCACAGATTCCTCTCTTATTATTTTTACGACTGGTTAATGGCTTTATTTATGATAAACCACCTCATTAAACTTAAGTACCGAAGCCAATTTATTTCTCATCATTTAACCTGTTTATGACTTTTTAATGGTTATAAACTAAGTTAGATATTTATGGAAATAATAGCAGACTTTAATAGTAGTTTAGCTTATTTTAGGGGTTGGGTCTAAGTTTTGGATTTTATCGCTGCTGCTGATGCCATACTCAACTTACTAAAGCCTTACTTGCCTGGAATAAACCTGCTCATAATATAGTACTGAGAGTACACAATATAGTAAAAGAGGCCTGTGGCCAGCTGTGGACAGATTATAAACACGGCTGATGATGATGACTCTATGTCTATGCCGTGATCATCAAACTTGCGAGGCGTCGAGTATTGTTGTATCAATGTCCGAATGTAACTCATTATTGGTCCTATCGTCTACATTCACAAGTAATAATCCAAAAGTATAAAACTGACATACATTTTGGACGCCATGAAAAAACTCATAAAACGATTGATGTACACTTAGGCAATTTATTACTATCCACAAGATCTGGGTGCAGAGTCTGATAGCAAAGTAATAAAAAATCACCACTTCTTCCAAACAAATGAGCCAGTCATAAAAAACCTATTTACGAAATCGTATCACACAATAATAAAAAACGGCTTCACCCCAGGGGAATGGTTTTCACCTGAAATAATAAGTAAGTAAGTACCTGAAATAATGTAATTGTATAATAAATGTATACATTAGATGCCGGTTTAATTAATGGGACTTGTATTATAAATTGTGTCTCTGTGGACAGTGGACGGGTTGAACTCGAAAATGACTGGATTGCGCATTGTATTGTGTAAATAAGTGAATTGCTCTCCTTTTTTCAGTGTGGTGCCGGACTAAGAATACGGAATATCACCTGCTCATGTCATCCCATGGGTGCCATAAGAGCCAGAGGGAGCATATTATGCAGAGTTCAGTCAATACTTTTCTCTGTATATAAGAAGGAAAACCTGATTCAAACTCTGTGCCAACCCCTTTGGCCAGCGTGGTAAAGTAGGCCAAATCCTCTTTTCAAAGTAGAGGCCCGGTCCTGCAGTGGACTGTTGAAGGCTGATGATGAAGTGACTTTATCAGGTCATGGGTTAAGGTAGCTTGAATGACTATTGTGACGTCGCGACCGTCCGCCCACTCTATTTGGCTGGCTGCTAACCCCCCTAACCTCAGGCACCACACTTCGGGCTCCAATAAATACCGAGACGTTGGAGCGCTCGCCCCTTTCATCGGCTGGACGGCGGACAAAGCTGAGGGCATCACTGCTTTCCTGATCAACCCCGGAAGCGGATTCCCGAGGATTCTCCGAAGTCTACGCCGAACCACGCGGCCCTGGTTCAATTTCTGAAACTAGCATAAATATTTTATTTTTCAATTAAATACATTTGCTAAAGGATGTTTTAAATTATTTAACGAATTAAACAGAATTTTGTTTGTAACTAAAACCACGTCAGTAGTAAGTAAACCACGTTACACTATTTATTGTGTGATTCAATTTACTTGCTATTCACGGCGATAAACACAAAATACTTTGGCTGCCTTTTTGAGACACCTCTTACTAAACGGCATAATGAAGACTAACTGTTTTTATAATTCAGTGATTATTTCCTTAATAAATGAAGATATCATTTGCTCCGTCAAAAGTACCGCCATATGATAAACGTCACATTTTTACAGCATTTCCCTTGATAATTCAGTACCACTCTATATCAACTAAAAGTCCGATAAAAGTGGAAGCTTAGGAAAATGCCTTCATAAAATATTCACCATCGAGAACTTTAAGTAACGCGTTTACCTTATAATAACTGAACGGATAATTAATATTTATTAAGATAATCATCTCTATTTTCATCTGTAAACTGAGTATGGCCACCGGAGTCTTTCCTGAAAGCTGGAAAGTAGCTTCTGTTTCACCAATTTACAAGGCTGAAAATAAAGGCTGTCCTGATAATTACAGACCTATCTCACTACTAAGCATCTTCTCAAAATCTTGGAAAAGCTAATCAACAACCGCCTGGTGAAGTACATAGAAAAAACGTCTCTCTTATCCCAACGGCAGTTCGGGTTCAGACAGCGAAAAAGTACCGAAGACGCGGCCAATCTTCTCAAAAAGCACAAACTCTGATCACGTCGATAAGGGAAAACGATGCATTGGAGTTTTTATCGACCTGGCTAAAGCCTTCGACACTGTTTCCATACCAATTCTTCTTAAGAAAATGGAGTCGATGGGCATTAGAGGAATTGCATTAAAGTGGTTCCAAAGTTACCTTAACAAGCGACGGCAATGTGTAAGATTAGGAAAACACTACAGCGAAGAACAAAATATATACTTTGGTGTACCGCAGGGTAGCTTAATAGGTCCCACTTTATTCACTATTTATATAAATGATTTACTCAAAATAGATATTCCAAATGCCGAACTAATCTGTTATGCTGATGACACAGCTATTCTTTTCTATGGAACAGATTGGAATGAAGTCTTTGTTAAAGCCGAATCAGGTATGAGCAAGGTCATCAATTGGCTTGATTTTAATTTACTCACAATTAACATAAACAAAACCAAATTCATAGCATTCAGTAAAACACAGAGAACGAAACCACCTGACACCTGCATAAAACTGCATAGTATAACATGTTCCAACAATAACACCTCCAAGTCAAGCTGTCACTGTCCGGAAATTGGACAAGTTAACCATTTAAAATATCTGGTCATAATCATTAACAAAAACTTGTCATTTAAATAACACATTATAGGCCAAGGGAAACGTGTACGCAAAATAATTTATGTAATGAAACTAATACGCGAGTGCGCATACATAGAAACAAGAAAATTGGTATATTACAGCTCAGTGCCAATCAATTATTCAGTATTGTCTAGTGATCTGGGGTGGCCCCGCTAAAACTCACATGTTAGTATTGAAAAGAGCCCAACTAGCCGTGCTCGAGGTCATGTTGCACAAACCGTTCCGTTTCCCAACTGATAACCTGTATTCAGAAGCAGCAGTACTCGGGGTTCGCAAACTTTATGTTTACAATGTAGCGTGTAAAATGCAAATAAAGATATCGCTAAGGCCCAGCCTCTTACTTCAAAATACACGCAAGCCTAGAATACCTCCAGTAGCAGTCAGATCAACATTCGCCCAACGTCTACCAATATTTTTACATACACATTATTTATAACAAAGTAATTACATTTCTTAACGACACAAATCTCACATGCAGTCAAATGAAAAAGTTACTAAAGATCCGTCTTCTGGATATTTCGTACATTGAAATTGAAAATTACTTCCTAAATTTAATTAGATAGGTACCTTCTGTGCACCACAGTAACATTTTTCTCACACACACAACACCACACGCACACACACTACATACTACACAGCACTTCACTCACATAATATAATTATATATTACTATATATATTTTTATTAATTTAAAATTGATTTTGCCATGTTACAGTTCAAAATTTACCAATATTTTTTATTAACTAATAATGTTATTTAGAGTTATTTTTCCACATATTGTACTTACCAATTGATATTGTTATTGTTAAAGATTCGATATATGGTGATATATATATTGAAGATACAGGCATAGCCTAGTTTGGGTCCATTTACACCAAATTTTTCAACTGTTTCATTGGAAATAAATATACTTACTTACTTACTTTACTTAGTTCAAAAGTTTCGTTCGATCATTGTGGTCAGGATATTGTATAAATAATTTAATTTAAGGCCTTATTTTATAAACGAAAACCGCTACAGCACTTAGGGTAATAATGGAAGGCTGGTGTCTGAAGTATATTAAATTATTTCATCTATTATAACAGGACCTTTATTAAGTTGTTATCTAAGTTGTAATGCCGCTCAAAGTATAGTCTATTAGTTAAAGATTTAAGACAAAATACCAGCAAAATGTACAACCACTCCTAAAGGGGTGACTCATAACAAAATCACATTTTACAACTTACCTTTAGTCTTGATCTTCATTGACATAAATGTAGTAGGTTCTTATAAAATCTTAAGCTTAGTAAATTAAATAGTATTAGTAAGTAAATTTAATGATATTTTGCCTTTTATGAACAGTGACAAAACGTTGGGATACATTAAAAAAAATGTTTATTATGTGCCCTATAGCAATAAATAACAGGAAACACAATAAAACTCTTATCACGTAACATACATAACCACATACATACATAGACTCACGCCTGTTTTCCAGAGGGGTAGGCAGAGACTACGGAACGCCATTTACAACGATCCTGACATATCTCTCTTGCTTCATTCACTCCTATCAAATTCCTCATGCATGCTCTTCTGTTTAGGGTACTTTTAACCTTTCCTGATTTAAGGATGTCTCCAATCTGGTCAGAGAACGTCCGTCTAGGTCTTCTCCTTCGTGGAGGGGCTCAGTAACCGTGGTTAGGTCACCCACAGTGAAGCTAAGCGAGATCCCAGGAGTGGACGCTCCGCGTGGGCTTGACGGAGGCCTGCGCAGGATGCGTCCGATGGTGCGGGAGTCGGGCGCGGTCGCGGGAGGAGAGGTGTGTCGGTGTTGCGTTGCCGCGCGCCCTATCTCCCGCGACCAAATGGAGGCGCACCATCGTTGCGTCGCGGTGGGACCGCAGAGGAAGAGGAGATGCGGTGTTGCGTTGCCCTCCTCCCTATCCTCTGCGGCCGCTGGGTGTTTTGGCGGCGGAGCCCAACACCTTCATCCGCCGCCAAGGGGGTTTTGTTCGGGGCCCGCCTGACCATCTGGCGGGCCAATACCCGTCAGGTGGTAGCGAGGAATGCTTCGGTGAAACCCTACCCTCCGACACATGGGTAAAAAAAATGATCTTCTCCTTCGTCCTGTCCCATTCACACTTGCCCTATATATCTGCTTGGTCAGTCTTTCGTTATCCATCCTCTCCATGTACCCAAACCACCTTAGCTTACCTTTCTCGATGCTTGTCACTACATCTTCTTTTACACAACAACACTCTCTTATCACACAATACTTAACTCTGTCATTCAAAGACATACATAACCAAACGAAAATATAAGCTTGCTTTCATATAAGCAAGCCAGCATCTCTTCAAAATGCTTCTTTGTAAAATAAAGTGGTGTGAAAAGACTCCAATGTTTGTCGAACAAACAGTGAGACGCGTGTGTTGGCGAGTTTCGCCTTGATTTGTATGCCCGATTCAAACTGAGTCCTCTGTTGTGTATATGATAAAGTTTGACGATATTTCAGGTGCAGTCGAATTTGTATTTTCCGTTATCTTATCTCAGTTTTAAGTTGTCTTTTGGCATATATATCGCTTACCTACGTTTTGAGTATTAATATTCGGGTACTGTTGTAAGTAATACTACGTTTTGACTATTTTGATATTGTTGCAAGCGTCATAATCCAACAACCAAGTGGTGGTATATTGGTTAATAAATGAATCATCAAATGATCCCGAAAGAAAATTCAAAACGAATGTAAAAGATCACAAATTTTTAAATACATAATTATAGTTCCGTAACCTCGTCAGACTCTTTCGCTCTCCTTAATAAATCTGTGGAGTATGGCTCCATAAAAAGAAAAATGTTAGCATAAAATAACAAACACGACACGACACATGCACAAAGAGAGATGCATTGTTCGAAGAGAAAATTCAAAGCAAAAGCTCAACTAAAATAAGTTAAAAAATAATTATCCTAAAGCAGCCTCTTTTTTATAAAATTAATATTAATAATATCTTGCTAATTGCAGTTGAAAAAAAGCTATTAAATAGCGGCCATTCGCAACGTGATGTGTTTTGCAAGTATTTTCCAACAAAAAAAGATTAAGCCTATCAGTGCAATATTATGTCCACGATTACATACACACACACGCGAGACATATCTTTTTCGGAGAAAATTTATAATCTGTGTCCATTTTCTGTTCTATGAATCTGACCATATATTAGTCTTTTCAGCGAAGTTCACTGGTTAAAGTCGGGACCGGGCTCAATAGTGATTGGCTAAAATATATTTAATATTTCTGATAGAAAATATACTATTAATATACTCCTTATATCAGGAGATGTAAATTTCTGAAATAATTTGAAATAAGGCTCAGGCTAAAAACTTGATTTATGTTGTAAAATCTATCCCATAAAAAACAATACTTGTCAAAAAACCAAGTCTCGCTACCGTAAAAAGTTGTGAGATCCATGTAATACCAAGTCAGTTCATTAAAAATCTTTAATGTTTTAAATAAATAGATTGACTCGGCCATCGCATGAAAACACAATATATCTCATAAGTAATACAAACATATATAAATTAGTTTCTTTAGTGCGATTGCCAAGTCAATCTTTTTATTTAAAATATTAAAGATTTTTAATGAACTGACTTGGTATTACATGGATCTCACAACTTTTTACGGTAGCGAGACTTGGTTTTTTGACAAGTATTGTTTTTCATGGGATCTCATTTCTTTTTGTAGATAGTCCTACTTTTCCCTTTCCGGTACCTGCTACTTCTTGTACACCAACAACTAATTTTCTTAATTAAAGCCCTAACTGCAAACGTAATTTTGTAATCTTATATGTTTATATGGGATTACAAAGTTATTTATGCAGTTGATGTATGTCGAAAACTGGACTGAAATTAAAAAATGTTATAGTTTTTCCTTGATTCATACACTAAACACTAATCTTAATATATAAAATCCTTGCGTTACTGACTGACTGACAGACACGCTACAGCCGAAACTATTGGGCGCAGGCAGCTGAAATTTGGCATGTATGTTCCTTGGAGACCGTAGGGGTGCACTAAGAAGGGATTTCCCGAAATTCCCACGGGATCGGCCAAAACGGGTAAATTAAAAAAAATTGCAGGCGTAGCTGCTGGCGTCCTCTAGTTATATTCTAAATTTGAAGCGTCTATGTCTGCTAGAAGTGCCTTAGACTTTTGATGATCGGTCAGTGAGTGACAAAATCATGAAAATTGACTCGTTATAATTCTTAAACTACTGGCTCAAATTAAATGAAATTTGAAATATACCATATGTATACAATACCTGCTTGGTTTCTAAAAAAACAGGCTTCTAGTTTTATCCACAACGAAGTTATAGGGGGTCGAAAATGGCCTGAATTGCTTCGAGAAAAGGATGGTACGGCCGTGCCGCTTTTTTGCTCGACTTGGCGGGGGTACTCCCGTGCCCCCAGATTTAATCTTCTAAGTAAGGAGTTTTGGAGTCCTAGAAAGCAAAAATAGGAAATATACGATTTTTTTTAGTTTTTTTTTATTGATGCCTATCAGAATGACTCCATTACGCCAAATCTTTAGCGTACATGGAGTCCCATAGCAAAAGTCATCATGCCAATAAAATATTAGATAATAATAATGGCATGATAGTTTTACTTTGATTTTGTTGGCCTAGAGAAAAGCTTTCTCACGGGGCGCTTACGATTGCATGGCAATCCGTCGCTTTCAAAATAACACAGCAATTCTTATGTATATTCGTATTGCATTGGCTTTACTGACAAACAAGTAATAAATATAACAATACCAGACTTATAGTTGTTTGTTGTAGGAAATTTAAAAAGCAAGCGTTAATTCTTATTCATGCCTCGAAGATATGATAAAATAATTATATGTCTCGTTAAATACCAACTGTATGAATTCTCAACTAAACACAAGTCATATTCAGTGGGTGTTTCATAATACGACCGAGGGCCTAATTTTAGATCCTGTCTTACGTAGAAAGAGAATATTTTAGCGTCGACATACTTATATTATGATTATTCTCTAAGTGATGGATTAACAATTCAGAATAACTTTGTGTTCCATCATCAGCACTTTAAGATTATCTCCGAGAATACTTGGAGTTAACGAGTTAATAGTTTCAGTCTACGACAAAATTATTCAGCTCCGTTGAATAATGGATGAATATTTTTTTTATTCAGTTTTGCACATATTGAGTTATGTTAAATGATTTGTGAAATGTATTAAGCTGAATTTAGACAGATAAGGCATCTGTTATTTGTTTTGTGTTATCTTATTTTATAATTCGTCATATGTCATTGTGTCATTATGTTGTGTGAGAAAAGGATAGCATATTTTTATCGTGAGCCCTGTGTACATATTATATAAAATACTGTCCCACTGTTGGATACATGGACTGTCTAAGCCTGCGTGGAATTAGTCTTCTGGTCGTCATGCTTTCTACTAGGCCATTGCTGGCTTTTAGCATATCTTATTGAAGATAAACAGCATAGGTTATAGTGCTAAATAGTTGTGCTATTAAAAGAAAAGTCCCTCGACCGCGTCTCTCGGTCTGTATGAACGCGATAAACGCAACAACTACTGAACGGATTTTTGTACCGTTATCACTATCAAAAGTTTTAAATGTTTAATTCAAGCGAGCAAATCCGCGGTCAAAGTCTAGTTATTGAATTAAAGTAAAAAGGCTTGTTATCAGTTAGCTTTTCTTATTTGTTTTACGTTTAGTTACTACTGATATACAATTTCATTATACACGTAGTGTGCAACAGTGAATATAACGATAGCTTTATATTATAGAACGATTAACAGAGTCGTTCGCAGAGGGTATTGACTTTCACTGACTTATCGAAGTTACCATCCGAAGTTACATGCTTATATAATTGTTAATTATCGCTTACTAAACGGCGCAAGAAAACATCGCTAGGAAACCCGATTGTCTGAGAGTTCTCCATAATGTTCTCGTAACCCACACTGGCCAACGTAGTGGACTATAGTCTAACCTTTTTCCTAATCAGAAAAGGCTTGTGGCCAGTAGTGAGACAGATTAATAACAAGAATTATGAAGTGAAAGTATTGCGCTGTCCATCACCCTTACGTTAATTGTTTTAATTAATAATAATTCATAGCTTTAATTATTTATTAATAGTTTTAATATTTAGATTAATAGATTTTAGAGCTATGTAACATTCTGCAGTATATAATAATTTAAGCCTACATCCAAAGTTTAACAGCCATACTGTAACATCGAGTAAAGTCATGGGCCGTCACTAGTGCAAGCAACTTGGCACAGCCTCGCCAAACGAATGCCAAATATGCTTTAATAATCGCAAAACGTTGTCGTTAAAACATCTTAGCTGCTTATTGTGTTTATTCACGTTATAAATTTAAGCTATTAAGCGAATATTATTATTAATTTAAACGTTAAATTTTACAACAGATAGTTGGTTGGTATTTGTATAATGTAAATATGTTTCGTCTGATATGAAAATCAAATATACATTATACGCTTACACACATAAAGATGATTTTGCACACGCTAACGCATACATACACCTACATTTTTACAATTATATTTCGTACTTCTCAAATTCATAGTTGCTCCGTAATGGAAAGTATACCCATAAAGGTAGTAGTCTAAATAAGCATAAGTATATAACTTCTTAAGTCTTTATGTATATATTATTATCATGTCCTATTAACACGACTGAAAATGGTTTTAACGAATTTTATCATAACAATAGATTAAAATTTGAACGCCAGGGGGTAAAAGTTAGTAGGGGGAACTTTTAATAGGGATATAAATGCTCGTTTTAATATTTGATTCTTGAATTCTTAACCCTGATTCACACGAGAAACTGCGGGCAATAAGCCTTGAATATACTATCCAGATATATATTACTTATCGATGAATATCTTACAAGAAAAACATATAAAGAAGATAACACTACCAAAGGAATCCCAAAACAAAGAATTATATATTGTCAAGCCTATACATAAAATCGGCTATTCCGAAGCTCGAAACATGTTCACAAGTAACGCATTATACCTAAATCCCGCTTGAAGTAGTTAGCGACCTAAACTCATTCTGTTGGGCGATAAATCAGCCAACATGTATAGGTCATATGTCAGCAATATTTTCTTCTGAATCGTCACTGCGTTTTGTTAACGTGCGAACTACTAGCGATTTGTAGCGATTCGGAATAAATGGCGCGTCAAATAGCTCGGCGAAAAGGATGCACTTCGGAGTAAATCGAGCCTCGCAACGATCTACGTAATATATTCTGCAGGCTTTGTAGGGAGTGAAAGAAGAAATGCATTAGTAGTTTTGAATGCTGGGGAAATAGTAATGGGGAGTAGATGGCGGCAAATATCTTGTTGAAATACTGGAGAAAATAATGTGGCTTTTCAATGAATATACTTTGTCATAAATGTGAACTCTCAATAAAATTTATGTTTAGATGGACATGCAATAAAATATTTTGAACTTTATCGTTCATCGTCGTATCGTTTCCTCTTGTGTCTTTTACGGTTTATCGTAATAGTTTATAGCGATAATTATGTTTAGCTTTCGCAAACTACGTAACATCCTAGACCAAGTCACTACGAGTACTCACATTAGCTGCTCTGTAAGAAGTTAGAAAATGCGGACGGGGTGACAGGATTGAAAGGAAACACCGAGTAACTTTATTAGTTAAATCGCAGCGTACACTTCATGACGTGTCGTTTGATGTTCGACGCGGATAGCAACAACACTGCACCGCACTATCGACTGTTACTTCTTAACTACACTTCACAGCTATACTTATTTCACTTTACTTTCTTCTCTACTACTTTTCACTTTTTCCTTCTTCGTAACTGTATCGCTTCTCAACTTAAACTAGCATCCTGCGCGTCTACTACGGCTTTTATACCCCTAGGAATGTTTTAGATCTACTGATTTCGTTATTCTTTTCGATCTTCTTTTTATTCTCATTTTCTGTCTCTTTCGATCTAATAGCATTTCCAAATATTTTAATAGCCTTCAAACTTTTTTACCTACATGTTCTGTTTGACGACCTGCTAGCTTATCGTGTATGGGCGGTTTCTAATTAACGTATTTTTCTGCGCGTATACGGTCGTTTTAGCATACGCGCTTACACGAGCACTACATTACGCGCTTCAAAAAACCGGACTCGCGTAAACGGGCATATTTCGGCGTGTTCGCTCGAAACGGTAGTGACATCTTGTCAGTGTCTACATTGATTCTGACGGCTAAGCGCGTCATCGCTCGAACGAGTTGCGCGTGTGCCAAAAGGCGCACCTATACGCGCCTACATGCGCTTCCAAAAACGAGCTTATACGCGCGTATAAAACGCTAATCTGAAACCGCCCTAAACGTCAGTATGACATACCCACTGCTTGATGACCGTAGTGTGGATAGTTTGACACACTGGCCGTTACAATAATATCAAAGTCAACCGGCTGTGGTGGTGACTGCTCAGGAATAGCCTTGGATACAGCAGTACATAGCAACAAAATATTGATTTAACTGGCATAGGTCAAACTATCTAGCTCACTCCGAGTGACTTTTTGTAATTATTAAATTATTGTAAGATATTTTTTGCCAGAAATCAGTCTTTCAATTACATTTCATAATTAAATAAATTTTCTGTACAATTTTTTTTTCGCTTTGAAACTTATTAGTCGTATGAGCTTTAAGTTTTTGTCTTTTTCGTGGCATAAAATATTCATAGACTCCTGAACGTCAGAAATGATTTTAAGTTATGTATTCGGTAGTCGATTAAGATAATATTCATAAAAGTATAATGACTTGGAACTATCGTAAAGTCAAAATTCACAGAATATTTCTCAAATGACTCTCGAAAGATTCATCTGAATCTGTGTCCTTTACTTTGAAAGTTAAATATTTCAGCCATATTTCACCGCAGCTATTGAACATAAAACATTTGAAGGTTATTTCAGTAGTGTACTCCTGACCGATTTCGGCCACGGCGGCTTGTCTATATATGAGACTTGCCTTCTGCGCGGCACATATTATAGTGCACAAGTGTGTGCGCGTACACAAGTGCACTCTCTATTCCCTCACTCTCATAGTCCGATGGGACGCCACATGCGACACGACCGGAGAGAGATTGGGCGCAGGACCAACGGCTTAAGGCGCTGTGCTAAGCGACTGTTTTGGTAAATGAGGGGGTGAAGCAGGGGAGGTGAAGGGAGCTTAGCTCCGTCTACTGCGGGGCGCCCCCCTTCATTCTCGTCGTGCGCGGCCGTATTCTGGCGACATCCGTATTCCAATATTTCAAAATCGCAAGCAAAACGTTTTAGCATATTGAATTGAGATACTGATATTAAAATTTATATTACATACATCAATCTGTTTGTACAATATAGCCATAGCGCAATTTTTGTTCTCAGTGCAGCCATGAGCAAAACTGGTTTACATTAGACGTTATAGGTATTAATAGTTGACGAAAGTAGGTAAATACCTACGTGCCGTAAGATGTTCAAAATAATTAAGTCAGTTCCATGTATGGAGAGGCCATTATTATGTTTGTTTTGTTTTTGTATAAAAATAGTGAAGCAGTTCATAGAATACCTACATCTAATTCCATTCCTGTCAGTTTTCAAATCTGTTTTGCAATAAACTGGCTGTGACATACGGGCGGACAGACAAACAGACATTGCGAATCTATAAGGGTTCCGTTTTTACAATTTTTGGCTACGGTACCCTAAAAAACACAATACTGCTCTACTAAGCACAAAAGCCGTATCTCAACTAAAGCGAGTTACGAGATAATTGAAGTTTAGTAAAAGTTGATTTCTTTTATTTATTTATGGATGTTTATTGTTATTATAGGTATAATTATTATGGTAAAGGTTTCGAAATACGTCGCCGTTTTTAGGGGTTGTGAGTGATTGGGGGGGAGGTCTTGAAACCCCCTCACCATTTTCACTTGCCGGAAATACTTGGTTTCCTCTGAAAAAAAAAAATATCCAAACATCGGTGTCATGGCACTGCCAACTTCCACATTCATCACACTAGTTTAATAAACTAAGGTTGACGGAGCCCTGCGAAGGGCTCCTATTTTCGGATTAAGGGTCAAAAGAGAACCTAACATAACCTATTTAGTTACTTATTACAGTCGCACCTAACCATAGGCACTCGAAAGCAATGACGCACAAATTTGACATTAGCTGTCAATATGATCATTCCAAGATGGTAGTTTTGCGTTTCGTTTCACGTTTTTCACATAAAACATAAAATAGACATTTGTAAAACTGTACTAAAGTATTAAAACTACGTTCCGTTTTGCATAATTGCCGAAGTATTAATGAAATTTTGGAAATTGTTTAAAAATATTTAGACGCAGCTCCGGCAGCCAAAATTACTATTAGGTGATTAAAACGAACTCACTTAAGCCCCCTACACTACCAATACCCTCAAATTCAGGCGACTTGTTTCAAACCCAACCCATTATTATTTTTCAAAATAGATGAAACATCAAAAATATATGTGGATATACCTTATTCATGAGATACTGCTATGTCGCTTAGAAAATTATAGAATTAGAATTTGAGTTACTGCTTTTTCGTTAGCTGTCGTCATACATGTTTGTATGGAAAAATATAAAAAATTTCTTTCGCTTCATATATGTGTTGTTTCAAAGAAAATAAATATTAAAAGATATTTATTTATATTCATTTATAATTTATTAACGAAATACAGAGTTTACAGCTCATCAAAAGTTAGCTGTCTGCTACAACCCGGCAGGTTTTCTTTATTCTCATCGAATGTTAAAGGCAGTGTGTGAGGTGATAAGACTTATTATTTGCTGTTGCTCACGAGGCACAGTTTCATTTACTTTCCTTTTACGGCTTGGTATTATAACTGATGAAACATTTTCCTCTCTGTGATCTCGCAATGCCATTCCTTGAGCTTGACGAGAATCAACAATTTCAGGCAACTGCCAATTCATATAAAACGCCACAAGCTTCTCCCAGAAATCATCATCATTTCTTTCTATAATTTAAATTTTTAGTGGTATACTTTCGCCACTCCACACAGCAAATAAACACTTTTGTTTGCGTGTAACGTGGCGTTGCCCCTGAATTTGGTAATAACAATTACAATATTTGTTTAGACTAGTCAGTTCACTTTTTTATCATGTTTCCATATTTGTATTTTATTTGCTCTTATACTATTCTCCAGGCCATTCTTATATGCAACTTTAGAACATTAAATTTCCACAATCGTGTTTGGACCTATTAATCCATCTGGCGTGGCACCAATAATCGAATAATCCACAAGGCTCGATTGTTACATTTTCTTGCTTCGCCAGTGTTTGCAAAGCCAGTTGTTCATTTTAGATTCCATGCGCAACTGATTTTACATTGCAAATATTTTATTTGTACAAAATATTTTTTACTAAGTTGGCTTTACTGCTGTTATCTCTTCTTTTTACCACTATACAAAAGGACCATGCCCATTTGTGCCCCAGAAATGTCCAGAGAAAGTAAATTACAAGATCGTCCTAATAAATTAAAACTAGAATTAAGTTGTTAATTTTGAAACCTATCAAGCACTGGATAAAAACACGAAAAATAAAGACTTGTTTACTTTGCAGTACCTATGATAAATAATGTTTCATTCATTCATGCACTAAAAGTGCAGTTTATTGCGGTCTATAACCACGTTCTTTAGCCGATTTATTAATTCCTTGTGTTAGTATCGCGGTTTTACGGAGTACACTTTCCATGTTATTATTTATTCAAGTACCTACTTAAGTTTTGTATCTAACCAAATTGTTTTCACATTTATATAGATGGAGATACTATGGAGACAGACTATATAATTCCAAATAACTGAAATGTTTACAGACATATAAGTATATAAATGAACACTGATTTGACCTAGCTTATGTGATGATTATGAAGTGCCTAGTGGAAAACTAATAGCAATGCTGTTTGTAAACGATAAAATGTATAAACAATAGGCGTTAGGCAGTTATCATGTCTTGTTTAACGTCCAATAACTTTTCAACCAGTGCTTTATATGACATTAATACTAGATATCATAGAAATACTGTTAATAAGTTATCGTATGACATAGAGTTGCAATTTGGGAAATGCCTAGCATTGACGGCATTGCTGGGTTTCGCCTCCATACTAATATGGGCATGGTCCTTTATATCTGCCAACATATTCTTACGCAATTCGAACTAGTCACTGCTATCCCTCTTGTAATTTTTGCTTATCACTACGGAATTTGAGTCAAATTTGTTAAAAAAATTGTTTGGCATTTCTTGGCTAGCTCTTGAACAGATCGTGTTAGGAATGACTGAAGTCAAATGTGTGTAAGACGTTGCAGAACTGTTATCTTTAACTTCACTGTAATTACAATAATGATAATTAGTTACGTACTTTATTATTAAAAAAATACTATATCTTGTGTTATAGCAAACAGAGAAGTCACCTTCTTACTTATAAATGATTGATTTTAGAAATTAAAAAGATATTAGATGTACTGAAACATACCTAATAGTTTATGAATAATCAAAGTTTTACCCGATGTACCTAAAAAGGTTTATGTTCAAAACACAATAATACAACATTCGTTACCGCTTGTGTGCGGATTGCGGAGCGCCATTTTAGCGCTGTCATCATTATTGTTCGCCGCGGCGGCATCTTAGCGCTCCAGGCGCTCTGACGAGCTAATGAATTTGAAATATAGGTACATAAAATGATTCGATTTTATGTTATTACTCTTTCAAAAATTGAAAACTGTGGCAGCTATGTATTGTGAGAATAATTTATATAATTATATTATGCATAATCGATAATATATAAGTAACATAGTTAGTCATAAAAGACTCTTATGAAAATAATTTGTGTAAAAATGTTACATATTTCATAATCACTTGGCCATGGATGAATTTCTATTTTATTACGACGCTTTCTTGTACAAATCCTTCGTAGAACGTCATTTCTCTAATTATCCATATTTTATTCTTCTAATTATATATTTATAAGCACAGAAACAATAACACATTAAACGCAACAAGAGTATAAACATAGGTCCTAATTATACGTGCCCATAGTTACATGAAAAGCCTATTTGATTCAAAGTATTCAGTCTATAATATAAAACATGAAATTACGAACTCAAATCGGCGTATATATAATAACAAACAGGTTTACGTAAAATTTCGTGCAGCGGAGATGCGAGCGACATGACCTATCTCTCACAGGGCTCATAGCCGAATGATGAGGTCTGGGCGGGGCATAAACTAGCAACTGACACTCAGTACACCGCTTATGCTAATAAGGTTTAAATTGCTGAAGCGTTTGATATTGATGGGATCTACCGAGCGTCAAAATCATAGACGTTTGGCAGATTTTATTTAATTTTACAAAATATACACGTATAATATGAAAATAAATAGGGTAATTCTTTAGTTCATTAGATTTCCTACAATATTATCAAAAAATATACGACAGCTTACGATCAAAATATTGCAAACAGTGAGACGAAAGATTATTTTCTGCCTCGATTTTGTGATTTTTTTACCGTGATTCTATTTTACGTACATGAAAAATTCTTTCAAAAGTCTTTTGTTCAGACTTTTGACTTTAAGCTCTAATTTTTGCTAGTTTGTAATATGTACCGTTATGGCTAGATGCGCGACGAAAAATTAAGAGTTTCACGGCTTCTGAGGTATAACAGCGCCTTAACGTGCTTTCCGAGTACATAAATTTCAGTAGTACAATATGTCCGATAAATGTCGATTGGTTCGACCTCTATCACTTTGTGGTCAGGCGTACCCATCAATCAGCCCTTTGTGGTAACATACAGAGTCGGTCAACGAACATCGTTCAATGGACACTTTATAAATTAAATTTGTTAGCTGTGTACCCATTATAGAGTTTACTGGTGACCTTGCACTGACATGTTCCAAATTTTCTCTTTATTGGCGAATGCAAAGTCAACTCATATTGAGTAAGTTTGCAGAATTTTTCTTTATTGGCAAACGCTAAAGCAAGTTCGACGACTCAAGTGTCTCAATATCGTTATAATATTTATTTGAATAGATGTTATTTATTTATTTGTTTTAGATGAATTATTCAGTATTATTCGAACTGCTAGTAAAAATGCAGAGTATATTAAATCAGTATTTATTATGATGAATATTGTAACGATATAATAAAATACTTCATTAATAATAAAAAAAAGTGTCTGAAAAATATTTTTTCTTTTTCTGAAGTGATTTATTCTGTCTGAATACTTTAATTTTTTTTCGGTTAGTATACTTACTGGTATTTATGTAACGGGTTTCAAACGCGTAGTAGAATTATAACTCATGAGAAGGGTCCTATGATCATGGTTGGTGTAACTCAGGCTGAAATGTATTAAATTTGTTATTTTATGCAATAAAAGTACTTCACTTTAATTTTCTAATAACTCTTAAAATAATAACGCTTTTAAGCTTTCTTACATTAATATAAGTAAACATCTGTCTGCTTCTTTGCATTCTGTCAATCGCTAGACAAAATCTACCGATCAGAAAATTTGCAGTTAGTGCTTTAACTTTAGAGTTGGTTTACAAGAAGTAGAAGGTACCGGAAAGGACAAAAGTAGACTATCTACAACAAGAAATGAGATCCCATAAAAACAAAACTTGTCAAAAATACCAAGTCTAGCGACCGTAAAAAGTTGTGAGATCCATGTAATACCAAGTCGGTTAATTAAAAATCTTGAATGTTTTTAATAAATATATTGACTTGGCAATCGCATTAAACAATCTAATTTATATATGTATTACTTATGAGACGTATTGTGTTTTCATGCGATGGCCGAGTCAATATATTTATTTAAAACATTCAAGATTTTAATTAACCGACTTGGTATTACATGAATCTCACAACTTTTTACGGTCGTGAGACTTGGTATTTTTTTATTTCAAGACACTAATTTCCTTACCTGCCGTGAAATTGCGGTTTTAATGGAAAGTGCGATACCAGTTTTGATGACTGGTTTATTTCTACGAATCTACCTTTCAATGTGAGCTTATAAGGTTTTTTTACACTGATGGAGACTAGGTTTAATCCGAAAGAAGATAATGTAAAAGTACGCTTTCAGTAACGTGTTACTTATTCAGCTCGATTGTCAGCAAGGAGTGTTGCTGAAATATTCAATACGTTCCGGTGTCTTACTTCAGTGCAACTGAAGATGAAAATATAGTTAAACTGAAGAAAAACGTTTTTATTTCAGTGAGATTTTTAAAGGAAAGTAACGGTAAGAAGCTGTCGCAATTTGAGGCAATTATACGAAGAATAAATTTCGACTCTAAAGTAAAAAAGGCGTTGAAGTAGTAGAGAGAAGAGAAAATATAGAAACACAACGAATTGACGCCGTGTGATAAATGCTTTTGTTTTAAGTAAATATCTTGTCAGAGAATAAACCGTAGTGATACCTACTAGGTTAAATAAATATCATCAAGGCTAAATTACTCTTACAAGGACTGAAGAGATATTCCTGCCACATTCAAACTTGTTTCCATGAACCAAACTTCTTCCCGTAAAGGCAACATTGAAGGTTCTGTAGGGACACATGTGTGTTATTGTCAAATAGACATAATGTATTGGTGTGTGTGCCTACGCGCGGCTGCGCCCGCGATCGAAATATTTCTTTAGTCGCAATAAACCTTCCATTTTAAACTCTTGTCCGTGTTGTCATTTACGCTCCTATACAGAACCTTCGCACACTAAATACAGATAGACATCTCTAAACATAGACATTCCTAAAGTACAATAAAGCAATTAATAGCAAAAATGTACAAATTAAATAACAAGAACCGGTTATTAAATCAGCCGGTAGGTACAGTAAAAGCCTATTCATTTAACGATCTTGCAGCAATTTATTTATTATTATGAGCCAATGGTGTCTCGTTGTGGAGCCAAATACTCCCCTGAGTATTTTACCAACAGCCAACAATAACCGAATTACAGAAATGATAGGACCATTAAAAAGGGGAAATAAATTTATAAACAAGTATAAACTGTTATGGTATGTCGGATTTCCATTTGAAAAATAATTATGGATACCTTAGCTGGACCATCGTAAAACACGTAGTAAATATAAATGTGTCATAACTTGAAAGAAGTGTAAGGGTGCTTGTACACGGCGCATGTAGCTTGAGCATGTTGAGGCACTTGCGCGGGTTACATACACCGTAAACATATCGTTTAAAACAATGTGCGGGTCCAGCAACTCGAGCATGTAACAAAGCGAGCCACCCGCGCAAGTAATTCGCGTGCTCTGCGACGCGCGCGGGTCACTCGCGCATGTTATCTGTTAAAATAACATTTTTAACATATGATTTTAAAATAATTTTCGTTCGTCGAGACATTTGACGCGATTCAAGTCATAAAGCTACCGCGCGAATAGCATGCACATGTAGCTCTTGACCACGAACAAATAACTTGTACATAGGTACAGCTTGCGCAAGTAGCCCGCGTCTTTACTTGCTCCAGTTATTTGCACCACGTACAAGTACAAGCGAGTAACTTGATCAAGTAGCTTGCGCATATTACCCACGCGTGTAACCCGCACCTTTACTTGCTCCAGTTACATGCACCGTGTAGAAGCACCCTAAACGAAAAGAAGTAATAAAATTACTATAAAGATAAAGTGCTAGTAGTGCCTACAAAATGAAGACAGAACGACGTCTACTCTTTCCCAAAACGCTGACCTTGGAATTATAGAACAGGGCACCAACTCCGGTCGCAGTAAGGCTGTGGATGGCGAGGCTGTAATCTCTGAAGCCAAATGCTCAAGACACTCAAGAGTTTATGAGTAGCCTAGCTTGTTATAAGTTTTGGTAACACTGTATGTTGTGGTAAGAAAAAAATGTTACAATTAATTCGTACCTCAACATAGCTAGCCTCAAAACTGTGTATGCATAATAAGTATAGTAAGATGAAAAAAATAAAATATTATATTGTGATAGTACATCCAATACTGCACGGTTGGTGTAGTGGTTTAAGCGGCCGCCTCGCCGCGTGACACTGCGCTGAGTGTTGTGGGTTCGATCCCCAAACGAGGCAACACTTAATGTAATTCACAAATTGTTACTTCGAGTCTGGGTGTTCATTGTGTCACAGGATTAAGTCCTACTGCGGGAGTTGTCGTTTTTTAAAATAAATACTGAAGATTGTACAGCGATATCATCTCAGTTTTGAAAAGTGAAATAAAATACTACAAAAATGAGCCGTGAACAAGCAAAAGGTTTGCCAGCAATTTTTATTTTATTTCTCAATAGCAAATATCGAAGCCAAGGAAAGTAAATGAAAGATTTTACGACAAGTATAACACAGAGCTAAGTTTAGATAAGAATTGGAGTATCGTATATCGTTAAAACCTTCGGTAATGTATTCGGTGGAGTTCAAGCACATACTGATGCCGTACTATGGAGCTGTATGTGAAGTGATAAAACTACGATAGTAGAATAATTTATAAAGCTAATAAGTTAGCGGATCCTTAACCTGCGTTAGGATGATGATGATGATGTCCGAATTTATATAGTATACAGGAAGCTTCTTTTATTTTATTGTATTTATCCTGGCTTCAAGTAAAATATGAAAGCAATTAATAATCACGAATTGGTGATTTTTAGCTGTGCATGGTCATGGTAAGAGGAGACCATGTGCAAAACTCATGAGGCTTTGCAAAATACTCAAAGTCAAGTCAAAGTCAAAATCGTTTCAAATTCAAATTCAAAATCCTTTATTCATTTGGGTCACAATGTGACGCTTATGAACGTCAAAATAATAAATTTATAAAATAATTACTTATAGACTCTACATTTACATTTACTGCCACGTTCGCAAAGCAGGTAGAACCATGAGAAAGAACGGGCAATAAAACTCACGGTCACTCTTTTTCATCGCCAGGTTTTGCATAATACACATTTTGTAAGGTGCTGCAATCAATCAATCAATCAATCCTTTATTTGCTAGAATACGGTCACATTTTACAGCTTATCAGTTTTGAGATTGTACAGCATATTCTGCCACATGTGGCGTGCAAAGATTAAATAATACACATTAAATATACTTAACAGCTAAATACAATGACATGATTCGTTTTTAACATTATTATGACATGTATAAATATAAGTGAGACCCAATTAGAATATTTATTAATGAAACAATAAAAAAATAATTGCAATGTATGAGAAGTAGTTAACAATAGTGAAATTATGGCGGTAACAAATAATAATAGAATATGGCAAACAATTTAAAAAAGATAATAACATTAAAATAAAACAATAAAAATGTCAAATAATAAAATAGAAACAATGTCAAAGTAATAGTAAAATGTCAAGCAGTACATAAAAAAAAAAAAAATACAGTAATAGTCTTAGGTCGTGGATACATTATAATAAGTCAATAATTATAGTTTAAAATAAGTAACTAATAATGTGGTATATGATAACAATATAATAACATAATAATTATTGTGCCCTTATAGTTTTATCACAAAGAAAATCATCAATATTATAGTAGCTTTTTTGAATAAGTAGGTTTTTAAGCGACTTCTTAAATTGTGTGGTATGCATATGCCTAATAGTTAGTGGAATTTTATTATAGATTAGTGGAGCTTTGCATACTATACTTTTATAGAGTAAAGCTGTTTTAGCGGAATGGACACGAAGTCTATCATTATCACGGCGATTTCGGCTTACGTAATCAGATAGTTTAGGAAATAGATCAGGGTTGTTTCTGACAAATAGAGCTGTCTCAATGATGTAAAGTGATGGAAGTGTGAGAATGTTGTATTTTATGAAAAAAGGCCTACAACTTTCGGTACTTTTAATACCAAACATAGCGCGAATGCATCGCTTTTGCATTTTAAACACCATATCCTTATTTGTAGAATTTGCCCAAAAAATTACACCATATCTAAGGATGGATTCCACGAGTCCGTAATATGCAGAAAGTAACGCATCTGTGTTAATAATAGCAGCTAATTTATGTAAGGCGTAAGATAGACTGCTGATTTTTTTACATACAATGTCAATGTGTTCCTTCCAATTTAATTTGTTATCAATCTTTAAACCTAGAAATCGAGTAACAGTAGCTTCTTTAATGGTTATATTTTCATATACTACATTTACATTTAACGAATTTTGTAGTCGTTGTCTAAAATGCATAATGTTCGTTTTCATTAAATTAATTTTTAAATTATTATTATTTAACCAATAGATTATGGATTTCAATGCGTCATTAATGTCAGATTTATATTGATTTGTGTCCTTACATGCTATGGTGGCCGTGCTATCATCAGCAAATAATATCAAGGGTTGGTTGGTAGCATTTGGTAAGTCATTAATACATAGTATAAATAGTAGTGGCCCCAAAACACTACCCTGGGGTACACCATGTGGTACATAACGCCTATTTGAGGTATAAGTTTCTTGGTGTTTTGTGTTAAAATCGATTTTATTAATTTCTGTTATTTGCTGTCGGTTTGTTAAATATGATCTAATTAAGTTTAAAACATTGCCTCTGACACCATAAGCATGAAGTTTATTAAGCAGAATATTATGACACACACAATCAAAAGCGGAGGACATATCACAATAGATCGCACATACAGGGGATTTTTTATCCATGTGCGTTAAAACATTATTAATAAAGTTATAGATTGCCATATTGATGGTTTTGTTTTTACGAAAACCATTCTGTTCACTGCATAATATTTTATTTCTTTCTAGATACGAATTAATTTCCAGATACAGATATTTTTAAAATATTTTTGAAAATACTGAAAGTAAAGCAATCGGTCTGTAATTTTGCATTAACTCTTTATTTTCCTTTTTAAATAATGGCTTTATAATTGTATTTTAAGATTTTCTGGAAATATGCCTGTCGATATAGATAAGTTAATTATGTGGCTCAAATGGTGACATATGTGTTCATTAACCGCTTTAATAATATTTGATGATATGCCGTCGTGTCCTACACTATTAGTATTTTTTAAATTATTGATTATTTTGTAAATATGTTGTAACTGTTACACCTTCTATATCACTTGTATATATTTACTGAACATAATAATACTCATGCATAATACTTTTGGTTAGCCTCCTCAGAATAGACATGGTGAAACAGGAGCATCCACTTACATTATATATACCTAATAATGCAGGCAATCCGCGAAAGTGATCAGAACCATGATGGAAATGATGCAGTTAAATATTAAAATCTAATACCAGCCCGCAAGACCGTCATCGACCAGTCATCGCAAGTAGCACCCGTTCACGAGCATGACGCATGTGCCAGCCATCATCCCTCTCGCCATATTAGAGGGACAGGGATGACCCGACATACGACGCCACCACAAGAAATGACATTTTAGTGAGCATGACGACAACGGTATACGAACCAGCAGTAAGAAACAATCTATTGGTATACTGACCATGACCGCCAATTACCTCCATTTTCCAGATCGTTATTATTAACATAAATTAGTGGAACGCGTGAAGGAATGCAAATGTAGAAAGAATTTTGTGAAGGTGACAAGTGAGCAATGATATGATAAGGGATAAATAATGTTAAACTACACTCAACAAATCATAAAAATATCCAAAGCCTGCAAAAATCATGTGTTCACGAGGCACCTCCACTTAACATGTAAATAAAATAACAAGCCTAAGCCTATCCCCACGGTGTCTTATCATTTAAAAATTCCTTAATAGTGTAATAACCCCTTTGTAAAAGAAAGTTCCTAATTGTCCGTTTGTATTTGTGCATGGGTAAATTCATTATTTCAAGAGGCAATTTGTTGAAAAAAAATCTATTCATCTAGGTCACAAGGTGACGCTTGTGAACGTCAATTTTTAAATCGTATAACTTAATGCTTCTACATTTAGATTTACTGCCTGTTCTATCAGCCATGCAAATATTTTTGAGTGACATTTTTGTTTTAAGCAGGAACCTCTTATTTTCATAAGCCTAGTTTCGTCCATTTAGAATACAGAACTTTTCACAGCTCGTTTACTATAGTCACTAGCGAGAGCGTTGTCGATGAACTAAAGAATTCCATGGTAATTGTCATTCGGAGTATTCGTTTTTCTTCCGGATACAAGTCGCAAGTTTGCAGAAAGTTCACGACTTAGCGTTTGCGATACTCTTGAATAAGTTTCTGTTATGCACTTCGCACTCACATCTGCTTATGGAGATTTTTGTCTTCCAATGTTTATTTTGACGGATTTATGGAGAAAGTTTGAGTACTGTTGTAAGTGTTCTTAGCTATAAATATTTTATAACTTGAATCACTTGATTGATACCTTACAATTTAGTAATTTATATTGCTGTGCCTGTTTCAATCGCATACCAAAGTATGCATAAACAATAGGGTGAAAAAAAGACCCTGGAAGAAATTCATGCCGTTCACCGAATTCGCCGAATATATGCGTTTACTTAATATTTTCTAAATATATACAGTTGATGGTACACATCTTTACTAATAATTCAACATTATCACTTAACAAAACATTGAAATAAATATCATAACTTGAAGTGTAGCGGAAACCGAAATGGCGCAACAATTCTCTGTGGAGGTTGGCAAGATGTAAAACTTGTGGCATTATGATTGGCAGAATTATGGCTTTTTGCTCCCACGGAGAAATGTATCCTTTTCACTTTCTTTTACATGCTCTCAGTTTCGTTACAATATTACGTGAGGAATGTTTTGTATTTGCTAAATTGATGGCTTCCTATTAAAATAATGGTTCGGACGCGTTTCGTTCTTCGTAGTTCGTTGTTACTCTAGATAAAAAACGTGCCAAGTACGATACAAGCTAATGAGACTTCTGGTCTTAGCCTTATTCAAGATTTCAGTTTAGGTATTCTTGGTTTCGATTGGGGTAAAGTAGTAGGATGATCTGGTAAGACTAGAAAACAAACACCGGACTTCGACTTCCGACGGAAAATCTCTTCGATGCAATGGATATAACGCTAAGAAGATGATAAAAGCAATTGTATTACATTAGAACCTTTGGCCTGACTAAAAATGAATGCCAGAATTACAATACTGACATTCACATAAATAAACAAGCATCAAGCTTAGTTTTACCGTACCGCCGTTTAGCATACATATTATATATTGGTAGAATCATAAAAGTTTGAGGTGCTGCATGGTTGTAGGTTTCCAATAAAGGCGCAGCATTCCCCGGCATTCGTTGCTCGCTCCTCCGATATGAATATTATTACAGATTCTTTCAGCGTATATTTGACAATGCATACTATTCACAGATCAAGCTATAGTTTAGTATATTGTTTTTTAGATATTTATTTATTCCATATGCGTGTTGTTTTTTTTTAAGATTTGGAACAAAATAGTAGACAATGAGAATATCTGTTAAGTACTAGTAATAATATTTTCAAGTGATCTTATTGACTGTCTGACAGATAACGCACAAGTAAACAAACAGTTACAGTGCGCAAAAAAACAAAATTCGGCATGTGTGTTCCTTGGGGATCGTGAGTGGCTACTACCAAGGGATTTCTCGAAATTGCTACAGGATCGGGCAGAAACGGTTAAATAAAAACAATGTGCCGGCGTAGCTGCGGACACTCTCTAGTATAAGGTATTTATAATGGCAAATAATTATTTGAGTAAAGTACGCGTTTTTGTAGACTTACTGCTAACTGGCATTATCTATAATGAAAATATAAACATTACAATAATAGTAAGACCTGTTCCGGAAGTAAACCAAAAATTCTCACTTAAAACTGTCCAACAAATTTGTCAACTTAAACACAATAAATACTGCCATACCACAATCCCATTACTTTAAATGAAACGTGATAGTATCGCATCAAGTCCGACCCATATCTTCACAATCATTACTGGATTCAATTTGTATCGAGCTCACTCCGAACATCGTTTCACAGAATGACTCTGCACTTTGCATTTCTTAGCGTTTCAAATAGTTTTATATGGAAATTTTCTGCTCTTCACAGGGTTTATAAATTTGTTCCGATAGATTTAAAGTAGCGATAGACGTTAGATAGGGTTAGAGACTGCCCTTAAATCAAGACATTGTGCATTCAACAATAGAGTGTGTGTTACGCGACTTAGAAAGAGTAACATTGAATACGACGATCCCGTAAGTTTACTAATACGAAACACTTGACAACAAATTAATGCACGTTACTGCGAAAATCTTAACGCCGTATTAGATCTAGTAATTGGAGCTATTCGTTGCGAAAATAAAACTTAAAAGGATTCAAATAGGGTCTACCACGAGAGAATTATTCTTTCAGTTAGGCAAATAAGTATGGTTTATTTGATAAAATGTTATTTTTCGTTGACGTACTGTAACGACAGCTAGTGTCCAATACAAGAGTAAGATCAAAAATCCCCAGGGTGGTTCAGAATAAATTTGATTTATTCAGAAGTTTGCCAACTCTTAAAATGCGGACTTGTCACGTCTATGGAAACTACTTCAAAGGCTTATTTACAGTAAATAGAAATTGGAATGGGTGTTATGAGGTTTTATGTATGCATTAGCCTGATTTATTTCGTGACGTGACAGTGCTAGAAAGCTGATAATTTCTAAATTTGACGTCCAATCTAAAGTCAACAATTTAAGGAATACAAAATATTAAACATGATTATGTGCTTAACAGGTATCATCTATGCTTATTATAAAATAAACTTATAATCAACCGAACGGAGTTTTGTACGGTTTCCATCAATAGTGTGGTGCCTGAGGAAGGTTTAGAAGTATAATTCACGCAGGCTTAGCCGTGGGCGAGGAGTTGTAAATATATCATCATAAACTAATAATAAATATAACGCATGTAATGTTTCCTACATTACATGCGTAATATTTATTATTATTTTTACAACTTAAAAGAAATTGTTTATATTTTTTAACATTCAGCATGTATATTGTATGAGCACTGACAAAAGTTGTAGGTGAAAGAGTCTCTTCGAGTAAGTATCCAAAACTTCATAGTCATCTAAGAAATAACTGCATAACTGGTCCTGCAAAACACAAAAGGGTACCTAATATAAAATCGTTTACAAGTGTAATATTACCAAGATTAGAAACGCAAGAATTAACCTACGATTCCGTTCAAAGCCTATAGATAATCCAACGTTCTAACGCCATAGATATCAGGCTCTACTGTTAATTCTCTAATCATCACGTCTGGTGATAAACTCTGCAACACCTCTGATTTACGTGCGCCCCACTTAACGGTATTAGCGACCTGATTTGCAGCCCTGTACCGAATGTCTCAAGATCGGGGATGCTGCTAAATGGATGGCCACTAACTAGATTAAGCAACGCTGCAAGTGACAAGAAATATATTGTTTCGAGTTTATGTAAGCTACTAGATTTTGCTTGAAAGATTTTTTTATAGAAATATTGAATGATTTTTGAATTGAAATTTTTTATTATATTTCCTAAAAGGTTGAATTTTAACGATTGCACAACGATTTGAATATTCTGTTTTTTATTCTGTCCAATAGAAAGTCAAGCTGCATCTGCAGTTCCATATCTCCGACTAAAAATAAATGTATACCAGTATTCAACATCATCGTTGTCATCATCGCCCTAGTGTCGCTCGATTGTAATTGATTTATAGTTTAACCAGACATGACAGAATATAAGAACACAGAGCGACTGCCGTCTCACCTCTACAAGGGGATAATGATATTTCTTGGCTTAGGCCAGTGTCAGTATATTCAAAAGCACTAAGCTCCTCATAACAGCTGTCAAGAATCATTATGACTGCTGGAACCGATGGAGTAACGTGCTCTCCGAGACACGAGGCAAACGAAAATTAAAATTAAAAATATGTCTGTGGTGTGCGCCGTAGGTTTGTACCTAGTACTTTCTGCACGACAGTCTGTTAGTAGGTATTTCTACTAGGATATCCTGCATCAGTGTGCCTGAAATTTAATATATCTGAAACATATATAACTATAGTTTCACTTAATTAGTACCGAGTGAGTAATTTAAGAGTCTGTTTCAGTTGTGTAAGAAAAATGCAATCCCGATTTGTGCTCGTAAAGTGTCGGGTCGTGGGGAGTGTTTATAGGTTTTTATTGGAAGGACGGGTCTTGTCTACGGAATGTTGACAAGTCATTCGTAAAACCCTTGAAGTAACGTGATAATCTTGATGGTAAAGACAGTCTTCGACTTGATATGCATGTTTTTTTTTTACGTCATCGTTCTGAATTTAATTTTTTTATGTTTATGAAGCTAATATGCTATGCGTTTGCAGGGGACTGTGTAAAAATATCATTAAAGGCTACAGATAATACCTACACTGAAAACTAATTTAAATAGATCACAACAGTGTTATCCCGTTTGAGAATCGAATCTTGGCACATTATTAGGCGTTATGTTATAGTGGCGAATGCAAATTTCAAAATAATTTATTCGCTTAGGTCACAGAGTAATACTTAAGAACCTCAAGACAAAATAATGCATGACATAGCATGGCGGCCACGTAAACCACTGTACTAACCGTCCAGTTAGAAACTATTTATTAATATAAAGGATTATATTTTCTAAGTATAAGTATGATTCCCAATCTAAATTATTATATAACATGTTTATTTCATTTAATGTTTTATAATGTTCCTTTCATTGAAACACATTCTTACTGTGCTTGTGTCTCAAATGTCTTGTTTTATTCTGTGGATAATACAGTGGGCTGCAACATTATCTTATTTATTTGTTAAATGTCTTTATTATATTTGTTGTAGCTGTTTATTATCCCTTATTTAATAAAATAAAATAATTAATTAATAAGGCGTCCAGCGATAAATAATACATAACAGAAGTTCTCTAGTCGGCTCATGCACAAGATTGATCTACGAATACATTTACATGTAGATGGAGATTGGAGACAACTATAGATGGAGATGTAAACGATGCTCGTACAAGTACGGTGTAATTTTATTGTTTGAATTGTCAATGCTTTTGGCGGTCAGATGTATTTTGAGATAGGTCTAAAACTTGTGTTGTATAACACTTACTTCAAATACTATTACATAAATGCCTATAAAAAGCGAAGATTTGGGAGGATAGATGGATGGGTGGACTGATTTGTAGTGGGAAGTTTGTTACTCTTCTGAAATATGAAGGCGAAAAAACATTCTAACTATACTACTGCATTGAGGCATTTTCGTTTTATACACCTTTTTAATTTGTAGTTTTCGATGTCAGTTCTGCAAGGACACAATTGTGCAGAAAAGAAGGTAGTAGAATGTTAAAATTATAAAGACTTTCAGTACACTCGTCTTATCTAAGTAAAACGAGTTTTCCAGTCCCGAGAGATTGCAGTGTCTTACAGGGTTAAAGCAAATGAAGCTTTGAGTTCTAAGACACAAGTACTTGGCGCTAAAGTATGAAAATGTTTTCAGCCATAATAAAATGTATGACTGACCAAACTTACTCTCCTTATTTTACCCCTTACCTAAGGGTAAAATACTAAACTCTTTAGGTCAAATTTAAAATCCATTATCCAACGAAGAATGCCCATTTTCCACCTGACTATTTATATGTATGCAATAAATCTTAAAATTCAGCTAATTTAACTGTATATTAATTACGCTCATCACAATGTTAAAAGAAACTCAGGAAAAATATTTATCAGTAATTCTTTACACTTATTCTACGTAAAGGGTAAACGTATTAGCATGTTTTTAACGCATCACAACTACCATCTATTTACGACGTTCCATTTTACGCATTGGCAATGGTCTTCATTCAAATCTGTTTCCGAGTATAAAAAATAATTTATAAAAAAATATTTAACGTTTTATTGAATCAGTCAATATATCCTTATTAGTCTTTATATAATACAGATGAATTAAAAATAATATTATAGAGAAATAATTTGATTATGCAATATATAATTGAGTTCGCACGGGGGAAACGGTTTTTTTTGACATTTGACAGTTCTCCGATTGGCCTGTATGTTGCTATAGGTCTGTATGTTGCTATGATTGACTGACGTAAGAGTAGTTGGTTTAAAGGAATTTAAAGGAAGACAAAGGCTGTGCTAGACCATGGTAAGTATTCCTATTTTAGACGAATCTTCGAGCGTTCATAATTAGTTTTGGTAGGTACATCGCCTATTGTTAACGAACAATCCTAAACTTTGCTTACCGTCTGCATTGTACGATAGAAGACATCAGTTTCTACCACTACAGTTGATTGATTTACAAATACTAAAGATTAAGGTAAATAAACCACAAGGAACGAAGGTACTTATTGAACGATGACTTGGTAGGTTTTGCTAATGTTCTCTAAAGTAAAGCCTTGAATATTATTTCTAAGTTTTTGTTCCATTGTGAAAAAGTAGTTGTCAATCGTGGAACGCAAGTTGATTGAGTAAAGCGTACAAAGAAAGTATTACAAGGGTTGAAGTCGAGGAAATCAGTTCTGATGAGAAAATTTATATAGAAGGTAAACATTTGAACTGAATATCTACTTGTTAACGATTTTCTAGACTATTCTGATTGCTAAAACTGCCGTACAATTTTAATTGACCGACAGAATTATAATGAAATCTTATCAAAGTCGGTATCGCGTACAAAGTACATACGTGGTCATTTCGACAATATAAATATAAAGAGGTATGTTGACTTTAAATTTGGATCTTAGCGCAAAGTCAATAGTCTTAAAATTAGTTTTAGTCTTCGACAGTTTTACTGATAGTTTGCATATTACACACGCCAAGCAGGTATATTTTGCATTTCAGTGTCATTCATGTAATGACATGCAAACTTTATTTAGTTTATACACTCACAGGCATAAATCCATAATAATATACTCTATTAAGGTAGGTACGAAACACCCGGAACCGGCGAGCTTGTATGGAAACAGTAATGCATGTAGAGGAAGCGCAGGAGATTTTTGAGAATAGAAGTGGCGTTCTGTTGTCTCTGCCTACCCCGACGGGAAAAAGGCGTGAGTATACGTATATGTATGTATACTCAGTTATATAATAATTTGAGCAATGAAACAGTTAAATTCTGTTTTTATAGCTTTATTTTGGCTTGAAAGTTACCAAAAGTCTGTCCGAGATTGTACACGATATTTATGTGTAATTTAGCTTTAAAAGCCTTCCAAACTCTAGGGATGGCATTAAAATAAAATAAATTTGTTTCGTAACAGTGGGGCTTGCAACCAATTTACGTCAATTCTCTTAAAGAAGTGGGCGTTGTGTTGGCTGGAATAAACCTGTGAAATCCATTAATAGAGCCCGCCGTTCTACCGTTATTTTATCAAGTCATACACTTCGAATAACATGCGGAGAAGGTTGATGCGGGTACGTTTCAGACTCATAAAGTTTTTCATACAAATGCTAGGAGCTATCATGAGTTTATTTATAGAATAATTTCTGCCATTTGAAATATTCAAAAGTGTGCCAGTTTACACCGCGTTTATCACTGTTTGATCCCCTTTTTTTTCGAGAGTAGATGTTATTTTTGGGTCTGTCTAAGATTAATAGATTATTTATTTTTAGATTATTAAATTTCTGTCTCTAGAATACCCTTGCCATGGTCATCATGGTAAAAATACTTTTGGCATTTATTCGCAAATTTCTCAATTCCTTGTGCAAATGTGCAATATGTATTGCAGGTAGTTAATTAATGAGTTTTTTTCGAAGACTGTGTTTACAATTTTTTTTAAATTTTGTGTCGTTTTACAAAATATGCAGTGACAGTCTGTCAGTAGCGCAGCGATTTACTTCCACTACGTATTCAATGTAAAGTGTTTATTTAACAGAAAATGTTCCTCCTTTATCTCATGTCCGGAATAAACCGCAGCAATTTATTCAAAACTGTTACTGTGATGGACTAATCAGTTTATTTTGTGGTGTAGACATAGCAAAAGTCATAATAGATTTATTATACTTTGGCGGTTTTTATACATCGTTTTATAAAGCAATGAAATAGATCAAAAGTATTATTTCTAAGAAAATTTGATACGTATTACTTTATCTGTGTCACTCATATTTATTGGGATATATATAGCTATACTATATCATGATATACAAATATTGAATCTACAGTATTTTATGAATAGAATACAATATAGCTTTGTTGCTAAATGTTACAGATTTCTGTTCGCCATAAAATACTTGGTAATATCATTTTTACTTTGGTCTTTATTCCCTAATAAAGGTTTATTGTCATGAACCCATTCACACTATCTACAAATAGGATAACAACTTAAATCTACATACAACTCCTGAATATAAGAATCAATTCCATTAAGAAAGTTTTCTTAGAACTTCATTATCTGATACCTCAGACGCCGCAAAAAAGGTAAGGCATCGGTAATCCTATGCGTGTCTTCATTACTAAGCATTAAGGCGATGACTCAACTTGATGAGCCCCTTTGTACCCCTCCCACTTCAACCCCAGTTTTATCCCTCTCAAGCCCTTCGACGTCATTGTGAATGAACGTAATGTTCTTAGCGAATTATTAGAGGCTTTCTTTAATTTTGTTAGCGTGTAACCCTTTTATAGAGGTAACAGTAAAACCTGCTTAGAAAATGACTGATTGGGTGTCTATGTAGGTATACGATGGTTATATTGTTCGAAAAGGTAATAGTATTATAACAAAAATAGCTTAAAAAGAACGCAACTGGTAAAGAATGTGCTTAAAATAGTAGTTGCATATTTCAACCCATCCAGATTCCAGCAAAGTAATAAAAGCACTTACTTAACTCAAACGTTAATTTATTTAGCGAAATCCTATCAATTCCCCCACTCATGTCTAGCCCAAGGGCTTGACGCATCAACGCATCAAAATGCGTGCACAGAAACTAGAAAACAGGATTACATGGCTCAGTCGAGGCTCACACAACTTGTAATCGGCACTACTACTTCGCAAGTAACGTGGCTGTATCGCTAACATTCCAAACTTGGCCCATTCTCGCACAGCGATAAATTGAGCTACTGAATTTTGTATCAAACAAACCTCACGGTCCCTCTGAATGGCCTCTACAAAATTTCCAGAATTCGTGAAACAATAATTATAAGAAGTTTGCTGCAAAGGTTACTTTTATTACCGCTCCGTGAGTTCCAAATTGAATTTCCTATGTGTTTGTTTTGTTTTTAGTATAATTTGATCATATAGGTGAAGTTTCGTCCTTGGTTCGAAGAATAATTAGGAATTTTTGTATACTATTGTGTGAGTTCTCCGAATTAGTGTAGTTCGCGTAACTACCTAATTCGATAATGTAGACAATTCCGCGTATAGTTTTGCACGTGTATGGTACAATTCGAGTCTCAGCTAGCACTTTGCGAGTTCTTTGGTAGCCTAGATACCTCGAAACCCTCTGTTTAACACATTTTTAACTCAACAAATACATACCTAATTATCATTCTATGATTTCAGTCTTCCGCCATAAAAATAATTCAATCAACCGAACAAGAATAAGCTCACATCGCTTTGAGTAGTTTTATTTATCTTCAACTATGTATAACTTCTTTTAAATTACCACACTTCTTGTCCTCCACTAAATGTAGTTTTTCCGAGCAAGTCGCAGTGCAGTAGCTTGCCTAAACTTTGTAGCAGCCCTGAATGCTACAATTATTTACTACGTCGTCGCGTGTCACCGCATAAATACAAATAGTTGATTATGGTAATGGGTCTTTTTCTATTGGAATGCAAATAAAGTGAGCTAAGGAGCTAAGGCTTACGTAGAATTTTGTGGACTTAACGATGTTATCGTTTTCTTCCTAGTGACCTACAAGGAAAATTGTTCGCTCGTACTTTGTTGAAAGTTTTTTCTTCTCATTAGAGATTTAGTGGCCGATTTGTTTTGCGATCGAGTCTTGATTATTTATTGTGACTTGAATAACTTAATTTAACGAAGCTTTTGTTCGCTGAGTTTCTTATTAAATGTTTTGATTTTATATTTTAATTAACGATTTTTTTTCATCAAGCACATAAACCGAAATTGAGTAAAATCTTGTTGCTTATTTTGTTTAAATTATTTTTATTAACGTGGCAGGACTGAACTAGTCTTAAGTACAGTAAACATAAAAGATTAGTGATATTTATTACTTAGGAACTAACAATTGACAAGATGTCTTATATCGTTTAACTAGTCACCTTATCGCCGTCCCCGGAGAATAAAATGATAACTGCTATTGTCTTAGTTTTAGTGTTATGTCATTTTTGGGATCTGTGGGTGCTTTGCTTTTGCTTCTTATACATACAATTTTTTTCCTAATTTTTATACAGTTATTTACGAAGTTACAAAATATTACAATAGTATTCAAAGATTTAAAACAAGTTTTAAATTACGAGACTAAAGTGTTAATCTTAATATATAAAATCCTTGCGTTACTGACTGACTGACAGACACGCTACACCCGAAACTATTGGGCGCAGGAACCTGAAATTTGGCATGTTTGTTCCTTGGGGACCGGAGGGGTGCACTAAGAAGGGATTTTCCGAAATTCCCACGGGATCGGCCAAAACGGGTAAATTTAAAAAAAAAATGCAAGCGTAGCTGCTGGCTTCCTCTAGTATAATATAAATTGTTACGGACGGGGTAACGGGATTGGAAGGAAACACCGAGTAGCACTGATGACACTTTATTCGACTTCACACACGACACGCCGTTTAATTTCGACGCAGATAGCACCAACACAAGCGTCTCTTGCACTTTACTGCACTATACTTTCACTTCACTTTTTTACTACTTCTTCTTTCTTCCTTTTACTTCTTCCTTTTCTTCTTCACTTTACCACTTTCAAGATTGCGGGAGGCGGTTGGATGCGGGCGGCTCAAGACCGGTCTGTGTGGAGAACCTTGGGGGAGGCCTATGTCCAGCAGTGGACGTCGTTTGGCTGATATGATGATGATGATAATATTATCAAAATTTATTCCCACTTGTTAGTATGACAAACAGTCATAGAATTATGTTCTCATGAAAAAAATATGCGACTAGATAATAATAAATGCAGTTATCATTTTATTCTCGTTCAAAACCATCCAGTCGCTCTGTATAAGACGTGTTAGTAATATGACTGTTATGGATTTGAAAAATGATAAGTGAAGAGTACAATATTTGATTCTGGTCAGGCTGTACAGAGAATAAAATGATAATCGCCGTTAAACAACTTAGGTGATGGCTAATTTTGACTAACCTTTTATTTTTGAAATAATATCTCTATTTTGATAATACGGCGTATTTTACTAAAACATTTAGAATGAACAAAAAATAACCTTCTTTAAAAGCTTACAATCATCTGTCTACGTCCAGTGTTTAAGGAGCAATCGACGCGAACATGTTTTTTATTTTTCCTGTAAAGTTACATTTTTGTAGTTATCATTTTATTCTCCGGGGACGGCGTTATGTTAAAACACGACAACTGCTGGTATATTTGCACTGTTTTAATACAAAAATGAACACTCGTTGTATCCTGATTTCAAATTCATTCAATTAAAAGAATATCTAACAAAAATATTTTATCACATACCTATACATTACTCTTGAAAATTTTTCATCCATTAGTTTTATTACATGTATTTCGTAAAACATTGTCGAATTGACCTCAGCCACTGAGTGTTTTATTGCCCTCTCGACTTTTGAATTACTTTTGTTCACAACAGCTATTCTGTACAGGCACCCTCAAATGCAAAAACAACCGTTTTAATAATGTCACAATTTAGTAAATCTGACCGCAAGGATCGGTGTTAAGAGTCTGGTCTCACTATCATTGACAAGCAGAGCTCGAATCGTGTTAGCGTTACTTAATACTAAACTAGCACGAACATCTTGCTTGCGTCCGACGACATTATTATATTTAGAGACCTAAATAATACTGGCTAATATTATCATTATCAAAAAGATACAAAATATTTATACCCTTACAAGTGATTGTTGTTCTAATACTAGAATACAAAAAATTATATTATACGTCTTAAAAATAAATAATATGCTCAGTTCGTTGTTTTCTTTCTTTCGATAGAATAGTATATTTATAAAGTACTACGCAGGTGCCATTGAAGAAGAGTTTTATTGTCTATTCTTTCTAATGGTTCTACGTTCTATCATTGTATTACGAGCATAACATTGAATGTAAATGTAGAATAATTAAGTAATCAATATGTTAATTCTAAGTTTGTAAGCGTTGCATTGTAAGCTAAGTGATTAAATGAGTTTGAATTTGATTTGAATAAGACTTTCCCAATCAACGTTTCAATGACTCTTTTATTACTATCGAAAATATAGCACTGCGTTCAGTGGGCATCTACACAAATGAGCATACTCGAAAAACGCTAGTGGGTTCGAGTCCTAGAACCAAACGATGCTTCAAGCAATCTAATTAACAATTTAATTAACGCAAATGCTCAGCGTTTATTTAAATATCTCTTTCTAATGCATTTGATTCTCATAATTGGCTTCTATTAATAGAATAGGAATAAAAATGTAAGCGAACGAATTGTAAATATATTTCGTAAGTTTAGTTATTCGAAAGTAAACATTTATTGAAGCAATATTTCGTCAGTCTGCTTATTCACGCTTTGTGATGTGAACTTATTTGCATACTCGGCATTTTTTTGTGATTTTTGAGTAAGGTAGATTTTGTCAGCACTGCTAGTTCCAAGCTAAGCAGAGCCTTTATTATGTGTTCTGCATGATACGACACATGTACATATATATTACCTTTTTTTGTAAACATATACGTATTATAAATAGAAATACCTAGAACAAGACAAACATCCATGTTCACACACAAAATATGTTTGACTTCAGTGGAAATCGAATCTGTAACCTTCAGCGTTGCAGTCGGTTTAATTTCTGCCAGACTACAAGCATCAATAATATAGACTCTATATGTATAGGTTCAATTGTGTAAGCTAAAAAGAAGAATTAGGTATACTAGATGAAAACCCGGCTTCACTCAGGGGAAATGCGACTCATGTTACACATGTAGATACAAAATGAAGGTAGACATTACTCTACATGTTATCCGGTGTCAGTGACGTTTCCCGAGAGTGGCCAATTTGACGACTGTGATTTGTCTGTCAGAACCATTAGAATTTAACAAAATACTCGACAATCCGAATTTTTTGTATATATTATTTCGTTGTCGAGTCGAAATCTTTATTTTTTTATGTTATATTATTCAGGTAAGATTTCGATCGAGTCTACCGTACCCCGTGACGTCATTATTGTTATAGGCAATATAACAGTTTATAGTTGTGATTTATTGCAATTTGGACGACGCTAAGGTGATGATGCCTTTGGTAGTATACGAACAAAAAAATAACTACGTTAAAAACGACCGACTTCAAAAACGAAAAAGTAAAAAATAATAAAGATTTAACATTAATTAAATGCTACCTATTATTTATATGTGCTATTTACTAATAGGTTTGAAGTCGGTGCCAAATCAAATTTCAAAAGCCTTTAAATTGAGTCGCTCAGCGGAAGAGTGGCCTAATCCATAAATTTACCGAAACGGAGTTAAGTAGATATTTGTGTACTAGAACTATAGATCTTTAAAACCATAGTGACCTAAAGTTTAGTTTCGGAATGTTTGAAAGATGGCGTTGATGAATGTTCTTATTCCATTTCTAATTTATTATTACTTTCACAAGAAAAGCGGCCTATTATTTGATAGGCCCTTTAATTTTAACACTTAATAGTTTTAGGACTACAGAATAGTGGCCCAACCCACTTTGGTTTTAAAATATGGCTTCACCAAAATAAAACCTCAATCACTTTCGCTAGCTTATGTCACTGTCATTGTAAATTTTACATTGTGTTTTTGGTTTATTTCGCGGCTAAAACATAAAAAGCATTTTGTTTGTGAAATATGATGATCTAACCCAAGAATAACTTTCTAATTTAGTAGAATAGTGGCCTACACAACGCAATTTTTTTTAAATTTCTAAGTTTTATACTAGTTTGTAATCTTAAAACTATCAATAAAATGATTACTTTGTATGGTCTGTGTTTTATTTTTACATAACAGGGTAAATACTAAAATATCAGTACTGATGTAATTCTCAGATAATAAATGCTCATTATCTCCATACTTAATGTGCAAGGCTTGGGCCACTCTTCCGCTGAGCGACTCAATTAAAGAAGGCATTTCATAATTCACATGAATTCACATTCTGTTCAATACATTTTCGTATTAATTTGTTTACACTGGTCTCATTAATAATCGACAAATCATGGCATTACCGCATGATTTACGTCTTCGAAGTCACCATTATCATCATTGTGCAATTCAAATAGATTTTTGTAATTACTGAGTTCGTCGCCACCTTCTGACTCCTTCATCGGACGAGAACGAGCCCAAACTCTATAAAATTTTGTCAATTAATTACTGACTTCCTATATTATTCCTATGGCCACCTTTCGATTCCATCATCAGAGCAGCTCTATGTCATAATAACTTTTCATTGTCATCCAATTTAAATACGTATACAAAACCCAACACCCGATGTCTGACATATTTTTTTATAGACTCACGCCTGTATCCCCAAAGGGGTAGGCAGAGGTGTAATATTACACCCACATTTCTCATGAATTTTTAGGTCCCACGTAATAGGGGGCGAGCCTATTGCCGTACCGGGCACATTACCAGACTCCGTGCTGCTACTGAGAATTTCCTAACAGAAAAACTCAATAACAACTTGCCCGATCCGGGAATCGAACCCGAGACCTCCTAATACTACGACCAACGAGGCAGTCTGTCCATTCCTTTTTGAAGTTTCTAGAATTTTCTAATTTTTAATTGAAATAAGTATTTAAATAATATTTTGATGATGCTGGTGCTGCTGCTGCATCGGCGGAAACCCTCAAACGGCGCAAATAACGTAATTAGTAATTACCTGGAAACCTAGCCAGGTTTCCAGGTAATTACTAATTACGTTTTTGAGCCGTTTGGGGTCGAAACGCTGGGGCCATGGGGCTCTAGTGCACGTGCATTATACGAAGAAATCGCCAGAAGGCTGATCGACGCTTCCCGTGACTAGAGGGCTGGTTTATATCTCGCTGAGAGAATAAGCATTGCCATTCAACGTGGCAATGCTGACAGCCTTCTGGGCACGCTACCGCTCGACAGCGTTGCGGAGGAATTTAATTTTTTATTATATTTTATTTACTTTTCTTTTCATACTTTTGCTTTTTTACAGTTAAGGATAGTTTAGTTATATAATTAGTTTTATTTTATTGTACATTATAATGTTAATCTTACTTATAGACCAATTATACTTTAGTTTATTTAAAGTCTACCTAAGATAAAAAAAAATTAAATATTTGCCAAATATTCATAAATATTTTACAAATTTCATAAAACCCAAAATCCACTAACTGTTATGATTGGGATTTGAACCCACGCCTTCAGAACGTAATGCGGATGTATTATCAGCACGGCCATCGCCTTGTTATCAATTAGTGGCGAATTTAGCGAACACTTGACAGAGTGCTTATGTCATCTAACTTAAAACTGTAATTTCCAAATAATGAAATAGTCTTCAAACCTTTTTGTTTGACGACCGGCCAGTTTGTCGTGTAGACGCATAAAGTGTAGACGTCAGTAGTCCTTGGTGACCGTAGTGATGACAATTTGACATGACACCAGCCGTCACAATTATTATTCATAGGAATGTCAGCCTTAAGGATAGGTGAAAGTCTTAGACTATATACATTGATTTAAATACTAAAGATACGTGCGACCGAACATTTGACAGACGCAGTCACCTTACAAAAAAAATAACGCCATCTATTCAAACTAGTATGAACTACGATGTAAATCGGCATGGTCTGCTCCTAGACATAACCTTGTAAGAGCGGGGTGCGGTATTTTTCGAGGTACAAAAAATATATATTTTTCCATTTTGGATTCGTACCTAATGTTTTTTGACGTTGGTGTATCTTTATACTTTAAGAATCAATTAAAAATAATTTTGTTAGAACATTATTTAATCTTATAGTAATAATAATAAATCTTTTCATTTCATCGGGTACAACGCCCGCCGCTTCAAAGTTATGTCGCACTTTTACGCGGCTTCGCGCCGTTTTTACCAACATGAAAGAAAATTGCTTTTAATAATTTTAGAAGTTGATTTAATGACATATTTTTATGTTATCGGTGACATGAAATGTTATTATATTTTTTATTATGTTTTTTGTCGTAGTTCACGCAACCTTTCACGGCACAATTGGCATTTTTGTTCGCAAAATTTACGACCGCTTCCGATGACAGCTGATCGCGTTCTAGTTCACTTCGTTAAAGAAAAAACCATTTTAGGACCAACTTCGAGGCGTCATTGTAACATGCGGTCCGCCCAGTCCTTACGCAGTAATATATATGTCAATGACTATATATATTAAGTAAATAGACGGAGGAATCCCATCACTCAAAGGTCTGGGACTGGGCTCCAGTGTGGACCCCATTACCCGTCAAAATTTAATAGAACTTCATTTGAAACTTTGATACTTCGTTCATAGACATTTTGATTTATTCATATAAAAATGTGACGCATAAACATAGTGACGTTATAACTTTATCGATACTTTTATTTTAGAGACTAGCTTCGGCCCACGTATTCGCCGATGTGGGTGAAAGTTATTGCAAAAAAGGAAGCCTTTGCTTTATTGCGATGTAGAAGCTATACTGCAATATTTCTTTGAAAAATAAGTATACTTGAATATAATTATATATCTCAAGAAAAGTGTTTTCATCGATCATCACAAACTTTCGTGTTTATAAAAGTTCAAATTAAACCATCTGCTGCTTACAGCTAAGTTTAAGCTTGTGTAATTAAATGCAAGACTTCACATTTAGATCGATACGATTAACTGTACTGAGTATTGAGTAGTCATTGACTACTTTTTTGCAGTGGCGTCAGATTGCTGGAATAATAGGAAGAACTAGTATGCCAATCTTAAAACGATAAATTACCATGATTCTAATCGTGTGAGTCATTATCATGATTAAATAATCGTAGCCATGATAAACCTGTCGTCATGCAAATGACAGGTAGACTGCTGTGAACCCTTAAAATATTTGTTAATACTAAAACTGTACCTAGTCAAATGATACCGAAAGTCAATTTTGATCAAAATGGATAATTATCAATATTATACTTATAAAAACCCGTTAAGAAATTATGCAATACTAGGGGATAGTCGCAGCTATGCTCGCACATATTTTTTAACGTTGTTTTTGCCTGATTCTGTGATAATTTCGAGAAATTCCTTTTTAGTGCACCCTTACGCTACCCAAGAAACATATACATGACAAATTTCAGCTTCTTGCACTCCCAGTAGCTTTGGCTGTGCCATATCTGTCAGTCATTCAGTTACGTAATATATACAGATTATAGGCCAAAAAGTGGTCGTGTTGCTACTTTTTGGACATTGAAAGGGTAACTCATTATATAGGTTTACGCACCGCACGCAACAGATGCTCTCAAAAGTATACTGGCGATGCAAACATTATCCTCGTCCCTCTAGCGGTGAAATTAAGAAGTTTTATTAATTTTACACCTAGGCTTCTATAAGGGCGTAATAAATTCGACCTGTATATATAATATGATTTTGTAAAGATTTGAGTTTTTTTTTTTAATTAAGCCAATGTCAATGTCTGTGACTTTTTCTATTTTACCCTAAATAAATGTGATTCATTATGTGTGAAATATTTTATTTAAAATTGACCCTGCAATAAAATTTTATTTCTATTCTGTTAGTTAACTCACTTATTACTGCAGCCTACTCTCGATTGGTGATTTAATATAATTTATTATAATTATGTAACTGAGCATACTGGGCTGGGGCCTTGCTTCAATTTGAAAAGGCCTAACTTGGTTTAGAAGATTTTAGACGAACACTTGACGATCGTGATAATTTTCTAAGTAATAAGCATATAACTACTCCGTGTGGTGACGGATTAAGAATACGGAATGTCACCACCCCATATCATCCCATGGGTGTCGTACGAGCCGACAGAGGGAGCATATTATGCAGAGAACAGCACTGTAAGAGAAGGAAAAGTTGATGCAAACCCTTTACCAACCCGTTTGGCCAGCGTGGTATAGCAGGCCAATTTCTCCTTCCAAAGGAGACGCCTAGTCCAGCAGTGGACTGTTAAAGGCTGATGATGTAAGCATATAACTTCCAAAAGTCTGAAATACGTAACGTGGTTTTGTATTCGAAAACCATAACGTGGTACTGATCTCGTCATTGACCCTATCATTGCATATATATAGTGATTATTAATGATATTATGAATATCAATTGCTTTATTCACCTTAAAAAGGTAATTTAAAAATATATTTGTTATCGTATATTATTTACTAGTATTTAAGCATAAGCTGGATTTATTCACATATTTTACTTTATCTGAGGATTTATCAACATTCAATTGATATTCATTCTGAGTAAACCAAATCTAAAGATTTATTGCAAACATTATAGATATTTTATCGAAATTCATTTTAAGTAAGCACATCACTAGTCTAGTTAAAATTTACGACAATTTCGAAGATTTGAAACTGATTCGAAATGACATTTGTCTATTTATCTTTCTCTTACATGAGAAAAATATCATAAGTCAGAGTGAAGTAAATATATTGGGTAAGGTTGCTATTTGAATGCGGTCTCTATTTACGTTGAGGTGAAAGTCAAGGAGCAATTATTATAAGTATGGAGAGAGCATTTGAAAAAAGAGTAGAAATCGTATGTGCAACTCTTTTCTCTCTAATTACAGAGTTGCATATGTTCGAGTGTGATAGATATATAGCTTTTATACATGTTTTATACAGCCTTGAATGACATATGCCAAAAAAAAAATGTTATGTCATATCGATGTTCATCCAGCTGGAGTGAAAGCCGTGTCGAAGATAAACTGCAATTTTCATTGCTACAAAATATTATTATTGTGAATATTATTACTTTTAGACATGAAAAATTACAATAGTTTGTAGTGCCGTCGGATGTAAAAGCCGAACGGGACTATTGGCCAGAAATGGTCAAAAAATATATTTCCACCGGCAAGTCATAATAAGTAAAATTGTAAATATCTGCCGTAATAATTCTGCAATGATATTTGTAAAGCTTATACTTAAAGATAAAGATAACCACCGTTGACACATATTTTTATTCCATTAGTCACAATTAAATAAATATAATATAAATATTTCGATAAAAAATATGAGGATAGTGTTGTAATAGAAGTTTCAGTCAGAAAACCAGTTTGTGAAAGATTATAATTTGAATAATTGGTTATTCATTGTGATTTTTCGTAGATTTCCTAAGAATGAAGATTTGAAACTAAATTGGGTCCGAAATATGAGAAAGGGAGAATGGCAACGGTCCAATTCTTCTAAACGTTGTTCGCTTCATTTTGTGTCTGCTTGTTATCAAGAAGGATTTCAAAAAAAGTTTAGCATTATTATGCTGTGCCTATATTTTTACTAACCCGATATCTAATAGCGAGGTGTATACTTCTACTTTATTATAACTTATATTTTTGTCAATCAATATCTACTAAAATTGCAACTGTTAAAATATGCTATAGTTATCATACATATATGTATATCATAAACAGATGTGTGCTGTAATTTTCAGAAATGTCCAAAATAACGAAATCTTATTTTTAGAAGTGATAATAAAGCTTCAAGACAGAACATGGCTTGCACTTCTGGAACTCAGGATGAAAATATTGTTCGTAAATGTTAACTGTTTCCGCCCATGTACATCCCATTTTGGTAATACATATAGTATCACACATGCCGGGCAGTTATCGTGCGTCACTTTGTGGAATAAATAAATGATTTTGACTATTATGACTTATTTTCCAATACCAATGTCACAAAGAATGAGAACATAAAATAACTCGCTGATTGCAAATGCACTGATCAGTGCGAGACATAATAGAGTTTTAATTGTGTCTAACTAGTCTAGTCGGTATTGTAACATTCAACTGGTTAAATATACCTAATAGCGCAGTTTTTCCCTTCTTAAGAAATTGTATTTATGTTTCAGTGTTGTCAATTTAAGAGGAATTAAAGGTAATTACTTTCTGTCGGATTATAAGAATATTGTCAAATTGTGATACCAAACAATGCTAAACTGCGCTCTATACTGTTCCTATCTAGGTACAGTCGAATAACTTTCCGCTAGACCACAATAAGGGTGAGAATCGCTCAGAAAGATATCGTCGCTTCCAGTGCTACTTTACACAAACATTGACATTCGTATACAAAACAACTTACAGGTGTGCCTCGACTCTATGAGCGAGCCAAGGCATTTTTTTTCGAACTGGTCCACCGCCGACTTGTTTGATTGCACATACCTGGAGGATTCGTTTACAAATAACAAGGAAACAAGTAATCTACTTATTGTACCAAATGTACGGTTAAGACAAAACTTTCATTTTATTGTAATGCAAGTACTTTATATTATTTGGAAATTTTTGAAAGGCGAACCATCATAGAGGTGGATAAAGTATACTTTGACCACCAGTTCGAAGTGGATACTTGAATTCCTCCTGTGAATAAGCGGTAGGAGAAGAGCACCGCGAAGGACATTGTCAATTCGATTTCCGACTTCGTAATTTTATGAGAAAAATTTAATTTGCCATTAATATTGCATTATTATTTCAGCCAAAATACTATCTTTGCTGGACATAAGACAAGTCTCCTCAAGATAGTAATCATATCTTATTATTACCTCTCTTTTTACAGTATTTGTTTCTTTGTAGGCACCTAAGTACTATACTCTAAATAAAAACTCGTAAAATAATATACTACTGGGCCCTTGCCTCCAAATACCGCAGGGCCGGATCTACCTAAGGGCTGCTTGGGCTGCAGCCCAGGGCCCCGAGGTCCCAGACCCCGCTAAAACAATAGGCGATAATTTGAATTTAAAAAATGGTTGTCTGTAAAGTCGGTTTATGGACGATATTTTTTGACGTGATGACGTCATAAGAAAACATTGATGAAAAAATTCATACTTCTATGAATTGAGTTAACAGGGGAAATACGTGTAAAAGGATGTTTTCAAGCTGATTTTTATAAGTTTTTGAACGTAATGAAATGAAATGAAATTATTTATTTGCCAGAATGTAGTACAATACGTGATAATAATTAGAATTAGTCCGTTACATTCTACCATAACAATGGTGTGCAAAAGATATTATAAGTATTATGTTATATAATTTAAAGACTATGATAGTATTACAGAAGAAAAATATATAATAAAATTAATTAGGTAAAATAAAAAGAAAATAAACTATAATTTAACAATGTCAACAATGTACGGTACATAATTATTATATTATTCTTTACATGTCATAAACTCATTAATATTATAAAAACACTTGTCTAAGAGCCATTTCGTCAATTTTGTCTTAAAGATTGTCAGTCGAAGATCCTTAAACATATTAGGTAATTTATTATAAATAATAACAGCATTGACATATGAATTTCTTTTAAATATTTCCAGTTTACAATTTCTCCATAACAATAGTCCATACATAAGGACTGAAGAAACGTATCCGAAGTGCTGCTTCCGTTGACACTGTTGTTCGGCGCTTTTTTATAGCATATACAAAAACGTATAAAAATTGAATATTATTTATTGAAACTATCAGGTAGGTAGGTTATTTAATACATATATTAATGAGTCTTTTTCATATTTTACAAAAATATAACTTAAAAAGTACCGGAGATATCAGCTGATACACATCGTAGGTTGTCATCCGACATAGCAGTTGGTAGGTACACGATGAAAGCCACAATTTTTATCCGAAATCAATAGCACAGAAAAATTAATTTCTATTAATATTATTTCTTTTTCTTTCTTTCTGAAAAATGTATATGTGTGTCTTCTATATAAACCTCAATTAAAAAAAAGGGAGGGCTATTAAAATAAGTCATATTTTTACCATTATTTAATATATTGTTTACTATAAAAAAGTAGTTAAAATAAAAATATCGCTTATGACTGAGGTTCATATTCAGCACAATTGTGTTAGGAAATTATAAACCAAAGGAGATCACCCAAAGTGGGCTAATTTTGATTTTGCCGGCCAATCAATAAAATTGTGTCATTTTAATAGAATACACTATTTTAAACATTTTTTACTATTACAACAAACTTCTAAGTCAATTCTCTGAGACAATACTTAGGTTTGAATACGTGTATAACTGAAACTACCGTAGAGCAGTTTTGTTTGGTCAAAAGTGATAAATCTAATAGGTGTAAAGGTGGTCAACGATACGTTTTCAGCCTAATGTGAACCTTAAAATGCAATGGGCTCATAAAAAGAAGAGTTTTTTTTTTAATTCTTCTGTCCAAATATGACAGGCAGTCTTGTATACAGGCATGCCAATGCCACTATAGGGGCGATAATTCCTGTTCTCGACATGTGGTTAAAGAGATGTCGCGTCGCGACGTTTGCACTTTTCATGGTTGTTGTGACAGCAGCCGCAACCTTATCGGGAAAACGGCGCTGCAAATGTTGGTGGAATGCCCCAACTCATCATCATCTCGACCTATTCTCGACCATTTTGGTGTAGGCCTCTTCAACAACTTCCATTCCGGTCTGTTTTGGACAGTCTTCAACCAATTACTGCCCGCTAGCTTTATGATGTCACCTTTTCATCTCATTCGCGGTCTTCCAGCTAGTCGTTTACAATCCCACAGTCTCCATTTCAATATTTGCTTGCACCATACTTCGAGTTTTCTGGCAACATGTCCGGCCCACTGCCACACTTAAGCTTCGCTACTCTTTTGACAACATCTGATACTCGGTTTTTTTTCCGGGGCCATTTATTCGTATTTCTGTCTCTTAGTGTCACTGCTACCAGTTTTCACTACATTGCACTTCAAGTTTTTCAAAAGCTGCCTTTGTAGTAACTCAAGTTTCGGCTCCCTAGGTAAGCACTGACAGAACACACTGGTTGAATATTGGTGCTTTTTGTTGCTTCGTAATATTCATAGCAAAAGCAAATGCCAGTTTGCTGAAAGCGGCCCAATCCAAACCGATACCTCTATCAATCCCTTTCACCTGGTTTGCTTTGACCATCTTTGTCTTTTGCCCTAGGTATATTATGATATTTATTGACAAATTTCAATGGGAGTACTTCCTACTGCAATTGTTATTCCGCTGGAGTTTCATTGGTCATGTTTCAAATTGCCCGAGAACTGATCGCGGCAATTGTTACAGTCGTACCTACCCTCGCTCCCTGCCCAGTCCATGGACCGGTGCGTGATGGCAGGAACATCACCGTCTCTTTCTGTGACAGTAATGCTGATCAAGGAGACGGCGAAACGAGAGAGGGAGGTGATGCCAGCCATATAGGAGCCGCTCCCAGTAGGCTGAGGCGGCGGCGCTGTGAGCACGTGCGCCTCTAGAAATGTGGATTAGCAAATATGACGTGGCAATAGGACGTGGCGAGCCGAACCCTGACAGGGTCATGGTGTACGTCGCAATGATAACAGCAATTCGCGTGGCCGCTGTCAAGGGAAACCGTGGTGGTTATAGTATGTAGAGCCAACCACGCACCAAAGAAAAGGTGGCTTGCATATCTCATGTATCATACAATAGACATTACATGGGACCAGCAGCCGATAGATCTTCTCCATTAAGGCATACAGAAATAAAACAGAAAGCAAGCAGCGCACGCGATGAGCGCAGTGCGAATTAGAGCGAGACAGCGTGACAGATGCTGCGTCTAATGCAACCTCGCTCTTGGCTGACCTGCTATTACCTGATGTCATTTAAATTGCAAGTTGCACATTATTTTAGGCAAAATATTACAATAATTAGGATTTATTTCACTAACAGAACAGATTCTTTGATCTCGAATATTATCTCACAGACTACACTTAGAACTTTGGTGTAGTAATAAAAAGTGTTTATGTCGTACTATTCCATAATAATTTTAAGTTAATTTTAGTTGGCCGGCACTTTTAGAATTAGCCAAAATTTGTATGGAGGCCGGGTGATCTTTCAAGATGATTAGTTTAAAACTTTTTTAGCTAGAGTGTATACCGTTTCGAAAAAACTTGTTTCAAGAAAAACGCGTTTAAAAAAAATAGTGACAGAACAGTGCTGTACCGAAGGGCACTTACTAAATCGCTTATAACTTCTGAATGAATAAGAATTTTAACTTGAAATTTTAAATCATTTTTAAATAGTTTTACAAGGAATTCATGAAAAAATTTGAATTTTTTTAAGCCTCTACACGTATTTCCCCTTAACTGAAAATTATTTTTTTTCGATAAATTAAAATTTTTACGAGCAATAAAGAATATGTAATAACTCTATATCATTATAGAAACAGTTTTTTGACATGGCTATTAGTTGAGTACTTAGATAGGCCCCTAACTAGTTTTAGCCCATGGCCCCACAAATTCACGATCCGCCCCTAAAATACCGAATTATATACCAATACCAAACAAAGATTAATGCATGAGTACATCACTATTGACAGTCATTTCTTCTTTTGAAAAAAATGCAACATGAGTATTTCAAGAGGTAATAAATACAATACATCTGTCTCGGTTACACATATGACATTTTATACAAGTAAAAAGAAATAACGATAGGTTTCTTGTTTATGCTTAAAGCTATCTCTCCATACTTATAATAATTGCTCCTTGGTGAAAGTAAATAAAAAAAATGCTCATAAAATAAAAACTACTGGGCCTACATGAATCACATTTTTATGGGACCAATTCGAAACTATTGCGCATTAAACAAAAAAAGAATTACGTAAATCGGTTCAGAAACCTCGGCGAAATCGGTGTACATACATCTTACAACCTACAGAATTGAGAACCTCCTCCTTTTTTTTTGTTTGAAGTCGGTTAAAAAACCTACCAACTTTTGTGCAGCAACAATATAAAACCTTTATTATTTCAAACCGCCTCTGAGAATCCTTTTCTTGATCATAATATTTCTAGCGTCGTAAAAAAGTAGATGGTAGCACATAGTAAACAGTTTCTCATTTATTTTAATGTCAATGGTTTATTTACATAGCAAGTAATACGCAATCATATTTTAATACGAATGTTTGAATATTATGAGTACTTCAATATTTACTACTAGATTGTTATTATACTTATTGAGAATAAGGCCTGAGAGGTCGTCTTGAATATTATTTTACATTTATGGTGGGAGTTAAATACTTTAGATCTTTCTAATTAATCTTGCCAAAAAAGTAGCATGATTGACAAAACTCAAAGTCAAATATGTTTTAAAAGCTCTTGACCACATTTTCATCTAATATTAAGCTGGTTTTTTTTTAACAAACTCTTTTAAAATAATTCTTTCTCAGCTTATGACTACGTCATAAGACGAACCTACGGTGAAAATGTAATGTTTCTAGCTTCAGAATTCTTAACTCACATAACCTTTTCAATCTAACCTCACAGTTAGCTGAAAAGGTTCAATAGTTTAATTACAATTAAAATAATAATAAATAACCCTTCACTATTTCACGCATCGGTATCCACAATGCACTTTGTTCTAAATACAATAAAAAGGTATTTAATTAATACTGATACTCTGTATATCACGAATTAAACGATATGCCGTGATTTAATCATTGTAGTAATGTTGTAGCTTAAAATGTATAAATGGTTTTCACCTTGTAATGAAATGTAAATGGGCACCTAAGTATGGAAACCATACCCATTGCGGACACAAACGAAATTGAATATTAGCTTTTCCACAGAGCGACTGCCTGTCTGACCTTAGCAATCCGAGGGATAGCGATATTCTATGGTTTTGATGCGTGTCAGTTTATTTAGAAGGTACTGACACCCTTTAACGACTGTCAAAGATACCGACGGCTTAACGTGCTCTCCGAGGCACAGGACAAGCAATAATTAACCATTCAATACGCACATAACTCCGAAAAGTCATCGGTGCGCGCCGTGGATTCGAACCCGATACCCTCTGCATGGCAGTCTGTTGGTATATCTCCACTAGGCTATCGCTGCCTATTATGTACTTGTACAATCATAAATATATACAACCTTATATCAGCCTATACACGGTAAACAAGGCTCTTCTCCATACATTCCGATTTGGAGCCGATAAATTTTACCGAAACACAGAACACACTATAATAATATTCTAAATAATTATTGTATTGTTCTAACAAATTAGAATAATACCCGAGAAAGAGAAACATAGAAACTTCTAAATAATAATATAATATAATAAATTGGTGTCAAATGTCAAAACAGAAATTCACATCAATTAAAAAAAGAAACTATGGTAGAGGTATATTGTAAATGATGTATAAGTATCAGGTACGTTTTGTCAAAAAGAGTATTTAACCAAAAAGTAAAAGTGTAACTGGAACGATGTCCTTGGCATACGTCTCCCAGTTTTTTTTTGTTGACAAAGTAGTCTCTCTGTATATACTACGCTACTTTATTGACCTTTAATTACTTAAAACTTTTGTTTTCTCCTTTCCAACGATTAACCATTTCAAATTGAACATCATCATCATAATCGTCCTTAGCGCTATCCCAGTTGAATCTAAGACTTTTTGCCTGGGAGCCCGGGATCCGCTTACTAGTCTAACTAGATATGACAGAATATTAGCCTTTCCACTGAGCAACTGCCGTCTGACCTCCGCAACCTAAAGGGATTGCCGTATTCCATCGTTTAGACCAGGATCAATTTATTTGAGGGTACGGACACCCCGAAACGACTGTCAGAAATCTTTATGACAGCCGGTACCGATGACTTATCGTACTCATCGGGACACAGGGCAAGCGATAATTAACAATTTAACACGCACATAACTTCGAAAAGTTAATGGTGTGCGCCGCGGATTCGAACCTGATACCTTCTGCATAGCAGTCTGTAGGTATCTCTAGTAGGTAAATTAAATGACTCTTACTAAAACGAATAAGTCTTTCTTAGCCATTAACTTAACCAGCCTACTGAAGGAGCCAACGTTTGTCAAGCAAAATCCACGTATCTTCACCCAATCCATAATAATGTCATCGTAATTATAACAAACAGACCACTCGAAACGCCTCACAAAAATAACGCTGCAAATGAGAATTAAGTTGTATGTCATGAGCGGCCGCTGGCTGGACAGGCTATAAATTCGGACGGTGTCACCTAATTATGTCAAAGGACACATAGCCTTTGGAATTGCCGGGCAACGAGGAAATGGTAACAATTCATTCAGAATTGCTCATTTATGTTGTTTTATGTATTTTTGTAATAAATAGTTATCTGGTACAGTTTCGCTTGAGTGGGATCATATATCATAAAATTCTATTTAATCGAAAAAGAACTAGGATCAGATCTACATCTGTGATCATAATAAAATTATTGATAAACTACAGCTTTTTTCTCAAAAAACAAATATGTATGTTTTTACAAGAAAGAAATAATTGTATACATACATATAATTATGTAATTATGTGTGGTTGGTAGTCATAGTAAGAGCTTCGTTAGTTTGAAACTAGATGGTGTTCTATATGGTATAATAAAATAGAATTCTATATCCATATAAACTCGCCTGTTGCATAAAAGGGAAGGCAGAATTGCTTGGCCTTCACCGACGTACAATTCTATCATACCTTTTCGTGTGAGTTTTCTTGTTTTGTTTTCTTAGACCAAGTGTGGCTAACTCAAGTGTCAGAGTTTGGAGGCATTCGACATAAAAATAGATTAATAATATATTTTTGTAAACCTAAATCTTAAAAATCTAAAGCTAATTTTTCAATAAAGTACCTCGATGATCCAATTTGAAACTAAACCACACGACCAAAACTGCTGAGACAGCAAATAAACCAAAGTGTATCTCAAAAGTATTTACGTCAAAACTTTTATCCTGCTGGCAAATATCAAAAGAGTTTAATTAGTGTGGTTACAATACGCACAAATAAAACTACAAAGTACAAAGCGTCGGGTTTTCGATAAAATACCTCTAGGTAAACGCTCAAAGGTCCCTGAAAGGAATTTATGTTTCCAACTTAAAACAAGCTCGCTCCTGAATAGTTGCTTACCTCTGAAAGGGTCCCGTTCTTAGATTGGTGTGATTTTGGATTGATAAGGAGATAAGTATTTCTTATATTACTGAATACGTTTAGACTTTGGCGGCGGCCCTTTACGCGTAAATAATTCTCCTAAATCTCCCCCAGGAAACTACACTTTTTTTTATTTTTATTTATAGATTTACCACATTAACAACTAAAAAGATCAGCTTGCGGCCAGTTATATCAATGATCTGAAAAAGTGACTAGGTTACACTAGATGCGAAGAACAGGAGACTGAGTCAAACAGCAAATATAAAGCGAATATCATTTCTCGGTTGTGTAAGACGCTAAATATTATCAAGGTCTATCACCAGTTCTATAAATCCAAAAATTAAATCAGTTCACTGTAAGTTTGTTTATATAAATTGCACAAGATTCAATCTCTTACCTAAATCGTGTCTAAACTGTCAGTAGAACGGCCTAAAGTCTTGAAACCCACCGACATATATAAATGAACAAACACACTGACTGATTGATTGACGTATCAAAAAACTACGTCAAGAACCTAGAAATGTTCCACACAAGTTTTTTGGGTACTCACTGAGAAAGGGTTGCCCAAAATTCCACCCACATTAGAGGTTCAAAGTTTCGTATTAAAAAAAAGTAGTAATTTCATCATCATGATCATCATATCCGCCGAAAGATGTTCACTGCTGGACATAGGTCGCGTTGAAAGCTCTCCACATGGACCTATCCTGAGCCACCCGCATCTATCAGCCGGCCGCGATCCCAACAAGACCGTCGCGTCAGTCCACCATTCGGGAGGCTTACCTCATTACATTATTACATTTCACGTAACTAAATATAAAACATCACTACAACGCATTTCACTGACAGACATCATTTATGTATCCCTGTAAACACGTTCATCAGCTATTCCCTCACTCAATCCCGTACAGATGCTATATAGACCGAGATCTCAACATCTGCACTAATACTCGGCCTTAGCTTTATAGATTTAATCTCACTAATGACACCCGTGATTTTCATCCCTTTGTGGTCCAAGATACCGCACATAAAGTTTACAGCCATCATTAAGACGACATAGCTGAAAACCTACACTGTTGATTAATAAAATTATTAGTACAAATTGGTTAGTTTAAAGTGGAAATTGGGAATAGTTTGGAGTTTCTGGAGATGTTTATGGGTTCAAGTTCCAGTGTTTTAAGATATTAGGTACGCGTACCTACTTGAAACCATAAACCGAGTATAAACATAGGTACGTATATATCATGTTCATGGTAAATCATGAATCTTAGCAAATGGTATACAAAATCTGGTGACGTATTCGATGGATACAGTATCCTAACCTTTTTACTGCCAAAGGATGGCTGCTATCCAGTTCTGTGCATCTTTGCAGAAAAATATACTGACAACTAAAATTTTACAGTATCTTAGGTCATTAACATTGCCTTTCAGAATATGAACCACATACTTATGTGTATATGGTGCCTACAGTGCCAAAACAACAGTTCTTGAAACAAAGGTTAATAAATTAGCAATAAACATGCAGATCAACTTAGTTTACCAATCCTAGAAGCTACAGAGTAAGTAAGCTTCGTTTCCAATCTCAGCGCCTCAACCCATTCAGAGCTAAAATCATGACTGGCACAATGTAATGCAATTTAATATTTTACTACTCTTGAAGCATTATTATTATTATTTTTTATCAGCCCTTTATACTGTCCCACTGTTGGGCACGGGCCTCTTCTCACTATGACAAGCGATAATTAACAATTTAATATGCACTTAATGCCGAAAAGTTATTGGTGCGTGCCGTGGATACGAACCCGAGACCCTCTGCATAGCAATCCGTCGGTCTCTCCATTCAGCTATCGCTGCTCTTGAAGCAGGTTTGTAATAATTACTTGATAAAACTTATTTACCAAGTTACAATAAATCATGATCTTATTCTAAAGTTGTTGAAACTGCCAATAACGTTCGATAACAAACTGGCTTCTAATTAACCTTAAAACAATCACGAAGTTCTCAAAAGCCGTAAGTATTTCGTATAATATTTCCTAAAGCCAGCGAGTAAACACGTACATGATTTAGCTGCTAATCTTGCTACGTGCGTAATGGTGCGGCATATTTGAGCATTCACCTGTAATGAGCATTCTTGTGAATGTTACAAAACAGAAAAATAAACGAGTGTGTTTTAGCGAGCATTCTTACGAACGTTCTGGCGAGCATTCTTCGCAATTAACACTAAAATTTATGCTGATTAGAGTGGTCACTAAAAAGATCGTGAAAATGACAAACGAAAGATTCGACAAAACTAGAAACGGCGAATGTTCGCCGTTCTGTTACAAGTGAATGCTGAGGAGCCTAATTCTCGTATTTTATATGACATTGAAATTTTATTTTGAATGTACTCAAAATCGGTATTCTGATAACCTAATGTCACTATCGCATAGTTTACAGAACAGTTCGTCGTTGACACATATTTTGACACTTGTTTCAATTACAATCTCGTTCTATCCTAGGATGATGTATCTCTATGGATTTGACAAGCAAATAATAATACCGTGACAGACCGAGATAATGACATGCAGAAATACATAAGAGTAAAAGAGACAAAGATAGCATTTTTTGTCTTTGTCAGAGTTTTCGTTTTTTTTGTTGGTCACAACTGAATATTGTGACCAACAAGCGGTTGAGCTCTGGATAATATCCGCGAAATAATGTGTAATTATTGTTATTGATTGTGAACTTGTGTAATTGTGCTTAGTGAAAATATAATTGGTTCAGATTTAATAGGGTGATTTGCGCAAATGTGAGAACGTAACCTTTCATTCGTAAGTACGATATTTTAGTTATAATATCTATTTATACATGCAAATATTGCTAGAATGATACAAATAGTGTATTATATATAATATAATATATATAATATTATTATCAATAAACCAAAAAATGCTATTTTATTATCACCGCGATGTTAGTATTATACAATTGAATTCAATAGGTCGTTGAATGTTGACATAGCCAAAAGTCATTGATACTTTTTAATTTTACAGCGTTGAATGTTTTTTAGGGATACCACAGAAGCGTTTGGGAAATTACCCAAATTTTGGCTAATTTGCCGTTATTTAGTTTCATATGAACCTAAGATTAATTATTAATTTTGTTTTCCGATTGTTTGTAGTAATGAAACTATTTGTTTATAGATTCCCAAAGGACTGCACGATCTGACAATTATGGATACGTGCAACAGGACGAGAAAACTGGGATCCAAATAAATATGCAAGGGTATGCTCTAAACACTTTGAGCGAAAGTGTTTTAGGAAAACTCCCCGCAATACTTTTTTGGAATCATTCTCAGTTCCTACACTAAATATTGTTACCAAAGACATTCAACATACGTGCGTTGTTGAGAACAGTCGTGTCAATCACATATTGCGATAAATAAATAATCACTCCGTAAATTGTGACCTCGATTTCCAGCAGCGTAATCTGGGTCGTATGTTTAACAAAACACGTGCCTACAAAAGTGCAGTTATTATGATAAAAATAAGTGTGTAACAGAAGAGCAATCGAAACATGGAGAGCCCCTTCAGCCGGAGTAGCAAGACTCCTCGCTCTCCTACCGCTTCGCCCTCACGTGAATCAACACCCACGCCCAATCCCAGACCAGTCATATCCCAAGATGAGGAGAACGTAAGGATATTATCTACACCAGAAATTCAAAACTGGATGTCATCCGTGGAGCAATGTTTGAACGAAGTGTGCACCATCACAACTGAGGGCAAACTAAATTCAGAGCAAAAGTTACGTGTGAGCACTTTATGTCGTACAGTAAGCCATGGCATATCTTAGGTGATGGTCCAATACCAAGCGCTAAAATGCAAAACATTGCAAGCTCACTATGAAAACAGAGCACTCCAAGACCAGGCTGACCTAGCAAGCAAGCTAAAGGAGATCAAGCAAAGTATTGAGGACTCATCAAAACCTGCCCAAGTAACTTCCTTTGCCGATATGGTCAAAAAAGGTACAAACAATTTTGTTCAGACGTCAAATTTCAGCACAGTGGCCATTTATCCCAAAGATAAACTGAAATCGAGCGACGAAACAAAATCCTTGGTCCAGAAAATTATCCGCCCTGAGGAGCTAAAACTACATGTCAGAGGAATGCGAAAGACCCGAAATGGCGGTGTCATCATAAGCACTGACAGCAAAGATGACATTGAAAAGCTAAGGCAATCCGCACAATTGAAACACTCAGACCTTACTATCGACGAGCCTCGTAAACGAAAACCCCGAGTCGTAATTATAGGAGTACCAACAAGCATGCAAGAGAAAGACGTCTTTAACTGCCTTTACCACCAAAACTTAGCAGACAAAGTCCTCGACGTCAATCTAGAGACCTTTTTAGCAAATATTAAACTTAGCCATAAATGAGGGAAAAGAGACGCTGAGACCTGTAATTACATAATTGAAGTTTCCACAGCCATACGAAAAGCTCTGATAACGAAAGACAGAGTATTTATAAACTGGTCTTCTTGCCCGGTGAAAGACTTCACCCTGGTCACACGTTGCTATAAGTGTCAACAATATGGCCACGCGGCGAAATTCTGTCGGGAACCTGTCGACACATGCGGGCACTGCGGCGATCTTGGACACACGTTAAAGGACTGCATGAAGAAAGCCGAGGAACCCAAATGTGCTACCTGTCTACGCTACAAAAAACCCAGCAGTCATAACACAGGTGCTGCTGACTGTCCCGCAAAACTGATGGCAGAGAAGAGGTTCATGAATTCTATCGACTATGGAGGCGCCTAAGAGCGCCGACATCTGTGGTATCTCAGACCTGTTTTATTTCTATCTCTCTTTTCTTTAATTTATTTACTTTTAGTGTTGTTATACATCATGATAAACAACTTAATGAATGACTTAGATAATTTATCTGTATCGGAGTCGATGATATGCGAAGTTGAGAGTTGTAAACAATATCTTCCATCCCATTCTAACTCCTTGACCGTACTAACACAAAACATACGCAGCGTTTATAAGAATATTGATAATTTTGTCACTTTTCAACAAAGATTAAAAGTAACTTGTGACGTTATAATACTAACCGAATGTTGGCTCTCTAAGAAATACGACGTACCGACCATGCCAGGATACAATATGTACAATAGTAATTTAAATTATAATCAAAACGATGGAGTAATAGTGTACGTAAAAAATCACCTTACTGTCACTGTAGAGGAGCCTAACATGCAAGATTGTAACCGACTGCTAATTAAAATCGGCTTAGAATTTGCCATATTAGCCATGTACAGACCACCATCTTTCAAAAATGTTAACAATTTCTTTGACTCTCTCAATTGGACCTTACAATCTTTATCTTCTTTTAAAAATATAATGTTACTCGGAGACATCACCATCAATATTGTTCCATCTAGCTGTGACACAAATGCCTAAGACTACCTCAACCTTTGCTCCTTTCATGGCTTACTTCCAGCACATACGTTTCCTACACACGAAAGCGGGTCTTGTTTGGATCATATCATACTAAAATCAAGGTTTCCATCACTTACATTAGTCATGAACTCTACAATAACTGATCACAATGCTGTCCTACTTACCTTAAATTGTAAATTACCCAAACAAGACCACGTTCGCACTATTTCTAAATTAAATATAAATGAACTTGAAGATTACATAAGCAACATTGACTTTAGTCCAGTTTATAATTCTAGTGATCCGCAGTTTGGTATGTTATATGTTATAAACCATCTGCAACTTGCAATTCAGAAAAACACAACAAAAATATGTTTAAAAAACAAAAATTATATCATTAAGCCGTGGATCACTACAGGCCTTTTACGATGTATGAGACATAGAGATAAACTGCATCTGAAGGCTAAATTAAATCCAGACAATTCAACTATACAATTATCCTATAAACGATATCGCAATTTTTGTAATGATTTGCTTAAAAAAGTAAAGGCAAGCTATGACAAAAGTCTATTAGAAAAAGCCGGTAAAAATAGCAAAAAGATTTGGCAATGTATTAAAAAGACGACATACACTAATAAACAACATGAGTCATCGTCAAGTTTATTACGCGCGCACTCATCACACCTAGAATCTGCTAATATTGCAAATAATTTTTTTGTCAATGTTGGCAAATGCCTCGCAGAAAAGGTTCCGGGTCAATCACAATACCATAGCACTCCTCATAGCAGATCTTTAACATCGTTTGTATTACTTGACACTGACGAAACTGAAGTTAACAATATAATTATGTCTCTAAAAGACAGCTGTGCCGCTGGATGGGATAATATACCAAACAAAATCATAAAGCAATTCAAGCACGTCTTAGTTCCCCCGCTGACCAACATTTTCCAAAAATGTTTGTTTAGAGGTATATTTCCCAAGTGCCTTAAAAAATCTGTGGTAGTGCCGGTGTATAAATCCGGTAATAAAGAGCAAGTAAATAACTATAGACCGATTTCTCTACTGCCCTGTATGTCAAAAATACTTGAAAAAATTATTAATAATAGATTGATAAAGTACCTAGAGGACAAATCGATATTATCTAAGACACAGTTCGGATTTCGACCTAAACTATCGACAGCTGACGCCGTACATCACCTGACTGACTTTTTGGTGCAAGAACTTGACAAGGGTAACCACACAATAGGAATATTTCTGGATCTTTCTAAGGCCTTTGACACCGTCTGTGTCCCTATTTTGTTGCGTAAACTCGAGAACATTGGTATAAGAGGCAAACAGTTAGAATTAATTAAAAGTTACTTAGAGGACCGCACGCAATGCGTAAAAATCGGTAACACAGTTAGCACTGATGAAAATAACACATCTTTCGGAGTCCCCCAGGGAAGCATCTTAGCCTCTACGTTATTCCTCATTTACATAAATGACCTTTGTAATCTACACATAAATCACGGTTCTATCGTATCATACGCTGACGACACTGCTCTACTTTTTTCCGCTGAGTCAGAAAAAGATGTTTTCGAGTATGCACAACATGGTTTTAATTGTGTTAATAAATGGCTTCAGCACAATTTACTAACACTAAATGCAGAGAAAACCAACTATGTTAAGTTTACCATACGCAAATTAACAGCACAACAAACTAACACACCACTGTATGCCCATCACTGTGGCGCCTTTCCTGGAATTCCCTGTGCTTGTCCTTGTATTAATGGCACAAATAAAATAAAATATCTAGGTATCATATTAGACGAAACACTTTCCTTCAAAGAGCATATGGAGTGTTTAAACGGTAGAATACGTAAGTTAATATATGTCCTCAAGAAAATGCGACATATTGCTGACCCAACATTAATAAGGCAAGTGTACTTTGCTCTATGCCAGTCATTATTAACATATTGTATTACGACATGGGGGGGCGCAGGAAAAACTTTGTTACTGTCTGTTGAAAGAGCTCAGCGAGCAATTCTTAAAGTATCAACCTCCAAACCGTTCCTATATCCAACTAATTCCCTATACCAAGCTTGTAAAGTATTAACAGTTCGACAACTATTTATCAAGAGTATCGTATTAAAGCAACACACAGCCCTTCCCTACAGCACTATATCTAACAACAAAAGGCGACATAATATAATATTTCCGACTAAAATGCAAACAAGACACGCATTCACATCCAAATTTTATATATTCCTGGGGCCGCTACTTTACAGAAGACTAAACGCATTAACTAACCTAATTTCTTGCACCTACTTCAAATGCAACAAAATTGTCACCAATATTGTTCTGAATATGTCCTACGAAGATACAGAAAAAATATTAATTGTGTTAAAATAATTATCTCAACAAAATACACCTTTACCTCAATTTATTAGTTGTAATTATTCATAAGATATTATAGATCTAGTATTAGTGTACTAAAACATGACGTACGTAATATTGTAGTAAGTAAGTGATTATATTATATTTTATAGTATCTAATTAGCCCTAATCGCCTGAAACACAGGTTTATCCTAGTTCAGGCATATAATCTTATATCAGGATCCTAAACTAAGCTTTTGTTCTCTAAATAAGTAAATTGTACCTTTTTATTTAACAGAATAAATTGAATTGAATTGAATTAAAAGAGGTAAAATACTATTAACCATATTTTCTTTTTTTTAATTACCGCAATACATCTCATGATAAGCTATATTTGTGTCTATAATGAAGCGTGCTTACCCCATAAGAACCGATTCACTCCCGCTTTGAAATTTAAAAAACATTACTCTTTTTCAATCTAGCAATTTTCGCTTTGAAAATTGCTAGATTGAAAAGGATTAATGTTTTTATTGCGAAACAAAAAAATATGGGTTTTATTTTTATATTAAACACAATTTTAGTTTATCTTTATTCATGTTTTATCATTCTTTTTAGGTTCCATTGAGATGCGACAACTGCACCAAATGTATGGAATCCGAAAATTGTCGTCTGAAAAAATATAAAATAAAAAACGTATAAAAAATATCTACGTACTTTCAGGTTTCGGCAATCGCTTTAAAATGTGATTTTGTTAAACACTTTTTAACGATATTTTCCACCGATTATTTACAAGGCAACACAAACGTCACCTACACGTTTATAATCAAATGAAAGTATTTTAAAATCCATCATTATTATATGTTTATTTCCTACTACTGGTTAGCGATGAATATTTATAATATATTAAAACAAAAATTTTGAGTAATTTACTTTTTTTAAGACGATTGTTCACGTTCAAGCCAAATTTGGCCGGTCTCCTTTTTACACAAAATTAATTTTGATTAAAGGACAGTAAAGTTGAGTGTGAAATTCCTACTTAATATTATAAATTCGAAAGTGTGTATGTACCTATGGATGTATGTTTGTATGTATGTTCCGTTTTAAAGCTAAAACGGCTGAATCGATTTTGTTGAAATTTAATATAGAGATATATTGAACCATGGAGACGGTAAACATACGGACATAGGCTACCATAAGTTGTAAAAATTTATTTGGGGGGAGTTATTGTAGGGAGGGTTGAAGTTTGTACGGCCCAAATTTAAAAATAATTGAGTCCATAATTATGAATCTTCATAATTATGGACGAAGTTGTCATGACAAACAACCACCGATAGTATAACCGAGGGACGGTGCGATTGACATATGGCGGGCATGTCACCAGCCGGGAGAATCTCTCAGACATATAGTATCTGGTTGTTCTAGTTTTGCCAATGGCCAGTATTTGCACAGACACAATCAAGTGGCCAAGATAATCCATAAGCAACTAGCCCTTAAATATAATCCCATTGGTTCACCGTACTAATCTACAGATAATATATGTGCCCAACCCAGAGCTCGAAAAATGGCCGTACGTTGTTGTCCTGGTATAGGCCTTTAATTACAGACAGGTTTATTGTAACCAATAAGCGTGATATTGTGTGATCGAATGAGCAGAGTGACTCGCATAGATACACTTTATTACCATATCGCATGACAGCAATCTCGTAAAAGCAGAGAAAGAGAAGGAGTTCAAATATTTGGGCCCAGCTCATGAGTTTGTCGTTATGTGGGATGTGAACTCGGCGATCATTGTGCCGATAGTTGTGTCAGTACATGGATTAATCGCCAAGAGCCTTTACCAACATCTAAAGATGCTCGCACTAGGCAGCAGAAAAACTAATATGTTTAACAACAACAGTTTTTGAGTTCGATGCCAGTTAGAAGTACTCACACAATTTTATTTTCTTTCGTACTCACCATGCGGGCTCCTGGTTTAATTCTTTTAAATTATTTTATTTCTCACTTATTTTAGACCCAGGCGTATCTATAAGGGCGTAATTAATTTGACCTGTGTATATAATATGATTTTGTAAAGATTTGAGTTTTTTTCTAACTAAACCAATGACATGGATGTAATTCAATTCAACTCAATTCAGGTTTGATACAATGTTACTTAAAAGATAATGTGTACTTCGTAGAATTGTGGGGTAAACATTTACAACATCTGGTAATACCAACTCAGGATGTACTCTATATCTGTCCTTTACGGGTGTACGCAAATGTCGAGTCCATTTGATTCTTGGTCCAAGGTTCTATCAGATAATTTAGAAGAATACGCTTTTTGTGAAGTAAGTATGACACTGACATTATATCGAAACTGTATTTATTTAGGAGAATTGGGCCCCAGGTGTATCAGCACTATTATATTTCCTAAAGTAGGCGAGTAAACACGAACATGATTTAGTTGCTAATCTTACCACGTGCGTAATACCAGAGACTAGTAAAGAATATAGACTGACAAAGACGAACAAAAAAATGTTACTCGGAAAAAGCTCAAATCGCGTGCTATATCCAGATGGCGCTGATCAAATAGCTCGCGACGTTAATTACAGCTAGACAAGTAATAAAAATATAATTATTTCTTCAGTAAGAGCCATTGAAGTCGTTTAAGTATTGCTCATTTAATCGAATTTGTCTATTTCATTTTATGTTAATATTTTATCACTTTTTAATGCGTACTACTAGATGGCGTAGTAAAAACACGAAAGGTAATGTACAACGGTTTACAGTGAATTTTCACAAGATGGCGCTTAAACCAAAATAAAATTACCAATTTAGATGGGATGGGTATATAGGTATTATAAGTAGATACGCTTATTTCGTAACAACCATCTACGAACTAGTTCTATGTATGCCTCAAGGTCGCACGGACAAACTCATACCATGAGTGAGACCTGTCGGCTGAATCTTATCTGAGAAGATGCAAAAAGCCACTAAATCGAGAATCGAACCCGGCACCACAATAGGTAGTATCGTAGTATCATAATTATCATCTAGGTGTAAAGTGTTTCTCAAGAAAAATCAATCGAGCCCAAATTTGGTAGGGTTACCTACGTCGTTTTATTGCAAACGAGAGGGAGCCCGCGGTTACACCCGCATTATTTAAGGCTACTGCTCCGCTCCCGTCGCCCATAGCGTGATGTTATATAGCCTATAGCCTTCCTCAATAAATGGGCTATCTAACACTGAAATAACTTTTGAAATCGGTCCAGTAGTACCTGAGATTAGCGCGTTCAACCAAACAAACAAATAAACAAACAAACAAACAAACTCTTCGGCTTTATATATTAGTACTAGACGATGCCCGCGGTTACACCCGCGTTATTTAAGGCTACTGCTCCGCTCCCGTCGCTCATAGCGTAATGTTATATAGCCTGTGGCCTTCCGCGATAAATGGGCTATCTAACACTGAAATAATTTTTCTAATTGGACCAGTTGTTTCTGAGATTAGCGCGTTCAACCAAACAAACAAATAAACAAATAAACAAAGAAACAAACAAACAAACAAACTCTTAAGCTTTATATATAAGTATAAGATAAGATATGCCGTGGCCACCTGCCAGCTTTATCATCAGACCATGGATATTATCAAGGTGTAAACTGCTTCTCAAGAAAAATCAATCGAGCCCAAATTCGGTGGGGTTATGTTGTTTTATAACAGAGATACCGTGGCCACCTTCCAGTTTCATCATCAGACCCTGGATATCATCTAGGTGTAAAGTGCTCCTCAAGACTACTCAATTGAGCCCAAACTCGGTCGGGTTATGTCGTTTTATCACAGAGATACTGTGGCCACCTTCCAGCTTCATCATCAGACCCTGGATATCATCTAGGTGTAAAGTGCTCCTCAAGACAAATCAATCAAGCCCAAACTCGGTCGGGTTATGTCGTTTTATAACAGAGATACTGTGGCCACCTTCCAGCTTCATCATCAGACCCTGGATATCATCTAGGTGTAAAGTGCTCCTCAAGACAAATCAATCGAGCCCAAACTCGGTCGGATTATGTCGTTTTATCACAGAGATACTGTGGCCACCTTCCAGCTTCATCGTCAGACCCTGGATATCATCTAGGTGTAAAGTGCTCCTCAAGACAAATCAATCGAGCCCAAACTCGGTCGGGTTATGTCGTTTTATAACAGAGATACCGTGGCCACCTTCCAACTTCATCATCAGACCCTGGATATCATCTAGGTGTAAAGTGCTCCTCAAGACAAATCAATCGAGCCCAAACTCAGTCTGGTCATGTCGTTTTATTACAGAGATACTGTGGCCACCTTCCAGCTTCATCATCAGACCCTGGATATCATCTAGGTGTAAAGTGCTCCTCAAGACTTCTCAATCGAGCCCAAACTCGGTCGGGTTATGTCGTTTTATTACAGAGATACTGTGGCCACCTTCCAGCTTCATCATCAGACCCTGGATATCATCTAGGTGTAAAGTGCTCCTCAAGACTACTCAATCGAGCCCAAACTCGGTCGGGTTATGCCGTTTTATAACAGAGATACTGTGGCCACCTTCCAGCTTCATCATCAGACCCTGGATATCATTTAGTTGTAAAGTGCTCCTCAAGACAAATCAATCGAGCCCAAATTCGGTGGAGTTAGGACGTTTTATTACACAGATGCCGTGACCACCTTCCAGCTTTATCACCAGACCCTGGATATCATGTAAGTGTATAAAGTGCTCCACATACAAATCAATCGAGCCCAAGCTCGGTGGGGTTTCGTGGCCATCTGCCACTGCCAGCTTTATTGCCAGACCAGCAAAATATAGTGCAACATTTCATTGCAAATTTAGTCCTTATAGTACTTAAAACCACACCAAAGATTCGAAAATTAAAATTGAAAGTGTTGAACTGTAAGCATTATTGATTGTACTATTTCTACCGTAGGTAGGTTGAGCACCCTTGAGGGCCTCAACTCTCGAATGACCTTGCACAAGGACTACCTACGTTGTCGTGTTTAGTCCACGTTAAGACAAGTATGCAATAAATTTAATATAATGCCATCTAGGGATGTTATGTAACATTTAGCGGAGGCACGAGTGACGTCACACGTCATCTGCTCTAATTATTTTTGGATTCGATACGCGTAGCGACATCTATTGTCATTTATGTTAATGAGTTATCGAGTCACATTTTTTTGTTCGACTTTGTCAGTCTATATTCTTTACTAGTATCTGATAATACTTGTGAATGTTTATAAATGATGGCGGTGAGTCAATTACGTAATTATGAAGCCTCGTATCTGGCTACCCACAATTATGACTGAACTTGTTACAGAGCAGCCGTGTGGTTGACGGCATAGAATACAATTGTCACCACCCCCTATCATCCCGTGGGTGTCGTAAGAGGCGACTAAGGGAAAACACGATGCAAATACCATCTTTGCGTAGAGACGGAAAACTCGACATCAAACCCTATACGACTGCCTCGTTGGTCTCGCGGCTTAAATGTGCGCGTGGGATCGGGAGGTCCCGGGTTCGATTCCTGGGTCGGGCAGTGTTATTGGGTTTTTCTGTCACGAAATTCTCAGTAGCAGCACGAAGTCTGGAAATGTGCCCGGTACGGCAATAGGCTCGCCCCTTATTACGTGGGACTAAAGTATATCTGGCGAAAAGTGGGTGTAGAAATACGCCTCTGCCTACCCCTTCGGGGATAAAAGGCGTGACGATATTGTTACAGAGTTTTGCTAGTAAACGTCAAAGTTTGCGAGATTTCTACATACTTACAACATGTATGTATATGGCGGGAGCTCGCGGCTAAATTCAGAATTTTAATATTAATATTTTAGAGAATTCTTCACAGTGTATTAGATTTATGAATCTTTTCAAGTCATTTAATTTAAGTTACCTATTCTGTGAACCTACTAGTCTCTGCAACATCTTCTACTTGTTTGGATAACATATTTAGTTCTTGTACTGCCACAAACCCAGTAGTAATTAGTTCTCTCCCTTCGGATCACCGTGGACAGATAGCTAGTTTTCATAATATGATAAATCACGTACAGTAGAATGTAGGCCTTAGACTACCAATCGTCTAATACGTTTCAAAAACAAGATTATTACTAAACTCAATATCTCAATACTCACAAAATCCAAATACAATTTATAACTCACTTTTTGGACTAGTAAATAATGAGTTTCAAAATACTTTCAAGAGTAAAACTGTCACGCTAAGTGTGGCCCACTGGTTAAAAGATCCCATAGTACCCATTGGATCTTTTAACCAGTGGGCCACTATCTGGGGGCACGGCAGTGCCCCCACCAAGTCGAGCAAAAAAGCGGCACGGCCGTACCATCCTTTTCTCGAAGCAATTCAGGCCATTTTCGATCCCCTATAACTTCGTTGTGGATAAAACTATATGCCTGTCCTTTAGTAACCATGCAGGCATTGTATAAACATGGTGTATTTCAAATTTCATTTAATTTGAACAAGTAGTTAACGAATTATAATGAGTCAAAATTCTTGATTTTGTCACACCGATCATCAAAAGTCTAAAGCACTTCTAGCAGACATAGAAGCTTCAAATTTAGAATACGATTAGTGTTTAGTATATGAATTAAGGAACAATTCAAATATTTTTCAATTTCTGTCCAGTTTTCGAGATACATCAACTGCATAAATAACTTTGTAATCTTATATAAATATAAAGGATTACAAAATTACATTTGCAGTTAGAGGTTTAATTAAGAAAATTCGTTGTTGGTGTACAAGAAGTAGAATGTACCGGAAAAGACCAAAGTAAGACTATTTACAAAAAGAAATGAGATCCTATAAAACGATACTTGTCAAAAATACCAAGTCTCGCGACCGTAAAAAGTTGTGAGATCCATGTTATACCAAGTCGGTTAATTAAAAATCTTCTATGTTTTAAATAAATCTATTGACTTGGCAATCGCATTAAACAATCTAATTTATATATGTATTACTTATGAGATATATTGTGTTTTCATGCGATGGCCGAGTCAATCTATTTATTTAAAACATTAAAGATTTTTAATAAACCGACTTGGTATAACATGGATCTCACAACTTTTTACGGTCGCGAGACTTGGTATTTTTGACAAGTATTGTTTTTATGGGATAGGTATATACAGAAGTAGAGCCAAGTTGTTTGAATTATATGGTATGAAACAACATAGATTTGACACACCTTTTCGAAATTATGTAAAAAAATACTCAAACAATTTTAAACACGTTTGTATTATGGCAAAATCTAAATTTATTAGTAGTAAAAATAAGCATTCAAAAAATAATTAAACAAAGTTGGAGAGTTATAAATAATGAAACAGGAAGAGCACGACCACGGGAAAACCAATTTGAACTAAAAGAAAACAATTTATTAGTCACTTAACAAAACTCAAGTGGCGCATATGTTCAATAGTTTCTTTGCGAGCATACCTTTAACAACTATTAGCTCTTTACAATCATCATCTTTTAAAAAATAGCAGTGTACCTGAAGGCAAAAGCGTGTTTAGATTCGAGCACGTTACCCCGCGAGATATATTGATCGCATATAATTCAATTAAAATTAAGAATACCGGCGACTTTTGGGGCATTTCAATTAAAATTTTAGGTGCATGGAGAGATCATGGATTTAAGAGAGATTTTAGGTACATTTTAAGAATACTTAGAACTGGAATTATTCATTAAAGATGTTCGTCTAAACAGAATACTGGAACGCTAATTTAAATGGGTCTGGTAAAATTGCGAACTACTTGGTTTGAGCCACATTTAAAGCACTCTGGTGATATGTGAGTGAATTTATATGTAAGTGCGGTTCAGTTCAGTAGTGCTTTATTTAAGCGTCTCGCTTATTAAGTCAGATGAAGTATTCTATTACTTTGGACTATTAGCTTCTATTAAAGACGTTGTCTTACTTCTGATAGTATGATTTTAATGACTATATGATGCTACAAAATATATTTGTATTCATAAATTCAGAAAAAAATGGAAACGTTTCCAATATCGGCTTGTTCATTTAGTAATGATGGAATATGTTCTTGATGTTAACAAGTACATATTTCTGGATATTCCACCTGCAGTACAAGTAAGATTATAGTCATGGTAATGTTGTTTATATGGTATTTTAACTTCATACAATCGGTCGACACGCGAGTTATACCTACACGCGTCGGGCTTTGTCTACCGCTTATACTGATAATTCTAGCTTTCACGGGAAAAGCCGCGAGTCAAAGCTAGTGCCAATATATTTAGAACTCGTTTATAATCTCTTTTATATTTTATTTATCTATAGACTCACGCCTGTATCCCCGAAGGGGTAGGCAGATGTGTAATATTACACCCGCATTTTGCCAGGGATTTTTAGGTCCCACGTAATAGGGGGCGAGCCTATTGCCGTACCGGGCACATTACCAGATTCCGTGCTGCTACTGAGAATTTCCTAACGGAAAAACCCAATAACACTTTGCCCGACCCGGGAATCGAACCCGAGACCTCCCAATCCCACGCGCACATTTATGCCGCGAGACCAACGAGATTATACTGAGACGACCAACGAGGTAGTCTCAGTATAATCTCTAACGGCCCATATTTCAACTAGTATGAATAATTTCAATTCGGCATTCAACCAAAGCGGAGGCTTATCAGACGATCAGAAATAAATTGAATATCAGGAACATAAATACTAAATTATAGTTTTAATCTTTGTGAAGCGTGCCGCAAAATATTTCTTAGGTCCGTAATTTTGCTTATTTAATTTATTTCCCAAGAATTTTGTTGGCTATTGAATTGTTTTGCAAAGCGGAAAATTATAATAATAATACATTAAGATATAGAAGATTACGGAATAATTATTGTTGGTATTTATCAAGTCAAATGTCAATCGATTGACATAGAAATAGAATCAATCTGCTTTTCTTGATAAATAAAGATAGTAAATAAACATTTAGAATAGAAATTAATTTATTTTATTTTCAAATGATTCCATGATGGAGATCCGTAACATAAATATAAGCTACTAATGAAACAGTTTACAAATTATAATAGAACTTAGTTTAGTTAGAAATATTATTTCGCAATCTTGCTTTGAAGCTTCAAATATTTGAAATATATCGTAGCACTATTAAAATAATGGTCGTTTTGATACAAAGAAAATCCAAGGCACCTAAAATAAAAAAACCATCAATAAGCAGTTAAATAATGAACTTACTACTCTAAGTTCAAATTCTGTGTTCGCATTATATTTGTGCTTATACAAAAGTGTAGCACTTTTGTATAAGCACAAATGTATTCTATAAACGCAACAACATGTGGTAGCCATTTTGAAAATTGGTTTTAGTCGATAAGCTTTTATACCTTATCGTTACGAGAACACCGCATGCTGGAATGTGCTGCAACTTATTTAACGGCAGTGGTTCCTCCGCTATTTTTGTAAAGAAAACACTTATGTGCATAGAGAAGAGTCTCAGTTTGTACTGAAACTCTGGTCCATTCAATTTTGCTCTCATCTAATCCAAAATTGGTAACAGGTATCGTAATTTTACGAGATAACACTATCTAGTTGGGTAGTTAATAAAAACGGGGAAATGTTCTGGAAGAAATGTTTTGTAACTAAAACGAAAATTACCTTGAAGTTCCTAAGGTAGCAAATTTAAATAAGGTATTACTTGAATAGTTTTTCTAAGTTATAAGATTTTTCTTACGCTTTCAACGATGAAAAGTCTAAAGTGAAGATCTATTTTATTTCCATTATCTTTTTACATTTTTCACAGCGAGCAGAGACTTAAGTTTTCCAGAAAGAGTCTAAATTACTTTTTAATTGAACTGATCTTTTAGTACGTTTAAAATAACGCTTTATGCAAAAGATAAAAGGATCGAAGTCTTGCTATCAATAAAATGAAAATCGACAGAAAGTCTGTTGAGGATAGTAATAAATCAGGTCTACACGTAGTAAATCAATTTATTCAACATTTTTGGGCGACAAAGTCTGTTTAGAGTGTTAAAAGCTTTTAGAGGTTCTAGATATGGTTCATGTCTTTGATTGCATAGATGGACCGATCGTTTAATCGAGGCTACGAGGTTATCGGATAGTGCACTTGTTAGAAGCAATTTCCAGGAACTAAAAACTACTACTATAAGGTCAGGTGCTAATTTGAAAGAAAAAAAAAGTTACAATCACACAGTATCAACCGCGTCTTTTTGTTCAGTAATACTCCGTGAAATGTTGTCAATTGTTTAAAGTGAAGCTTATATGATGATGATTCTCAATGAATTAACGCCTTTTATAACTCCGGTTCTAAGGAGGGTACAATAGGGCTTGAAAATTAAGGGTAGATGAAGCCGCTGGCAATCACTAGTTATGTTTTCAATTGCTGCCTGACTGGCAGACAACGTACAGCCAAAACTACTGGGCGCAGCAGCTGTTTAGTTTCTTGGAAAGTGTAGAGAAGCACTAAGACAAGATTTCTGGATATTTTCAAACTTAGGAAGAAAAGAGTCCCACGCGTTTGGACCCTTAAACGAAGTCTAGTAGCATTACAAAAACATATTTAATCTCAAACGCGATAACATTTTTACGAATCGCTCATCTTACCACATCCTTACGTTAGCTGTTTAATTAAAAAAATGTTTTCCGTAATAAAACCTGTCGGTATGAACGTTCAATTTGTCGAAGTTCAACTCATTAGCCCGTACCTCATTGGTATGAACTGAGTCTTGTTCTTTACTAAAGTTTTCACTCGTTTTAGTTCAAGATTGGCAACTTTCCAATTTTTTAAAGTACTTTTTATACATCAAGTACGATAGTTGAAGTGTTAAAATACTTTTTGAACTATCTAATTTACATTTTAAGAACATTTGTCTTGGTTACCAGTTTAAAAGTATATTATTTCGAAAGTTTTTTTTTTGTAATTTCACTTTTTATGGAGACAAAAGTTCATTGAGTGACTATCTTATTTCAGATTTGGTAACCAGGTAACTCATAAAAATACTTACTTTTCAATGGTTATTTCAAATTATTTTAATAAGCATGAATTTATATTTGAGACAAGCGACATTGTCTCAAAATAATGCACAGAATATGGATTTAAAAGTGTAATTTTAAAGTCAGAAACAATTAACAGCTTATGAATTTATTTCTAAAGACCGTTTGATGTCCACGAACAAAGACATGATATAAAAACGTTGCTTATTTTTTGACTCACTTTTAAAGTACCTATTTAAATTTTCACTGCAAGCCTGTCCGGAAAAACAGACTTAAACTTCGGACGCATAAATTGGCCGTCGCGTTAGATCCCATGAGACTCACCCGACTATTAATAATTATACAGTTTAGAGCCAACCTTCAGTTGCTGGTAACTCTATACAGTATCGTATAGATATCGATCCATTGTTGTTTATTGGAAATGGGTCAGTAAGCCACGGGCAAATTATTTTGATGTGGTGCCTTAGGCGTCATCGCAAACAGTTTACGTGCGTCAGTAGATGATGCGATGATTATTGGATTTGGGAAAGGGATATATTGAATTGTGTATCAACAGCCCAAAATATTTTTTGTTTGTTTTAAGAGTAAAATAAGTGCAATTGTATACTGTCCTAGCTGACACTCATAGATCGACCTAGCGTTATCCCAGTTTCAATCTGGGGTCCGCTTGCTAGCCTAACCGGATTTGGTTGAATATTAGCTTTTCCAAAGAGCGACTGCCTGTCTGACCTACGCAACCCGAAGGGATAGCAATATTCCATGGTTTAGACCAGTGTCAGTGGCCTCGAACCCAATACCCTCTGCATGCCAGTCTGTTGGTATCTCCACTAGGCTATCGCTGCCTAGATATTTATATCAATTAATGGACAAGCACACATTCACTGCATTTATATTATCTCACTTTTATATTAGAAATATATTACTTTACGAATGGCGCAGTGGTTTTAGTGGCCATTTCACTGCTTAGCGCTATAACAACTGCACTGTATCTTTGGTTCGATGCTCACCAAGGACAATACTTGCGTAATCCACTAGCTGTCACTGATTATAACTAGAACATTATGACTAGCACAGTCGCGGCAAATAATAGCATGAGAAATTAAATTATTTAAAAAAGAATTTGTGAACATGAAAGGATAAAACCTTAACTATTAGATTACGTATCTCAATCAAATATAATATGCACTACTGGCATTTCAATATTTAATAAAGATTATAAATATTTAGCTGTTATTATTATAATAAACTCGTGTTAGGCTTTTGAAAAGGCGGTTGTTCCCACAGAAAATTCATATAATGCTAATATAAACATTTATATAGGTCATATATTCAAAGTCAATCTACCCTTTTAGACTACAATAGATGACCCTAAAGCAAAAATTTACATAGTACGAAAGCCTAAACAAGTGTACGGGAATATTCCAATGTTGTTTAATTTTATGATCGTCTTATCGCGCTAGTTCAGATGGGCCGGCCTTTGTTTCTATTTGTTTAAAGTGACAGTCGTATATTATTTGAAATAATATCATCATCATCTTCTTGCCCTGGTCCCAATTTATTTGGGGTCGGCGCAGTACGTCCTTCGCTTCCATTTTTTTCTGTCACCCGTCATCTGATCATTTACCCCTTTCTCTTTTATATCCATCCTCACACAGTCCATCCATCTTTTCCTTGGCCTCCCTCTGCCTTTCCATCCCTCTACCTTCATATTCATCACTTGCTTACCTACATACATATCATCTCTTCGCATAATATGTCCATACCAAGCCAAACGACTTCCTTTCACTTTCTCGTCTATAGGCGCCACTTTCAGACTGCCTCTCATAATAATAATATAATAATAATATTCTACCACATTCACACAACATCATCTAGTCCCAAACTAAGCAGAGCTTGTACTATGGGTACTAGATAATGGATAAACATACATATATACTATTTTTATAACCGACTTCAAAAAAGGAGGAGGTTCTCAATTCGTCGGATTTTTTTTTTTTATGTATGTTCCCCGATTTCTTTTAGACGCCTGGACCGATTTCAAAAATTCTTATTTGTAATGAAAGAGTATACCTCCCAGTTGGTCCCATGATTATCAGGTCAGGATCTGATCATGGAATCCTGAAAAATCGAAGGAACTCTTCAAATTTTATAAGCACACTTGAAGCGATTTGACGATAACAACCCAATGCCGTCGAGTTTGGGCTCGTTTGAGTCGTCTTTACATAGACTTTGATGCTGGATGATTTCTATGGTCTGATGATGGAGCTGGAAGGTAACCTTGAGATCTTTGTCATACAACAACCCAATCTTATCGAGTTTAGGGTCGTTTGATTCGTCTTTAGGTACATGGACTTTGGTACTGGATGTTTTCCAGGGTCTGATGATGGAGCAGCCAGGTGGCCATGGGATCCTTAACATAACATAACTTCACGCCTTTTATCCCCGAAGGGGTAGGCAGAGGTGTATACACACCCACATTTCGCCAGTTACGTTTAGGTCCCAATGTAATAGGGGGCGAGCCTATTGCCATCTACCGGGCACATGGGATCTTTGTAATACGAAGATGCAATCCCATTGAGCTTGGGCTCGTTTGATTCGTCTTTACATGGACTTTAGTGCTGAATGTTTACCAAACTCTGATGATGGAGCAGGATGGTAGCCATGGGATATTTGTAATACAACTACGCAATCCCATTGAGTTTGGACTCGTTCGATTTGTCTTTACACGGACTTTAGTGCTTTACTTTTCCAAAGTCTGATGATAGAGTAGGAAGGTGGCTGTTTGAAATAGAATTAGTTTTCATTTACCTACTTAATACTTGTATTCGCTGTGCAACACAGTACATTTGTGTCTGAGATTTGTTGTGGCTGACAAGGGCTGATGAAAAGAGTCACGCTTCCACAAATCTGCTGCAATTAATCCCAGCTCCTTCTAGCCAAATTCTAGACAGTGGCCATGGGATCTTTGATACAATAACGCAATCTCATCGAGTTAAGGCTCGTTTGCTTTGTCTTGGCAAACACTTTGGTACCAAATGATTTTCGGGATCTGATGATGGAACTGAAACGAACGTGTTTAGGCCATGAGATCTTTGTAATACAATAACGCAATCTCATCGAGTTAAGGCTCGTTTGCTTTGTTTTGGCAAACACTTTGGTACCAAATGATTTTCGGGATCTGATGATGGAACTGAAACGAACGTGTTTAGGCTAGTTGAAAACAAAAAAAGTACTTGAAATTGCCAGAAAGTAACAGGTCTACATTTCAGAATTGAGGCAAGTAAGGAAGGCCTCCCCATCATGTACCACCTACACTATCCTATGTACCTACTTACCACCTATTACTATTTTTTTATTAGTATACCACTAAAAAGCAAAAAATAAAATTATTTTTAAATAAAAAAGAACCGACTTCAAAAACACTAAAGAACTAAAAAGCAAAAAATAATTGGTTATGGAGCAAAACTTTTTGGAGTCGGTGCGAAGCCCTTACGCAAAATGTTACTAAATCACAAACTACCTATTCTATTAACAACGAAAGTTATATAAAAAAGTGTAGAGGTTTTAAAGTCAGATCAGAAGTACTTGGCTTGGCACCGACTCCAAAAAGTTTTGCTCCATAACCAATTATTTTTTGCTTTTTAGTTCTTTAGTATTTTTGAAGTCGGTTCTTTTTTATTTAAAAATAATTTTATTGTAAATACATACATTTATTATACATAGAAACACCCAGACCAAGACAAACATCCATGTTCATGCATACAAATGTTTGACTTGAGCGGGCATCGAATCCGCAACCTTCGGCGTAGCAGTCGCTTACACTCCCGCTACACCAACCGGTCGTCAAAATATTATTAAACTGACATGTTTTAGCTGAAATTGTTTGAATTTAAGGCAAAATACGGTCATGTTTTGGAGATAGGGTTCCGTTAATTGTTTATTGAATATAAAACATCCTTACTTAGTCTACAGTGGAAACAATTTTATAATCCGTCATTCAATTCAGATTTTCATAGCACACCCAGTCAGTAGGAACATCAAATTGTTGATAACACGAAGTGTAATTGTCTCGTGTAGGGATCCAACCCTCAATATTTGGCACAAAAATAAACTGTAATGCGTCCATTTAAACCACAATGTTATACTATTATACATACAGGCAAATAAAGATTACGCTCAAAAATATTGTGCTGTTTTCCTTGTGAGTATAGCTTCAAGGGCGATAATATGTCTATGAAAATAGTAGCTGTTATGTATTCACAATTATTATTTTACCAATGTAAAAGATAGATAGAGAATTCTTTATTGTACACCAGATACTATACACATGCTACATGATACAATAATTTTACAAACTATGTATAAACGCTATCAAGCCAGGCGCTGTTTAAATATGCCACAAGTTAAACTTGATTATCATCACTAATTCTTGTTACACATAGATCTTTGAATATACCACCTTTAATAAGTTACTATGCTTACAATTCCACCACCAAAAAATGTCTCATTCTCTGGAATCATAATTTCTAATCATAATATAACAATAGCAGTATCTCCAAGGCCACAAGTGACCCTCGGTCGTAGCGAGTGCTCCACCTGGACCCACTTGTAATTAATTCAATAAATTAAGACAAGCTCTGTTTCGTTCGTGACGCCGCATGCCAAGAATTGATAGTTACGAAGTTATTGCTCTGCAGTCTTCGATATTATGCTAGGGATTTTGAGGTTTTACGTCCTGTAGCATAGTTACAAGTTTAGTTTTACATTTTTTATATGAAGACTATGTCACTATTATCAGCCAGGTTTTCTCCCTTGTTTTTTTTGTCTATGTGTGATTGTGGCAAACTAGCAGACAGATAGGCAATCTGTCTGCTAGTTTGGAAAGGATCTAGGGCTAGATGGAAAGTGAGTAATCACTATGGCAGTAATGCCACACATAAACACCTGCATAACTAGAAGAGTTACAAGAAGTTCGTTGCCGTCCTTTGGGATGAAAATAGGAATAGGAGGAGCGGGTAAAGGGAAAAGTAGAATGGGGCCTCCGGTGCTCAAATTCACCGAACAAAACCGACAATATCAAAATTCTGTGAGAGGGTAGTACTTCCCCGGTCGAGCCAGCCAATTCATGCTGAAATCAGCAAGGCTCTACTACCTATAAAGGACGAGTTGACCACACGTGTACACAGTTGGCCACACGCTCTCACATGACAAAAATATTCTCAGCACCAAGAATAAAAAGATCAAGGATTTTCCAGCTAAATATTATACTATTAGAACTCTATGAAACAAACTAATTATAAAACTTTTATATTTTAATAGCGCCCGACGATATTCTCCCAAATATATGAAGTTTTAAAGCAAGATTGAAAAATAATATTCCTAACTAACATATCAAGAGCTTTCGTAATTTTAAAACTGTTCGATTACTTGCTAATATTTATGTAATGGGTTTCTATCATGTAAACTTTTGAAAATAAAATAGATACATATATTCTAAAATGTATAATCACTAGATTCATAAGGCCAATTCTTGTATTGCATTTGACTTCGACACTGCATTCTGAATGAAATGCAATTAGATTTCGAAATGCGATTAGACTCATAGTTGGTATTGTGCTAACTTAATATCATTATCATTTAATTTACATAAATAGTTCATCGTTGACACATATTAAGATACATTGTTCAATTTATGTTCTGGCAGCGTTATTATTCAAATTAGGACAAAACCATTTATGACGTAAGTATGAAATTGATATTAGTCTGAAATGCACTATTGATTGAAACTATTGTTGCATTAATCGAAAGCTGTTTTAATTGCCGTTTGACTTGATAATCAAATCGTTAAGTTTGTTTTCTGATGTACGCCCAATTTCCATTTTAAATAAATTCATTTATCATTATTGACTACCAGTGAATTAAGCAAAGTATTGTCCCTGGTGTGGATCAAACCAAAGATACAGCCACCAACCACTTTAAGCACTGCACCATTCGTACAATTATATTTTATTCAATAAGCAAGTGAGACAATTTAAATGCAGCGATTGTGTACTTCCTCATTAATTGATTAAATTCCATGAGTGAATGCTATGACAGTAAAAAATCGCTTACAAGTTATTTTTGTACGTAATACACGATTCATATAACCCTTTCCAAAATCCTAAGCACCTAAGCTGTTTGCGATGACGCCTAAGGCACAAAATCAAAATAATTAACCCGTGGCTTACCATTTCCAATAAACAACATCGATGGATCGATATCTATACGATACTGTATAGAGGCGGACGGTGTATACGGCAACTGGAGGTTGGTTCTAAACTGTATATTAATTATAGACGGGTGAGTCTCATGGGATCTTACGGGCCGGCCAATTTATGCGTCCGAAGTTTTAGTCTGTTTTTCCGGACAGGCTTACTGTGAAAATTTAAACAGGTACTTTAAAAGTAAGTACAAAAACAAGAAACGTTTTTAAACATTGTCTTTGTTCATGGACATCAAACGTTATCTAGAAATAAATTCATAAACTGTGAATAAAATTGTTTCTGACTTTAAAATTACACTTTTAAATTCATATTTTCTTTAGTTTATCTTGAGACAATGAAGTTTTTCTCAAATATTAATTCAAGTAATGTAAAAATAATTAAAATAAAATCGTTAAATAGTATATCTATCAGTTATCTGCTAACCAATCTGAAATGAGATAGCCACTCTATGAACTTTTATCTTACAGAAAACAAAGTTTTAATTAAACAGCTAACGTAAGGATATGGTTAGATGAGCGATGCGTAAAAAATTGATCGCATTTTGTTGTTTTATAATATTATCGGCCACCTACTCACGAAATCTGAATAATCTGGCCTTATTCTAAAGTAATAGGGAACGGTATTTTATTACTGGGAACCCAAAGATAATTATTTCAGAACTTTAAATACATAAATAGTATCAACTTACAGGCTAAATTGTACCTTGCAGTAAGCAAAAGAGTCAATAGTTATTTTTATCCTCCTATCGTTATTCGTTTGCATGCAATACTTTGGTGCCTGGGTTTGCTTGCTAGTCTACCCAGATTTGACGGTATATTAGCTAGTTCACAGAGCAACTTCTGTCTGACCTGAACCCAAAGGGATAACTTTTTGCTTAACCATATTACTTAAATCAGTGTAAGGATATTTAACGGTATTAAACCCCCATAACGACTGTCATAGCTCTTCTCGTCAGCTGGATTTGACGGCTTAACACGCCCCAAGAGGCAGGCGATAACTAGTACAAAAGTCACTGGAATCTTAGATGTACATGTCATAGGTTTAATAACGTACACTGATAAACTGAAATCACGTAATGATAAAGTAAAATTCTCAGCGGAAAAACAAAATGACACTATAAAACCGCCGCCATTATTCATAAACTACTTATTTCAGTCTATAAAACACATTTGCGTGGAATAACCCAAGTAATTATTACTCAAGCAACATGTTAATGCAATACGCAATGAAACCATTTACCAGGTTATTATTTATAGTAGAGGTCGGCCATTTTTCATAACGGACGGTTTACCCCGGACGCTTGTAGACTAATTCGCCTTGAAGCCCTTTTGTGCTTTGTTGTGTTGTGAAATTAAATTATCTACGACGATGTGAGGGTAAATTATTTTATTGCCCGGCTTTGGGCTTTTGACTGCATTGATTTAGATTTTTAGGCGCCGTACCCGAATTGAATTAATTGTTCGTGCGTGAAATGATGTTCATAGATTTTGTGCCGCTGCGAAAAGGGAGAGCTGGAGCTTATTATACCCACAAATGCTTTTAAGGATCACCTAATTGGAAAAGAGGCTTTTTCGAGATATTCTCCATTGAAGATGTTCATTACATTCGTATATACCTTTGAGGTGCCAAAATTGTCTGAATAATAACAGAATCTTAGTGTCTTTTGTATGACTTATACTTACAGCTATTTGACATTCAGTTTGTATGTGAAATAGTCAGACAGTCATATTATTTATGTATGAATCTCTTTAATGACAACTGCTGAAATAGACATTCATACATAGACTCACGCCTGTTTCCTGGAGGGGTAGGCAGAGACTACGGAACGCCATTTGCAAAGATCCTGACATATCTCTCTTGCTTCATTCACTCCCATCAAATTTCTCATGCATGCTCTTCGGTTAAGGGTACTTCTAACCTGTCCTTTTTTTAGGATGTCTTCAATCTGGTCAGAGAACATCCTTCCAGGTCTTCTCCTTCCTCCTGTCCCATTCACACTTCACGTTGAAATAGAGGTCATTCTAATTTCGACTTTCTACAAATTTTATACAATACATAAAATATTTTATTTATAAATTTATTTATAAAATATTGTGTTGTAAAATAAAACTTACTTAGTGATTTTCGTATGTGCACAAGGATTGTTGAGGCCAATTTCGGATCTTAATCGCACCCTTCTGATGCTAGAATTGCCCCGGCGGCAGCCAATAACGGCTGTAGACGGCATTGGTATCACTTGGACACTCTTGCCATGAATTTTCACATACAATAGCTAATGGGTACTATTGTAATTTTATTGCCATATCTGAAGTTATCTCGCTTTCATCTCATCATCTAGGCTTTTATCATTGCATTTGCCCGTTTTCATTACTTAAATAAAAATAATAGCCTGGTTTACACTTAAGTTTGAGTAACATTTGTATATACTTCAATTTGAATTTAGAAACCAAAATTGACATTATTTTACGAGGCCGAGGGAAATGAGCATAAATATTCGTGTAACCGAATGTCCTCGCAAACTTTTATGTTAAAATGAACAAAAATTTGTTAAATAGATGGCATACAGTATACAGCCCATACACAGACAAAGATTCTCAAACTTTCTTTTTCAGTACGAGATATTGTTACAAATAATGCCATTAAACTGCAGCAAAAGAATTGACGAGTATTTAACGGGTCTTTGACTGATTGGTTACCATGATAGTTTGTATGTTCTGTATTCTCGATGCGGTTAATCGGTCTGTGTAATTTTTTAATTCTACTATTTATCAAAGCTCCCTTGCAGTGCTAGCAAAAGCTTTATAAAACATACATACATATACTCACGCCTTTTTCCCGTCGGGGTAGGCAGAGAAAACGGAACGCCACTTACTTCTATCCTTACAAACCTCTTGCGCTTCCTCTACATTCATTACTCTTTTCATACAAGCTCGCCGGTTCCGGATGCTTCGGACCTTTCCGTTTTTCAGAACGTCACCAATTTTGGTCGACGAATGTCCTACGAGGTCGGCCGCGACTGGTTTGCCCATACACGATTGCTTCATATATTTGGTGCGTCATTATTTCTTCACTCATTCGCTCCACGTGTTCAAACCATTTAAGCATTCCTTTCTCAATTTTCGTCACAACATCTTTTTTCTGGCCACATCGCTCTCGTATTACTGCATTCGGAATCCTATCAATCAGTCTCACACCAAACATACTACGCAGTGATCGCATCTCAACTGCGTTAATTCTGCTTTCATGCTTTTTCTGCCAAACCCAACACTCACTGCCATACATCAGCGTGGGCACAAGTACACCATTATAAACCGCCAGTCGCGCCTCTTTTGGCACAGTCTAGGGCATGCAGCGCTCCATTTACACAGTTGCCCGCAGTCATTCTCCTTTCAATACCTCCTTCACATCTTTCATCTCTTGTAAACATGCTACCCAAATATACAAATTCTTCAACTTGTTCAACATGTTCATCTTCAATCGCAATACTACACTCAGTCACACTTTCATCCTTCTCAAACACCATCACTTTCGTCTTTCTTGCATTTACTTTCATACCCTTCGCTTTAAAGCTCTCGTTCATGCAGTCTATCATTTGTTGCAACTCATTCGCCGATGACGCAAATTTATAAATTATGACTCTAATAATCTTATCAATCGATTTAACTAATTACAAGCGCGATTGATAATGATATCAAAATTATATACCTTTGAGTTGCCAAAATTTGTATTTTTGTCAATAATAATATGTATGACTGTCTCGTTGTGATCAAGGGCTGGCGTAGATATAGCGAAGCGCAACGCAGAGCATTTACCACTGTCAAACTATTTTCATCACTCTCTTTACTAAACATCGGAAAGCAAACATGAAAACCCTATCGGTAATATTTTGAGAGTAAAAATGTTCTGCGTTGCACTTAGTAATACAATGTGCGCCAGACCTAATACTTCAAGATTGGCCGCAATTCACTTGTTTGAACGAGACAAAAGTTTTACATAATCCAAGATTATCTTAACCATCCTACTAAAAAAATACGCATTTTGAGGATGTACTTTTTATTTAATGGTTGAAACCGTTTGCCGATAATTACGGCTTAAAAAGTGTGCAATTTGAAGCCACAAAGGCTGGATCTCTCCTAAGCCTCTTAATGTGAGCCACTTTACGTGAGCGAAATGCACATAACTGAATTTCCTGGGCTTGAGCTTAAAACTAAGATAACCAAATTAGGTTGAAAGTAAAAGGCTCAATTTGCCTGAAACATATTTATGTTGTTAATATGCTTCAGACTTAAAAAAAAAACACAGTTCTATCTTTAAATTAAACTACCTGATCGACCTAAAAATAGAATCTAATTCCTTGACTAATATGATGAAATATATTTACCTTCATATATATTTTTACTAGAAAGTAAGTCCTGAAAAAATCCCACTTATTCTGCCTTACCAAAACAGCATTTAATAGTCGGTTCTAAATATTTTATTCTTTTTTAGCATAACATTGTTGCTTACTGTTTCTTCAATCGATAATTTTATTTTAAGTTGACTGCTGAAGAGAAGAATAGTATGGCATACTATAATCTCAGTCCCGATTGACTGGGAAATAACCAGTTGTAACCAGTTGTATATAGCAACCACACACAAGTAGCAAGTTGGAACTCGCACGGGCCGCCGCCGGCTTTGTATGCCGCCGGGTTCATGACGGCACTGTGTGTAGGAGCCTTTATGGAGAATATTCAGACATCCGAGATTCCTCAAGACGTTTCCGTTTTAAAAGCTGCTGAAATTGATAAAAAACGCAAAGTCTGTGGTGTGCTTGTTGAGCCCTAGCCCTCTTTTAGCAATCACTTGGTCTACCCATTAGGCCATCGCTGTACTCCCAAAGTCCATCGTATTATAAATGTCATAATAGATAAATTTATGCACACACAAATAAAGTTTGGGACACACTGTACACTGAAAATTGTTCAAACAAGGTTGAAAAACGTGATGACGGCACTTTCCACGTTTACACACGCCCAGTGGGTATTGTCAATAGTTTGCTCACTGATTTACTGAGCAATAGCGAACATGAGGGTAGTACACAGTACTACAGTATGTATCTACTAGATTTTATGACAGACATAATGTGACAGCTGTATAACTTTGGGTAGGGGAGTGCTGGGTGTCACTTTTCAGTGTTTGCATTATTTTGTTTTTAATGTAAAGACTAGTATTTTATTTTGGAAATAGTTATATCATAGCTCGAGACGCTGTAAAAATTGGACTTGTGATTTGAAAGGATTGGAGATATACAAAATTGAAAGTGCATCTTTATTGTTTACATCAAAACGAGACATAATGCAAAAAGTAAAACAAGCAAACTATAAAAAACCCAAGTTTAGTTCTAAATTAACTAAGATGATAAATGAATTTTGGTGAATGAATGAATCATTATTATGACGGTTGCAAAAAATGTATGTCCATTATTTCAGTACTCTAATTCATGACACAATTTGTTACTACTAATCAGCCACAATAATTAAGAATGTACAAATCACTATCTTTAAAATAATGAAAATAAGCGGAATACCAACGAAGTAAAATCGTAATTTTCAAATATTAAAATTTTGCCTCCAAACCTTTAAATATTTAGCACTTCTCCCCAAACACGGCTCAGACCAACTGGCTTTTACAATTTCCGCCGTTTTCTTTACATTTCATTAACATAATGTAATAAAATGCTTTTAAAACTTAAATTATCTATTTTACCAACAGACTACAAGACCACGTTTAACGATGTTTGAAATTATTTGTTTTGTAAGCATTTCATGCAAATTCTATAATTATGATTTTTGGCGCACCCATAACTTTATTTCTATGTAAAATAAACATAACAAAGATGCCAAGTGGCAGAACCAACAGGCAGACCAATTTACAGTGCCACAAATAAGTGGTTTATGACGCGCACCACTGATATTTCAATGTGAAGTGGATATTAAATTAAGCGATTGCTAATCGGTGAGGGCAAACATCATGAAAAACCAGCATTTCTGAAAGGTTTCTATAATTTTCTTGAAAAAGATCTGAAGTTCGCCAACCCATACATAGCCAGCGAGGTTTGTCTCTTCGTAAACAAGGGATGGACATTTTATATACAGGGCGGATTAATTTTATTATATAAATTCACACAAATGCACGCAACAGAGGGGAAAACAGTGTTTTATCACAAACATTTATCGTAATTTATGCAATAAGTCTAAAGGCATAGAGGCTATTTTACTGACAACGGATAATTCCTTACTATCAAAAATATACCAAGGATTTCAAAATCTGCAACTGACAATAGACAACCGTCCTCATTACTTAAATACCAAAGGATTAACACCAACCTTCATAATTTCAACCTACCGATTCTACCGATTTCACGACTTAGTCCCCAACAAAGCGTTGACGTACCCTAATCGAGACAACGTTAAAGTAAATAAGCCTTAATAAAATTTTAACTTATATTATAAATACGAAAATCTGTTTGTCCTATTTCAGGCAATTACGGATGGATGTTATTTTTACGCGACTACGGCAAAGCCAAAGGAGGGTTATGATTTTGACAGGCTATGTATTATGTATGTATGTATGTGTGTATGTTCATCTGTTCCCTAATAGCTCCTAAGCTACTTATCGGAACTCGACAAATGAGGTGTTGTTAGAACCGTCTTGATCGTCCGCTGAACATAGACTACGTGACGTGTGGACTCAATGTGGCGTCCTCTATCGCCAAAAAAGTGTTGTGTTAAAAAATGAAAATGAGATAAACAAATCGTGTTTGATATCATTTGAAAGGGCGTCACATGCACATTTCCAAAACAATAGTTAAATTTAAAGGGGTGCCCTCTAGTGGACAAAAAATCATGTGCTAAAAAAATATTAAGATAAATACCCCGTGTTTCATATCATTTGAAAGGGCTTCACTTGTACTTATCAAAAATATTGCTTAAATTTAACGTAGCGCCCTCTAGCGGACAAAAAGTCATGAGTTAAAAAATAAGAATAAGATAGATACACCGTGTTTGGTATCATTTGTAATAACATACCTAGTTCGTATTTGACAATTTAGCTTTTGCAAGTAAATAGTATAGAAGCACAGTGATTTAACGCCAAAATAGTTTAAATAATAAAAAGTAAGAAAACTAAAACACGACTAAGACAAAAATAAATCGACGCTGAAAATAAGAGCCGTAGTCACACGTTGTATAGAACCGTAACAAAACTACTAATAACGTGTGACTGCGGCTCTTATTTTTGTTTTGTTATTGTTTTCCAGTAACCTTGTTTATTTCATCATCCTGAACATCTTGTTTCATACTTTTTCAGCGTCGATTATTTTGTCGTAGTCGGGTTTTAGTTTTTTTACTTTTTATTATTGATAGCTATGAAGATAGTTGAAGTGCTGGGATGTGACATTAATTGTATAATTTTTGCTTCAATATTACTCATTTCTTAGAAATGAGATCACCACATTCAGGAAATTAAATAAGCGCTAAAGATGGCGCTGTGCATTATTAATTATCACTTGGCCCGTACTTCAGAGAGCACGCTGAACGGTCGGTTCTGGCAGTCATGGCAGTAATCAGTCATTATAGGGAGTCAATTTACAGTCACCTTAGAATATTCTGACACTGGTCTACGCCATAGAATATGATTATCCCTTTAGGTTATGGAGGTTGGACGGCGGTAGCTCTGTTGAAAGTTCATGTTCTTGGAAATCTGGTTATGGTGCTGATACACCTGAGCATCCACTTCTAACAGAACAGCGAGCATTCGCCGTTTTCTGTTTTGTCGAACCGAACATTTTCACGATCAATCTAGCGAACACTCTAAATTCAAATAGTCCGTAGAATATAGAAAAATATAGAAATCGCACTACAATAGCAGTTTTACCCAATATGTTTACTTCAGTTTCACTTATGAATTATTTCTAGAGTAAGAGTAAGCTACATAAACAATGACGATTCGAAATAATAAAATGCAGATTTTAATTTGAACAGGTTTAACCTCTCGTATGCTGGATTACCAGACATAATTATAAATCTATTGTGTCTCGTGCAGATCTGCTCTTAAGCATACGAAAGGTTAATAAATTACACAAGTGTCTGTTCCTACGTTAAAATTTATTTATCGATATCGAGAGTTTATCAAAATTTTATTGAAATTAATTTTGAGTAAACCAAATCTAAGGATCTATTGTAAACACTAGCGATATTTTATCGATATTTATTCTGAGTAAGCCCATCACTAGTCAAGTTAAAGTTAGTGACAAACTACGAAGATTCTTCCCTAGATTAAAATTATAAGTCAAACTGAAGTAAATATATTGGGTTTAGCCACCATTGTAGCGCAAATTCTATGTATTATCTATATTCTGAGACTCGCCCGAATGTTCGCGAGAATAGTCGCTAAAATACACTCATTTGTTTTGTAACATTCGCGAGAATGCTCATTACAGGCACCAGGTGAATGCTCAAGTGTATCAGCGCCATTAGATTAATGCGTGGTCCCCAGGCTCCAATGTGAATGTATTGCATGCAAAAGAAACAAAACTGGGACGATGATGGGAAGGTGTTATGTGCGCAAACATTTATGTGAAGTAAATTTACTATAATGCGCATGGCACCACCGTATGTACATTTAATCCTAATATTTATTATTTATTCATTATATTATTTTTATTTGTCCGTGTGGTGACGGATTAAGAATACGAATTGTCACCACCCCATATCATCCTATGGGTGTCGTAAGAGCCGACAGAGGGAGCATATCATGCATAGAACAGCATTGTAAGAGAAGGAAAACTTGATAAAAACCCTATACCAACCCGTTTGGCCAGCGTGGTATAGTAGGCCCATTCCTTCTTTCAAAGGAGAGGCCTAGTTCAACAGTGGACTGTTAAAGGCTGATGATGAATGAATGAATGAATGAATATTGTTTATTAGCAAATAACTAAAGAACATCGGACTGCTACGCTGAGGGTATCGGGTTCGAATCCACGGCGCGCACCATTGAATTTTCGAACTTATGTATTAAATTGTTAATTATCACTTGCTAAACGGTGAAGGAACGCTACCTTTTTAACGCTACCATGTATCTACATTTATGAGATATGTAAATTTGTTCGAAACTATCCCGAATTTTATACCACAAGAGAAGACATACAAACAAAATACGTATTTAGAAATAAAAATCGACTAAACTTGCCAACGTCCCGACTTAAAATGCATTCCTCTAGCCCACTAGTCATGTCCATTAAAATATACAATAAACTACCTAGACCGATTACAAGCGAAAATAAAATCAATACCTTTCTTAAAAAATTGAAAGACTTTCTACTCAATAAGGGCTACTACAGTGTACAAGAATATTTAAACGATAAACAAAAATAATGTTACTACTATAAAAATAAAATATTATTTTATAAAATTATACATCTATATATAACACATTATACCATTCTATATAGTTAATTAAATTAGATCATAGGTACTTACTGTTAAATAAACAATATTTTACACACATTAACAATAATTTTAAACTGTAGACACATTACATTAATGAATTTATCATTTACTTAAATTAAATAATACCTACTAATAAATAATGAAATTAAATGAGAATAATATTATTCATCTTAAACTATTCGTATATAAAACAAATTTATTACATTTTTAATAATTATTGGATTTATATAATACCTACTAATAAATAATACATGAACAATAATAACAATATTAATAATTTCAAATTACACAAATAATATATTTTATTAAATAATATATTAAAAATACTGTGATAATAATATTAACAATTGTAGAATCATAAAATAATAAATAATCATTTTATCATTTGTATCAACTAACAAAAACAAACTTATTAAAATTAACGATAAATAAATTAGTTAAAAATTCTAGTATGTAAATAATTTTAATTCCTTCTTCTAGTCAACTAATTAGGTTTTCTGACTAAGATAAATAAACTATATTATAACTAGCTGACCCAGCGAACTCCGTATCGCCTTTTTAAGAGTTTTTATTTAATTCCCTTTTTCCCAAGACCCTTTCCCAAAGTTACCATTGACTTAGCGCTTAATCTCTTATCATTTCAGAGTCTATAAATGATGGACAAACAAACATAGATTCTTATACAATATTGAATTCCCCATTCCATGAAATATCGGAGACGATACCCATATCGACTTTAAAAAAAATCCCGTCCGCCATCTTTGATTTCCCATCCGCCATCTTGAATCACGAAATAGATGTTGTATTTGGATTCCCCATCCCTTTAAACATCGGAGACGTACCCATATTGATTTTTTAAATTTTTTCCATCCGCCATCTTTGATTTCCCATCCACCATCTTGAATCACGAAACTGATGTTGTATTTGGATTTCCCATCCCTTTTAACATCGCAGACCAGATACCAATATTGTTTTTTTTTAATTTTCCCATCCGCCATCTTTGATTTCTCATCCGCCATCTTTGATCACGAAATAGATGATGTATTTCGATTCCCTACCCCTTAAAATATCGAAGGCGATACCCATATTGATTTTTAAAATTTTCTCATCCGCTTTATTACATCCGCTTTATTATATTAGTAGAGATATGCGAACAATTTAATCAACATGCACAATATGACATTATGTAGGTATGACGTGACAGTACTGACAGATATGCGATAGCACATGCGCAGCAATCAATTATCAGCGCATGCGTTCTTACTTACAAGAGGTAAATTTGTGCCGTACAAACTTCTACCCTCCCTACAATCACTCCCAGTTTAATTTTTACAACTTATGGTAGCCTATATCCGTCTCCATGGTCCAATATATGTATCTCTATATTAAAATTCAATAAAATTGGTTCAGCCGTTTTAGCGTGAAAACGGAACTTACATACATACACAATTTCGAATTTATAATAATTTAAGTAGGGATTATCAATGGGTTTCTTCTGACATGAAGCCCGCTGGGCGGCAGCACTGAGACTTCAGGTCCGGAAACCTGTCAAAACTGTCATCAAACAAAGAAGTATATCAACGCGCACGCGAATTTGAACTTTATGCAGCGGTAATAAATTACAAATTGACTCTACGTTTTAGTTAGAAAACGTTATCTCGTGAGTTTTTATTGATGCCTTATATTTCTTGTAATCTGTGACATAATTTATTGTGTCTGGATTCTTAAATTTATTATACAATGGAATTTATTTACATACATAAAAAAATAATATGTACAACAAGGGGAGGGTAAAATACAAAGTACATATTTACAAGACAGGTTTAGGCGTCGTAGAATTCCTCCGCATCGCTGTCTACTGGTAACGTGCCCAGAAGGCTGGCAGCATTGCCACGCTGAATGGCAATGCTGATACGCTGGCCGAAATACAGCCCAGCCTTCTGGTCACGTGAAGCGTCGATTAGTCGTTTGGCGATTTCTCTGTACAACGTACGAGCGCTCGGACCCCATGGACCAAGCGTCTCCACCCCAAACGGCTCAAATACGTAATTACCTATTAAATTACCGTATTTTCGCCGCTTGAGGGATTCTGCGCTTGCAGCAGCAGCGCCGGCACAGCTGGCTGTACTTGGAAGATGTGATGGCGCTAGGGTATCTACGCACGTTGCGTCCCATACCAAAGGCCTACCCAACTTCCAAGGCAACAATGACATACCGTCGGGCCTCTTCCCATCGTCGCGTACCAAACCATTGGGTTCAAGTACGGCTGGTACTCCGGCGGTGACAAGAGTGCGACGGATGATGTCATTAAGATAGGCGTGACGAGGCATTCGGCCCGCGCTTCTGCCGCAAGATAGTCCATGGAGTCCGAGGCTATCGACGGCTTCTCCACAATGACAACGATGCGGAGAAATACACGGAGCACCTAAACGGAGGCTAGTGGCAAGGCGAAATGTCGTGTCGTCCAACATTGTACCCACATTGGACGACGGGAGCGCTTGAAGCCAAAGACCAGACTCCCACTCTCCCACAGCCAGCAAGCGAGCTCGCTCAGCAACACTTGTAGATGATAAAATAAGATTTTCTCTCACAGTGTTGCAAAGCGGCACGTCCCACTGCCTTTGGGAGAATGGGTTGGTAGGCAAAGCAGAGCTTGGACAAGCTATTTTCCAGGCGTTCACGGCATCGGTTTTACACAGCACTTCCGAATTAACCAGTGTTGGTGCTAATATTTGCCTGGTTAAGTCTTCCGTGCTGTGCACCGAGGACAGGAACGCCGGTAAACTAACATCAGAAATTTTGCGAACGCCGAGCCCACCCAGACGTACAGGAAGAGACGCTTGCAGCCAGGCTCGGTCGTTCAAATCCACATTTAATATTTCTTTAAGTGTATTTTTAATAATTTGGTCCATTTTTTCTAAACATTTCATATTTTTCCAAAGCGGTGAAGATCTCAAGGCATGCGTAAATTTGGGAACGAAAAGGCAATATCGAATAATTGTAAAGGCCGAATGAATATTAATTTTTAGCAGGCGATCTGAAATTTCACTAAAATTTTGAATCTTTTCATCTACGAATGATTCGTAGGCTTCTTCAAATATAGGAGACCCAAGGAGGCGAAGAGAATTCTTGTCACAAATTTTAATGTGTGGTGCCAAACAATTAAATTTTGATAATACCAAAGACTTTTTGTCATCGTCAATTTTATTTAGAAATAGCTCACACTTACTTGAATTTAGCTCCAAACCAATCGATTTAAATTTGTCTTTTAGAATTGCCAAATCTTGCAGTACTATGTCAGCGTCTCCACCAAGGGTTCCGTCGTCCAAAAACCATACATTGAATTTTGAATTTAGCTGCCGAATAATTGGGTGAATTGCTAAGCTAAAAATGACTGGTCCAAGTGGGTCACCTTGTTGACATCCAACCGCGGATTCCAATAGGTTGTCCTTGTATAATAATTTTGAGGGATATCTGTAACATTGCGAAAGAAATTTATAAATTTTGGGGGTTTCTAATTTTGCCTCTGACAACAAGGTGTCCCTATTCACTGCGTTGAAGGCATTCTTTATGTCAACCTTAAGGATGACCTCTGCATTACCAGAACCAAGGTACGTGGCCAGGGCATGTATGGCAGCCTCACAACCCCCCTTTGAGCCAAAGCCTAATTGGAGGGGTTGGAATTTAGCAGATAAATCGTAAACGAAAACGTTTGTATGGAAAAAGAAAAGGGCTGTTTTTAGGGTTTTTCCGGCAATTATTAGAATTTTTCTCGCCGTAAAAACCATCTTTGAACTTCAACGAACATTTGAAAAAAAGAATTGGCCAAATTGGTCCAGGCATTGTTGAGTTATGCGCTTACCAACACATTTTGCGATTCATTTTTATATTATAGACAGATGTATACCTAACTGAACACAATAACACGAACACGTCAATAAGACATTATATAAAAAAAGCGCTCTTCCTCTCTTCCAAAAATTGCTGCCCCCGACAGGGTCCATAATTGTTACTTTAGTTATTAAGCCTACCACCTGTACGTACATTACATTATGGAACGCCATAAAGAATTGAATTGAATTGAAGGAAAACATCGTGAGGAAACCTGCATGTCTGAGAGTTCTCCATACTCCATAATGTTCTCGAAAGATATGTTAAGCTTGCCAACCTGCACTTGGTCAGCGTGGTGGACTATGGCCTTACCCTTCTCATAGTGAGAAGAGGCCCGTGCCCAGCAGTGGGTCAGTTCATATACAGGGCCGATGACGATGATGAACAAAAAAAAGTGGGCGAGCAAAGCTGCGGGCAATATCTTGTCATCTATAAACTGGTAAAACCCCAGTCAAGGCTTTATAATTAAATGTTAAGCTGCAAACGAAGATTAAAATTGATACTGCAGTGTTATTAACCGTCATATTTATTGTGTTATGTTGGTACACTGATTAAGTTAGATTGTGGTTGCTTAATCAACTCGTGTTACCGTTTCGGCCTTGTTTGGGGTGTAAGCTGATATGTTGTATACTTTAGATATTAATTTTGCTGGCGTGATGATGGTATGAACTTATTTAAACGTTTTTGAAGGGGTAAGTGGTATTTGGCGTAACTGATCTACTAGACTTACGGCGGCTGGTCACAATATTTGATACATTTATGGATTTGACTGCTAGAGACATTTGACATAAACTTCATACAATATAATTATTATGTGAAATGTCTATCTCTAATAGCCTATTCTATGGTAAGATAAAATATTGGGTCCGGCTGTTAATGTTACTTGTTACGTATCTGCTTATTAAGTTTCTATTATAATAATTATTATCTTTAAACACGAATCAGACCTTGTTAGTGACAAGAGCATTTTTTAAATCACCCTCCTTTTAATAGTTATGTGTAGCTAAAGTCAAAGCAAGAAGTACAGATAAGCTAAGATTTGAATCCACAGAAAGCTGAAAACTATTCAGTAGCCCATTAAGACCGTTTTGCTATATATATATATATATATATATATATATATATATATATATATATATATATATGTTATTTCTCTACTAATTCACAATACTATCTTACCCTCATCATTGCCGAATCCAAGATAGTACAAAGCTAATATTTAAGATCAGTCAACAGGCTAATATTTACATTGGGTAAAGGGTGTATATGCGGGCGGCTCAAGACCGGTCTGTGTGGAGAACCTTGGGGGAGGCCTATGTCCAGCAGTGGACGTCGTTTGGCTGATATGATGATGAAGGGTGTAAGAAAACTTTAAAATTTAAACCAAATTCTTTTTTTACGCCTTTAGTTGAATATTGATTATTCAGTATTTTAAACGTCTTTTGTGATAAAGGTCACAGGTCCTTACCAAAGATTTGTTACAGATAATGACCTTTTAGTGTGACATAAGTTGAAAATAGTTTATTTTATATAATACTGGACCTCTCCCGCTGCCTCACCCACGTGTATTATATACTTAAACTTTTCTCAGGAAACAATATCTATTGGTAAAAACCGTACAAAAATTCATCTAGGGGAGAAGGAAGTAAGACGGGGCAGCGGGTAATACGGGGTACCCAGCTAAATTCACAGTTCAAACTGACCTATCAAGCTCGTTCATTCATTGTTCGATGCACCACAATGGTACTTTTGAGTCACCCGGTGGTTAATGGTTCGCAAGTGCACACATGTCGAAAAAATTAAAAAAAAGTGTTTTACTGCAAGTTGTTTCTCACATTTTCTTCTAGTTTAACACGTGATTGCCGTTTATTAAATAACGCTAACTGGTGAGGTATTTCTGTGATTGACGCTTAAACTAACCTATAGTAAGGTAAGCATTTTGTTTCCTTAAGATTGTTAACTGTTTATTTTGTTTTGTTTTTATTGCTAGAAAATGGCTCTGCAGGCAAGATGGGGTAACTGGTACTCCTTCTTGCCTCCCAATAAGGAAAAATTTGTTTTTGTTAGATTTTCGTAAAAATGCTTTTGTTTTTATGTGTTTATTACAGTTTTTCTTTTTAGAATGGTTCGTGACTACAAACGCACCACTAACAGGGACACACCATGTATGTTTTGTCAGGAAGTATATTCCGTTTCCATTGAAGGGTATATCATGCTCACTATGTGGAAGATGGTCTCATAATAGCTGCGCGGGAATAGATAATGATGATGATGACGAAGTCATCCATATCTGCGAGTTCTGCTGGCCCAAATAATCATCTTTATCTGTAATCATACTCATCACCCCATCTTACCTAATGGGGGTGCCCCATCTTACCACCACCATGGGGCAAGACGGGGCAAAATACCTTTTATGTATTTTAATTTATTTCTCTTAAATGTGTAACTAGAAGTGCCTAAAGACACCAAATATTAGAAAAGTAATAATAAGTTGTTAATAAAAAAATAAATATAATTGTTTAACTATGTAATTTTTTATATTATTGACCTTTAAAGCTTAAGTACCCCATCTTGCCACCCTCTGTCGTTTTTAACTTCATCGTGTTCATACTCAAGAAGAAGGGGCACTTTATTGTATAATATGTATAGATAGTCTACTTAAATTTAGATATGGAGATTAATGAATGAAATGAAATGTTTAGTACATCTGGCTTCAATGCTCAACAGGGATAAAGGTCGAGCCATTTAGAGATTTAAGAGTTTCATAACTTACGCAAATTATGGCAGCTATGTCAAAATCAGCGCAGACATAGTGTTTAAGGGCTTTTAGATATTTTTTTTCTGAACTGTACATAATCTGAGAGTTAAGAGTACTATTAGAATATACCATGTGCGTAACAAATGAAAATAATGTAGGTAGTCATAGATCTAAGCATTTTTTATTTCATCACTTCATTACCAAATAAATGTTTTAAGAACCTCAATCAAGCTATCAATATTCCAAGAAGCCACACCCGGCGCACTCACAACATAACTACGAGAAGACTGCACTTACGATAACAAATGAGACGCTAGCAGGCACCACAATACTCACTCTTTTGAATCGACAGTTTCGCATTTCAAGAGCTGTTAGCAACTAAGTGCATATAATTGATTGCATCGTTGTTGATGTGTTTGAAATCGTATAGGTACTATAAAATTTTAGATGAGCAAAAGATTGAATGCCAATTTGTAAACGCTAGCATTAATTGGACAACATCAGTCTTACTAACAAAAAAGAAAATATGAAGAAACAGAAAAAGATTTGCCTTCTGTGAGCTTGGGTTTTCGAACTTCACTGATTGCTATCAATCACAACAGCAGGAGATATTGACATGTTATGCAAATATCGACTACACTAAGCTGGCTCGCCAGTCAATTCTGCACCGAGTGCTGTAATAGGTTCGACAACATAATTATCTCTATGCTTTTTGTCAGTTTATAAAATTCACCACTATTCAGGGCGTAACAAGTGGAAATTATTGGATAATAATTCTACTGCGGTTTGGCTGAATTTTTGACGGTTAGACATCTCTATGCTTAAAAGCAACTGAACCAATCTCATCTCAAATACAATTGGATGAATTGGCTATGTGGCTAAAAGTTTAGCAAAACCTTTTCCTCAATAAGTCATTTACCCTTGCGAGGCAGAGGCAATCCGATCTCGAATACAAATCGGTGCGCATAGGCTGAGAGAGGAAATTACTAGTGCTGCCGCCCTCCTACGCCTCGGATATTGGTTCGTCTGCAACTGGGCCGCCGGATAGCTGCAAAGAAGCTGCCACGGAATGGGAATGAAGTCCTCATTATTTATATGAAATGCATTTCTTTTTGTTGCGCTAGTAGGATTATTTACATTCTTTATCTGCGTTACGTTCTGTTTTCTGCATTGTGTCGTATATTCTTTATCTGCGTTATATTCAATAACCTGTGCTGTGTCATCAAAATAAATAATATCTTCTTTTCTGAACCTAACAAAAGCCATTCAGTCAGCCATCAAATATATAAAACCACTGGTGTAACATCACAGAACCTAAACTACTGAACAAAGAAACATGAAATTTTGACAGTAACTTATTTTCATGACGTAAGTATTGGATTTCACTGAGGAAAGATTTTATAATAAACCACACAAAAGGAGTAGGACTAAAGTGGTAAAGTAGAGATTCAAATTATAAACCTACCACAATGTCATTGCGGGCAACAGCTAATAATCAGCTACAGTCGAAAACATTTTACTTTTATGAAATTTCTAGATTATTTGAATGTACCTATTCAAACAATCTTGAAATATGATAAAGTTATAGAAGTTACCGTTTGATTATTTTGGCTGCGACGAAATAATGTCACGGAAGGATTACCAAGATTTTCGTAGGCGTCGGTAAGCGTGTCAGTAAATAATGTTGGCGTCATCTTAATACTGTACATACAAACCGTCTTCTTGACTGACTTAGCACCCGCTTAACAAATACTCGAGACTGTTTTGAAAGCTATATATCTTATGCTGTTGATATAGTACTATTATTTGAGTGTTCAGGATTTTCGTTTTTCTATTTGATGGATAACTAATGCTATACTAATACGATACTCCTCAAATAGTTTGGATAGTATTGGCCCGGTCTTAACGCCGACATGCATTATGTGGATATGGACCCTCGCAGGAATATTTACAATCGTTGGTATATTATTATTTTAGTAAATGTGTTGTAAGATTTACCTGCGTCAGATTTTCGAAATGAAATCCTGTGTTATTCAGATAATAAACTATCTCTGTGTAAAAATATATCCAAACTGTTTGATTTTAATAAATTAAATAACTAAAGTTTGACCTCTATAAAATTGGTGGAATGTAAATTATACATTTTGGTGCCAGGAAACGGATGTCGGAAAAATGCTAAAGAAAAATCAAAGACATTTTTTGCACAGTGATTTACAAAATTGAACTAACTCAATGTATTTGAAATGTTTCTAATGTTAAATATATAGAATTTCTTATATTTATAGGTACTTCAAATGTGAAAATTATTTAATGTCTGTCATAACTTTAGTAGTCTTTTCGGGAAACATAATCAGAAAAATTAACACATTCTTTGCCTTTTACATTTATTCTTTAACAAATATTCAGGCATTACTTTTCAATAACTTTAAAGATATCCTCACAAAGAAGGTAAAAACTCCAACCGTCGGAACTCAAAAACTCGCATCGTATGTCGACCTCTATAAATATAATATCATTAATATTCATTAAGCGTTGTCTGAGTAGAAGCCTGAGCGTCTGTCATGACTGCTGATCATTGTTGCGTTCACCCTACTCGTTCCATTTTAATCCCATGCTAATCCATGGCTGGAACCTTCCTTGTTGATTCTGTTTTACATTCTCCTTTGTATTTAATAGATAGGTATTGTGAGAAAAATGATTAACACAGCTTTGTTACGGTGATTTTGTTTTGGTTTGATGTTTCGGATTATATAGTGTTTTGTGTTAATAAATTGTTTTATTTTCACTCTATACAAATTAATAAAGTTGGGTTTCCTTAATAAACTTTATTAATTTTTATTGTATATAATATCTCGCTAATGTTTCTAATGTTTCCAATATTGCTGAACCAATTTTAACGGTGCCTTCACATGCAGATATTGGCTATTTTATTGAGTTACTTAATTTTGACTTTTAATTTAGGATCGTGACGTTAAAATTGGGTGGTATACCTAGTTTGGGTAAAGTGCTTTAAAATTACTTTTGCTTAAAGTTTTAGTTGAGAAACTAGTAATTATTAGGCTAAAGATGAAACGAGAATAGTCTTTAGCAATACAGATACCAATAAATTCAGTTAATTGCGGCTGGCAAACTGTGAATAAATTGATGATCTTAACTAAAATCGGTAAATCCAATTTTGTCGTGCAAACATTGATATAACCAATTACAATCAAAGTCAAGACATAACGATTAATTAATCGGTGGATTGGTTTGTAGTTATTCGTTTTGTTAGTGTTTTAATTTTAATAATTTCAAGACTTATATACGAAATATAATATAGTAATAATATTCTACCACGTACAAACATCACCATCTAGTCCCAAGCTAAGCAGAGCTTGTATTATGGGTACTAGATAATGGATAAACATACACATATACTTTTTTTTGTAAATACATACATATTATAGATAGAAACACCTAGACCAAGACAAACATCCATGTTTATGCACACAAATGTTTGACTTGAGCGGGAATCGAACCCGCGACCTTCGGCGTAGCAGTCGCTTACACTCCCACTGCGCAAACCGGTCGTCAAATATATTATACTAGAACGAGTCTTAGTGTCTTAGATACTTGTTTTAAATATAAAGGTATTTTTATCCCGCTCCGCTTTGACCATGGTTCTGAGAAATGCTGGAGAGAGTCAAGCGATGCTTTGGTAAAGTGCTACTTTTAGCAGTTATATAAAATACTCCCTTTACGGACTGCCTGACAGACAAAGCACAGCAGAATCTACTAGGGACAAGAACCGTAATTCGGCATGAGTGTTCGTTGGAAAGTGAAGAACAGCATTTCGACGAGATTTTAGGCAATACCCAATAAGAGTTGAAAAATGCTCGCGCGGGCGGGGTTGTGGCAAAGTCTAGTTACTTTTAATTCTACAGTCAATACTTCGAAACACAACCTTACTTAACTTTATAATGTATCCTTTTGCTTCACTTTATAAGACTTATCTTATCATTATCCTAGCATTATCCCAATTGCATCCAATACGTGCCCCTTGCAGCCCATGGTCTACTTTTTAGTCTAACTAGGTATGCCTGAATATTAGCTTTTCTAGAGATTATTAATAGAACGACTGCCTCAAATCGAATCGCTATGTGTGTATATAAAGTTAATTAATAAATAAATAAATAACGATATTCCTTGGCTTTGACCAGCGTCAGTATATTCAACGATCAGATTTTTCATGTAACAGATGACGAGCTTCTTCAACAAATAGAATATAAATGCATGTTATTGTTTGCAAAGCGTTCAGAATAATTGGTTAAATAAAAACAAAATATTTCATAATATTAGTCTAGCTAGATTCACATATGTGAACAAGTCCTTAAACTGAGTCTGGAGACACTTTGACTGAGTAAAGTGCACAACAATGCACATGCATTGTTTCTCCAAATTGTCGCACTGCTGGGTACGGGCCTCTTCTCTTCTGAGACGAATCAGGCCATGATCCACCATGTTGGACAACTGTGGATTTGCAGACTTGACACGCTTCTTATAAAAAACTCTCAAACATCTTAAAGAAACCTGCAAAACGGAAGCGATAATTAGAAATGAAATACGCGCTTAACTTCAAAAAGTCACCTGCGCCGTGGATTTGAATCTGTGACCCTCTGCTTAGCAGCCCGTTCAGTTGGTCTCTCTACTAGGCTATCTCAGCTTGAAGAAGGAAATAATGTTTTGGTTTTTACAAATTAAATGATTCGAACTTCTCGAAATGTTGACTATTCCTAGATTTTCATAGTAGACAAAGCCTTAAGCAAACATAGTCATGAAATATTTACACTATCTTTATTATTGACGTTTTGTACATTCACTTTACATATATAGATATATATCGTTAAGTCATCTACCATCCCTACCGGCTTAACCCTTTTAAAAGCGCAAACACAGAGGTCTACTGTGCGACATTAATTTGCAATTTACAGCTCTGTCACTTTTGTGTACCGATTTTGGGTGCCTCATATTTGCAGCGAGAGCGAAAATGTAATAGCTTATAAATCTCATCCCACTTTATGTCTAGGCATTAAATCCTCGCCTTTCGCAGCACCCATATTAAAACCACTTGACTAGTAGAACCTGGCACGCAGTCTTCCCGCTTAAGTGGTCCAAAGTAATCCATATTTCACATTTTCTCATTATTGCTGTTTAAATTCAGTCTTTTGATAGACATAAAACGTACAGGATCCATCTTCATTCATATTCTGTGTACATTCAAGGTTTTATTATGAATCCGTGCTGTACTCGTTGTAGGCTTTTTACGATGCCAATTCGCCAATACATATGTAAGCGCTATTGGCCGTAAAATTTTTGCAAAGTTAACCGCATCGGTAAAATTTTAGATTATCGCCTTTCGTACCTTGTAAGGTTTTTTGATAAGTGCAAACTTTTGGTTGTCTCTAAAAGAATATTATTCGCGTTAGCTGAAGGAAGGATTACTGATGGTTGAAGATCGTTAATATCTCGGGCACGGTTTCTTTGAATAAAATTTTCGAGCCGTGTGTCAGTTCTGTGGCTTTACTCGCGGTTATATTTTCAGTTGTTAAATACACGTGAAAGGAGATTTATTACTTTAGAGTTGAGAGCGTAAATATTTATGTTTCGTGATATTTTATTCTTGGCGTAAAATAGGCTCATAACTTTTGCGTTTACGTTGCTAACATGTGTTTACTTATGTGTTTTCATCTTTTAATACAGAAAGATTTAGCTAACATTATTTTTAAATATGCCGTGGTAAATGTGTTTTGTAAAAATTTTCAATTTTTATATGAATCTTTGCCAGAATCTTACCAAAATTAATATTTCCAAGCTAAAATAATTTCCTCATTACTAAAACTATTCGTGTCTAACGTCTTGCCCAAAAACCTCTCTTTATATTCTCAATTTTGGGTAATTACGTAGCATAGCATGACCAACGGTAGTATTTTACCCAACTTATGCAAATAGGCTTGCAGTAGTGGTGTAATATCGGAGCGTGTGTCTAAGCTGTACGCGGCTGCTTGACCGCTCGGCAGCGGTCCACAATATAAGATGTAGCGGGTAGAAAGAAATAAAGATAACATAAAAGAGAGAAGTTGAAGAAAAATTAATTAATATTGACTCATGTATTTTACATAGTGTGTAAATAAATCAACCTATATGAAGAAATAAGCACATGAATAAGAAATGAAATAATTAAAGCAAGTGCGAGTCGGACTTGCCCATGAACGGTTCCTTGGTTGAGGTATCCACTTAACATACCCTTTATCTTCACCTAACCAAATATCACTATCACGTTTTCATCACCAAAAATAACTTTGTTTTCCATAGTTTGTATAAATGACAAAGTTATATTTGTGGTTCTTGAACATGTGCTATATCTCAAAAACTGCTGACTTACATATGGTTGAAACCAACTTTCGTTGGAAGTTTGTATTACGATATACGGCGTATAATATATTTTTTGATTTATCCCTGTCTTGCTTACCACTTTGAACACTGCCAATTGTATGCAGAAATTGCTTTTAGGCAGATCAGGTCGTTTAAAATTTCGATATTTTGTTTAAATTACTCACTTCAACATTCTGAATTCTTAATCCGTACGGATTAAGAATACGGAATGTCACCATCCCATAATATCCCATGGGTGTAGTAAGAGCCGACACAGGGCACATATTATGCAGAGAACAGCACTGTAAGAGAAGGAAAACTTGATACAAACCCTATACCAACCCATTTGGCCAGCGTGGTATAGTAGGCCAATTCCTCCTTTCAAAGGAGAGGCCTAGTCCAGCAGTGGACTGTTAAAGGATGATGATGAATCATTTTGAGGCAGTCTTTAAATACACAAAGAATAAAAATCATTATCTTTTGCCCAAAAGTTTTAATTTATCAGTTCATTGCGCCAAATTACGACTGCCACCATGACGTATTGACACAAGGGGAACTATCAATCATAAAATATTATGATAATGAAAAACGTGAAGAATGATTGCTTCCTGAAGTGAATGATTAAAAAGTACCGGGGCCATGCTAATAGCATTATATTGAGAAAAAATATGTAAAGCCAAAATTATGCCTTTCGTGTTAGCAGGCATTTTTGTGCGCTATAATGTCTTGCCTCGAGGATGATCAAGACAGAATGGTAATTTCTAGGTAAATTCTAGTTACCATACTAAAATTTGGCTCCCGTGACAAAAATGTGACAGGGTCCAATATCATGCTATTATGAGCTTGTGGCGTCCCACTGCAGGGCCGAAGGCTTCCCTACTCATCTTATATTATGCCACCCAAAAAAATCAATGAGATCGACAGTGCAAACGATGGGACTACTTAAGCCATTTCCCATTCAATATAAAGCTAATTTGTACAAAAATAAAGCAGCATTGAATGACAGTTCTCAAAGAAAAAATCTCCCGGAAAATGAACCAAATGAACAGCTGACCATTTATGCTTGAGTGGCACAGTAATTTGACGATCATACGCAATACATTGTAACCAAATGAATAAATGATCTTTATTCAACTTTGAATTGTAATATTTAAGTAGTTACCTCTCCACCGCTAGAACTTAGCTATTATGGATAGAATTATCTCTAAGATAATTACCTTTCCTTCAACGTGCCAAGATTTTTTTGTGACCATAATTACTTTAGAGTTCCTTATTAAACATCAGAACCCACTCGCTCCTCTCTTAGTCCAAACATAAGCCTAATTTTATTGCTAGTTTAGGTAGCAGAGGTTCCAGTGATGCATAGCCGACAGGCAATTTGGTGAAATAGTGCGCCTAATTTTTCTATCCGATGTAATTTTACTTGTAAGTTACTAGTACAGCGTTGTACTTTAGTGAATATTATAGCAATTATGGCACGTTGGGGATGTATATTTTTAGTATTTGTACTGTAATACATTACTGTCTGTATCCATACTAATATATGAAATTCGAAAGGCTTTAGTATGTGTACTACATATTATAGTGCCGTGTCTGTATCCATACTTATATCAGCTGAATTCGAAAATCTGTCTGTAAAGCCATTACGAATAAACAGCTGAACTAATTTTGATGAAATTTAATATGAGTACAGTAATATAAATATTTTGGGGTGAAAAAAGGTTGCTTCGATGTGAAAAAATAATAATCAACCCGTAACGCTGAAATAGGGGAAACACTTGTATAAATTCTAGCACACGTCTAGTTGTTATCATGGTGGTTTAACAAATATTTTACTTTTTATTGACATGCTACGCAGACGAAGCAACGGGTAAAAGTTAGGTAATATTTTATTTCAAAACTAAACTAGACACCATGTTTAGGTGTCTTAGTATCAATCGATATCTTTACCTGTTACTGGTTATACAAATACAAAAGTGTATGAATATGAATACAAATGTCTTTGTTTTCTCGAAAGGACAACGGTGGGTCTATATTCCACCTACATTTTGTCTGGGACTTATATTTCAAGATTAACGTAATAGAGATTAAGGATATTATATCGCTTTCTACAGAATGCAGATATCACAATTTCATGTAAACATAATAATTACAAGACTAGAATTATATAATGTTCTTTTATATTATTGACTATATGTTATTTGGTATATTGGTAACGAAAAACGAATTTAGGAAATAAATTCGTTTTTCGTTATAAGTAAATTTTAATTATACATACATACATACATAGACTCACGCCTGTTTCCCGGAGGGGTAGGCAGAGACTACGGAGCGCCATTTGCAACGATCTTGACATATCTCTCTTGTTTCATTCACTCCCATCAGATTCCTCATGCATGCTCTTCTGTTCAGGGTGCTTTTAACCTGTCCTGTTTTTAGAATGTCTGCTATCTGGTCAGAGAACGTCCGCCTAGGTCTTCCCCTTCGTCATGTCCATTCCACACTTGCCTTATATATCTGCTTGGTCAGTCTTTCGACATCCATCCTCTCCACGTGTCCAAACCATCTTAGCATACCTTTCTCGATGCTTGTCACTACATCTTCTTTTACCCCACAACACTCTCTTATCGTACAATTCTTTACTCTGTCAGTCAAAGAAACACCACACATACTTCGCAGTGCTCTCATTTCTACAGCATTTATTCTACTTTCATGACTCTTCTGCCATACCCAACTATCACTACCATACATAAGAGTAGGTACTAACACCCCTCTATGGACAGCCAAACGTGCCTTTTTGGACACGTTTTGGCTATTCATAAACGCCTTCAGAGCTCCATTTACTCTATTACCTGCATTAACTCTTCTTTCAATAACTTCTACATTCTTACCATCTCTTGTAAACAGCGTACCTAAATATACAAACTCATTCACTTGCTCCACTCGCTGTCCATCGATCATAACATTACAAGCCGTAACGCATTCCTCCTTTTCAAAAACCATTACTTTCGTTTTACTTACATTTACTTTCATTCCTTTCCTCTCTAACGCACCATGCATGATTGTTACCAACTCCCGCAACTCCTCCGCTGAAGACGCAAGTATAACCTGATCATCAGCATAAAGGAGGCTTTTGACAAATAACTCATTCATCCTTAATCCACAGTCACTATTTTTCAAATCTTGCAAACAACTGTCCATGAAGAGGTTGAACAGCCACGGCGACGCTACACATCCCTGTCTAACACCTGTCTCGATGGTAAACCAATCCGTGTACGACCCATTTATCCTCATACAAGCTCTAGAATCTTCATAAAGGGATTTCAGAGCTCGTATGAGGCTGCTGTTCACCCCATACATCGACAGTACCGACCACATTTTATTCCTCACCACTTTATCGTAAGCCTTTTCCAAATCCACGAATGCGCAATAGACCTTTTGACCTTTGGCCAAGAACTTTTCGGCTACGCACCGCAAGGAAAAGACTCGATCCGTGCACCCCATACCCTTTCGGAATCCTGCTTGTACATCCCATATTTTCTTGTCGGTTATTTGCATAATTCTTTCAATCAGTACCTTCGCATACAATTTGCCAACAATGCTGAGAAGGCTAAAGCCTCTATAGTTCTTGCAGTCTTGTGGCGAGCCTTTTCCCTTATAAAGAGGCACAACCACCGCTGTGGTCCAGTCATCAGGTACTCGGCCGGTGCTCCAGCACAAGTTAAATAAGCGCTGCAGCTGACCAACTATGATGCCCTGTCCAGCCTTCAGCATTTCAACTGTAATCCTATCATATCCTGCAGCCTTACCTAATTTCATACTTACAAACGCCTTCACAATCTCATCCACACCAATATCGCTTTCATCATTGCTATTATTACCATTAATTTCGTCGATCGATGTCTCTATCGCCGTTCTTTCATATAGACCTTCAAAATACTCCTTCCATCTCTTCAGCACGCATGATTTACCATTCAGTATCTTTCCATTCTTGTCTCTGATTGACGTGTATTCTGAAGATTGAGTTCTTCTTCGAACTGCACGAACGGATTTCCAGAAAAACTTTATGTTTCTCTGGAAATCTTCAGATAGTCTGCTATCAAACTCATCTTTCTTTTCCTCTTTTTTTCTTTTAACAATTTCTTTCACAATTCTTTTTGACCTAACAAACTCCTTTTTTGCTTCATCTATGTCATCACTCGTTGCCTTTCCCATTCTTTCATTTGGTCTGGCAGCCAACCAATCTAACCAAGCTTTCTTCTTCTCTGACACTGCTGATTGTACATCCTTGTCCCACCATGTATTCTTAACCTTTCGTATTTTCCGTCTCTTGATCACACCACATACTTCAGACGCTACACATACTATCTCTTCTTTAAAAGATTGCCATAATTCTTCCATATCATTTATGTCATCGAACCTCTCAAATCTTGCTATCAATCTTCGCTTATACTCATCTTTCACATCTTTTTCTTGCAGATTTTCTACTTTTATTCTTTCTAGGACCCTATTTTCATAATGTTCTCGGTGTCGCCATCTTTAAAGAGTCCACTTATCCGGCTCATCACCAAGAAGTGGTTTGTGTGGATGCCGATCCCTCGATACACCCTTGTATCTAACACATTCTTTCTCAAACGTTCATCTACAATTACAAAATCAATCATACTTCTAACATTCTTAGCCTCACGCGTATGCATGTGTATCCTTTTGTGATCAAACATGGTGTTTGTCACACAAAGGCTCCACTCTAAACAAACCTCAAGCAAAACTTTTCCATTTTCATTCACACTCTCATCACCAAATCCACCTAAAACCCTTTCAAATCCATCTCGTTTTACTCCCACCCACATTGAAATCACCTAACAAGATCAATCTTTCGTTATCCTTACATTTCCTCAAAATCGCTCTTAAGTTCTCCCAAAATTTCTGCCCTTCGTCTTGTTCTTGCTGTGACATACCCGCTACTATATTGACCGGGGCGTAAACCACTACAATTAAGAGACGAGTAAGTCCTACTTTCATTCTCATCCAAAATAGTCTAGCATTTACACATTCATATTCCTTAACGCACTCATTCATTCGCGCAGATAATATTAAACCAACTCCCTTGCAGGCTCTGGTGGTACTGTCTACCCCAGACCAATAAGCCGTGTAGCTGTCATGCTTGGTGGGGCCACAACCTTTCCTTTTTGTCTCATTCACACATAGAACATCAATCTTTCTATCATCCATCATCTGGCATACGTCATTCAATTTACCATCCATTCCGGTTGCAATTCGGAAAGCCGGTTTGCAACATTAAATGTTGGAGGACCAACATTTAATGTTGCAAACCGGCTTTCCGTAGGCCGCTTTTCGCCCTCGCGGGAAACGAGACGTGATGGGTTGCGAACCGCGTCGCCGCCGTCTGGAGAAATATTATTTTCAGTTCTCATAGCGTTCCCACGAGTAATAGGGATTTAGAATGTCCATCCCCGCAGAGCCCTGTACGGGGGTAAGATGGAATAGTAGCTGTGCCCTGTGACCACCAACACATGCACCCTCCGTTAGCGACCAGCTTGCCCTCTGGCCATGAATCCCTCGGCACGGGTCGGTTGACACCTTGGATTGGGGTTTTTTTTTCGGGTATGCTCCCTGAATGTTGGTTTTATTTCGGAGTTTTCCTTCTCCTAGACGGGTTGCCATCCAAAGCTGACGAGGCCCATCCCCCCAAAGATAGTGGTTTAATTTCGGAGTTTTCCTTCTCCTAGACGGGTTGCCATCCAAGGCTAACGAGGCCATAATATATAGATAATTTTGATTATCTTTCGCATTAATAGTCTCAAAATATCCAAATATTCCAATACCACGAATCTTTTTCACCCAAACATCGTTATACAAATAGAATGCACCAAACAGCAGCAACAGTAATTAATCTCATTTCATATGAAGTTAGACTTCCAACTTGGCCGCAACTTTACGGACGGGCGACACTGAGAGCGTTGTGATGTCTATAAGGCCCTTCGTACACAAGACTAAATAAATCGGCGATACTATTGTCATACATTTACAATGTGAATATAAGAAAAATAGATTTAAAATTGCTGTTAAAACTAAATTGTTTTTCAAATACCAAACAATACTTAAAGACTTGTGGTTGAGCTGCTTTTATTCAACATACCAACAAAATTTGATAATCTCCCATTGAGTTTCTTGTCAGTTCTACTCAAAGTAGCCAGGTCCTCAGCTGACAGACACAAAAATACGTTTCGGATATTTAGAAAAATTACACAAATCAAAGATATTCTTACTTTTCAGTATCCTGTATCGCATAAACAAATTTCCTAATAGATCACTCAATATAGGCGTGGCAGTTAGTCGGCTCACACGAATACGTCTTAAGTTATATTTAACACTAGTTTGTGTGAGTCCGTGAAGCGTCCTGCAAATCGTTAAAATTATAGCGACGTTTGCTGCTGACAGGTACGTGACAGACATTGGCAACGCATAAAGAAAATTTTGAGGACGCGAGCCTGTGTTCCTCTATGAACTTGAATTGCGGTAGTCGCCTAGACACTTAAATAGTCGTGAATTGAAGTAAGTAGCCTTGTGTGCGGAGAGCCGAGTGCCACATACATCGCATTTCACATCGCTAACACTAAAACCCGTGCTATTCGTATAACAAGTCCGACCGACGTCTTGTTTTAATTACGAGATTCTCTTCAGATGCAGAGCCGGCTCGTATGAAGACGTTTTAAAGAGATAAGTTCGTCACCTAAATGACTGAAGTTGAGATTCTTTAGAGATCTGTGTGTTGCTGGAGTTTGTGCTTGGTATTGACCGTTTTATGTAAATAGTTATAAATAAATACACGACGTTGGAATATCTTTAACTGGGTGAATTTATTCATAGATTATGAGATTTTGAATTCAGTAGTTTATTTTTACCTATGTAGTTCTTTGTTCAGATGCTTTGATTACAACGATTAACTTAAGGATTAAAATTGTACCGTAGAAAATACAAGTTTTAAAATAGGAAAACATGTGAAAACGTAACAGAAAGTAAAGCTTAGTGTTTTAGGCTACTATTAGGGCACGGTAACAGACCTCATCACCTGGCTTGGTCCTTAGGTAGTAGGTACATAGAAACCGCGTTGGATTACCCCGAGCGCCTGTGAGGAAAAGTAACATCCACCCACCTACTCCAAAACTCGGAAGATGTTCCTGTAGTTATGGTTCCCACGGAGATAAAAATTTAACAGCGTTGATATCCTTACTCGGACTACAATTTTGTCGACTCCTGTTAAAATCTTGATTTTTCCTTAAAATAAAAATTCAATGTAATTATGCAACAAAAGAAAGCTACAAAAATTGCTAAAGCTATTTATCATTTGTCAACGTGGTATTTTTAGGATAACACCATCTTTCTTCCAAATTTATGTACTCATGTACTTATCATTCTTACTTTCGTTTTTGTTTGAATAAAAATGTCTTCAGAGGTAAATATTTGACTTATTACGACGGGTGAAATATAATAAATAATATATATTTTTTATAGAGTGTAATATTACACCCATATTTCGCCATGAATTTTTAGATCCCACGTAATAGGGGCCTATTGCCGTACCGGGCACATTACCAGACTCCGTGCTGCTACTGAGGATTTTCTAACGAAAAAACCCAATAACACTTTGCCCGACCCGAGAATCGAACCCGAGACCTCACAAGGCCACGAGCACATTTATGCCGCGAGACAATCGATGCAGTCGATATAATAATATAATAAATAAAATAAAGTCAATACTGTAAATATTTTGTCCCACTACTGGAAAGAGGCCTCTCCTTACTATAAAAATATTTTAGCACATAATCCGCACCGCTGGCAGGTGACAGACTTCACACGTCTTCTGAAAACATCATAGAGAACTCTTACATGCAGGTTTCTTTTTTTAGGACTCTGTTACGTCCCACTGCAGGGCCAAGGCCTCCCCACTCTTTTTCCATAAGTCCCGGTCTTTTCCCTCCTGGAATCAATCCTCTTTGAAGGAGTCTAGCTCATCCCGCCATCTCCATCTAGGGATGCCGCGCTGTCGCTTGCCGTTTAAGGGGGTCCATAGGGTTGTTAAGTTGGCCCATTTGTCATCTGACATGCGACATATATGTCCCGCTCAGCTCCATTTAGCGTGGCAGCTTTTCGAATGACGCCAGCGATGTTTGTGGGTTTCTTAACAATGATTAAGTTCACCGTCTTTTGCGAATAGAAAAATGAGACTTTAATATGCATCACATTCTGATAAAAAATTTATGTATTTTTATTAATTATCAAAATGAAGTATATATTTTACACATTGTTGCAAATATAAATGAGCACACATTTTGATTTATGAACGTTGTGCTAAACAAAAGCTATAAGCTTCAATGTTCGGCTATTATCTACGTTAACGTCTGATGTGCGTTAAAATCTTTAATATTAATTAACGCAGTATTTTGTATTCAGATAAACGTGTGTGGTATATTATTATAGCATAGCATTTTATTTCATTATGTCGAAAGCCGTTGATTTAAAATCCTCATTAAAAATAATAATATAGTAATAAATATTCACTGTAATCTTAAAGTTTTGGAATGCCGCGACACAATACCGATTTATAATATAAAAATTAATCACTGCCTTTTGCTTTTAATAAAACGATAACCGATTTTAATAAAAGTTTTTATTGGTAGAGCGACTGTTTCGATGTAAATTAGGACCAAATTAGGTTAGAGCCATCAGCTAACAATAACGGTCTGAATGATTTAATACAAATTGAATAGTTAATTATGACGCTACTGTGGCTTGAGTGGTTACTTTGATATAGAAGTACGATCTAGACATGTAAGACTAAGAAAAGTTAGTTGTCGAGATTACTGGGCACAGTCACGACCATAAATTATGGTAAGAATGGTCTTGGCATTCTGAAGTAAGGTATCAATATACTTGCATAGGTTAAAATTATGTGGTGTCTGAAATAGTTACCGGAAGTCAATGAGTCTTTCCGTGTCTGCTTTTGATGTAAATCGGTCGACACATCGTCGTGCCAAATTATACCTTTAAATTAAAAATTTGTATATTTTATACTTAACGAATTTACTAAAAACCTACTCGCAATATACTTACTCGTAGAACAATAGTAATAGACATAATTCCTGTTAATTTTGAATGGTACAATGTACTTCAAAAGCTACTACTTTTGCTTGTACAAAAACAAAAACAAAGTTCTATTAAGCTGTTACGTTTATCAAATCGTATCGTCAAATAAGTTCCAAACTAAGTAAATTTAAATGTACAAAATACCAGAACCATATTCTAAACACAAAGTTTAAATGTTGTTCATTAAACATGAACTAATGTTTGAGTAGTTTGCATTATAAGTTGAGGCAAACTTCTTTCAAAGTAATTTCGAAATACTTAGTATTGTAACTAAGTTATTCCTTTTAGAACAAAATTAGAGTCAAAGGTTTTAATAATTATATTCATTTAGAGCACAAAGTGACTTAAGAACTGGAAAATTAGAAATGTAGAAGTTACGCCGTTTATAGACGAGGATTTTAAGTCCATCGTTTGAAGAGAGGAGTGGGCTTTTGAAAAGATTTTAGTAGACTATGACTTGCCTACTTAGATCTAAGTAATCTATTTAAATTTAACTTTAATTAAATTTAACTTAGTTTCAATCTTGTACGTATTCGAATTAGAATAATTATCACGTAACAGAGTTATTCTTATATTTTTATAGAAAAGGGAAAAGTCCTGTGAGTATTTTACAAGTAGTTATACAAGCAATATAAACAACATTTTTAAAATAACACGAATTGGACTACTCACAATGGTTTCATAGTTGGCTTGATAAGGACTTGAGTATAATGTTTATTAAATTTCTCACAAATCGCTTGAAACATAAGATTGAATAAACGGTTATTAGTCGTAAATTAAGTAATGCCAATTTCAGGCAGATACAAAACAAATTTTGCAAATTAAATTAATTTTAAACAAAAATTACAACATTTTATACAGCTTCTTTGTGAAGCAAAATAACAAGCCAGTTATAAATAGAGTCCCAATGACTCATGCCATCTGGTCTGGATCTGTGAAATTTGGCTTCTTGTACATAATGTTCATATGCATTGCAGTTGGCCGGTGGTGGCTCAGGATACAGACAATGGTTGACCAATTAAGAAGTGAAATGGAGTGAGGGCAGAGAGTGAATCAGACGGGCTGGAAGAGAGGCGTCTAAGACCTAGAAAGTGAGAAGTATGTGGGGAAATGCCTCATGTGTGTGGTGTGCTAAGCCTTAGACCTGCCTAAGTTGCCGTCCATTGCCTATGTCTCACCATAACCCACCATAGTGTTGATACTATGGGGGAATGAAGTGGATGTGATGCCTTGTTCTGCTGCGCTGCCGCTGATTAAGCTGCGATTCTCTGCCAGAATCCTGTGACAACATTTGACGCCACTACAAGTGAAGCCATTGCCTGTATTTGCATGTTTGTGGACTGTGAACAGTCTGAAAGTGAAAGTCTGAAACTGAACAGTCTGAAAATGAATGTCTGAAAGTGTGAATGAATGTCAGGTTGCTAGGTAAGATTCTTTCGTCAAGTCGGTAACTGATCCAGGTTGACAGCTAGAACTGGCATACATAAATGCATATGTATGACTCAATATTGACTACCACGCCCCCTATGGTTACTGATCATGACTTTAAGGGACTGGTAGCAACTGTGAAGAAGCATGGAAAATGTTCTGTGAAATGTGAAGTACTTAATGAGTTTGCAAATTAATGTGATGATTGCAAACTATTTGTTATATTGTAATCGCGGGTTAGCGAGCCTGCCGCCCACTTGAATGAGAGCACCAGCCTGATAATAAATGAATGTTATGAAATTAATGATTTTTATTTTGTAATGATTTGTTGAAAATGAATTTTTATGTTTTACTGAATTTAATTGTCTGAAAATAGTTCTGTTGTTAATAAAATGAAATTGTTTATGCTGAATTACTGTGTTTTATTTTATAATTGTGTATCAACTGCAATATGTATGCAGTTATGTCTGTTAATTTGTGAAGTTGTAAATGAATGAATTGTCTGTGTGTAATTCTGTATGTTATTTCTGAGATTGTGAGTTATTTCTGAAAGTTCTAAGAAATTGTCTGATTGTGTGTGAACACTGATTAGTGTTCCAGTGATTCTGAAATACTGATTCTGAAAGGTATGTAATATATCTGTATCTGAATTGTTGTCTGATTTGAATCATTTTCTATGATATGAAAACAATTCTGTCTGTCCACTTAAACACTCTGATGATTGTTTAAGTGGTGTGGTTCTTAAAACCAATTCCTAAAACATGATTAATGTGCAAGGAATTTTGAATTTGAAAGTTCTGATTTGAATCATTCTTCTATGTGAAGAAGAAACAATTCTGTTTATTTGTCTGACCAACTTAAACACTGATGATTGTTTAAGTGGTGTGGTTCTTAAAACCATTTCCTAAAACTTGATGAGTGTTTAAGGAATTCTGAATTTTCTGAAGTTCTGATTTGAATTGTTCTTCTATGGTAAGGAAAAACATTTCTGTTTGTCTGTCCGACTTAAACAATCTGACGATTGCTAAGCGGTGTGGTTCTTAAAACCATTTCCTAACACTTGTTAGTGTTATTGAAAGTTCTGAATTGTCTGTAAATGTATGAGTTGTCTGAGTGTGTGTGAAAGTGATGATTGTCTTTTTGTTTGTGGTTCTGAGGTGGTTCTTGAAGATCTGATTTGTAAGTGTATGAATTTTTTGAGTGTGTGTATGACTGAATGATTTTGTGTTTATGCCTGTGTTTGTGCTTGTGTTTATGGTTGTGTTTGTGTGTCTGGTTGTGGTTTGTGGTTGTGGTTCTGAGGCAGTTCTTGAAGGTCAGAACAATTGCTGATATGCCCAGGTGATGTTGGCCAGCAGCTGCTATCATCATCCCTGAGAAAGCCTGGACCAGAGAGCCACAATTGTAGATGTTTGTGTGATGATGGTGTGACAACCCTAGATTTGATATCTGGGGGTTTCTGTTTAGTGCGTTGCCATGTTTGTTTGTGTGTATGTGTTTTTGGGTGTGATTTGAATCGTTTTCCTTTGTACAGAAAACAATTCTTTTTCTGTTTGTCTGACCGGCTTAAACACTCTGATGAAGGTTTAAGCGGTGTGGTTAATGTAACCATTTTCTCACATGATTGATGAGGAGTCTGATATATGTTTGAAGGAGAAGAAATGGTTTCTAACTTCCTGAATCTGTGTGTGTTGTCTGAGGTCTGATTGAAAAATGAAGTCTGAGTTTTGTTTTGAATGGTCTGATTGAATAATGTGTTCTGAATTTGAGTGGTCGGATTGTTCTGATTGGTCAGCATGTTCTGATTGTCTGAGATGCAGCCTGTTATCAACCAGCCTAATTTTGTTTCAATTAGAACTGGTTGCCGTTTCCAAAATGGACATGTGGGTACTTTTGATGTGTTCATTTTTGTGAATGACTTTGTGTTTTGTCCCACTTGAGTATCTGATTTACTATTGTTCTTAGTATTTGATTGTTCTAAAACTTCTAATACATCAGCATGATTGCTTAAAAACTTACTCAGGCCCACACTTGAGTAAGTGTGGGCATGTCTGTGAGTGTGTTTTTGTATTCTTCCCAATATTTTAATGTGTTTGGGTCGAATTTACTAGACACTAAATGTATGATTAATGTATCCCAGTATTCTGTTTTTTCACCTAATGAGGCTAATGCACTGAGGTTTTTCTTAACTGTGTCAAGTAATTGTCTCAAACACAGTGAAGATTCGTTCTGAATGTGATTTATGTTGAATAATGCATGAATGTGATTTGCTATCAACTGTCGTTTGTTGTCATATCTTTCACACAACAATTTCCACGCTACCTCAAAGTTGTCACCTGTCATTTCTAATGATTTAATATAAACTAGTAATGCTCTGCCTGATAGTGAGGAACGCAAGTAATGTAACTTCTGAATGTTGTCTAATGAATTGTGACTGGTGATGAGTGATTGAAATGTGTCTCTGTACTCAAGCCAATCATGATGATCACCCGGGAAGTGTGGCAAGTCAATTGTGGGTAGTTTAATAAAAGATTTGGTCCCACCTGAGGAATCCTTGTCTGATTCTGGATTAGTTACCGGCCTGTCGTTAAACTGAATTAGCTGGGAAGCCTGTGCCACTAGCAGATGGTATTCATTTTCAAACTGCTCACTCTCTGGGTCAGGTTCATCAGTGATCTCTGAAATGTCAGCGTTTAATTCTAGTAGTGTCTGAATTTCCTGAAAGATTTTGTGTATAGACTTGAAGTCTGACAGTCTGTTTTTTAACTCAATGACTTGAATATCTGTTAATGTCTGATAGGGCAGAATGAAATTAATATATCTTTTAAACAATGTGAGTTTCCTCTTAACAATGCCACGTTGTTTGATTAATTCTGTATTGTCAGGTTTATTAACTTTAGTGGCCATTGCTGTGGCTGAAGGACACACAATGTGGCAAAAGAAATGAAAAATATGAAGAGGCAAATGTTGTCACAAATTTCTTGCAAAAGAATTGTGCAATACTTAAATTAGAGCGTGCAGTGCAGCAAGCGGCAGAAAGCAGGGCTGTTCAAAGCTTGGGTGCACAGCTAACACGTGGAGGGCGAAGGCCTAGGGCGCATGCACATGCAACCACGTGTTGGCTCTCTTCTGAGGCAGGCGGCTGGCAAAATAAGCACGTCTCGGCTGCACGGCAAGCAATTGTGATGCTGTGAAATGAGAGAAATTATTTAAGAATGATTGTTTACAAAAATAATGAAAGGTTAGGTGAGAGGTTGACAGGTGACGTTCTGAAATATTGCGATTTTCTAATATTTATTAAGTCTGTGGAATTAGGGAAAAAAATTAATTGGTCTGATTATCTGTTATCCTGAGGCTGCGATGCGCCGCGCTGACACCGTCGTGGCTCGCCGACCGTCGTTGTCCTCGTCGTACAGAATCTTCTAGAAGCCCGCCGCTGAGTCCGTTAATTTTCGCGACAGCTGATATGGCGGCGGTCTTGATCACGATTCACGACGCGTACGCAGATCGACTTCTTCACATTTGTAGGCGTAGATGGACCATGTGCAAGCCAGTTATAAATAAAAGATGGTACTTGCAGTGGACTGTAGTTTTAATTCCTAGTAATACTGGTTCGTAATACAAAAGTAAATGCCCGACAATTCAGCGCAAGCGATAGTTCTGAGTACGTGTGTTTCGTTGGGCTTCTGATGGCTGACAGATGATGACGGCGCGCGCTCCCGTGCGCAGGCGCCGTAGTGATGTGACGTGATTGTAGTGATGTGCGTAAATTGTGTTACTAATTACTATTAGTAACGTGTCTACGACAATGTGTCGTAGACAATACTATTACACAACACACCGCAATGGGAAAAGCACTGTACACTTAAAATGAAGGGCTGGTGTGATAATTCTTCCTAGAACGTCATATAATGTAGGTAATGAAAACTGTGTTATGAAAATGTTACTTTTTAAAATGGTAAAAAGTCTTATCTAACGACATTATTTACTGCTAATTAATAATTTTAACAGGAACAGGTTTAGGTATATGTCAAATAATGTATAGAAACTTGTTACATTGACTTTACCCGTCTGTATTTAACATTTTGATATACATTTTTAAGTTCTTTATATTTTCTATAAATAGGGGATAAAGGATTTAGAAAACAAAGCCTCACAAGCCGCGTCAGATGGTGTTTTAAGAGACAACTAAGGAAAATACAACAAAAAAATTGATCTTAAGGAAGAAATGGAAAACTCAACCATTTGGCCAGTACGGTATAGTAGGCCAAATCCTCCGAATGACTTACAATGCTATTGTGTCGCAAATCAGAAGACGGCTTTGTCCAGCAGTGGTTTGCAAAAGCTATAATATATGCTGATGAAATCCGTCACAACACTGGATTTTCTTTTGGCTACAATATCTTTCTGCAGCACAACTCTATAAAATTACTACTCTAAACCAGATCCAATTTTTTTATGACAGCTCAAAACTCCAAAAACACAAGACGTGCACACATAGCCTGTTGTACATTTTAATACATTCGTATGCACAAATATTCTCAGTTCAGAGATAGTTCGTGCTAAAAGCCTCGCTCGCAACTCTTATGCAAATGGACTGTCAGTGCCAACTTACTGATGTTTGTGTTTCTGCACTGATTTTCGAGTGAAACGCCGTAAAAACGTTAATGTACTTACGGACTTGCGATGTCTCAAAGGCCAATTTACCTGTTCTTGCTAAATTAACTGGAGTGAAAATTAAAAACTTTGTGACGATCTTAGAGAGAATAGTTACTTATATTTGCAATATATAAAAAATATGTGTGTAAGTATACTTATCACAATAATATAATAATAACCTACAACTTTATGTGTATGTAACTATGTATAAGCGTCAACGCATGATAACGTGCGTTAATTATCTTCAAATGTCTCATAAAGTTGCTAAGTAGTTTAAATGGCTCATATAGGGGCCTATATGGAAGTTCAGTTTTTGCGTGCACAGTTCACGTTGCAAAATGTATGAACTTTCATCAGACGGCCAAAATAGGTAGTCATTTAAGAGTTACCTCCATACAAAGTTACTTACGTATTTAAGATATTGAAATAAAACAGCAATTTCATTTAAAATTAATAGAAAGCTAAAATATTATCTCAAAGGATATTTTATCGCACAAAAATTATGTTTCAAATCAATTTCACTGCAAAACCACGTTGGAAATTAAACTTGGTTTAATTCAATGTTTCCAACAAAAAGCGGATTGCAGGGCATAAAGCAAAGAGCTCTCCTACTTTACTAACGTAAGCACCTCATTAGGACTACACTTCACGAATGCAACTAACATTCACCGATCAAAATACAACCTTACTTCCAAAGAAATTGAACTTAATTTTGAACGTGCTAGCTGCAGTATCATTGCCAAGTTGGCAACCAAAAGCAGTAATTTAATATCAATATGTTCTTGATATTAAAACGCGGGAGGTAGTATTGTAGGTTCATGGTAGTCATTAGTAATGAAGTATCTGTGTAACAATATTGAGGTTTTATACGAGACCAGGAAAGTGACTTAGTAGTAAATTTTTACAACTTAAACAAGTATCAAAGAAGTATAATTTTTCCATTATGAGGTTTATTATAGTGTGTAATAAGTTAGTGTCGTCGTTTTATTTACTCTCCCGAAGTTCAGTTGACAGTTGCTAAATGTTAACACGTTATTTTTTTATAGAACGGATGGCATAATAGTTCACCGGTGTGTAATGGGTTCGATTCCCAAGCGACACGAGACGAGAGAAGTGCGAGACATTCTACTAATTGTTTGTGAGCCTTGTCTTTGAACATGTCCATCAAGTACACACTAAATTAAAAAGCTAAGTTCGTACATAGGCCAGCTCAGTCATTTCATTCATAAGATTTCTTAAAATTAAATATAAACATCACCCGCAAAAAGTATTTCACTTCACTTGAACCTGAATTCAGGGCTGCAAAGCCTTTGGTCACAATAACATGCTGAGTTCTTTAGTTAACCTATTTCAGCCTCACAGAAACCACCATTCAACAAATAAAGAATAAAAATAACAACAAGAAAAATCACAAAAAGCCGTTTCTCATTCCACCACACCTTCGCATTCATACCTACAATGGTAGGTATGAATGCGAACAATAAAACTGAAAAGAATTAAATAAAAGTTCACGAGCATTTTCAACGAATCCTGTTTCCCTGTTGCCACTACAGACATGGAGAAAGTTTCTCATTAAATTCATCACGTACTTAGAACACGGTTAAGTTTAAGACCGGATTATGGGGTAGTTCAACAGTCTTTCGCGTTGTGTGGTTAGTATTTTGTAATGGTTATGGGCCCACAAATTCGTATTTTTTTAGATTAAGACATGTATCTTTTTATTCCACTTATCTGAATGTTTATAATACGTACTTGTAAAGTTCGTGAATCAAAAACCAATTTTCCACCAAACCACGTTCAAAGATAACATTTAGAATTAGTCTTGTGAACTTTTTTTATTTTGTTCAACATGGAAGAGACATAATTAGTTGAAATTTGAATAAAATCAATGTGTGGAAAACTGTTCTTAATTGAATTTTCAATTTTGTGTATCTCAGTGCCAAAGGTGCAAAGCAAGGATCAACGTTTTACCAGATTATTGAAACAGTTATAGAGGCTTAACATAACATTGTCTTCTTTCTTGCCCTCAGGTTAACAACGTCCGACTGATAGATGCTTGTTTAGCATCATTGGCTTCTTAAAACGGCGATTACGACCAGGCAACAAATTTAAAAGTATGTGAGGATATTTTTACTCTTCATTGCTTCGCAGTAATATAGCTTTAACATCAGAATAACACATAGGCTACATTTTGTCGACGACCGATACCTATGCGACCAAAGCCGAGGCAAAAGCATGTTTAAAATAAATACAAAATAAGACCTTTTCCGATAAATTAACCTATATAATACGATTCCATACGAACGATGTAGCTTTATCCATTGAAAATGGGCTTTCAAGGTTTTTCAAAAGGTTTTGATACAAGGCAACGTTAAACCAACCCCTAAAGAGGCTTCTACTTATAATATGAGAACCGGAACCTCAATGAGGACTAAGAGCGTGTTTAATATACGACAACAGAGATGCAGTAATTCTTACCTTGTGACAGAAACGGATGCAAGATGCACATGACAACAAATATAAATGTCCAAGCACTGTAAGATAGAACGCCGCACTAGCTAGCAAATAGAGTTTTGTAATATTTAAACTTTGTTTTCTACCTGGAGCGTTTTGTATCGGTGTGATTATAATACATTTTCGAGAAATTAGAACTACTGTACTCTAAAGAGCAAATTAGAAACAAGTACACGTTTTGCAAGTTTGCAAAGTTAATCTGTTACTTAGATAAGTACAAGAATATATTATATGATTATATTATTATTGTCAGATTTTTGTGAGCATAAACTGTTAAATATTATAAAATAAATTGATTCGTTGTTTGCCATATGTATCAGAACCAATCAGTACTGCACCATATATCGGCATAAGTAAGTTTTATGTGGTTTACAGTGTTGGAAGGCTTGCCTTCGTGAGCTAACATGGTTTTCAATGTTTGGTCATCTTATAATAAAAAGGTCGGGAAACTACGTAAAATTAAAAATATAACTAATGGAAGCAATTGATGTTGAAGAGAATTAAAAAGTCAACATTAGATGTGAATAAGGTTAGTGTTGTAAATAAATTAAATGTCTTTTTGCACGACATGTTGTCTTATCGGCAGAACTGCCTTAAATACTACCAACCACTTACGTACAAATAAACACTCACCCCATTGTGCTCGGTTATCTATACGCTTACAATATACGAGTAATAACTAAACATCATCTATTCAATACAGTGCCATTGTTGTATTCAATAGGGTCGCAAAATTTAGTACATACGCGTATTTAAAACGATTCTAGATATGTATTTCAGGTCTATAATATTAGTCATTGTGGTTGTTTCAAACCGATATGTATGTACGCTCATACGTTTCTTGACTTTTCTTTTGAGACAATTGGGCTATTATTTTATACGATGAAATACGTGCGTTCGTAAAATGGATTTCATTTAAAAGATTCAATTAACTGATAAGCTGTGTTTGGGTTGAATCATGGGACATATTATATTAGATTTAGTTGACTTTAGAGACCAAATAGTGAGGATTATTTTTTATTTGTTTGATGCTGATAGTTAAACGAGAATCCTTATTATTGCTTTGAATGTAAAAGTATTATTGTTTACTCTTTTATCGCTTCAACTGAATTTAATATTTCTTAAGCATAGGAATAGATTTGATGTTGGCCGTTGAATAATGGACGTACAGCCCTCTGTAAAATAGTTGTTATTGGGAATCTTTTTTTACCTTATGGTTTCTTCTTTAATGTTAAAATAACTAGTTTAGCTTAAAAATAGCGAGACCATAATTATTGTAAAAATCTTTATCTTTCTTATTTAGGAGTGAAATCTGCCGGGATTAGATTGATCTTGATATTATTACAGCTTTATCGTCTTTTTCAGAGAACAGGCTGATGAAGAATATTTTTTAGAAGTCGGCAAAAGAAGACAGAAGTTACAGTAAGATATTGAGAGGAATAAAAAAAAACTGAACAGAAGTGACAAATTGTAATCCAATTACTTGTGAAGGTATTAATTCAAAGATGCTGGCATTCGATTGGTTCTCAAGTACTTCTAAGCGTCGCATGTATGAAAGCGTAAACCTTTTACAGGTAATAACTTGAGTGTACGGATTCATTTGGAGCTCATATTTTATGAGCAAGTAATTTTTTTATTTTCCAACATATAACACTGTAATAAAACGATACAAATGGTTACGCAGTGACAATAAAAGGCACTTCATATAAACGCCGTAGACTTGTATCAAATACGTTTTTATTTCTGATGTTTAAATCATGACTCTAAAGAACAAATTTTTGGCAGCCATATTTGGCTTCTGGTTTTGGCGCATTTAGTGACATGTTCTTATATTATCTCGTAGTAGTGTCATTTATTGAAAGTTATTATAGCTACACTGTATTTTTCAATTTATAAAAGGCAGCATGCCTTCGTGAATCAAGAAAAAAATGTTCACTTATTTTTCATTCAAGAGTTTGGGCATTATTTCTGGAATAGAGCAAAAGCTGTTTTTGAAAATAATAAAAAAGACAGGAAGGATTTATTGTACAGTTTTTGCTATTATATTATAGTAAAGTCTGAAACCTGAATAAACGCCGTTATATAGTTAAAAATAACAAACAATATTGTAAATTAACCAACGACGCCTTTCATTCAACATACTGCTGCACTGCTATCGGTCAGACAGAGAAATGAATTTAAAAAAATCAAATTTATTTTCAAAGTTTACACCAGCATTTGTTTATTCCATTTCAATTTGTGCATGGCAATGAATTGCTGCGTCAATAACACAACAGTTTAAGTTCAATCGGTAATATGTTTTTCTGTTAGGTGTTATCGTAGCGTTTGAACTAAAGGATTTGATTAATATCACGAATAATTTTATCTCTAAACTAGTTTACATCAACAGTATCGAATTGGTGAAAACCTCACACGAAAAAAAACACACTCTCACGAAATAGAAATAAAGAAAGCTTTGTGTGATGTAAAATCCATCGTGATGCGTTGCGACATCTAGCTTACAACAGATTTTTTGCAACAGTAAGCCCCATAACTCTAGCGACCACTAGATCAAACAGACACTCAATCAAAATATGTTAAGTACGAAAAATTCGATACAAAAATTCTCCAACATTTGGGTTGGATTGATTTGACAGAGGACTGGTAAATCACGCGAAACATCGCAAATATTTATTTGGACTTAAATATCTTATTTTTTATTTTACTGGGAACTGATGCGTGAGTTTACGCGAGAGCTTTGGGAATAAAATGTATCTTGGATAAAAACGAAATATCCTTCAGTATCATGAATGAAAATTGTCAGAAAAGTCGTGTCTATATTTTGAATCTAGCTATATAGAGCTGTATAAATACTTGAAGTTTAATACTATGATTTCGGATGCCTAACCTCAAAAATTGTGTGATGGTTCAAGCATTTCTTTTTTTAAACACAACTCCCGCTTTAAGAATAAATCCAGTGTCACGGAGGACTTTACAAATACACAACCGATGGACAAGTACACTCAGATCAGAAACAAAAATTTATAGATCTCGCAAAGTGTTGGCTCGTGTGGGATCGAACCTACAACACTCAGCTCAGTGTCAAACGGCGAGGCGAACGCTTAATACACTACGCTAACCGTGCAGTGAAGTGTGCACAAAAAATAATAAAATTAATTGTTTCAAATACACACAAAACTAAAAAAAAACATTATTTGGATATCCATAGTATCTGCCTAAAACTGCTGAAAGTTTAAAATTATCAACTAGATAGATATCCCGTTGATATGGATGGATATAGCTGCTATCCCGGGGCCAGATTTTATATTCAATATTCTTAAAAACACTGCCATATTTTCGCGATTTGTTCAAATATAAATATGAGTATAGGGTCTCAATCATACCACTCTACACCTGAATAAACCTAGCTATACATATTAAGCAATATTTGCCAAACAGCTAGCAACCGGGCGCTTTTCATTCAATACACAGACACCAGACAGACAGTAAAATAAACAATTTACATTTTATGTCAAAAAAATGAATGATTCAATTTCAATTTAGTGAAATGTAATCAATCACCTGTGTATATAAAACAATAGATTAGTTAAACTGATGTTTCTTTTTGGTGTTAAACGATTTAAATGCTACGAATTAAAAAATGCTTTTCGAAAATTCAATTTATTTTATCGTGTTTAAATAGCTCACTTGTTTTATCGATATAAAATAATAATTTTGGTTCGTATAGGGCTTTGAGAAGAATCTAAAAGAAAGTTGTGACACTCTTTTAAAATCGCCCATTTATATTATAAGAATATTATGAGTACTTAGAAAACACACCCACTTGACAAGTTACCAGAAAAAGTTAAAAAAATATTCATCGTAGTAATACAATGTGTTGATCTCCATTTGCAAAATATTTAAAAAATACAACATAGACAGTAAACTTATTAAGTTTAACTTATTTCAAACAGTGTGCGATGATATAAGAGCCTATTTTGATAGTAAATTATAATAAACTGTTCAATCGTGCAAAATAAGACTGCATCGCGCAATCACTGTAAGTATGTACGTGTGCTTGTGTGTGTTAGGCACCTGCAATGGCGATCGGCTGAGCGGCGGCGGCGGTCAATACACCAATTTAATTTTTAAAGTGTAGGATACCGACATTTTTTTAAAGCTTTTAGTGACTAATTTTTCACGTATTTGTATTCAGTTATATAGTATATTCATCCCTTAAAACATTTTACAAATGCAAATCAACGTGTTGCACAACCAACTAGTTTCCTGATGTTTTGTCGTTTAAAATTCGGTGTACCTAATGACAATTTATTTAAGAAATTAATGCTACGTAATTCGTAGATTTTTTAAAGAGTTGTCCAATCTGTGGCTTTTGTCTCAGCACAATATCAGGCAATGAGGCATGAGTTGAAAGAAAGAAAACCCTTCAGAAAATACTATAGAATGCCTATTATAATATTATATGTGTAGGACATATAATAATACTGAACTTAGGCCTTTGCTCACAATGTGACTAGCAGTCTTCACATGTTTTTTACCGAGAACATTAAGGCGAATTTACAGACATGAATATAAATGGCTAACCGTCTAGCATGTGATAAACAATTTAATATGCACATTACTTTGAAAATTCATCGGCGCGCCTCGTGATTTTCAGGCCGAATAGTGTAGCATCTCTACGTAGCAATCAGTCTACCTAAATTATCGTTTTTGTTAGAATTCCTAACAAGGGACTGCCTCGTTGGTTTTTCTGGATTGGGAGGTCTCGGGTTCGATTTCCGGGTCGGGCAAAGTGTTATTGGGGTTTTCCGTAAGAAAATTCTCAGTAGCAGCACGGAGTCTGGTAATGTGCCCGATACGACAATAGAATCGCCCCGTTATACGTGGGACTAAAGTAAATCTGGTGAAAAGTAGCAGTAGCAATATACCTCTGCCTACCTCTTCGGGGTATAGGCGTGAGACTATGTCCGAACAAATGTATTATTTCAAAAGATGCAAATAAATTTTTGGACTCAAAATCGATCACCGTGCTCCAATGCGCTTAAGAGAAATTTAAGCACCACCGAAGACCCCGTGAACACTACTTATACACAAAGCTGTTCCACCAAAGAAATTAATTTTACAATGATGAATACGAAATCTTTTAAGACAAAAATGTTATATTATAATATCACTGGCAAAGTAATCATCAAGCAGATATTGAACCTGAGATTGCGATATAGGTATACGAGTAGTCGGATACTATTCGTCAAGCTAGACACTTTGACCTTTGCACCGTTCTTAAGGTGTAGGAAATAAGTTTCACAATATTGTGCTGCAACTTTTAAGCTTGATTTGGTAACATGTTCCTTCATTTTTCATTATTTAATTTCATGTAAGAAATGAAATTATTCGTGAATTACAAAACAAAAATGTCCGAAAACAAAATCAAATAAAATCTTTCGCTGTGACTGTCTTCATCATTGCGTTTTTAGTTGTATTCGTGCCATTGACATCAAAAGAGTTGACTCGACTAGTGTTGCTCAAGGAAAACAGTTCCGACGAGTGCTCGAAAACAACACAAGGCAAATCATTATCCAAGAAAACGTTACAGCTATGACAACGCTGTCTCTTCCTTTATGCTAAACCGATAAGGAAATATTAAACCGCTTGGTAATAATAAAAAATAACAGCATTCAAAATACGAGTTACCAACAGAACGTTTGATAAAGTTTCTATACTTTGGTACCGTAAAGAGCTCATGAGCGGAATAATTTCGTTAAGATAATACAAATTAAGCGACATTATATACGCAACCATTACGTGCTTGGCTATAATGGCGCAGTAATGTGTACTTAGCGTTGGAAATAACTTTGTAGTAATTGTGTGAGTTTCGCTGTTGATAATGAGGCTTAGATATGTGACCCGTGTGAACGTATGTTGATGATACGATAAAAGTACGCAATGATATTATCCTTATTCAAGCTTCCCGCAAACACTGACTTAGGATTTAAATCTGTTGTACCTTTAAGTGTGGCTGTAAATACGGTCTATAAAATGAATAAATGTACTGTTTGAAAGCGTTACGATAAGCAAAGCTTAATTTTATAATAATTAAATCATTATTCAAAGCCAGTATTGGCATGACCTTAGATTTTTTCTAGAACTTTTCTCAGACTAGAATTTTATTTTTGTTTGGCTGCTTTTTACGTGGACCCGCAATGTTGCGCGCTTTATGTAAATACATAAAGCGGGCAACATTGCGGCTCCATGCAACAAATATTGAAAACTTTATTGAATTTCAATTATTTTTCTAAAATATTTTTATGGCACAAACACATAAGGATTTTTTTTTATTAGTACTCATTTTGCATATCACTTTCACACAAAAAGCCAGGACTAGACAAATTCCAAACTAAGTTACGTTTGAATGCGTCTGGTCTTGTTCAAAACATTTACAATATAGAACAACGTGCCAATTCATATTTGGTTAGTAGTATAAGAAATAGAACTATATATATATTAACCATCAATGTAATATTTTTGAATTATGTTAAAATAACTTTAATATAATTTATGTAATTATACGGGAAGGGCCGAAATACCCGAAACCGGCGAGCATGTATGAAAAGAGTAATGAGTGTAGAGGATGCGGGTGAGGTTTGTAAGGATAGAAGCAAGTGGCGTTCTGTTGTCTCTGCCTACCCCGACGGGAAAAAGGCGTGAGTATGTGTAGGTAATTATGAAAAACTAAATGTTGCTCTACAATATGTATAAAACATAATGTTTTCTAATCTGAACGAAACAAGATATCATAATATATTTAACAGTGTACGAACCTTTAAATAAACTAAAAGGATGGTACACTGCCTGCAAAAATAAACTGGCTTTTTGGAGTGCCGATATATTACCTACTTTCTGTAGAAGGCGTATCACACCCGAATTTAAAATGTTGTTTTAGGTACTGTGTAATAAACAATAAGCCTTTTGTCATCTATTTTCTCAGACATCGAATTGCCAATTGCGTACGAGCGTTATACCCGATCCAAATTAACCCGAACTTTATGTTTGTCTATGTAAATGGAGAAAACTGTATGTTAACAAACTGGGAATGTTATGTGATGCATAATATCCAAAAGAAATTACTAAGAGCCTTCATAGTTGAGGCTTACACGGCTAAATGTTTTTAAATTCTTTGCCTGCCAAATCTGACCACCTGTCAAATCCTTTCGAACAAATTGATTCAACAACAAGATTTAAACACAAATTGTTTAATTTTAGCATTCACAAATGACGCAATAATATCGAACAGAACAAATAATTCGAAGTTGAAACTGTTTAAAATAACGAAATTAATCGTATTCTATTGTCCTGTGTATAAGTAGTTTTTAGAGAACAAGTTTCTAAATTAAATTCTCAAACGTTTTGTGAGAAATTTCTGTGGGATAATTTCTTTTTACTGGGATATACGGTAGTAAATATTGTGCTGGGAAGCTCAAATCCGTGTGGTGACGGATTAACAATACATAGTGTAACTACCCCCTTTCAGGTCGTGGGTTTGGTGATGAAGCAAAATACTCGAAGCAAATAGTATAGAAGGACGAAAAACTCGACATCAATCTCTCATCATGTGTAGGAACAAAACCCGTCTGCTGCTACTGACTTACAATGATATTGTGACGATATCAATAAAGCAATGGACTGCAAATGATGCGTTTATAGCAACAAACTTTATGGTGTGTGTCATCTATGTCCTAAGTTAAACATTTATCATATTTCACATAGTATATAGCATATTACAGTCATAATTTAGAGCATTTAGTTCCAAACAAAAATGAAGTTCTTACCAGTACAATAAATTATCAGTATTTTTTCTTTCTTTTTAGTCTGCTCATTATCACCCGTTCTTTCAGGCATCTGGAAGTATTATTAAGAAGTTTGGATAAAAATTACGATTTATCCTAAATTGAATGAGTAAAACAAATACAATTCAAAATAAATTATTGCCTTAATATTTTTAAATAATCTGCGTATCAATAGCGTATAAGTTTCCGCGTTTTTCAATCAAATTTCTAACAACCAGCCATTTATACCGGACATATTAATTTTCGTAACTACATTACGAATACAAATTATTAACGTCTGTATACATTATTATTAATTGGTTCTAATTTGCTTGCAATAAATTGGGGGACATTAATTGTATTTGGAACTGTGGATAAATGTAGCGGCCGGGAGCTGGACTCCAAGCAATTTACCTGATAGTGTGGACATGTAGTTAGCTTTCATTTAGTTAATACATGCTTTATAAGATACACTGAAACTAATAGTAGCATTATCCAAAAAAATATGATAAAAATTTTAGTCATCTAATGTTGTTTTACGGCAGGTTTTATTTTGCTTATTTTATTTTTATGTTTAAGTAGGCAATGAAAATGTAAATCTCATTTCGTCTATTATATTTAATAGTTCATTAAAAATGATTTGAAAATTTGCAACGTTATAATTTTAAAATTACGGTACATTAACATTTTAGCTTAGTCGCGAACTATTACTTATTTTTACATATAAGTAAATATCGATCACAGTCATTCCTCGGTTCCTGAAAGACTAATGTTTGTGATAATGTCCCGATACAGATCGACAATCGGGCAATATAGGTATTTGAACCTTTTAAAAAATAACTTACGCAAGCAAATCTCGCTCACAAATATCTGTAGAGAACCATAATTTAGTCATTATATCAATTTAAGTATTTACATTAATTTGTTTTAATATTAGCTTTCCTTGACTAGAAATGGATAATAAATTATAAAGTAACTTGGTTGGCTTCGAATTAAGATTAAGCTTCATCAATTAAGCTATGAAATATAAATTCTAAGCTAAAGAGAAAAATCTTCATGTTGGGAAACTGCAAGTGGAGAGAGTTATTGATTTTAAAATAAATAAATAAAAATTAAAGTCATTCCGTCTACCTGATTGAATAAATGCCAAAGAATAAAACACTTTTCATACTAACTCCTAAAATAAACTTTAATAAAGAAAGAAACAGTACTAGCAAACCACGTCACAGCATTTCTTTTGTACAGAACTAGAAAAAGTCAACAACTAGAAATATTCTTTCTAAATTAAAAAGTTTCTGCAAAGAAACAATGACCTTCATGAATTTAGGCCAGAAAAACAGCGATCGACTCAGCGTGTATATACGTCATACAGCGTTGTTACCTAATGCATTCCGTGACGAGAATATTTTTGAATACCTAACATGTTGCTAAAATTTTATGGAAATATTAAATTCGTATACTGCATTGGAGGTGTTTTTATTGATATTGCCTGGTTTGGTGTAGCTGGATGAACGTTGCGTCTAAGGTAGATGTGTATTCGTATAAGTAGTATTTATATTATATATTTATAAGTAGTATGGAAATTGATACAAGGAAAGTGATCCTTTTAAATTTTCCTTTCAATTCGCGCTCTATTTTCCGCTTCTCCTTTGCCATAATTGTTGTCTCGTACTCTACTTTACATTGCGGTTAATACGTTTTACGATATATGTATGTTCACGAGTCTTAATCGTAAGAAAATACTTATTTTAAGAAGGTAAATATTTTTACCTGATGTTTCAATGAGCTTGCAATGACTTTGGTGTTTTGATGTAACGTGTAAGGTTAAGGCTCCTAATACCGAGGTATTTCGTGACATTCGGAAGCAAGCAGGAAAAATAAGCATTTGTAAATATTTTAGTCTATGTAAAAATATTATTTCAGCTAAAATGGACATTCAATTTTGTATAACTTCTATTATTATGTATTTTTTCAAAAGATATATTCATGAAAAAAAAAATAGTTTTACAGCAAAGTCGATTTTCCCTAATTCCGAGGTATTTTCAGGCTTGAAACCTAATACCGCGGTAGTAGGTTCCTAATTCAGAGGTAGAATAAAAAGGAGTTAATTGGTTCCGAACAGCAATTTTATAAGTTAAATAATAATAGTAAAATAGTAGTGCTATTTCTGGTAAAATATAAAATATACTCCTATTCTAGTCACAAAAGAGTTTATAAATAAAATAATAAATGTTTTAAAAGTTTTATTAAATTTCAAGTAGATAGTTTAGTTATTCTTAATTATTTATAACACACATATTCATTCATATAAAATTTGAATATATCTTAGTAGGTAGGTATCAAGATAATCCAAAATTCGGCTAAGCGCAAACGCTAAATTGTAGCGGGGCGGCCGGCGCGTGTATAAAGGATTCCGATATGGCGCGAAAGTTTTGGTTCAAGAAACCCAAATACTATTTGTGGTTGCCGTATACCTCGGTATAAGGCTCTATGAAGATCCTTATACGGAGGCATACCCTTGGTATTAGGAGCTCATAGAGCCTAACACCGAGGTATAAAAATATCCTACTTCGGAATTAGGAAGAATTCCTGTAATTTGTAATCCTAATTCTGACTCGGGGGGATGGGCCTCATTAGCCTTGGATGGAAACCCGTCTAGGAGAAGGAAAACTCCGAAATTAAACCACTCTCTTTGGGGGGATGGGCCTCGTCATCTTTGGATGGCAACCCGTCTAGGAGAAGGAAAACTCCGAAATAAAACCAACATTCAGGGAGCATACCCGAAAACAAACCCCAATCCAAGGTGTCAACCGACCCGTGCCGAGGGATTCATGGCCAGAGGGCAAGCTGGTCCCAAACGGAGGGTGCATGTGTTGGTGGTCACAGGGCACAGTTGGGATTCCACCTTATCCCCGTAAAGGGCTCTGCGGGGACGGACATTTTTAATCCCTATTGCTCGTGGGAACGCTATGAGAACTGAAAATAATATTTCTCCAGATGGCGGCGACGCGGTTCGCAACCCCTCACGTCTCGTTTCCCGCGAGGCCGAAAAGCGGCCTACGGAAAGCCGGTTTGCAACATTAAATGTTGGAGGAGGAATGGATGGTAAATTGAATGAAGTATGCCAGATGATGGATGATAGAAAGATTGATGTTCTAAGTGTGAATGAGACAAAAAGGAAAGGTTGTGGCCTCACCAAGCATGACAGCTACACGGCTTATTGGTCTGGGGTAGACAGTACCACCAGAGCCTGCAAGGGAGTTGGTTTAATACTGTCTGCGCGAATGAAGGAGTGCGTTAAGGAATATGAATGTGTAAATGCTAGACTGTTGTGGATGAGAATGAAAGTAGGACTTACTAGTCTCTTTATTGTAGGGGTTTACGCCCCGGTCAATATAGTAGCGGGTATGTCACAGCAAGAACAAGACGAAAGGCAGGAATTTTGGGAGAACTTAAGAGCGATTTTGAGGAAATGTAAGGAAAACGAAAGCTTGATCTTGTTAGGTGATTTCAATGGGTGGGAGTAAAACGAGATGGATTTGAAAGGGTTTTAGGTGGATTTGGTGATGAGAGTGTGAATGAAAATGGAAAAGTTTTGCTTGAGGTTTGTTTAGAGTGGAGCCTTTGTGTGACAAACACCATGTTTGATCACAAAAGGATACACATGTATACGCGTGAGGCTAAGAATGTTAGAAGAAGTATGATTGATTTTGTAATTGTAGATGAACGTTTGAGAAAGAATGTGTTAGACACAAGGGTATCGAGGGATCGGCATCCACACAGACCACTTCTTGGTGATGAGCCGGATAAGTGGACTCTTTAAAGGCTGGCGACACCGAGAACATAATGAAAATAGGGTCCTAGAAAGAATAAAAGTAGAAAATCTGCAAGAAAAATATGTGAAAGATGAGTATAAGCGAAGATTGATAGCAAGATTTGAGAGGTTCGATGGCATAAATGATATGGAAGAATTATGACAATCTTCTAAAGAAGAGATAGTATGTATAGCGTCTGAAGTATGTGGTGTGACCAAGAGAAGGAAAATACGAAAGGTTAAGAATACATGGTGGGACAAGGATGTACAATCAGCAGTGTCAGAGAAGAAGAAAGCTTGGTTAGATTGGTTGGCTGCCAGAGTAAATGAAAGAATGGGAAATGCAACGAGTGATGACATAGATCAAGCAAGAAAGGAGTATGTTAGGTCAAAAAGAATTGTGAAAGAAATTGTTAAAAGGAAAAAAGAGGAAAGGAAAGATGAGTTTGATAGCAGACTTTCTGAAGATTTCCGGAAAAACATAAAGTTTTTCTGGAAATCCGTTCGTGCAGTTCGAGGAAGAACTCAATCCTCAGAATACACGTCAATCAGAGACCAGAATGGAATGATACTGAATGGTGAATCATGCGTGCTGAAGAGATGGAAGGAGTATTTTTTTTATCGCCGTTCTTTCAAATAGACCTTCTATTTGAAAGAACGGCGATAGAGACATCGATCGACGAAATGAATGGTAATAATAGCAATGATGAAAGCGATATTGGTGGGGATGAGATTGTGAAGGCGTTGGGAAGTATGAAATTAGGTAAGGCTGCAGGATATGATAGCATTACAGTTGAAATGCTGAAGGCTGGACAGGACATCATAGTTGGTCAGCTGCAGCGCTTATTTTACTTGTGCTGGAGCACCGGCCGAGTACCTGATGACTGGACCACAGCGGTGGTTGTGCCTCTTTATAAGGGAAAAGGCTCGCAACAAGACTGCAAGAACTATAGAGGCATTAGCCTTCTCAGCATTGTTGGCAAATTGTATGCGAAGGTACTGATTGAAAGAGTTATGGAAGTAACCGACAAGAAAATATGGGATCTACAAGCAGGATTCCGAAAGGGTATTGGGTGCATGGATCAAGTCTTTTCCTTGCGGTGCGTAGCCGAAAAATTCTTGGCCAAAGGTCAAAAGGTCTATTGCGCATTCGTGGATCTGAAAAAGGCTTACGATAAAGTGGTGAGGAATGAAATGTGGTCGGTACTGTCGATGTATGGGGTGAACAGCAGCCTCATACGAGCTCAGAAAGCCCTTTATGAAGATTCTAGAGCTTGTGTGAGGATAAATGGGTCGTATACTGATTGGTTTACCATCGAGACAGGTGTTAGACAGGGATGTGTAGCGTCGCCGTGGCTGTTCAACCTCTTCATGGACAGTTGTTTGCAAGATTTGAAGAATAGTGACTGTGGATTAAGGATGAATGAGTTACTTGTCAAATGCCTCCTTTATGCTGATGCTCAGTTTATACTTGCGTCTTCAGCGGAGGAGTTGCAGGAGATGGTAACAATCATGCATGGTGCGTTAGAGAGGAAAGGAATGAAAGTAAATGTAAGTAAAACGAAAGTTATGGTTTTTGAAAAGGAGGAATGCGTTACGGCTTGTAATGTTATGATCGATGGACAGCGAGTGAAGCAAGTGAATGAGTTTGTATATTTAGGTACGCTGTTTACAAGAGATGGTAAGAATGTAGAAGATATGGAAAGAAGAGTTAATGCAGGTAATAGAGTGAATGGAGCTCTGAAGGCGTTTATGAATAGCCAAAACGTATCCAAAAAGGCACGTTTGGCTGTCCATAGAGGGGTGTTAGTACCTACTCTTATGTATGGTAGTGATAGTTGGGTATGGCAGAAGAGTCATGAAAGAAGAATAAATGCTGTAGAAATGAGAGCACCGCGAAGTATGTGTGGTGTTTCTTTGACTGACAGAGTAAATAATTGTGTGATAAGAGAGTGTTGTGGGGTAAAAGAAGATGTAGTGACAAGCATCGCGAAAGGTATGCTAAGATGGTTTGGACACGTGGAGAGGATGGATGACGAAAGACTGACCAAACAGATATATAAGGCAAGTGAAGAAGGGACAGGACGAAAGGGAAGACCTAGGCGGACGTTCTCTGACCAGATTGGAGATATCCTAAAAACAGGACAGGTTATACGCGCCCTGAACAGAAGAGCATGCATGAGGAATCTGATGGGAGTGAATGAAGCAAGAGAGATATGTCAAGATCGTTGCAAATGGCGCTCCGTAGTCTCTGCCTACCCCTCCGGTAAACAGGCGTGAGTCTATGTATGTATGTAATTCCGACTCATAAAAATAAGTTATTTATATAACTTATTCAATTCTTACTGGTATCAACATTTTTGTTATTGAAAAATGTTAATATCAGTCAAAATCTGTACAAAATAATTGCATTTCACTAGACTAAAGAGCTACTTCTTATTTAGGCCTTTCAAAGAAAATGTTGTTTTCTGGATCATGTTTCTTCTTGGGTTTACGCGAATGTTACACATTGAAATTAAACTACAGTTTACGGATTTTATCGCGTTGTATTGGTTTCACTAAGTTATTACATTTAAAACTAAAGATCTAGAAACTATATTTTTAATTTATTCCTAGCCGACGTTTCGAATTCTTTACAGAATTCATGTTCACGGCAGACTGAGGTGATATTTGTCTTTTTCTTGAATGTATAAGTCATCTCAAAGTACCCGAACATTTTTCAACTACTGGTGTTACTATTTACGCAGAATGAGCTCACAGTGTCCTTAGGTCTTCTGGTTACTTTGTCCTTCTTGGGTTTCATTAGCCTTATGACAGGGTCCCAAGCTGGAGGAACATTCCAACCATCTTCCCTATTGAAATTAGGGTGTTTTTTAATTTCAATAGCCTCTCGTATCATCCTTGGAAGAAAACGATGTTCTTTTGCGAGTATCTGTGGTTCATCAAATCGCAGGTAGTGGTTGGGTCCTTGTTCCACATGTCCCTGAGCCCTGCAGACTGCCACCATCACACTGAGGTTCTACAAGCGGTATGTAGATGACACTTTCACAATTTTACCAACAGATAGTATTAATGCTTTCCTAAACCATCTTAATTCTATTAATAACCAATACATTATAGGAAAAAGACCTCGTGAAACCAATACAACGTGATAAAATCCGTAAACTGTAGTTTAATTTCAATGGATCATGTTTGACAACATTTAATAAGATTTCTATCCAATAAAACATACCACGGAATTAGGTTTTCACTTCCAAAGAATAATAATAATTTTAAATGAACAAACGCCTCATTAAAAAAATATTGAATTAAAAGTAATAAGCAAGTGAATACGATGTAGTGTTTCTCCTATTACCGATGGTACCTCCGAAATAGGAGCTACGCTTAAAAAACGTACCCTAACTCCGTGGTATTTTGTTTTATATTTTTAGTTACTAAATCAATTTAAAACATAAATTATCTTGATAATTATGGCAAGTAAAATAACACAAAGTACTGACAACTTGCTTACCTTCAACACCTTATGTTAAAATCACAACAAAAACTTACGTTAAAAAAAATTAGCTCACTTACCTAACAGGATCCGTGTTTATATGAAATAACCACTCGCGTCGACGCCGTGGCAGAGATTTTAGCTAGTTGCTCCGGGGTTACACTTACGAACTTCACGTATGTGAGCAAGTTTGAAACACGGAATGCGTGAATCCTGTTTTTAAGTAGTTACATAATAATATTCAAAAGATAGGAACGAAAACAAAAATACCTCGGAATTGGGAGCTGATTTTGACTACTTCGGTATTAGGAGACGTAAAATTACGTAGCTCCATGATTTTAAAATTTTTAATAAAGTTTAAATCAATATTAAACGTTTATGTTTCACTAAAGTTGTATTTATGCCAAAAGAAGTGTGAAAGTCATTGAGTTTGGTGTTTGAAAAGGATTGAAACCTCGCTGCCGACAGTTCTTGGCGGACAAATCAACTACCCAGTGTCAACGGACGGATTTCAAATCATCATCCTGAAACCCGGGGAGTATTTTACTTATTAACTTACACTCCTCATCACATATTTACTCTGCTCACATAACGTGAGCTTCGTCCATCACACACTCGCACAGTTTTTGTCTCCTTTTGCTTGACAAAAGTGGAAGCAAAATCGAGGACTGAACAAATGCCCCATACAAACACCCACTACACTAATCACACTTCACAATTATTATTTTAAGTGTATATGCATCAATTTCCAGTTGATTTATTTGAATATAATTAGTACCTAGTATAATAATAGCTACAGCCTACAGCTATCTTACCTAGTTTACTTAAGATTGTCCAAGAAACTAAGATATTATAAGTAATATATCTAGTACCTAATCAAATTACCTTTCTAGTTCCTTTGTTATTCTTTTTTCTGTTCAATTTGTATAACTTTTCTTATTATTTTTTTTTTGTCATCATACCTACATCACTGTACTTTCTTAAAATATTTCTGTCTTTCAACTTTTCTGAGTATTTGTTATATTTATATATTAACATCCTTTTCCCCATACCCTATAATATTTTTCAAATAATGCAGTTGTTTTATTTTTCTTCTTTTAAGGTAATTTGGGTACAAAATATGTCTACACATACTATGATGACCCGTAAGGCTTTGGCAAAGGAAACGGAGCACAAGTTGAAGATTGCACTACTGGAACTCAAGAAATATAAGGGAATCATAGTCAACTGTTGAAGGAACGAATTGACAGTGAAGAGGAAATTAAGTATGTTAATGACAAATTCTCACAACTGAAAGCACAATTGACGGAACTCCACATAGAACATATGGACATTCTGGACCAGCGGGACAGACTGCAGGAAGAAGTCAGATCATATAGTAGCTGCGATGATACATATATGAGGCAGCTCAGTCGCATCATGGAGTTGGAAATAAGCTTGAGTGAAGCTCAATCCAAAATAACAACCTTGGAGGAATCCATTCAGTCACTAAGCAGCGCAGCAAACCAGAACCTGTTCTCTGAAGTCATTGGTGGAAAGGCAAATATTTTTAAATCTGTAAAATGTAATTGTAACTTTACATATAAGGTGTCAAATGGTAAATTTAGGAAATTGACAAAATTAAATAAATTAATAAAGCGACTTGAGTCAGGCTATAAGAAGTCAAAGAAAATTATAGATTTAACACAAATTAACCATGATTTAGTTAAAGAGAGTGAGTTATTAGTTTCTAAGCTTAAGGATAGTAGTGAGCAATTAGCCTGTAGGCGATTACAATATGAACAACACACATGTGAGCTGCAAACACAAATCACATCATTAAATGCACAGCTCAACAAATTGATAATAGATCATCAAAGTGAAACACAGGAATATATTTTGAAATATGATGAAATTAGTAGAGTTGGTAGAGAAAATCTAAAACAACTGCTCTCTATGACCAACAACAGTAACTGTTTAAATTGTTCAAATCAGAAGTTAGAGGCTTCACCTAATTGTACAACCAAGTTATATAGTGACTTTCAAGATGAATATCCTTCGAAAACATGTCATGGTTCAGGTTCTGACACATTGTTACATTATGAAAATAATTAGGTTTTAGATAACAATGTTTTAATTTTTTCTGACCAATTAGGAATTGGTAGGTGTAGCCTGATTAATAGTTATACTGATCAGTCAATACAAAATATTTGTTCACCAGGACAAGGAATGTCTATGTTAGTTAATAAATTAAAGTTTGCTAAACTAAATAAACATTCTACAGTTATAATTTTATATGGGGATAGCCTACTAGTTACCAAGAAAGAAATATTAGCTTTATCAGATATTATAACAGAACAAAGTTCTAAAGTGGGGTGCAATTTTATTGTCTGTGCATTACCATATTCCAATAACTTATCTTATAAAGAAAATAACCAGATAGTTAAATTGAATCTATTATTATATAATAGCACTTGTAGTCATAGTGACCATATTTTATTTTTCGACTCTAATATTTTTATTAGTTATTTCTTTTTAACAAAAGATACTATGTATCTCTCTTTTATATATAGGCGACAACTTGCTAAATTATTAGCATTTAATTTACATAGTGAACGCAGTACTACTAGAGTACTTAGGAATTTGGTAGATAATAGTTATACCAATAGTAGTATTGACAAATCTATTAGTTTAAACTACTAGATGAGACAACAGATAGGCATTCATGTGTTTCAAACTTAGCTCATCAAAACATACAAGGCCTATCTGGCAAAGAATTAGAGATAGATTTATTTTTAAAGAAACATAAGTTGCATGTATTATGCATTACGGAACATTGGTTAAGAGGTGACCAATTAATATTCAATAATGAATTTTATACAGTGATTAGTGCATTCGTAAGAAAGAACGCTATTCGTGGTGGCTCTCTCATATATGTTTGTAATAGTATTAAATGTAAAGAACGAAAGGACATAGCCGAACTTTCTATCGAGCGCACCGCTGAGATATCTTGTGTTGAACTTGAGCAACACGTCATAGTCTGTGTATACCGACCACCGCAAAGTGACTTTAGCCAATTTGAAAGCATCATGGAGGATGTTTTAAAACACTTAAGTTCCAGCAGGAAGTCAATAATCGTATGTGGTGCTTTTAATGTTAACTTGTTAGAACAATCACCAACTTGTACTAGGTTAGTTAGTTTATTTATGTCATTTAATTTGAATGTTTTATTTTCTGAACCAACCAGAACTACCTCACATTCTTCTACATGCTTAGATAATATTTTTTGCAATTGTTTGTACTTAAGTAAAGCTGTTTTGAGTGACTTGACTTCGGATCACTGTGGACTAAAGGTTGTAATTCCAACTAATACAACCCCTACAGTACAAAAAATCACATGTAGGCCTATGACCTCTGCTCGCCTTAATCGCTTTAGTGATGATGTTGCTGCTAAGATCGCCAGCATTGACTTAACTCACGATGATCCAGATGAATTATGTAAGTGGTTTTTTGATGTTATTAAAAATGAGTACAATAAAATTTTTAAGCAGAAGACATTTGCCAAGAGCTCTAAAGTTAAATTTTGTGATTGGGCAACAGTAGGAATATACAAAAGTAGATCTAGGTTGTATGATCTGTGTGGTATGAAGCAGTATAATTTTAATACTTCATTTATTGAATATGTAAGAAATTACTCAAAAGTTTTTAAGAGAGCATGTGCTTCAGCTAAGTCTATAAGTAATAAAATTAAAGAATCCAAGAACAAAATAAAAACAACTTGGAACATTATTAACAGTGAGACTGGTCGAGCTAAGTTAGTAGATAATAGCTATGAATTAAAATGTAACGGAGAAATAGTTACAAAGAAAATTGATGTTGCTCAGACTTTTAACAACTTCTTCATAAACATACCAGTGAAAACAACCAAGTGTTTAGACTCATGCCCAAGCAAAGCAGAGATATTAGTTAGGGGCAATGTGAATGAGTGTGATGTGCTGTTTAATTTTAAATACATTGACACCAATGACATCCTCAAGACATTCAAAACCATCAATATTAAGAAATCTATTGACTTATGGGGTATTTCAGTTAGTCTTGTTCACCAAATCATTTTTAGCATAGCTCCATATTTAGCTGCAATATTTAATAGATGCGTGGATAAAGGGGTATTTCCTGATTTAATGAAACACAGCAAAGGTGATACCACTTTTCAAAAAGGGATCCAAGAGCGACCCTAGTAACTTTCGGCCAATTTCTATCTTGCCTGCAATCAGTAAAATTTTTGAAAAGGTTATTTTGCATCAGTTAGAGAGCCACTTTCTCACAAATAATTTATTGCACAGTGAGCAGTTTGGCTTCACTAAGGGTCGCTCCACCGTTGATGCCGGTGTAACTTTATTAAAACATATCTTTAACGCTTGGGAAAATTCGAAGGATGCCATTGGTGTTTTTTGCGACTTGTCAAAGGCTTTTGATTGTGTTGAACATGATACACATTTACGTAAACTCAACCATTATGGTATTTGAGATAGCGCACTCAATCTTGTTGCCAGTTACTTTAGAGATAGAGTTCAGTATGTAGATGTTAGTGGAAGTAGGTCTCAAGGTTTGCCAGTGGGAATGGTGGGCGTTCCACAGGGCTCTATTCTTGGTCCGTTCCTTTTTTAATAAATATTAATGACTTGCCATTCTTTGTTAGAAATCTATGTGATATTGTTCTTTTTGCTGACGATACTTCACTTATTTTTAAAGTTGATCGTAATACAAGTAACATTGACAGCGTAAATAATTCTCTTGCGCAAGTACTACATTGGTTCACGACAAATAATTTGCTACTCAACTCTGGCAAAACAAAATGTGTGAAATTCACTTTGCCGAATGTCAAAAATGTTCTTACTAATATAATTTTAAATAACGGAACAATTAACCTAGTTGATTCAACTGTATTTTTAGGTTTAACTTTAGATTGTAAGCTTCAGTGGGGCGCCAAAATATCCTGTCTGGCAGTCAAACTTAGTTCTGCAGCATTTGCAGTTAGAAAAGTTCGCCAATTCACAGACGTAGATACTGCTAGACTAGTTTACTTTAGTTACTTTCACAGTGTAATGTCTTACGGGATACTATTATGGGGTACGGCAGCCGATATTCAGACAATTTTTGTTATTCAAAAGAGGGCCATACGTGCAATATATAAGTTAGGTGCTAGAGATTCTTTACGAGATAAATTTAAAGAAGTAGAAATATTTACAGTTGTATCGCAGTATATATTTGCTAATTTAATGTACGTTAAGAAAAACTTAACTTTTTACCGTAAAAATAGTGACTTGCACAAAGTGAACACAAGGAATAAGCATCAACTAGTGGGCACTAACTACCGTCTACATAAAATTCATAACTCATTTGCGGGTCTCGGTATACAATTCTACAACAAATTACCTCTGGAAATAATGAATTTACCTCTGCACAAATTTAAAACCACTACTAGGAATTTTCTTTTAAAAAGGGGTTATTACACTATTAAAGAATTTCTAAATGACAAGATAATGGGTCTAGTTGCTTTTTTTAAATTCACCATTATTGTTATTTTTATGACTGTGTAAAATACTCTCTTCTTAATTAGTAACATGTTAAGTGGAGGTGCCTCGTGAACACATGATTTTTGCAGGATTTGGATATTATTATGATTTGTTGAATGTAGTTTAACCTTATTTATCCCTGATCATATCGTTGTTCACTTGTCACCTTCACAAAATTCTTTCTACATTTGCATTCCTTCACGCGTTCCACTAATTTATGTTAGTAATAACGATCTGGAAAATGGAGGTAATTGGCGGTCATGGTCAGTATACCAATAGATTGTTTCTTACTGCCGGTTCGTATACCGTTATCGTCATGCTCACTAAAATGTCATTTCTTGTGGTGGCGTCGTGTGTCGGGTCATCCCTGTCCCTCTAATATGGCGAGAGGGATGATGGCTGGCACATGCGTCATACTCGTGAACGGGTGCTACTTGCGATGACTGGTCGATGACGGTCTTGCGGGCTGGTATTAGATTTTAATATTTACCTACACCATTTCCATCATGGGTCTGATCACTTTCGCGGATTGCCTGCATTATTAGGTATAAATAATGTAAGTGGATGCTCCTGTTTCACCATGTCTATTCTGAGGAGGCTAACCATACAGTAAATATATACAAGTGATATAGAAGGTGTAACAGTTGCAGCACCTTACAAAATGTCAATTATGTGTATTATGCAAAACCTGGCGATGAAAAAGATTGACCGTGAGTTTTATTGCCCGTTCTTTCTCATGGTTCTACCTATTGCTTTGCGAACGTGGCAGTAAATGTAGAGTCTTTAAGTAATTATTTTATAAATTTTATATTTTGACGTTCATAAGCGTCACATTGTGACCCAAATGAATAAAGGAATTTGAATTTGAAATTTGAATTTGGAGCCTTTACCTTAGGATTAAGATTATTATTTTTGCTTAAATTAAGAATATCACTCATATACAAGTTATTTAGTAGGCATGTTGTTGATGTAAATGCCTTTCACAATTTTAGTCATTAAACGCTGTTCTTAAACCCCTCTAAAATATAATAATTGGATTTGCCTTACACATTAAACTATTTTTTTATGAATCACCCCCTTTTATAATTACGAACTTTCTCAAACTTGCTTTTGTCACAAAAGCAATATATGTCTATCCTCAAAATATTCACAGAACATTGTAAATAACTTGACTGCCCTATGTTTCTAGTAGAGACCCTGACTGCTAATACGGCGGTTATGGGTTCGATAACAACCCAGGAAAAGCTGTATGAGCGTGATAATTTTTTGTGTCTGGGCGAATCTATCATAAATATTATGTACGAATTTTTGAACAAATTTAATGTTATTTGTATGTTTTTCTGTTTTTTATTTACAGTGTAAGTTCTTAAATTGTAATCAGATGACTTTGATTCAATTGACAATGAAATGAGGGTGTCTTATTATTATAATTATGTTAAAAGGAATAAAGTTAAGTTTAGTTATCAATTCACCAAAGATGTACTTCAATCAATAGTACTGGTAAACGAAAATAATACTATTGACAAATATTATTCCTCTTACATTGCTCAGTTATCTCATAATCATCTCATACTTTTATTGAGTTGTTTTTAAATAAATCAATAGAAACAAGCGTTGTACTATTAAAGTATTTTTATAGTAAAACGTTATAGTTACTAAATATATAAAAATCTACAGCCACTTCGATGCGTTGTTATGCAATCTTTGTATTAAGGTGTTGATAACCTTGAACACTCACTTTTAATAAGCATTCTTGCTAATGCTACATTACAGAACATATGAGAGTGTTTTAGCGAGCATTCTGTTGAGCGTTCTGGTGAGCATTATAAGGAAAGGATATTAAAGGAGAATGACCAAAACTGGGCTATTTCGTGGCACGTTTGCTTCTAAACCATTCATATCTAGAAAATCTTCTTTTATTTTATAATTTTATATATATTAATTTTGATTTAAAGCGAAACGGGGATTTTTTGTTCAAAATTAAAAGTATCTGCGTTGTTCCGGTCGTGACATCGCCATTTCATATTCAAAACTCATTTTGCATATTTAAACAAATGTTTACAGTTTCTTGCAAACCCCTTTTGATAGGGAAAAATTACATTCATTGTGAAAACAGGGTGACATAACAAAAGTTCAAATAAGCAAAATAACACCAAAATCTTATGATATTTTGAAAAATGTATTGTGGTGAAATATTTTGTTAAATAATATGTTTATCCTTTTTGCAACATATTACCCACGAAATAATGTTTTGTACTTATCGAAAATATGGGAACATATTTTTATTATACTGGCATCTGTAATGTCTTACGCAAATAAATATAGCCTTATTACCGTAGACAGAGATTATTACTAGTCCAACCCATAGATGATATACCTATAACCAGAGGTCCAACCTCTCTGGTCTTACGTCAGGTATTTTGACATGAAAACAGTCAAATTGCTTTTTCACCTATGCTCATATCTTTTTATTGGAAAATAAGTAATTTACTGTCGATTATATTGACTTGAACAATCCTTTGTGGACCAAACAAGTTTATTTCGTGTTATCAAGACTCGTGGGTGGACTAAAGTATGAGACAGTCTTTATTGGTAACATTAGTGACATACTACTCTGTAGTTAGAACACAGAGTACATTGGTATATACGGGACTTAGAACAACCAGCCGTGGTGAGCATTGCAGTTATGTTAACTCTTCCTTTGCGGTACCTTGGCAGCAACACGTCCGTTCTTTGGACAAGCTATCTGATTCGGAGCTCAATATTTTGACATCATGAATAGCGCCACAGTCTGTGTAAGTAATGTTTACTACTCTTCTCAATTCCTACAATTCTCTCGTGCTCTCCTTACCGAATATTCAAACTACTTCAATTGTTTGTTTCAGGAATTGAATGGAGTCTTATATTTAGAATGCTACACATTAATTGAAGCTGTTGTAACTTCTGAGGTCATACCTGCACCACATTATGGTATACGATATACAAGCTCGTGCTTCATTTTGAGGTGATTTATTTGAAGAAGATTTAGGTATAATAACAAATAAAATGAAGAATTACAAAATCTGTCTTTCATTCACCTATTAAGCATAAAAACAGTGTTGTTTTAATGCCAACTTTGTAATAAGGTCCAATGGAATGAGCTAATCTTTTGCAAACTAGCCTCACTGAAATTCTCATTAACTGTACCACATGGTATAGAGAATTCTCAGTAAGAAATATACCTATCAGACAAAAAAAACCGCAAACTTATATAATGTACAAGCGTTTGTTTCGTAGCTCCACTTCTTTTTACACCTATTTTCTATATTGTATAATATACATAGGGGCTTCTAATTACAGTAATATGATTAAATCATATCATCACCGTCCTAGAGTTATGTCGGTTGCATCATTGACTTCAACGCCAAGGAGCCCTGAGTCCGCTTACTAGTCTAACCAGATATGACAGAATATTAGTTTTTCCATAGTCTGACCGCCATAACCCAAAGGGAAAGCGATATTGTATGGTTTAGACCAGTAATTATCGGTTTATTGGAGGGTACTGACTCCCCGAACGACGTGCGATGGTGAAAGATCTTCATGACGACTGGGACCGACGGCTTAACCTAAGTACTCTTCGAAGCACGGGCGATAATTAACTAATTTACTACTATTTATATGATTAAATCATGTAACTATCACAATACTTAACCTCAAAATATTTGAAATCTTTAATGTCCGATAGCTAAGAACTGCCGCCGAATATCGTATTCATTTTTTCCTTATTTAATTAGGAGTATATTTACTATATTTTACTGGTCAAATCATCGAGAAGCAAACTTAGCCCATCTTCCATACAAATTTGGTCATTCTCCTTTCCTTTGTAAAGGTCATTGGGCATATCTGACCCGCTTTGCGAACAGTGGCGGACATTAACCAAAATAGTTTTAAACAAAGGTGAATAATATGACCTTTCATTGCATATAATTATTTGATTATAAATCGTCGGAGAAAAATGTACAGGATCCTTTAAAAAAGAAAACAAACGGTATATTTTATTTCATCTTATAAAGGCATAAAAATAATATCGAAATGAGCTAATGTTTAGAGATATGTTTATACGCTGTCTCTTTCGCAGATTGAACAGGATTTTTTTCGCACATTAAATAGCTGCACCCATATCGCTAGCATTGTTAATTAACTGTCTTGGGCCATATACCAAGAAGCAACAGACGCACCCGCTGCCTTTTTAAATGATCTTATGATTGGTTTGGATCAAATTGAATAAAAAATATTTTAATGAATTAGCATTTTATTTTTCTTACCTATATCAATTAATTAGCGGACGCCCGCGACTTCGTCGGCCTCATTCAGTGATCCCGCGAGAATATCGGGATCAAAGTAGCCTATAATCTTTCCCATGAATGTGACTATCACACACAAAAAGATTTTTTCAAATCGGATCAGTAGTTTCAGAGACAAAGAGTATGAATATATACATAGATAACACTTGAATTTTTTGAGATTCCCGTAGCTCACATTAATGCGACTAATGCCATAGTAAATGAGATGAATACACTCTGCTATATTTCGTTTGTGTCCGCTATGTTCTATATTTCGTTTGTGTCCGTTAGGTTTCCATACTAAGGTGCCCATTTACCTTAGTTTGCCACCATCTTCTTTTTTTAATTTAACTCATAAATATAACTGCATGACATGCGACCGTCAGATCTGATATTTTCGTGACGAGCATTGACTAGACCGTTCGCTAGAAAGATCATTTAAATATGTTCGTAGCGATGCATCGATGTATGACTCTGTTCGTTGTTAAGTTCAACAAATTTAAAATCGGCGAAAGTTCAATGTTCTGTTACACGTGAAGCTGAAGTCTATCAGCACCTTTAAGTTCACAATGACAACTCACTAGAATAAGAATAAATCTTGTCTCAAGCATCTCCTTTTAATCGGCAAACTTTGTAATGGAAAACGTTTGTAATTTAAAAAGCTTCGGATTATCTTCCATCTCCCTCTATGCTTTCATAATTCGCGAAATGATAGATGGTATGAATTTTAAGTGATATTACTTGATTTAAATACTACAAAGTAGTTGGTTGCGCATTCTGTTCCAATTATTTAGGTTTTTAGGGTTAGGTTATCCATTTTTCAAATATTAAGTAATCCCACATGGACCATAAACAAGGAGAAAACAATATCGTCACTGAAGCACTTGTACATAAGCAACAATAACCAAAATATCTTATTAAAGAGCCTCATATAAGCATATTTTCATCATCTCCACCACTATCATACAAGTACATTGAACTGTTTTGATTGAATTGATTTTAAGTATAGACACCTCTGCTGTGATCTGTTTAAAGTAAGTCATTCTTTCGTATAAGCAGAGTATTTCAAAATTTTCTTTTAAGACACATTAAATGAACTTGATTGTAAACTACGCAATAATATTTCTTATCCATCATCAATCACCTTACATAGCGACAAACACTTATTCCAGTCTCATTATATCTCTTTATACTGAGCTTATGCAGGCAGAGTCAGGCTGCGGACAGTACACACAACAAAATGCAAAATAAAAACCAACTTTAAAATTTTACCAATTCTCCAACATTTTTACTAAATGATGCATATATACAGTATGTATTTTTACAATGTCCGGCAGGTGGTGGCCACCTGGTTCGATTCGCGCCGCTTACGCTCCGCGCGTTTCACCATTGATTGACCATTGTTCTCTGGACGTGAGTCAGCCACGGCCTAATTCACTGCTCATTCAAGCTTTTTGATCGTTTTGTTTGCCACCTATGAGTATGTATTGTATGCTATTTTTGGAAGATGAATGTCTATATTGATAAAGTGAGTAATAATTTGCGAAATCTGATTAGACTAGTAAGCGGACGCCAGACTTCCATACGAAAAACTATTGATTGCAACCGAGATAATGCTAGGATGATGATGACGATGATAGTATTTAGGAAGTTGAATTGAGATGTATCTAATAACCCATCAGCAAAAACAATTAAGTACATATACATAGGTGGTTTCAGCATTAGCAGCCATTAATCAAAAGATAGACCAATAGATTGCTACGCAAAAAGTCTCGGGTTCAAACCCACGGCGTGCTCCACTGAGTTTCCGAAGTTATGTGCGTATTAATAATTGAATATTGTTCGTTAGATGGTGAAGGCACTCATCGTGAGGATACCTGCATGTCTGAGAGTTCTTCATAAAGTTCTTAAATATAGTATGGGTAGTCTGCCACTCCGCAGTTGGTGAGTATTGTGGACTATAATGTCCGTGTTTAGGCTATTATCTAACCCTGCTCTTGCTGAGAAGCTATTATGATTTAGGTTTCGTCAGCTTGGTGGACGTCTTTTTGAAAATATTGAATCAGTTTAAAATTTCAAATTAATGGCAATAATTCAAAACAACTACTCAAAAGTGTAAGATTTCTTTTTTAAAGCTTTCCGAAAATTAACGAAATACTGCAACGAAGTAATCCTAGAAGCAAGTTATATTTACGATTAGACTGATCCTCGGGCGATTGATCGAATTCTACCAAAATATAGTGATTTATCAAAACCGAAGCATACTTGCGTTATTTCTGACTAACTTATGATTACACACAGGGGCGTGCTTTATCTATTCTGTACGGCTGTACACGAGATAAAGATATTCGTTTCTCAAGAAAATCTCATACAAATGTTTTCCACTCGTGTCGAAATTCCAGCCAGAAGTGAACACATACGTGCCTATATTTTCCCTTGAGATGTACGAAAAAAAGCATCTCACGCATTTCATTTTCCCTTCCATTTTCTCCAAAACAAAATTCAGCCTACATCGTGTAGTCGGCCATCAAAGTAATAACATATCTGCTACAGAATAGTAAAGCAGTTATTATTGCAAGATGCTTTGCTCCCAGATTGTTAGACTTTGCAAGTTACAATATAATTTTGTATCTGCAACTGCAAAGGTTAAATATGCTAAAAGATGTTCATCTTACACATACATAGACTCACGCTTGTTTCCCGGAGGGGTAGGCAGAGACTACGGAACGCCATTTGCAAGGATCCTGACATACCTCTCTTGATCTCTAAGATAGCACACAATCTGCGTACCCCAAAGGATGTCATTCCTCTCCAAACACCTGGCGTCTATAAAGTCGACTGCAGCTGTGGTAGTTCATATATCGGGCAGACTAAGCGTACAATCGCTGAAAGAGTAAAAGAACATATCGCAGCTGTAAAAAACCGACATATTAATAAGTCGGCGATAGCTGAGCATTTGTTGGAGTCTAGACCAAACCACTGGATAGAACTGCATCAACCACAAGTCTTATCCACCGATCGTCACTATTACTCCAGGATAGTACGTGAAGCGGTAGAAATCAAGAAATATAACAATTTCAACCGGGAGGATGGATATAGATTATCGGCTACTTGGAATCCAGTCCTCAGCAAGTGTAAACACCGCCGCAGTGATAAATCTCAACAGTGTGTAGACGTCATTAGTGTAGTGTGTCGGAGTACCGACATTGCGAACTTAAATAAAGACCAAGTGAGGGTAGGTGGCGAAACCCGCACTTCCACAAGACGGCGCTGAGCTCTCATCAGTCTCTCCGCGACCAAGCTCGGTGCAAGACGAGCGAAACGTCGGAAACAAATAGGTATTTATACCTTAAATAAGTTAAGTTAACGCGATTAAGACCCGCTAAATTATTTGGTATGATATACCTCTCTTGCTTCACTCACTCCCATCAAGTTTCTCATGCATGCTCTTCTGTTAAGGGTACTTCTGACTTGTCCTTTTTTCAGGATGTCTCCAATCTGGTCAGTCTGTAGGATGTAGCTTATTACTAATAAAATAATTATATATACACAACTCCCGCGCTAGGAATAAGTCCGATGTCACGGTGGTGGTTAACAAACATTCAAACAACGGACACATATGCACTCAGTTGTGCATCGCATACAGAGTTTCATTGCTTGGGAATCGAACCCACAATACTCGATGCGATTCTAAGCGGCAAGGCGACCGGTTAAGCTACTATGCCATACGTACAGTCGAATTTATCAAATATCGTCTTCACAGAGGCAGTGCAAATTGTTCTCGGAACGCAGATATTTGTAAGCATTACATTTCTAAATGCAATTTGGTTGCGAAAGGTGAAAAAGTTGGGCGTTGTTTTTAGGCTCTGCAGTGAGTTTTGCATCTCGTTCAGATTACATTTTGTTTTGCAGTTATAGGAACGTATTGGCATATTGAACTCTGGGCGAAAACAATAGGTTGTTTTTAAAAAAATAAAGTATTTCTTTTATTTAACAGGTTTTTAAATGCCTTGCAATGGACTTTTTTATGAAATTATGTGAAACATGTCCCAGAAATGCTTAACAAATTAAAATTGTTAATACAAAGTAATTGTTCAGACTAATTTGAATTCTTCATATATACCATTAGTATTTCTTTCAATAAAAATGTTGCATAGTATATTTATTACACACGAAGAATATTATAGGCAGTAAAGACACCTAGACTCAAAATGGTGTTTAAAGTAGAATAGTCCTGGCTAAAACTAACTCAACAAAGAATACAACATGCCTTTATCAGTTACATATTATGAGTTCTTTAATAAAAGTCTAATCAAATTAGAATAGTTTATGCAAATAGATATTGTTACGAACTTTATTCAACTTCACACACACGACGCGTCGTTCGATTTCGACGCGGACAACACCAACACTAACGGCTTTTGCACTGTACTTCACTGCACTATACTTTCACTTCACTTTATTTCACTACTACTTCTTTCTTCGTTTTACTTCTTCCTTTTCTTCTCCACTTTACCACTTCTCAACTTAAACTGCGCGCCTACACCGCCTTATATACCCCTAGGAATGTTCTAGATCCACTAATTTCGATTCGTCATTTCATTATTCAATTGTTTTTCCATCTCCTGTCTCTTTTTAACCTTTCCATTCCTTCCTGAAGTTTCTAGAATTTTCTGATTTTTCTCGAAATATTCAAATAATATTTTTTAAATATTTGCCAAATATTCATAAACATTTTTCAAATTTCATAAATACCAAAATCCACATAATTATTATGACTGGGATTTGAACCCACGTGCTCAGAACGTGAAAGAGATGTGTTATCCGCACGGCCATTGCCTTGTTGTCAATGACTGGTGAATTTGGCGAACACTTGACAGAGTGTATACGTCACCGAACTAAAAACTGTAATTTCCAAATAATGAAATAGTCTTCAAACCTCTTTGCTAATTATTGTGTTAGACGACCGGCTAGTTTGTCGTGTAGACGTCAGTAGTCCTTGACGACCGTAGTGATAACAGTTTGACATGACACCGGCCGTCACAATATTTTTTTATACAATACGTAAATACAAACATTATCTACTACATAACGCGTTGCAAAGCTCTGAAAACAATGTTACCCATCACATTAACAACCAAATAGATCTAGTCCCCTAAGTAAAGAGATCAAAGCCTCATTCGAGCGTCTTACTAGCTACTCTTTAGTCAAAGACTTAACAAAATAGCGTCACAAGTTTTACAACAATGTTTCAATAGTACCAAGTCTCGTCACAAACGGCACCGGTATCCATGTGTTCTTAGGGTGAATTTCCCGGGACCAAAAATTACGTGGCATCAATAAAATCGGTACTATAAAACAGTTATAATGTTCTAAAACTGGTTAGGTGAAATGGTAATCTATGTGTAGCACTAAATATTTAATTAAATAGGATTAATAAATACTCCAAAAAAATACATTAAACCTCAAAATCTTTCATTGCCGTGTTTGTCCACGCATCACCTTGATGTTTATTATACGTTATTGATAAAAATCTATTGGTTATTTATATAAAAACCTAGTTTTATTTGATACGTGAATAGTTAAAGTGTTGTTACGGAATACATTTATTCATATACTTAAACAATACGACGAATGGTTAGTAAAAATGCATTTGTCCTAGAACTAGCTTTCATCGCCGTGTCCTAAATATATTTAAGAATATTGTTTTATTTAAGGACTTGCGTCCCTCACCCCTGTGCGCTAAACGTTGCATAATAGTGTCGCTTGGTGCTCGACGTGGCACGACGTGTATACGTGCCTGCGTTTTTGCGCCATAAATGTAAGTATTCGATTTTTATATTACTGGCCATTTTTTCTTTCATCGCCGTGGATAGGTCTAAATTCTATTTGAATAAGTTTGACCTTTTGATTAAGCATTCGATAGAATGCCATTTATCTTATGTTTATTTGTAACGTGTTAATAACTGTGAATTATTAATATATTTTTGGTTACTTGATGTTTTTGTCTTGATGTTCATCACCGTGCTTTCATTGCCGTGGTTTCCGTGGGCAAAATTTGCTATGGCAATGAAAAAAAGACACGGCGATGAAAGAAAATTTCATTGCCATAACTTTTAAAACAATTTAGTTTCATTGCCATGACCAGTTGCTTCATTGTCATGACCAGTTATTTCATTTCCGTGACTTATGTTTTCATCGCCACGGCATGATTAAGAAAAAAAAACAATCCGTACTGTACAGTCAACTACAAAAAGATATATCCACGTTAACCTTTTTTGATATTTCCACGTTAACGTTTTACGGTAGTAGAACCATGGTGATTTCAGCATGAATGGGCCAGCTCGACCGGAGAGAAGTAACAGTACCTAAACTGTTGCGTTTCGTTCGGTGAGTGAGAGTGCCGGAGGCCCTATAGGGGATAGGGCCTCCGTACCTTCTCCCTCATCCCACTTCTCATCCTATCCCATTTCCCAACCCCAAGGGGTGGCAACGCACTCGTCACTCTTGTGGTTTTGCTTGTGTCCATGGGCGGCAGTAATTGCTTACCATCAGGCGATCCGTCTGCTCTTTTGCCGCCTAATGCTATAAAAAAAACCTTACAAAATGATATATATTTAGGACTCAATCACACGATAGACACACACACACGCACATAGACTCACACACTCATACACACACAACACAATCACACGTACTCACTTACTCACTCACATATACACCACTATTTTTTTATTTGTACAAAAACTTTAAGGACATATTAGCGAAGACATTATTGTCATATATGTGACGTTAGAATTGCATAATATCTATAAATAGCAAATTTTATAATCCATCCACTACTTCATTGATAGTACTTACTTTCTTTCCTACTCATACGCATTCTTTTCGTCGCACTTATAGTGTAGGTAGCCTTAGACAATAAAATGAAGCAAAATATTAAATGTAGTTAGTAGCTTTTTAATTTTCAAATTCTACCCTCCCCTTCATACTTCATCCGGGCTTAGGACCGGCAAAATTTACAGTTTTACAAGTATTTAAATACGGAAGTATGTAATTAGAAAGCAAACAAATATCAAAATAAAAGAAGGTGTTCTGTAATAAAAGAAAATAGTAATTTTGGCGTATTTATGAAGTTAGAATCATCTGCTATTTACAAATATTATTTTATCATCATCATGTCAGCCTAGAGACGTCCACTGCTGGGTATAGGCCTCGCTGAAGGTTCTCCACACAGACCGATTTTGAGCCGCCCGCATCAAATTATTATTTACTTAAGTAGGTATTATTTACTAAACTTACAAGTATTTCCAATGTCCTTAGACATGTTAATACCATTGTTAATACACAGACGGGCACGTATTATTAAATTGTTTTTTAACGAGAGAAGTACGCTAAACGTAGACAAACAACTGTTGCGGCGAAAAAATGAATGCGCTCACTTCCGCTAGCAATTTAGCACTGTTTGTTGCATCGGGGCGCGGCGCGGTCGCAGAGGGACAGGGGGGAATTTATCAATGGAGCTGTTTACTACTGTTACTACTCATAGTACGCGGGTCGGTCATAGTCTTAGTTATGCATTTACCAATTATTACGTATTTTTGTGGACAGTTTTGGGACTTAGTGTTTTTATTTTTTAACTACATATATATTTTTAGAAAGCCAAGATGCATGAACCAGAACTATCGGCAGAGGAGAGAAAGGAAAGAAAAGATTGGCCGAACAAAAGCGACAAAAAATTAAGAAGTGACCCTGTAATATTAAATAAAGCTAAGTTTATGTTGTTAGCAATAGCTATTGCATACTTTAGAAAAGTATCTTATTATTTGTTAATTTTTGTGTGAAGGAACTTAAAATAAATGATTGTGTTGCTTTGATTCTATTAACTTTTTGTTTAATGTTACTCCTTTGTTTTGAGTAACCGATATTTAGGCACTGTTGCAAGCGCCATTTTCACAGCTGTACTATAAAAGTATATTATATAAAAAATATCATGTGTTGTTGGATTTTTTCATTACCGTGGATTGATTCTATCATTCCCGTGGCACAGCTTTTCATTGCCGTGGACGCATGTTTCATTGCCGTGCATGCATGTTTCATCGCCGTGGCACGAAATTTTTAATCCTACATATCTCGTTAGTTTTCTAAGCTATCTGCTAGATATTAAGCAAGATTACATATATTATCAAAAACTTGAGTAAACACTATTTTTTATTGTTTTAAAGTTGAAGAATAAAAAATCCACGGAAATGAAGATTTTATTGGACCTGTTGAAATTTACCTCTTATGGAATAACGATGAATCGACTCATTTTCTTTTTCCTTTTACTTATTAATCTGTCGATACTTCAGGCCATTTCTGTGTCAATACACTCATAAACATCTCATAAAATAATCATGAATGAATGAAGAACCGCGATATGGTCTTAAATACTGTAGTGTCCGCCTACCTAGTTTTGTATACTTATATTTATGTTATACTTATAAATATATATGTCATACAACAAATAAATAATATAAGTAATAATTTAGAATTATATAAATTACATTTAGTGAAGTTATATTAATTTTATATCGTTACGTAAAATATTATGTATAGTTAACCCTTTAATGTATAATGAACGCCGATAGGCGTCACAGTAACAAAAATTGTATTGTGTCGTTTGTAATGTTAATTTATGCGGACACACAAACCTAGTTTGTTATTAGATAGTTAGCTCACCGCGCGGCGATGCTGTGACGCGCTAACCTGCTCCTGCGCACCGGGCACGGGCCACGCCCACCCGCATTCCACAGCACGGTCGCGCGGACAGTCGATATCTGGCTACGGACGCGAAACCTATGCTCGCTTGCTTATGCGCCGCGCTGTACGATACTCGCTTACCTACCTGCTTTTATGTATGCTAAATTTGTATCATCGTAAAATAAGACTTTCCGTTTTCTCCTTCCGTGTGCTGTCATTACTGCTTCATTCTTACTCCTTCTGTATTCTATTAGTGCTTCTACCGAAACAATAAACTGTATTAGCGTGGACTTTAGTGTTTTCTTCACAACACCGTACCTGAGAACCAGTAAGTACCAGCTAAACACCTCCAACACCGCGAAACTGGTGACCTCCGAAAGAGCACAATGGCCGACAGCAGCGATGACTCGACACATACCGCTGATTCTCGTCACGAGAAAAATGTTACAATGAGACCGGCTCGGAAGGCTAGACTGTCCCCTCTTGCCAAGGCTGAAGAAGTTACACCATGGGATGCTAAGAAAATAAAGATCAAGGTGCCACCTTTCTCCTCCGAGGATCCAGAACTATGGTTCGCATTACTAGAAGGGCAGTTTGAGAACTACGCAATACGCGATGACACAACAAAATTTGCGCAAGTCATTACCAATCTCGACCTTATTCATGCGAAAGCCGTGAAGGATCTGATCGTCAATCTTCTTGATCGTAATCGGTACGCGAAAATCAAGGCAGAATTGATAAACCGGCTCTCGGCGTCACACGAGAAGAAAGTGAGACAACTGCTGACTCACGAAGAACTTGCAGACCGGAAGCCATCAGGGTTTCTACGCCATCTTCAAGACCTAGCAGGACCACCTGTACCAGCTGACTTCGTCAAGACCATCTGGAGTCAACGCCTGCCAAGCAGCATTCAACCACTGGTGGCGTCACAACCGACACTTGCCTTAGAGCAATTAGCTGATCTGGCAGACCGTGTACACGACATTGTTTCACCTTGCAATGTGGCAGCGGCATCGACGAGCTACAACAGCAGTATCGCCAGTGAAATAGCTGAGCTGAGGAAGATGGTGGAACGACTGGCAATCAAGGTCGACGAGCAAGGTCGTGCTTCGCATCAGAGGGACCCTGCGACTAGATCCAGGCCAACGCAGAGAACAGGACGACATCGCTCCAGATCTCGTTCACGATCGAGGTCCGTCTCCGAATACAAAATGTTTCCAATGTGCTGGTACCATCATACTTTTGGAAACAGGGCAAGTAAGTGTATAAAACCATGTGATTTTTCGGAAAACGCAACGGGCAGTCGGTAATGGCGGCCGGCGACTGTCCAGGTTCGAGTCGCTTATTTTTAACCGACAGGCGTTCAAATATAAAGTTTTTAATAGATACCGGCAGCGACGTTTGTGTTTTTCCTCGTTCTTACTTAAAAGAACCCCGCCATAAAACAACTTTTGATTTATGTGCAGCAAACGGTTCAACAATACACACATATGGTTTTATGCACTTAGTTTTAAACCTAGGCTTGCGCCGCGACTTTGTCTGGAAATTTATTGTAGCGGACGTCACTAAGGCGATTATTGGTGTTGATTTTTTATCACATTTTAATCTCATTGTAGACATACGTGGTAAACGCCTTATTGACGCCTGCACTAATTTGTTTGCCGTGGGTATGCCTGCATTATGTACTGAGAATATTTATGCAGTTAAGGCTGTTATGGGTTATACATTGTACCATAGTATATTATCTCAGTATCCTGACATAGTCAATCCATCTGGTATGCATCGCACACACAAACATAACACAGTACATCATATTCGCACTACACCGGGTCCGCCAGTATCATCTACACCACGTAGGCTAGCGCCGGATAAGTTAAAAATTGCCAAAGCCGAATTCGATGCTATGTTACAGATTGGTACTTGTAGACCATCAGACTCTCCTTGGTCTTCACCTCTTCACCTCGCTCCAAAGAAGGACAACAGTTGGCGTCCGTGCGGTGACTACCGCATGCTAAATGCGCGCACTGTGCCTGATAAATATCCAATCAGACACATCCACGATTTCGCCCACAGTCTTGCAGGATGCACAGTTTTTTCAACAATTGACCTGGTCAAAAGCTTCAACCAAATACCAGTCCACGTTGATGATATTCCGAAGACTGCAATCACTACTCCGTTTGGCCTATTCGAATTTCCTTACATGACGTTTGGACTTCGAAATGCCGGACAGAGTTTTCAAAGGTTTGTGGATGAAATGCTTCGGGGCTTGGATTTTGTCTATGCATATATCGATGATTTTTTGGTCTACTCACCAGATGAGCCGACGCATCAACAACATCTGCACCAGCTGTTTACCAGGTTACAGGAATACGGAATGGTTATAAACGCAGGTAAGTGTGTTTTCGGTGTTCCTGAGGTTTCTTTTCTTGGATACAGTATCTCTGCTCAGGGAACTAAGCCACTACCATCTAAGGTTGAGGCCATTCTAAATTTCCCAATTCCAAAGACCGTCAAACAATTACGACGATTCCTGGGCATGGTGAATTTTTACCGTCGTTTTATCCCAGACGCAGCAATTCATCAGGCAAAGCTTAATGCTCTTCTCACAGGCTCCGTGAAAGGTTCCCATCCAGTCCACCTTATGATTGAGGAGCTGGAGGCTTTCAACGCCTGTAAAGACAGCCTATGTAAGGCAGCATTGTTAGTTCATCCCGTTTGTGATGCCAAGTTGGCCTTAGTTACCGATGCATCGGATAGGGCTATAGGTGCTGTTCTCCAACAACTGAGAGAGACTTCTTGGGAGCCACTTGCGTTCTTTTCTCGTAAGTTGAGTCCATCCCAGCAGAAATACTCTCCTTACGATAGAGAACTCCTCGCAATTTACGAAAGCATTAAGCATTTTCGTCACATGCTTGAGGCTAGGGTATTTACGATCTTCACTGATCACAAGCCGCTGACCTTCGCCTTTAACTCTCACAAAGGGAACTGCTCGCCTCGACAATTTCGTCACTTGGATTTCATTTCACAATTCACAACTGACATTCGACACATATCAGGCAAAGATAATGTGGTAGCTGATACGTTATCTCGTGTCGAAGCTGTAGAACCCCTCATTGAGTTGCAAATTTTAGCTGAAGCTCAAAATGTGGATTGTGAACTGAAATCCCTATTAAACAGTAGTACATCACTACTTCTCAAAATGGTGAGCATGCCCGGTGTGGACAGAGGGCTATACTGTGATGACAGGGACGGGAAGTTACGACCGTATGTACCGACACAGCTCAGACATCAAGTCATCAGTAGCTTGCATTCACTGAGTCATCCCGGTGCAAACGCAACAGCTACGTTAGTTTCAGATCGCTACGTATGGCTCGGCGTGAAGCGTGACTGTCGTGAGTGGGTGCGCAATTGCCTTGCATGCCAGCGCTCGAAAGTCTCAAAACATGTTTCTTCTCCTTTGAACACCTTCAAGCTTCCCAAAACAAGATTTTCTTTTGTCCATATAGATCTTATTGGACCACTCCCTGTTTCACAAAATTTTCGGTATTGTCTTACAGCTGTTGATCGCTTCACGCGATGGCCTGAAGTAATACCGATTACCGATATTACAGCTGAGACAGTAGCTAAAGCGCTATTGCAAGGTTGGATCTCACGTTTCGGTTGTCCAAAAGACATCATAACCGACCGTGGGAGACAATTTGAATCATCTCTGTTCAGAAATCTGTCTCAACTTATTGGCTTTCAGCATCGCAGAACTACGGCTTATCACCCACAATGTAATGGGCTAGTCGAGAGATTTCATCGACAATTGAAAGCAGCAATCGTGTGCCATGGCAGCATTTCTTGGGTGGACGCGTTACCACTGGTTCTTTTAGGCATTCGCAGTGCCATTAAAGAGGATCTCAAAGCATCAGCAGCTGAGTTGCTGTATGGTGAACCTCTCCGACTTCCAGGCGACATTTTTGAACCCAAAGAAGATCAAATCTACGACATGTCTGACTATGTGTCCCGGCTGCGTAAGTTCGCCAAAGAACTCCAGCCTGCACCCACCAATCAGCATTGCGGAAGACGTCCAACCTTTATTTTTAAACAGCTTGCCACATCGTCCCATGTATTTCTGCGAGACGACAGTAGGGTAAGTTCACTGACACCAGTGTATTCCGGTCCACACGAAGTTTTGGAACGAGGTGAAAAGGTATTTAAGATTTTGTATAGAGGCAATCGGGTAACAGTATCCATAGACCGCCTAAAACCGGCCTATATACTGCGTGACCCACATACCACTCATACACCAATCACACAACATACAACAGACAGACCTCAACAATCTCTCAGATCAGACATAAGACACAAATCAACTACCTTACACTCCCCACAAACACGTACAGACTTACCAAGCATACCAGTTCACACAGACGATCATACAACCAGAACTAGGTCGGGGCGCAGGGTTAGGTTCCCTGACTACTATCGCCCGTAGTGACGGTCTCAAGGGGGGGCTGATGTAGTGTCCGCCTACCTAGTTTTGTATACTTATATTTATGTTATACTTATAAATATATATGTCATACAACAAATAAATAATATAAGTAATAATTTAGAATTATATAAATTACATTTAGTGAAGTTATATTAATTTTATATCGTTACGAAAAATATTATGTATAGTTAACCCTTTAATGTATAATGAACGCCGATAGGCGTCACAGTAACAAAAATTGTATTGAGTCGTTTGTAATGTTAATTTATGCGGACACACAAACCTAGTTTGTTATTAGATAGTTAGCTCGCCGCGCGGCGATGCTGTGACGCGCTAACCTGCTCCTGCGCACCGGGCACGGGCCACGCCCACCCGCATTCCACAGCACGGTCGCGCGGACAGTCGATATCTGGCTACGGACGCGAAACCTATGCTCGCTTGCTTATGCGCCGCGCTGTACGATACTCGCTTACCTACCTGCTTTTATGTATGCTAAATTTGTATCATCGTAAAATAAGACTTTCCGTTTTCTCCTTCCGTGTGCTGTCATTACTGCTTCATTCTTACTCCTTCTGTATTCTATTAGTGCTTCTACCGAAACAATAAACTGTATTAGCGTGGACTTTAGTGTTTTCTTCACAACACCGTACCTGAGAACCAGTAAGTACCAGCTAAACACCTCCAACACCGCTAAAATACAAATCCAAAGGGCCATCTAATTTAGTCGAAACGCTTCCAATAACATAATGTAATTCAATCATTAGCTTATTTAAAATATTAATTATAAACTGGTGTTCATATTATTAATCAAAGATATAAAAACGTAATACCATTGTTTATAATTATATTAAATCATACTTTCCGCAAATTCTTAATTAGTCCTTTTGACAATTATTCGCTCATTTCCTTCGAGGCGCCTTACCGGTGAAGCTTCGGCATACCAAATCCTTTCATTAATTGTTATGCTAAAATTCCTTCGTCAGAATCCCATATATATTTAATTAACAAAGTTTAATTAGGGTTGTGATCAATATCGGGATGTAGGTGAAACCACAGGTGTTTAGTCGGAAGGCGGCTTGTGGTTCCAACCTTCGTAATCTTAATATATAAAATCCTTGCGTTACTGACTGACTGACAGACAAGCTACAGCCGAAACTACTCGGCGCAAGAAGCTGAAATTTAGCATGTATGTTCCTTGGAGACCATAGTGGTGCACTAAGACGGGATTTCCCGAAATTCCCACGGGATCGGGCAAAACGGAAAATTCGAAAATATGTGCGTGCGAAGCCGCTGGTGTCGACTAGTAAATAATATATCTTATTATACTGTACAAGTTTTGAAGCCTTATAGATACTATGAACCACTTTGAACCTTGTTAATTCTCTTATTTAAGGCAGATACTGCTCTTATCTAAAGCAGATATACATTTTAATGTAATAGGCGGCATCAAGCTGACGCATCGCCACCCATGGACACAAGTAACAACAGAGGAGTCACAATCGCATTGCCGTTCTTTGGGTTAGGAAAAGGAATGGCGAATGGGGCCTTCGGCACTCTCACTTTACATCGATTTACTTTAACGGGATAGTACTTCTCCGGTTGTGCCGGCCCACTCATTATCATCGTCATCATTATTTGCCTACAGTACATTGCTGGCATGATCTCTAAGCTAGAAAAAAACATCATGGAAAGTAGCTTTTAGTAGGTGCGTATTGTTTTTATGTCTGTATACTGTTTAAATACAAATGCAGATTCGGTACTTACAAAATGAATTACGTATATCTCCAAAACTACCGACCCGCATTGCTAAAGAACTAAGATTGCTGAGGTGCTAAAATGTGGATAGTCAATAAAATAGCTAATTATTACAGCTACTACTGACCCTTATCGTATATATATTGAATCCCATGTCTGAGTAAGCTTTGTCTGTAAGTGTCATATTTATTCAATTTGGTGCAGTCGTTTGAAAGTTATACGCATAACGCAAAAATGTCTGATACCAATTTTTATTTATAACCTTTTCCTCCCTTCCGTAGAAACATCACGACAAAAATGGCTTATCATAAATAAGAATATATGAGTTTGAAGACATAAGTATGCTTACAAATAATATAAATGTCTTTTTGCAGTATCCCCAAGTTTAGACATATGAGTGATAAAATGACTAAACATTTCATCATCATCATCACCTGCCTGCCGTTATGTACCTGCTACTGCCGTTATGTAGCTGACTACATCTAGTTTAAAAGTATAAAATTGGATTTATTAGCTGCATAATTATGATAAAATTTCAGTTTCCTTCCTTTCTAAACATTTAACTATCACAGTGTAAGTCAGTTTTTGTGTGTATCTAAAATAAAAGGAGATGAAAAGCCAGTTTTTTTTAAACCAACAACAAATTTAGTACACGAAACTTGCCTCGAACGCTTCTCAAAGTAGATGTTGTTCCTCGGTCAGTGTCTCTATGTAACGTTCTACTTTCGACAAACTGTAGCTATTATGTAAATGCACCCATGGCCCAAATCTGCGAGGCCCTGGAGACTTCCTCATACATTGTCCCGGCTATTTTTATTTTGCCGACAAAAATGATAAACATTATACTTTGATCCCATTTTTGTTAGACGTTTGTTTCGTCGAAACGGAATTATAGGCTGGTGTTCTTGTGACGACATTTGCTATCGTTTGAATAGAGAACTTATGTGAATTGGTTAATATTGTAACACATGGGTAAAATTATGAAGTTTCAAGACTAAGGCTAGTATCAATACCAGACTTGGATAGAGTCAACTTTACTGTAACGGAGTTTTGAGCCACAGTTTTGTATCAAGAAATAACAAACTTGACGATAGCATTTTTCACTGTTACAGAAAGTCCAAAACATAGCTGGCATCATGAAGATTTCTTTTTTCGATGTTAGAATACTGGCATAGATCCCAAGTAAAAATGTGAGTGGATCCAGAAATCTACTTCTTCGCCTTGTATCATGGGGGAAAAACATGGGTGTACTAAGAGTGGTAAAAACTTTCCTTATTATTGAAATAAATTTACATATCATACATAATATATTGCAAAAACAAAGAAATAGAAACATAATTTCTGTGAATACATCTAATTTCTCTGATACGTAACCGGTAGACGAACGCGCCAAGATGCCTACAAATTCCTTCAAGAACGTTCCTACATCCCAGCACATATGACAATATAACACAAATGTATTGTTTCTATTCTACTTTAGCACACATCCATAAATTCCGATCGTATATCATCTCTGAGCAACCGAAACATAATTTATACACTTTATTGTTTGTGGAAACGTCATCTTAAATACTAGTCTCGAATAGTTTTGCGTTATAGGAGGATTAAGCTGTTTCATTTTGGTGTGTGCCATTTGTGTACGAAATTATGAATGGGAAAGTATGATCATTTACACACTTAATCTTCTGTATATGTAAAATTATTGTGTAACTGACTGACTGACTGACAAGGCAGAAACAAAACAATTGGGCACAGGCCGCTGAAATTTACATTGTATTTTCCTTGGGAATGAAAGGGTGGACTAAGAAGACATTTCCCAAAATTCCAATGGGAACGGCCAGAAACGATTAAATTACAATAAAATCCGGCACTTAGCTACTTCCTATGCTGAGGTATAAAACAATGTTGCTCAACCTGGTGAAAACGAGTCATCATAATCTAGAGACTTCATTATCATCTGCCCTAAATAAACTGTCCGATTTCTGGGAAGGCTAAGAACATAATTATACCATCAAGCAGGCTAAATGTGGGTTGGCAGACTTCAAACATTTTCCGAAAACAACCAATTCGCCAAAAAAGATCTTGACGTCAACTATCTTGTTACTTACTACGAACGTATGAAAGTTATGCTAGAGAGCGTCATATGCCTTTAAACTTTTCATTCACGCTTGCATTTTATACAAACAAAACAAATAACAAAATTCGGCTGGCATTCAATCACAAAAATAGTTAACTGTGCCGAATGCTGAGGTTAGAGCAACGATAAGCCATGATTCCTTAATTCAAAATATAAAATTGAAACCTTTATACTAGTAGAATCACTTTATCCGGTTTTTCTGGTCAGCTGTTATCTATCTCCATATCAAAAAACTCGTTCACAGAAATACTTAGAAATACTAAGATCTCTCGTGTGTTGGTTTGTTTGCATAAAATAATGTTCTACTGCAATAATACTGTGGACAATGTATGGAAAAACATTTCAGGTAAAATTTTATACAGGACCTTCCGGTGTGACTCAGGAATGTTGGTAATAGAAAGCTAACCCTCGATCAAGTATAGAACTATTTACATAGGTACAGCTAAACCAGTCTCGTTTATGACCTTGTGCAGCACCATCCTATCTAATAATTATATACTTTGTTATCAGTTGATGTAGTTGTCTTATTAAAATAAACATAATTATTTATAGAATATGCTTGACTAATTTGTCATTGTGTCATAAAATAAAAATGATGTAATCTATCCAAGATTAAAATATATGTAACTCGTCCTCAAATTTACCTGAAAATGACGTAAGACTGAAGGGAGATCGGTGGCTTTTTTCAATTTGCCACAAAACCACGTAATTCAAACATTTTTCAATACAAGACCCCGTACATAATTCAGTGATCATCCCAATCTCTAGTCGCTGGACTAATATTAAAATCATAAAGTCCTTTTATATCCACGAAAAAGGTTAACGAGCCCTTTATAACGGTTTAAGGGCTGTACTTTGTTATGTATTTTGTTTCAGTTGGTATTGGAGTTACGACTTCGTGAAGGAATGGCTTTAAAGACAAACATTTGAAGAAGCTATGGAAAGGATGTATTACGGCGGAATACCAAGGGATCTTGAATGGTGCTTTAAATTATCATAAGCCACATTTTGTGGTGTGTGTGGGCCAATATACTGGCCTGTTTGTCTTGTGATGACCACGGCTAAGTCGGAGAACGTAGATTCGATTTCCACCTAAGACATATCTTTGTCTTATGAGCACAATTTTTTGTTCTGTGTCTGGATTTAATTGGTTAATATCCGTTGATGGGTCATCCCAGGATAATATTATGTTTCTCATCAGAACAAATTTGTATAGCTTTTGAGGTGGAAGACTACCCGTCCCTTAAAAATGCTTACACAGAGCCATGAATCCAACATGCAGAAGCCTGTAAAGAGTTTTAATCCAAATTTTCTTTAATCCTAATCAAATCTAATAATATTGTTATATACAATTTACCCAAAATTATTAAAAGAATATACCGAGACATAAATTTGGACGAGTGCCATAATTATTGCCGAACCAATAAATAACATTTTATGAGCGTTATCATAGCTCCACAGGAAGGAATACGCTTGGTTTCTCTTGTTCAATTGCTCAGTATACAACAATAATGTATAAAATGCATCCCCAAAGATAAAAATATAATAGTGCTATTCACTAATACTAGTCGCTATCGTCATCTTTTTCACCGTTGTTTTTCATCAGTCCCACTTCTGGGCAAAGGACACGTCATACTATAAGAAGGTTTATGCCACAGTCCACCATGCTGGCCAAGTGCGGGTAAGTAAATTTCGCATATTCTCGATTTGAATCCAAGCTTCTTTGCGTAGCAGTCTGTTACCCTTTCTATCTAGGCTATCACAATATTTGCCTTATGATTCAATATTATTTTATAAACATTCAAAACCTACAAAGCTTTAATTTTTCAAAATTTTACTATCAATTTCCTTATCGGTTTTGTTGTTCCGAGTTGGTACTTCGACGTAAAATACTATGGAACGGACAGGTTATTTAGTTACTCTTGCATTCCTATGGCTTTTCATTATGATATGCATTATGGAGAGTATTATAGATTTAAAATTGGATCCTGTGACGCATGTAGTAGTATAATTCCTTACAATCAAACATCCAGATAGTTGCGAGTAAAACCTTGTTTGACAATATTAATAAAGTTACAGAGAGCGATATGTTCTAAAAAATCTAAAGCGAACACTATAGTGATTGCCATCACATTGTTTACTTTTGGTTGTTCCCTGCCAAATAAGGAGGTAGGAGCTAAGAAGTAACAATCAAAGTGTCTCACTAACCACTACATACGGCGCCATCCAATTTAGAGAAGTCGTGTAACGGTTAGCGGGAATTTATGTAGGGTCCCGTATATTGTCGGAGGGGAAACCGATGCGGACCGAATTAATTTATGTACAAGCTGGTACCCGCGGCTTCGCACGCGGAAAAAAGTTAAGTTTTAAAAAGTTCTCTGCCAAATCTAATCTTTATACAGCCGGTGATTTTCCAGATTTCAAGATGAATGACTCTTTGCTTTCATATATAATTATACAAAAATAAGTGTCATGACAACAGCGCAAATTGAAGCCTATATGTAGCGCTATAAAGTCCTCTACCTTCCAGTTAAAGTCTCATTTGAATCGCCATTCCAGAGATTACCCCGGATCAACAGACAGACAGACAGACAAATATGTTAAAAAGGGCTCTTTTGGACTTAGAATCGTGTAAGTAACTAACTATATGCACTTGAAAAACAATAGTTATTTTGAAATCACAGACAGACACTTCAATTTTATTTATATGTATAGATGAGTTGAATAAATAAAGACTTGTTATCGCGACAACAGCGCCAACTACCGGGTCAAATTGTAGCCTATATGTATCGCTATAAAGTCCTCTACCTTGCAGTGAAAGTCTCGTTTGAATCGGTTCAGCCGTTCCAGAGATTACCCCAGGCAAACATAAAGACAGACAGACAGACAGACAGACAAAAATGTTAAAAAGGGTTGTTTTGGACTTAGAATTGTATAACTAACTATATGCACTTGAAAAAACATAATTATTTTGAAATCACAGACAGACACTTCAATTTTATTTATATGTATAGAATACAGATGTATAGATGAATTGAATAAGTAAAGACTTGTTATCGCGACAACAACGCCAACTACCGGGTCAAATTGTAGCCTATATGTAGCGCTATAAAGTCCTCTACCTGGTAGTGCAAGTCTCATTTAAATCGGTTCAGCCGCTCCAGAGATTACCCCGGACAAACAGAAAGACAGACAGACAGACAAAAATGTTAAAAAGGGTTAATAGAGGTCAGTCTCTCCGCGACCAAGCTTGGTGCAAGACGAGCGAAACGTCGGAAACAAATAGGTATTTATACCTTAAATAAGTTAAGTTAACGCGATTAAGACCCGCTAAATTATTTTGTATGATGTTAAAAAGGGTTGTTTTGGACTTAGAATCGTATAACTAACTATATGCACTTGAAAATCCATAGTTATTTTGAAATCACAGACAGACACTTCAATTTTATTTATATGTATAGAGGAGTTGAATAAGTAAAGACTTGTTATCGCGACAACAGCGCCAACTACCGGGTCAAATTGTAGCCTATATGTAGCGCTATAAAGTCCTCTACCTGGTAGTGCAAGTCTCATTTGAATCGGTTCAGCCGTTCCAGAGATTACCCCGGACAAACAGAAAGACAGACAGACAGGCAAAAATGTTAAAAAGGGTTGTTTTGGACTTAGAATCGTATAACTAACTATATGCACTTGAAAATCCATAGTTATTTTGAAATCACAGACAGACACTTCAATTTTATTTATATGTATAGATGAGTTGAATAAGTAAAGACTTGTTATCGCGACAACAGCGCTAACTACCGGGTCAAATTGTAGCCTATACGTAGCGCTATAAAGTCCTCTACCTGGTAGTGCAAGTCTCATTTGAATCGGTTCAGCCGTTCCAGAGATTACCCCGGACAAACAGAAAGACAGACAGACAGGCAAAAAAGTTAAAAAGGGTTGTTTTGGACTTAGAATCGTATAACTAACTATATGCACTTGAAAATCCATAGTTATTTTGAAATCACAGACAGACACTTCAATTTTATTTATATGTATAGATGAGTTGAATAAGTAAAGACTTGTTATCGCGACAACAGCGCTAACTACCGGGTCAAATTGTAGCCTATACGTAGCGCTATAAAGTCCTCTACCTGGTAGTGCAAGTCTCATTTGAATCGGTTCAGCCGTTCCAGAGATTACCCCGGACAAACAGAAAGACAGACAGACAGGCAAAAATGTTAAAAAGGGTTGTTTTGGACTTAGAATTGTATAACTAACTATATGCACTTGAAAAAACATAATTATTTTGAAATCACAGACAGACACTTCAATTTTATTTATATGTATAGATGAGTTGAATAAGTAAAGACTTGTTATCGCGACAACAGCGCCAACTACCGGGTCAAATTGTAGCCTATATGTATCGCTATAAAGTCCTCTACCTTGCAGTGAAAGTCTCGTTTGAATCGGTTCAGCCGTTCCAGAGATTACCCCAGGCAAACATAAAGACAGACAGACAGACAGACAAAAATGTTAAAAAGGGTTGTTTTGGACTTAGAATTGTATAACTAACTATATGCACTTGAAAAAACATAATTATTTTGAAATCACAGACAGACACTTCAATTTTATTTATATGTATAGATACAGATGTATAGATGAATTGAATAAGTAAAGACTTGTTATCGCGACAACAGCGCCAACTACCGGGTCAAATTGTAGCCTATATGTAGCGCTATAAAGTCCTCTACCTGGTAGTGCAAGTCTCATTTGAATCGGTTCAGCCGTTCCAGAGATTACCCCGGACAAACAGAAAGACAGACAGACAGGCAAAAATGTTAAAAAGGGTTGTTTTGGACTTAGAATCGTATAACTAACTATATGCACTTGAAAATCCATAGTTATTTTGAAATCACAGACAGACACTTCAATTTTATTTATATGTATAGATGAGTTGAATAAGTAAAGACTTGTTATCGCGACAACAGCGCTAACTACCGGGTCAAATTGTAGCCTATACGTAGCGCTATAAAGTCCTCTACCTGGTAGTGCAAGTCTCATTTGAATCGGTTCAGCCGTTCCAGAGATTACCCCGGACAAACAGAAAGACAGACAGACAGGCAAAAAAGTTAAAAAGGGTTGTTTTGGACTTAGAATCGTATAACTAACTATATGCACTTGAAAATCCATAGTTATTTTGAAATCACAGACAGACACTTCAATTTTATTTATATGTATAGATGAGTTGAATAAGTAAAGACTTGTTATCGCGACAACAGCGCTAACTACCGGGTCAAATTGTAGCCTATACGTAGCGCTATAAAGTCCTCTACCTGGTAGTGCAAGTCTCATTTGAATCGGTTCAGCCGTTCCAGAGATTACCCCGGACAAACAGAAAGACAGACAGACAGGCAAAAATGTTAAAAAGGGTTGTTTTGGACTTAGAATTGTATAACTAACTATATGCACTTGAAAAAACATAATTATTTTGAAATCACAGACAGACACTTCAATTTTATTTATATGTATAGATACAGATGTATAGATGAATTGAATAAGTAAAGACTTGTTATCGCGACAACAACGCCAACTACCGGGTCAAATTGTAGCCTATATGTAGCGCTATAAAGTCCTCTACCTGGTAGTGCAAGTCTCATTTGAATCGGTTCAGCCGCTCCAGAGATTACCCCGGACAAACAGAAAGACAGACAGACAGACAAAAATGTTAAAAAGGGTTAATAGAGGTCAGTCTCTCCGCGACCAAGATCGGTGCAAGACGAGCGAAACGTCGGAAACAAATAGGTATTTATACCTTAAATAAGTTAAGTTAACGCGATTAAGACCCGCTAAATTATTTTGTATGATGTTAAAGAGGGTTGTTTTGGACTTAGAATCGTATAACTAACTATATGCACTTGAAAATCCATAGTTATTTTGAAATCACAGACAGACACTTCAATTTTATTTATATGTATAGATGTATAGATGAGTTGAATAAGTAAAGACTTGTTATCGCGACAACAGCGCCAACTATTGGGTGAAATTGTAGCCTATACGTAGCGCTATAAAGTCCTCTACCTGATAGTGAAAGTCTCTTTTGAATCGGTTCAGCCGTTCCAGAGATTACCCCGGACATACAGAAAGACAGACAGACAGACGGACAGACAGACAAAAATGTTAAAAAGGGTTGTTTTTTACTTAGAATCGTATAACTAACTATATGCACTTGAAAATCCATTGTTATTTTGAAATCACAGACAGACACTTCAATTTTATTTATATGTATAGATTACATTTCATTTCATTAGTAGATTTCGTTTGTATATCTCATTGTTTTATTAAGGTTATTTTCACATAATATCCAAGACCTCTAAAGACTGACATTACAATTCTTATTTATTCTTTTAATATAATATTTATATTTACACCTAACTAGTATGATGGCTGAGTAATGGTTGACGATATGTAGGATTTTACCGGATATCGTAAAATTTAAGAAAAAGTCGCAAGATCACAGACTATGTAGGAATATGACAAGATAGAAATTAGAAACTGTCACCGCCAACTTAACAATTCCGAGTCCTAGTGATTAAAATGAGAGCATGAAAAAATTAACAAAATCTACAATTATTGTGTCTCTGCTAATCATCATTATCATCGTCGTAGCGTTATCCTGCTTTCATCTTAGAATTTGACAGAGTATTAGCTTTTCCAAAAACACCATTTCACATCTATAGCCCATCTAAATAGGTACTTCTTTTTTGAAGAGTTCACATTTTCCTGTATTAAATAAGTCATAAACATACTTTTAAATTGCTTGACTCTAAACATAAATCCATATCAAACTAATATATTAGTTATGGACATAACTACTTTAACCTAACCTAATCAATAAACTTTGAAAACCAAAATGATCATTAATTAAGGATTAAAGTTAATAGCAAAATCCTTTAAAACTCTCATTGTTACTCTCCCTCTCTACTAATCTGAAAATTTAACTTCGTATTTTGAAGAAAATACTGATATTTTACTAAAGTTTTTAATTTAATTTATAACAATGTTCCGCTACCGGAAGGCTGTGTTTGAAGGCTTCACTTTGTGAGCAAGATGGCTGTTTTCACAAACTAAGTTTTTGTGAGCATTCGCGAACAAAGATAACTAAGTTATTAATAGTTTAATATACAACGTTCACTTTTGCGGAGTTTGCGAAAGCTGTAAAGTTTGTTTTACATTATAATATATTCTCGCTAGTTGTGGGAATATTGTTGGATGGATACTGCATGTAGATATTGTTTAATCTTGCGGGCTAAATGGGTTAGTGGTTATATAACTTTTACATGTACATATAAAATGTCATTTTATTAAATTTAGACAAAGTTCTAACTTGCAATAAATGCGCAATTTTGTATTTTGTGCTGAAGGACAACACTGCTTCCATTAGATGTATGTATTAGATATTTTCATAGACGACTACTAGTGCATTTAGTGTTTTGTTAATTAAAAGCTGTTAAAGGCTGGGCTGGGTTCCAAGGCACGGAGTCTTGGAAGTAACCTTGGTGACGCTGGTTCAGAGCTCTGTTCTTTTTCTCCTGTGACGAAAGATTTGGCGTAACGTCAATCTAGCAATAAGCCACAAGCAGAACATTTTAACATATTTAATACTACAGTTGTATATTATAACAAAGAGTTGTTTGTTTTTCGTGTGAGTGTGTGGCGAACTCTGGTGTCGGAGTTTTTCAGACCGCCCGAAGGCCTCCGACATGGCCTAACGACCCTTATCCTTAGACAAGAGCCGGGACCGACAGCTTTACGTGCCCTCCGAAGCACGGTAGCGCTCAGATGAAAATGCCACAAACGGTCACCCATCCAAGTGGCAACCTGTGCAAGCGTTGCTTAACTTTGCCGATCTGTTACGAACGGCAAGCCAAGTCTCGCTATGAGCGCTACAAAGAGTAATGGCCACGCTCTAAAAATAAATTTAAACTAAAATATGTGATAAAAAACTGAATTTTTTTACAATAAGTTACCTTTTTCATAAAGGTATGCCTCAAAGAGTAAGCTACAAAAAATCGTGCAATATATTTTGCACGTATAAAATAGAAAATAATAAAGCCATTTTGTCGCCAGCCGACCACGGATAGTTAACGGCGCGTGCTTTAGGAGGCAACTAACGGATTAACGCGAAAAAATATATCCCGGTAATACACCTGATGTAAAGGTACAAAAAATATAGAGTGCTGACAGCTTGCGTCTCATCCGGATGATTAAAGCGCATCGTATTTTTATAATTGTAATATAAATAGAGTATGGAAATGTTGATAGTCTACATTGCCTTTCGCATTGATAGATAGCAATTAATATTGATAGTACAAGGAGACATAAGCGCGGATATTCACGGCACTAGCATTAAATTAAACAAAGAGGGTTAATATAATTATTTGAACGGTGCAAGAAGATAAGATGTAGGGGTCTTAAGTTTGAAAATAGAAAAAAGCTAAAAATAGGCTTTTATTGCAGGCCTGTTGTTTGAATGTTTTCGCATTTCGATTTTAGTGAGATGAATACGATATTCTGTTCTCTTTCTGGGTGTAATTTATCTTTGACCAGACTGATTAACCGATGACTTTTTTACCCTCTTAGAAGAAGAACTTAAAAAAAAAATCTTTTTGTGGTCATATTAGTAAGCCAATACATGCCAAATAGCATGTTGCACCTTAGCTGCAGGTGAAGTTACTGGAATTATTTCTCCAAAATATTACAGAAAATTAAGTTAGCTATATTTGAAAAACGTAATAACATCACCACGCTGGGTAAAAATAAGCACAAATGACATTTCTTTTAGACTTATAAGACACACAATCTACACATGAATTATATACAGGAAAATCGTAGCAGGAAAAAATGACACAGAAAAAAAACACAAATTACGAGAGAAGAGCACTCCTACAAAAGACACAAGTAAATTAAAAAAAAAAATCGCTAAAAAATAATTACTTTTGCTGTGCCGTTAGGTTGAGACTTTTTCATTTGGCGTCCACGTAAACAGAATTATTGTGGATGTTGGAAAACTGATGAAACATTGTTAAGGCTGAGCGAACATGAGCGACATTTTTGCGCAATTAAATTGTCTTGTCAGGAATACATTTTCTTTTTTTTTTGCTTTCCTCCATTGAAGACAAGTTAAGTGTTGTCTTCATTGCTTACGGCCTCATGATGTTTACGAACGTAACATTTTTATAGGTTTCAGTTCTCGTAAACTTATATGAGATAAACCAGAGGCCCAATTCTCGTATTTTTATATGACATTGATATTACATTTTGAATGCACTCAAAGGCGGTATTCTGATAACCTAATGTCATTATCGTATAATTTGAAATAAACAGGGGCCCATTCTACTAAATAAATACAGTTTCGATATGAGGTCAGTGTCATACTTACGTCACAAAAAGCGTATTTTTCTAAATTATCTGATAATTGAACGAAGTTGTAACGAGATCGTAAATTGAAACAAGTGTCAAAAAATGTGTCAACGACTGTGTCAACGACGAACTGTTTATTTCAAATTAGACGATAATGACATTAGGATATTAGAATACCGCTGCTGAGTTCATTCAAAATATAATAATAATAATAATATCATAATAATAAAATCTATACAAAATGACATCCGTCAAGACAAAATTGTCAAAACAATCACAAATAAATACAGTAAAAATGAAAAATAAAGCACAATAAGCATGTTGACTCGAGCCAGGAGCAAGACAGCACATCTAACACCTCCGGGCTCGTCGCTGAGCTCCGCCTCGCAGCCGTCGGAACCTGTGCCGACAACGCCGGCAGCTGCAGTTGCGTCGAGGTCCAGCGACGAGTATTTCTCTCCGCCGTCGACACCGTCACCTGCGCGGCGGCGTGGAAGAGGCCGGCCACCAGCGTGCTTAGGACCTCGGGGCCCACCGGCCCCAAACAGGGTCCCCGCTGCCGGTGGTAATGTGCAGCGCATGAAGTGGACGACATCAATGAACGAACATGTCATGCGCGCATATTTTGGGGCGACAGAGGGGGGCACTAACCTCACTGCGTACCGTAGTCGCATGCTGTCTATGTTTCAGGCCTTGGAACCAAGCATCAACGTCACGGCTCAACGATTATCGGATCAGGTACGAGTAATCCAGCGCAGTGGCAAGTTGGATAATACCGTACTTGATAGGATTCGCTCAGACTACTTACCTTCGAGTCATGTCAATGCCGTCCGGCCTACGCTTACGCCGACACCAAACGCACCACCAATAGGTGGCAGCGCCGTCGTGGAGGAGGATGACATGGCTGATAATGTAAGTACCCAGTGCAATGAGGAGGTAAAGGACGCTTTGGAATGTGCGATTAGGGACTACCGGCACACGCCAACCACGATTAGACCTCGTCTACCGCGGTTGCCTATGCATAGGCGAAATATAGCGCTGGTAAGTGCTCTTGACTCGTTATTATCTAATTATTTAGATAATAGTGAGGATCTCGGTGATACTCACTCAATCTTGTACTGTGCTGCCGTGGCGACATGTCGTATAGCAGGTGTTAAGTTCCCTGAAACTGACACTGTTATACGACAAAGATCTGCTGTACCGGCGTGGCAGTGCAGGATTGAGAGGCGTATTGCCGAGGCAAGGGCACTTATTGGCAAGCTGATCTGTTTTAGGGCGGGGAATACACGCCCCAGGGTAATGCGCTTTGTGAAACGGGCCTTTGTGGGGACTAATATTAGTCCTCAAGATTATACATCCCGTGTCACAGAGCGCATTGACTTCCTAAAACAGAAAGTCTATGCATGGGCAAACCGTATTCGTAGATTCAAAAAACGTGTGGACCGGTATCTCATTAATCGTACATTCCAGAGGGACCAGAGGTGGGTATACAGAAGCTGGGAACGACCAGACCAATGTGTGACTAATGTACAGCGACCGGATGAGGACGCCACAGCCATGTTTTGGCGTAGCATCTGGTCGATGCCCATTAGTCATACTGAAGGCGATTGGATGCGAGACGTCGAGCGTGCATGCGAACATATTCCCGAAATGGAATGCGTGGCCATTTCTAGCCAGGACGTTTCACAAGCAGTCCGTCCATTAGCGAATTGGAAATCTCCAGGGTTGGACGGGCTGCACAATTTCTGGCTGAAATGGCTACGTAGCTCGCATGAACGCTTGGCATCTCAATTCCAATCAGCTGTGGAATCTGGGTCGTTACCAACATTCATGACGACTGGAATTACCCACCTGCTCCATAAGACAGGCAGTACTAGCGAGCCCGGCAATTATAGACCGATAACATGTTTACCATCGGTTTATAAACTTCTTACATCTATTCTGAGAGCTAAAATAGCTAAACATGTTGAAGACCATGCAATTATGTCAGCCTCTCAGAATGGATGTAGGAAGGGGGCTCGTGGTACTAAGGAGCTCCTCCTCATTGACATGGCCATTAGCCAACAAGTTCGCCGTAACCGAAAGGATCTGGCGGCATGTTGGATAGATTATAAGAAAGCGTATGACTCCGTGCCGCATACATGGCTTTTGAGGGTGTTAGAGTTGTATAAAGTAAATACAACTCTACGCACCTTCTTAAAGTCATGTATGGGGCAGTGGAATACGACTCTTTGCTATCCAGGATGCCGACGGATCCAGAAGGACGGCGAACGTATTAAAATTGAGCGGGGAATTTTTCAGGGCGACAGTCTGAGTCCCCTTTGGTTTTGCTTAGCCATGAACCCTCTCAGTACTTTACTGGAGGGTTCAAGGTTAGGCTGCAAGTTACAGAGAAGTGGTCAGGTCATATCTCACCTGCTGTTCATGGATGACTTGAAGTTATTTGCCCACTCTGAGGCCCAATTGATAGACTTACTAAACGTAACCCAAAACTTTAGTAAATCTATCAATATGGAGTTCGGTGTGGATAAATGTGCTGTCATTCATGTGAAGCAGGGAAAGATGGTGGAATCTGAGGGGATCCAACTCTCAGATTCCATTAACCTAAGAACGCTTCTCTTAACTGATACCTATAAGTACTTGGGTATGTCACAGGCTTTATGTATCAATGAAGCCGTCATGAAGCAATCGTTGCAAGAGCGTTTCTTTGGCCGCCTGAAAAAAGTACTAAAAAGTCTTTTATCAGGTGGCAACAAGGTTCGTGCTTGCAACGGTTGGGTCATGCCACTTCTTGTATACTCCTTTGGCATACTCAAGTGGACTCAGTCTGAATTGGACGCCCTGGACAGAAGAGTTCGCACTTTGTTGACGGCATATCGTATGCATCATCCACGTTCATCCGTGATGAGGTTGTACATCCCGCGAAAGTGCGGGGGTCGCGGCTTTCTGAATGTCAAGACCCTACACAATCGCGAGGTGTGCAATCTCAGAGAATATTTTCTCCGGGCGAACGTGGATATGCATCGAGATGTTGTCGCGGTAGACAATGGGCTCACCCCGCTCAGGTTGGCTAAGGAGAACTGGCGCATGCCTGTAGTACTTAGTACTGATGATCGCAAGCGTGTATGGCAGAGCAAGGAGCTTCATGGCAGGTTCCATCGGGCCCTGTATGGACCCGATGTAGACCTATTAGCCTCGGTGAACTGGCTACGCTTCGGTGACCTCTTTGGGGAAACCGAAGGGTTTGTTTGTGCAATTGCTGACGAAGTTATCAAGACGAATAACTACCGGAAATATATCCTGAGGGATGGCACTACTGATATTTGCCGTGCCTGTCACCAACCTGGTGAATCCCTCAGGCATATTGTTTCCGGTTGTTCACGTCTTGCTAACGGCGAGTACTTGCACAGACATAACCAAGTAGCCAGAATTATTCACCAGCAACTTGCTCTGAAGTACAAACTTGTAGACATCGAGGTACCGTACTACAGGTATGTAGCAGAGCCAGTTCTCGAAAATGGCCATGTCACATTGTACTGGGATCGATCTATCATCACGGACAGGACTGTTGTAGCCAACAAGCCTGATATCGTGTTGATAGATCGATCAGAGCGCCTCGCAATAATTGTTGATGTCACTATTCCTCATGACGAGAATCTCGTGAAAGCCGAAAAGGAAAAACAGATTAAATATCTGGACTTGGCTCACGAGATTGTCGACATGTGGGATGTGAACTCAGCAATTATTGTGCCGATAGTCGTGACCGTTAATGGTCTAATAGCCAAGAGCCTCGACCGTCACCTTAAGAGGCTCGCGTTGGGTGCTTGGGTCAAGGGCCTGATGCAGAAGGCAGTACTTCTGGACACGGCACGTATTGTGAGGAAGTTCCTGTCTCTGGAGCCCTAACCACCGGCAGCTTGGACCCTGTGCCCGATGCTGGTGGGACCCCACGGTTATTTTTATATTTTTAAATGTGTTTATTTTGTTAAAAAATATATTTAAAAATGTAATTTTAATTAGAAAAATAATAAATAAAGGATAATAATATCAATTATGTTATTCGATTATGTGAATACTGATTAATAAAGAGATAATAATATTCTACCACATACACACATCACCATCTACTCCCAAACTAAGCAGAGCTTGTACTATGGGTACTAGATAATGGATAAACGTACATAATTATATAATTATACTTTTTTTTTTGTAAATACATACATATTATACATAGAAACACCCAGACCAAGACAAACATCCATGTTCATGCACACAATTGTTTGATTTGAGCGGGAATCGAACCCGCGACCTTCGGCGTAGCAGTCGCTTATACTCCCACTGCGCCAACCGATCGTCAATATAATATCAATGTCATATAAAAATAAGAGAATTGGGCCCCAGTTCGTCGTTGACACATATTTTGACACTTGTTTCACACCCACTGCGAACTATGTAGAGGCCAAAGAACATCAACCCCCCCGAAGTAATCTGCAGTGGCCCATATGGAGATCCCTGAATCGTTTACGAAGCCAGGTTGGCCGCTGCAGACACAGGGGTATGATTGACTCGGCTTACACGCAGTGGAACTGTGGCGCTCCCGACCAGACCATGAGTCACCTGCTAGAGTGTCCTAAGTGTCTGCACAGATGTTCGGGGGCCGATCTATGACAAGCCACCGACAATGCCGATGCCGTTGCTGTGGCCACATACTGGGCTGGTGCCATTTGAATTCTGTACCAACGACTCGAGAAGAAGAAGACTTGTTTCAATTTACGACCTCGTTACGATTTCATTCAATTATAGAATAATACGATTTTTGTGACGTAAGTATGACACTGACATTATGTCGAAGCTGTATTTATTTAGGTAAATTGGGCCCCTCAATGTAATATTGTTGTATTTTATTATTAAATACAAATTGCGTCATCATTATTTTCTCAGGGATGACAATTATAATGACCGTCAAATAAAAAGAGTTATGGGTATTTGTTTAAAAACAAACACAAGTGTACACAAAACTGACTAACATTATAAAAGTAAAGAAAGTAATCAATTGAGCTATGTTCAGAATTCTACAAATAAAAAGAAACTCTTTTATTAACGGAACCATACCACAAAACTGTTAAATTATACAAGGATGACCTATAATTAATATTAATTTTCTTTCTTCCTACACGAGTTAAGCCATACCTTCCCAGAAATTAATAATTAAATCTTGCTTATATTATTTTGATAAAGACAGTCGTAGAATGTAAATGACGCCTTATATTAATAGCACGAAGTCTCAGTGTATTAAAATGTATAAATAGAAAAATGTGTAAATATTGGCATCTCTCACACTACAAGCTTTTAGCAATTCAAATATTTGCATTTAGTTATTGGCAGCATATTATGGCAAATAAAAAGAACCTTCTACTTGTGCTCTAGACATAAAAAGATTCAACGTTTGTTATTTAAAATTCAGTACAATAATGCTAACGACTGACTCGTGAATATAAAAATCTTATTTAGATATGAATGCTAACTGCGTATTTGTTACTTTTAGGAGTCTTTAGAAATACATGCGCCTATCATTTATTGATGTATTATTTTCTACAGACCAAATTAAACTGAAAACATTCAAAACGTAATTATAATAATGATATTTTATTTAAATTTATTTCATTGTAGGTACAGCAAAAATATTCATTAAATGTACTTGAATAATTCGTAACCTTGCCTATTTTAATGTAATTTTATTACAAGATGGAAAAGAATTTGACTAAGTGGCTATGTAAAATGTTCTACCCTTAGAATACTTCACCTTTAAAATGCATGAACATAATGAGCAATTGGATCATCATCTTCACCGTTGCGAGATAAATAATCTTTAACTTTTGTACAGCAAAGAAAATATGGTAGAAACGCGGACGGCATTTTAGAAGATCGTTTAAAAAATCGCTGATTTTGAAGTAAGCCCAATGAATATAACAACTACTTGAATTAAATAAAATATGAACGTGTAAACCAAAACAAAAGACTGCTATTATTTCTGTTGCAGTTACGTGACGTCATGGCAACAGGTCCTAGGGCCGTCAAAACAAAACCAATGATTAAGGAACAAGAGAAACAATAAACAGGCACACGTCTGCTCATTGTAGGTAGGAACGTAACGCGCAAACTTTCGCAGGAACAAAGCGACGTGGAACAATGAGCGCGGAACAAACGATGGCTACAATGTTCGCGCAGGATACGTTGGTTTGCCTTTAACTAGCCATTGTATGGTGTTAAATGTAAGCGACAGCGATTATTATTTATGTATGTAGGACTACCTACATACTGTCTAATAAGCCACTTCCTGCTTGATTTCAGCGCGAAAGGGCCGGCATGATAAGAAAGGTACATCCCGCCCACATAATATGGATGTAAAGTAACAGTATCTATACTGTTGCTGTTCTTCGGTAATTTACAGTGCCGGAGTGGACGTGAAAAATAATAATATGAATACTACACATGTTATTTAAGCCGTTTCATCCGTGGATTGGCTGTTAATATTGCTTTAAATTCTTGGTTGGCATCGCAAAAACTAATTTATGGTCACGATCATACGATTTTTTTTACCTCGACATCTCGAAGAGCTCTTAGTGCAATTTCAAACTTCTAGCACAGCCGAACAACGTTTTAGGCAGTTCCGTCTAATTTGCTTGAGAGAGATGTGCTCAGCTTTGTAACACAAACGTGTTAATATTTTATTTACCGCTACCTCCCGCTACCATGTGCCACAAAAGCAGTGTGATAGGAATCGAGTCTGGTGTCGAGGCGTTTCCGGCGCTTTGCACAGCCATCTGTGAACAAACTGCGTCGCCTTATTGGACGAACGCCCCACCGCGATTGTAACGTTAACTTTTACATATTTCCTACACAACTTGCAACGTGCTAAGGCTTTGGTTAGACCGGCATGCTTCAGTTCATTTTACCTTTTTATTGAGGGTTTTAGAGAGTATAGTCAAGGCATATGTTCAAAGCAGTTCAGCCATTGCACTTGAGCAAAGCAGAAGTAAATTGTACAAATGCGTTTGCTTCATGATTATCTAAAACATGCTACGAATAGCTTAATAAATATGGCTTCTTTTTTAACTAACATTATAAATAATTCATGTAAGCTTTTTCGACTCGGAAAGGGGAACATGTATTATCTAAATACCACTATAGACATGGTCATTCTGTACATTAGTATGCCTTGACTGTAAAACTTGCTCGTGTATATCAAAGCGTATTTCAGAAACATAGCATCATAAGTCAAATGGCTTTGATTTGTGGATGAATTTGCCATGCACTATATTATTTTCAAAAAGAAAAAATATTTACGTGAGAAATGGCACTAGCATTTTGGCCACCATCGAGGCATCTCAGGACACCCGTAGAAGTATTTTGGCCACTTTCGAGGCTAGGCTTTCAACCTAAGTACGGGCGCGTAATATTTTCGTTGAAAGAATGGTGATATTTAAATTTATTAAGCTAATATTGTATATCAAAAGACGTGTAATTAAATAAGCTTTCGAATGATATTAATTAACACCAAATAATACACTTGAAGCCCAAGCAAGAGCGGTATAAAGCGCGCCTGGTATAATATTTTCCCGCCATTTTCGAGCGCACTATTATATTTCTAACATATTCATATTTCTCGTCGTTTTTTATTATGGGAGGTATATAAGTATTGTACACGGTTAGAAAGGTAATTTAATTTACTTTCAGAAATAATAAATATAATTAATTTTAAACATAAAAAATATAAAACATAAATGATTGTTAATTGCCGCCAATTTTCGTATTTTATATTTTTAAACATATTTTTTTGTTATATATCAGATTCAAACCTAGATAAGTTTCTTTTCAACTAGATTTACAATTAAAAAAACCATATCTGATAAGATTCTAATAAGAATAATTCTTATTGTACTTTGCACAAATGTTTACTTTTTCCCGCAAAAAATAACCACCATACCCGCCAAAAAATTTCGAAAGCATATTACGCGCCCGTACTTAGGTTGAAAGCCTAGCCTCGAAAGTGGCCAAAATACTTCTACGGGTGTCCTGAGATGCCTCGATGGTGGCCAAAATGCTAGTGCCATTTCTCACGTAAATATTTTTTCTTATGATTTATAGGAGTATTACATATCACATGATAGGTTTATTTATATACTCATAATAAAACAATAATTCATAGCATAAATGTAACCTTATCTATATATTTTCATTCAATAAAAAATAAATGCCGTTGTTTCGGTACTTGAATGAATATTGAATATAGCCTCTTGAATTAAATTTTTTTGCTGTTATTTTATAACTAATTAGTTCATTCACAATTAGAACATAAAAATATCAAATATAATTATATTATTTGTTTACAATGATGTTTTGAATCCATAATTTCGCCCCGCGCGCAACATGCAAAGACAGCGAAATATACAAAAATTTCAAATGCTGACATTTAAATAATTTTCTAAGCAAGCATTGCTTTAATTTTATATTTTTGTAAAGTTTATACCACCAGGTATACAAAATAATAAAAGTAAGCAATTTATGACCCATATTGTTATCATGACAAACAAAAATGGCGAGTAGGTCGTCGATAGACGACATTGTTTACAATAGGATCAAGTTCGGCGGGTCGCATAAACTAAACATTCCGTCATTCAGTCAGCATTCAAACTTAACTACAAAGCTTATTTAATCTACTTTCATAAAAACATCATTTCAAATATCAACACCCAAGTGACGAGTCGTAAGTTTAGGTTTAAGGTATCACGGCAAGTGGCCTTGCTTCGCGGGTGGTCAGATATCGTTATCTGACCACCCGCGAAGCAAGGCCGCGGTCGTCCGCGTGATGCTTTAGCGATAAATGCCAAATAAAAGCGGTTACTTTGAGCGGTTAACATTGTGTACAAGAAAAACACCGTAGCTTGACTGCGAATGCAATAATATGCGGAAAAAGTGCGCTTTGCGATACCAGCGTCCTCTTAAGGACTTTGTTATAGTCCAACTTTTTGTGATGTCATGTATGCAAGATAGCGTTGTGGTTTTCTTGTCAAGTTTTTTTTATATAAAAGTTCATTCGTCTAGACATCCCCTTACCAGTTGTTGGCGGATGCACGCCTTCATCCCGGCAACTTATTATAATAGTGTGTGGTAACAAGCGTTATCAATTGTGTTGTTATGTTGCTCTGCACTCAACTAGAGCATGCCATAGCTCGCTGTGAAAGATACATTGTCTTTTATAAACGGAATATGAGAAAAGTTTGATCGTAATTTAGGAGACGATATTTTCAAACTGTTTGATGATATTTTTCGACTACTTTGAGTTATATTTTGTGCTAATATGGTATTGTAAGAGCTGTGCTAGTCTATAAAATTATTGTAAAAATATCCTAATTACAGCTTAATTATGGCAATTCATATGCAAGTTTAATCAAGATTTTAAGTTAAAAAAGTTGTGTACTTTCGATAATGCAAAGCTTTCGTATGTAAAATTTCACGTTCTGTGACCACGTAAATGAATTAATGTCTAATTATTCGTAATTCAGATTCGCAATTGTAGCAAAATGAGAATCACAGGTACTATTTAATACATTCCAAAATATTGAACCTAACTAAAAACAGACAAATCCAGTATGTCTCACAGAGCAACAATATGCATCTTCGTCCATAAACATACAAGCTTGTTCAAAACCCATAATGAAACTGTAACTAGACAAAGTCGTAAAATCTATAAATTATATATACTCGTACCTATGTTTATTGTATGGCAATATGTATTTATAATAAATTACCAGATTAGGCATGAGACCGATATATCAAAAAGAAACTGAAATCCGATTGCAGTCAGAAATCGTATCGTATCGATATTCCAATATGAGAAAACCGATCTTAGAAAACGCAAAACAATACGACGATAACGCAAACAATCTAATACGAACCAAACGAAAACGGTGCAAACGAAAACGGTGCAAGCGCAACCAAACTACAAAGTAAATCTAAAGCTTACGTTTTCGATACTTTTCATATTCATTCGTTCTCTTTCACTCTACCCAACGACTACTTAGTTAGAATGAGAGAGAGCGAATTTCATATCCTTTTCTTTCTTACTTAGTGATCCGTTTAAAGAGCAAAAGAGATGAAGCGAATCGATCGTTGCCAAGCAAGCCAGTCGTAATCGTGCGTTATGGATTTTGGCGGTTTTATGAACTGCAGATTGAATAGAAAAAATAAAACTAAACATCGAGGCGATAAGATCTAATTCAGATTGCAACTATTTAAGGTTTGTTTTAAAAATTGCAAATAGTTTTAATAGTTATTAGGGATTTATGTTTGGAGAGTTTTGACTTGATCGATGTTTATTTGTTTCGTTCACTTGACCTAGGTGACACGTGCAGTTCGGTGCGCGCGTAATAATAATTAGTACCTATATTTGGTTTTCGCGAAAGTTATAATATTAGGATTTAAAAAGTTTTATTGTTACGTTGTTAGGATTGAAATGTGTAAATAAATAGAAACAATTCGTGTTGTGTAATTTTACTTTGTTTGGCGACTGAGTTTTTTAACAATTAGTTTTAGGTTGTTCGCAGGTTAGGATTGTAAAGTGTAATTAAATAGAAAAAATTCGTACCTATTGTGTAATTTTAGTTTGTTTGGCGACTAAGTTTTTTAACAATTAGTTTTAGGTAGTAGTAGTTTGGGATTGTAAAGTGTAAATAAATAGAAACAATTCGTGTTGTGTAACTTTAGTTTGTTTGGTGACTGAGTTTTTTAACACTTAGTTTTAGGTAGTTAGTAGGTTTTCTTTTTCAATATGTCACGCAAAATAAGAGAAATATGGACGCATGACATGACAATACAATAAGAATTCGATTGTTTGCGTTTGTTGTACGCTCGTCGCTCCGACATCCGCTACAGAAATCGATTTCTAAAATCGGTTTTTGAAATCGATTTCAGTATCTGAAATCGAATTTGTATCGGTTTGCAGAAAAATCCGAAAACGCCCATGCCTTTACCAGATACATTTAAAAACCTTAACATGCCCGTATTCAAAAGCAAAGTTTTCAAGTTTTATTAGACAAATGCCACTAATGACTATCTCAACGAAAAAAATTTACGAAATATTTCAATTATAATTTTATTTACCCATTAACAATCATCATTTTTTAATTTAGAATTCTTAAGTGTTACTGTTTGTCATAATTATATATTAAGATTTAAGTGTAATTAATTTTAAGACCAACCAAACATTGGTACGCTGGAAACGGCAGAATATTATAGACATAATATTATTATTATAACATCCTTGTAACAACAATATTCTTACAAATAAATGATTTATTATTATTATTATGCCGAAAGATGTCAGTCGATAGGAAATATTCCTACTGGCAATCCCTTTATTGCCTCGTCGAAAATAAAAATATTTTTCCTATCAAACAATCCAATACAGTACCAATGAATCGTAAACGAATCTAGATTTATTTTTCTCCGTTTCTCGCCTATTTGATTCGTCATATATAAAATAAGTCGTTTCGCGTACGTAACAAGGTTTCGTTGAGACTTCAATTGACCATTTTACGGTCATATTCGCATTGTTAACACTCGCATGAGTCACAACTAGGTGACGCGTATTTTCAAATAAAATTGAACTGAATTGGATATTGAATGGTAAATCGATGGTGAAATTGCGATGTACAGGCTACGTTGGGTTGGAAATAAGTGAGTTCTTTAACAGCAAGTATGCCAGAATATTTGTTACAATAAAAAGCGATTGTTTTTCACACAGATTGGAATTCTGGAATACTTGAGCTCCAGTTTTTTTATGCAAGGGCATTATCCTCGAAAATAGATTGATACAATGTTTAAACATTGTATCTTAACTTCTCTTAATCTTTTTTTGTGGCGATTATTTCGTTTCGCTATAGAAATTTGCCTGACAGACCTATAATGGTCTATCCACACACATCCGGGCCGTGGACGGGACGGGGACGGGCCGTCACCGTGCTTCCGGGTCCCGGCCGGGATATTTCGTTCACACACGTCAGGGCTGCAACCGGAGCGTGGACGGGCTGTCACTAGAGCTTGCATTTTAATATTTGAATTATTCGAATTATGATTTGTATCAAATAGGTATTCCAAAGGAAATTGCAATATCCGATTCTAGTTCGAACAGCGTTCTCAAAATTGTTCTAAATACATGCACCAATAAGCACATTTAGTTGACATTCTTAACACAATTATATTACAACATAAATTAGATTTTCTTTTTTTTTGCGTATGAAGCCCTAAAAGGAGGAGTTCTAATAATAATAAGAAGAATAGCCGAGAAAAAAGAATCATAATAATAATAAACAACTCTGGGGGGCAGTCATTATCTCAACATGAGACTAACGCAATCGGCGGGCAGAGTGACAGCTTTCAAACATCACCTTCATCTTATGATAAACAAAAACAGCATCACAGGATGAAAAGAAAGGTTACAAATCAAAGGGCAGCTTTGTGGCGAGCTATCAGTGCTCAAGTCAGGGCCTCGTCTTCGGCTTGCCGTTATTGAATGAACTCCCCCTACCACTTCCCTCATTTCATCCGCTGTCACCCCCGTAGTCATTTAGACCCCTAAACTAGAATCAAAACTGAACGAAAAACTTTCATAACGAGCTCCCATCGCCCACTTGCAAGTCGACTCCTCGGACTTCCATTCAAATATTGTCATTTAACGCTATCTGGTTTTATTGCTCGACTTATACAACAATTCGGCGTAATGCCCCATCTTACGTATGGACCAAAACTCTTCGCGATTTATTAGATGACTACGATTTGAGTGAATGCATGCTTTTATGAACGTATTCGGACAATTTTATTCAAAGTGGTATTGAACCTCTTTCATATGAATTCAGGGTATATTTATGTAACTTATTTTGATGAAATTGTATTTTTCGGTCTTCTTTCTAGCAGATTTGCAAACTTATCTTGTATAGTTATCTATCTGTTTATGTTAAACAACACCATTATCTTGTAAATGTAATTAAAGTATCGAAGTAACGGTAAAGGTGGTAAAGGTGCGCACCCTGCGCAAACAACGTGCCAATTAATTTAATAACTACCTACTATACGAGGAAGAATACTGATGTGCTAGATAATATCACCTGCACGGTTGGCGTAGGTAGTGGTCTAAGTGGTCGCCTCGCCGCTTGACACTGCGCCGAGTGTTGTGGGTTCGATTACCACACGAGACAACACTTTGTGTGATCCATCAATTGTTGTTTCGAGTTTGTAAAGTCCCCCGTGACACAAGATTTATTCCTAGTGCGGGAGTTGTCTATAAAAAAAATATATAATATGTCGTATGCAAGTTATAGTTATATAATTATTCAAGACGTGAATTATAAAAGACAATTAAGATAGTTTCTTGCGAAAGAATACAACAACAGTTTTTGTGAAATATTGTACAGCTTATATATTTAATGCTATGTTAAAAAAGATAAAGCTCTAATAGTTATACAAGATAGGTAATAAAGGCACAACATTCTTTCAGATATAGCATATTATTATATTGAATTGATGTCGCATCTTCGATAAGAATAAGGAATTGCTGTCAAATAAAAATGTGCTTGTAAAGTTCATGAACAAATCTTTATATAACTGTTTTCAAATGGCCAGTTGTCTTTTCTTGCTACTAGCAATGCATTGCACAGTAATTGTACAACACGGTGAAAATTTTGTAACAACGTAGGTACAAAAAACTTAAACATGTGATACAACTACATGAAATAAATGAAAAGTAAAAGCATTCACCCATGGTATCATGCTATTTTGTTTAGCGCTTTCAGTGCTAGCGATACTATGGACCTGTATTTTTCTGACACGATTGCAGTGCCAGTGAAATACACAACTTAGCTAGCACATCGTCTGTGAATCATCATCATCCTAGCTTTATCCCAGTTGCATCCAACACTTTCACTTTGAAGCCCAGGATCCACACGTTAGTCTAACCAGATGGTAAAATATTAACTTTTAGCACACATCTTTGAAAAGTCAGTGGTGTACGCGCTGTGGATTTGAACTCGATACCCTCTGCATGACAGTCTTTTGCGATCTGCACTAGGCTATCGCTGCGTTTGACACACGTATTCACACATCTTTTATGAAAACGTAGTCTTAAAGCTCAGCAGCGGCATTAACTTCAAACGGTTTATGAAAGCGTATAGTTATGTTGATGCTATGAGCTATTGCAAGAGCGCGTCGTCGCCGACGACGGCTATTATGTATGTTTCGTCTTGATTCTCGCACTTACAGACGAAAACAGAAAGTGTTGGAATATGCTTAGCTACGTGGCATAATTGATTCGTTGGAGTCAGTGCATTATGTATTAAAGAAACTAAAGGTCTTGTTCTGTTCAACTGGACGCTTTGTTTTCGGTAGATATCTTCGATTCATAACTATTTATGTCAATCTATACTAAAACTTCCACGACTAACTTATTCAAGAAAGCAAAATGCTAAAGTCTGTATGTCCACAAGGTTGGTATTCCTCTATTCACTTGTATTAGAGCCAATTATATGCCAGTTAAATGGATGATGTGGTTGCTTCTTGGTGTCTAGATAGACTGACCAAACATGTTACTCCGACCCACAAGTATATTGTAGCAATTACATGGCATTTAGGATTAAAAATAGTACGCGACACTGAGTGGCTACTGCAAGTATTAACCTACACATCTGGTTATTAATTTCTTTTCTCCATGCAACTCACGCGATGGCATGACGTGTCGAGTATCTTATACAATATGAGTGACTGACGAGACATTATCACAAAACTGTTTTTTTATGTTTTGCTTATTTTTGGCTGTTAAACACGAAAATTGCAATTTAACACTATAAAATTAAGTCCCGCGGCCACGTCTATCTGTATGAATGCGATACACTCAAAAACTTCCAAACGGATTTTTACTCGCTTTTATCCAACAGAATGAAATAGTCTGATACCTGTCGAAGGTGACTAAGTCACGTAGGCGGAGCCGGGAGCGAAGTATGGTATATGTAAGCCAAAACCGTGTCTTTTTGAAGTGACTACTCAAATTTTAGGTGTTATATTATTACTAGTAACTATGTATTAAGACACTACGGTCTTTGAGATACAAATAAGTTTCGTTCTATATATTGTACAGACGACGCAACTGGATATGAACTCGTTTTCAGTTCGTTGTTCCACTCACACTGTGTAATTAAAACTATATAATACACCATTTAGTTGCTAGTCAGATTTAGAGCTAAAAATAATGCCCGACATTTGCATATTCAAATGAGTGAAGTGAAAATTGTCGGTAGTTTGTTAACTGGGCGCGTCGAGACGAAACTGTTCTTCTTTTGTGATGACAAAACATCCCCGGAGGCAACAAATTACTGAAGTACTTAAACAAAGAAAATAACGTGCAGCTCATCTTAATATTTATATTATTCTTCTGTGTGTTTTGCACAAACAAAAATAGGTTTAGAAGACAAACACACGTAGAAGCATTAGAAGAGTAGCCTAAACAGCTGGATCAATTAAATTGGGATTAAATTTTATTATAGTGACAACGATTACAATATTTTTAACTATCGATAAAATAATGAAAAATTTACATAAACAGCGATTTATATCTATAACTTCTACTATGCAAAAACGATTATTTTGAGTCAACGTCGTTGTCATTTTATCAAAACTATTTATTTCCTTATCATGTCAAATCCTAATCAAAACAATATCTCGCTGCGTATCTCGTGGATGGATACCAAACTGACTTTTGTATCTTCAGTAACAACGACGTCGCATATTTTTGCGCACAGCAGCAGATTAATGGAGATCGTGTCTCGCAAGATTATATTCATAGTAATCCAACAAGGAACGGAATATGTACTCTTAGAAATGTAGCATATATTTCGGTTATTTCTTCGCTAAGATACAGTACGATTAGCAATGGTAGTGCTTTAGAACTGGCGCAAAATTTGTCAGAATCTAATTATAATATCTAGTTGCTAACGACAATAAACTGTTTTATTGGAAAAAAAATCCATTTAGGTTTGTCAGCCGTTCGTATCTCGACACCCTATTATGTTTTCCTTGGGTCATAAAAGGGAAATGTAACTTATATTTTTATACATTTCAACAGAATTCGAGAAAATTTTAATAACTGATATAATTAAATAATTGCAAAGGAATTAATTAGTATAATCAAATTATTTTGGGTGGTAACTCCACAAAAACAATTTCATTAAACTAAGACTGACGTAGTTTGTCGATTAGAAAATTAGTTAATCTACAGACAGACTCTTGAAATATTTCTGTTGAAATGATTACGTATATCGCGTTGTTTTTCTCGCAGGAATAAAAACTATAGCTATTGACGTCGGTACTAATTCTATTACGTAAAACTCAAGTTAAAATCGTTGAAACTCAAAGCTTTTGGAGCTGGCGCTTGGCGGAATCACCTACACAAATAGTCCGTGTGGTGACGGATTAAGAATACGGATTGTCACAACCCCATATCATCCCATGGGTGTCGTAAGAGCCGACAGAGGGAGCATATTATGCAAAGAACAGCACTATAAGAGAAGGAAAACTTGATACAAACACTATACCAACTCGTTTGGCCAGCGTGGTATAGTAGGACAATTCTTCCTTTCAAAGGAGAGGCCTAGTCCAGCAGTGGACTGTTAAAGGCTGAGATATACCTACACAATCGCGGTGTATGCGATATAGATATTAACACAAACTGCTGCAATGGATATTTGTGATGACAGGCAGACATATCCGTATAAACCTGTATTTGGGGATTAGGCCAGTATTTATATAAATTTAGCATGTTAAATAATAAGGTTTGGACCAAAATTTCTGCAAAGGCCTCTTAAAAAACATATTTTTATAATATATTTCACTGTCGAATTTAAGGAGCAAATTCAAACAGAAAATATGGAGCTTATAGAATAAGCAAATATTTTTGTAATGGGTGCAAATAGGAGTAGCAGCCTAGTATCAATAATATGTCAAAATCAGAGAGGTGAGCATTATGCTTCTGACAAAGATTTTCTTAATAAAATAAAATTATATTACTACAATATTTATTTAAAAATAAAGGTACTAAGCATGTTTACAAGGCACTTAACATATTGAATTTTCTATCATAATTTATAACTTGATTATAAACAAAAACAAGCCTAAACAATAATTCTGGGAACGCGTCCTTATACGATGTTTCATAGTTCAGAAACGTCAAAAACATTTACAATTACGAATAAAAAATCTCATATTTTAGTATAAGCCTTAAAAAACATTAAATTAAGAATATATCCTTAAAATAAAATTTAAGTATTATCCTTTCTTCATATTTTGACAATTCAAATGCTGTCTGACGTTTATCTAATCATTTTGTGAACGCGGAGGATAAACAACGATGTAATATGAACAACATATACTAGATGGCGTTAAGGAGCATCAGTGTGAAGTTCACTAGTCAAAGCAAACGGCCATATGCTGTGTTTACGGAAAGCAATAATTGATTTTAGTGGTAAGTACCGTTTAATTTGATATGTGTGAAGCGTATTTTAATATCCTGTCACTAAGTGAACGCTGTTTGGTGATTAGATTTTCGAAAAATTGCATACTTTTTACAAAGTTCTTGTAAATATTTCAACTTACTTGTTCATAACCTCTAAAACCAGAATCAAACATGGCGGTATCAAGTGTAACCTAAAAATATTTATCGAATAATCATTTCGGGAACGGTTATTTTGGGAACGTTCTCGGATATGACCGACGTTCCCGAAATGAGGCTGTCGTTCCCGATATGAGCCGAGCGTTCCCGAAATGTAATTCTGTAAAAAAAATTATACTGCAATGCTACTAAAAAGCTTAATCATGCGATATTTTGGTTTTAGGTATCCATTTAGTACGCGTGACATGGAAAACGATAAAAGTAAAGAAAAAAACAAGTCGAAGAAATAATCAAAGCAGGATAGTTTAGCTTATAAAAAGCATCGTGTAAAGGCAAAGAAGCGAAAGTTTTTAGATAAAATGACACCTGAACAAAAGGAGATGAAAATACTGAAAGATAGGGAATATTACCAAAGAAAGAAAGCTGAAAACAAAGTTAAGACTGTTAGTGATATGACTGAAAGAGAGAAGAGGATACAGAGAAAGGCGTGGAGAAAAAATTCACAAAGGTATAGGCAGAAAAAAAAGATGCTGGCAAATATTTTAGCTGATAGTCCTCCTTGTTCTGAAAATGAGATGGAAAACGATATTCCCGTGTCAAGGAAAAAATCAGGAAGAAAAGAGGTTAAAAAAGATAAAGCACAGGCTTACAGGACCATTAAAAAGCAAAAACATAAAATACAAAAAATGCAAAGAACAATAGATCAGTTACGAAAAAAAGTAGAGAGAAACAGAAGACGTCAAGAAAAAACATCCCAAAAAAACGCTGATACACCTACTCGTAAAGTTAATGAATTGACAAGAGGGTGTACTGTTACTCCAGAAGTTCGCAAACGTTTATTATTTGGCGAGGTTTTGACAACCCAACTTAAAGAGACTGTTGACAAATTACCAAAGAATTCTAAGCAGCGAGAGGCTTTTCAAAAATGCGTCAGTGGCAACCGTCTCAGGAAACATCGTTTGAGTAATATGGCAAAACAATTTCTCCGCAAAAATAAATGTAATGATAACATTTTAACATCTAATCGGAGGCATCCAGTATTTTTAATCACTAATGAGATTCGTGAAGAAATTCATAAGTTTTTTGAGCGGGATGATGTTAGGCAGAATGTGCCCTGGTAAGAGAGATTGCCTCCATGGAGGCAAACAAAACGGTTGCTTTTAGAAACCGTAAAAAACTTGCACCCTCAGTTTTGTACTGAGACTGGAATTCGAGTATTTTATTCAACACTTTTAAGAGCGAAACCTTATTGGGTAGTGCATCCTACAAAAAGAGATCGCGATACTTGTCTTTGTGTTAGGCACGAAAATTTTGAATACAAATTGAACAAATTGAACCGACTACGAGAGCACCCTCACAATTCGACATCTCAATGTATAAAAGCGTATAGCTGTGACATTACTTCTTACGATTGTTTGTTTGGTTTGTGTAGTGATTGCAAAGAGATCAAACTGGAATCGGGCAGTAATGAAGATACCGTTCAATACTTTCAATGGCAAGTGACAAAAGAAGATCGAATCATAAAAGGAGAGAAGAAAACTATCAAACTTACTAAAAAAGTTACGGTTACAAGCACAGTGAAAGATTTGAAAATGTCTTTAGCTGCGGATATTTCTGCAATGAAAAAACATGCTTATGGAATTAGCGAAAAATTGAAGGCCAAAAGAGAACTGAAATACAATTTAAAAGAAACAGAGATAATGATTCAAATCGATTTCGCTGAAAATTATATGACAAAATATGGGAAAGAGATTCAATCAATTAGATTTGGAGCTTCAAAAGATCAGTTATCGATCCACACAGGTGTTTTATATGCTAAAGGTCATACGTCTCTGGAAACTGTTCCTTTTGCCACTGTGAGTGACAATCTGGACCATCAGGCTCATGCTGTATGGGGTCATCTGAAATCATCGCTACAGAAAATATTGAGTTGTCGTAAGTCATTTCGAGAACACTTTAAAATATTTTTTATAATAAACATTAACCAACATATTTAAGAATGAGCTTCAATAAATTGTAATAAGTCATTTGCTAAATAGAAAAATATTTTTATTTTGTATATTTTTTAAACAATACCAATTATTTTTAAATTACTCTACATAAATTTTCAATTGGCGTAATTTCTACTGCGATACTTTAAGTTATTATAAACATTCTAGCAATTTGTAGTATATTAATAATATAAATAAGAAAGTTCAAATGTTATTTTGTCTTATATATGCATGATTTAACTCTAACATTACTTATTAAGTGATTTATTGCCGTTTTTGTGATGTTCCCGGAAATGATGGGAGTGTTCCCAAAATGACAGGCAAGTTCCCTAAATAACGATTACGTTCTCTGAAAGCATTAATAATATACGGTTTTTGAATGAAAATAATATACATACATTTATAGTTTTATACCTTTTTTATTGTAAAGAACATGAGTATCAAAATTTTAACTTATAATCTAATAACAATAAACTTTAAGGTTTTAATCAAGAAAAATTATATATTAGGTACAGATGCTAATTTCACACTATTATTAAGATTTCTTGCATAGCAGTGCTTGAAAACAACAACTTTTCGGTTTCTAAAGTAAACAAATACTAGGCTTTAAATAAAATACCATCACAACATGCAAAATCACATACTACCTAGTATCACAAAAGTATTTTCATTCTCAAAATTTGAACTTAAAAGTCTAATAATGACTTTTCGAATATGTCCATACTTTCATCAAAATAATAAAAACTACGACTACCTTTTTTCTGTAATTTCGGTGTAGGTAAAATTTTAACAATTTGTTCGTAGGAGATATATGAAACATCATTTTGTTCGATTTTAAATATTTTTGCTGAGTTGCGCTGACAACGAAGGAAGGTGACTTTTATTTCACCGTCTTCATCAATCGAGGTGTCAGCAACGGCAACATATGTTTAATTATTTTTTGTTATTTTCGGTTGGTACATTAATTAGCATAAATGTCTTTGGACGTATCATGTTTGGATGAAAGTTCTCCTTGTCATTTCCGTACGACGTACCAGCACCAATATCGTCATTATTTCCATGAAGTCGATCTGAAACCGATTGTAGATTCTCGTCATCTGAAGTATCTGATCCATATACGGCGGCGTAAATTCTTTCTTCATTGATACGAAGAGAATTCAGAAAGACTTGATTCATTTCTATGTCTAAATTAATTTCAGACGGCTCTTGCATTTCGTTTCCTTTATTTTGGACTGAAAACGCTTGCAGTTTAATTACTCGCAACAATTTTGAAATAATTTAAAAATTGATACAATTGTATGGAGACATCAGAAGCATTCTGCCATACAATCTTAGTAGCATTCATAATGCCGGGGATCGCATCTATTTTTTCGGGTATTTGTTTTTGATTGTAATAATTTCATCGTTGGTGACTTCGTGGAGTGTAACAGTCGATTTTTTCAGTAACCGAACAAAATCCTCAGCTGTATTGACGGCGTTTCCTCGCAGTACTAGGTCATCAGCAGATTTTTTCAGCACTCCTCCTACACCATCCATTGGCCCCTTGCCATGACCTGGTTCACTGAATGTCCACGTTGAAGCAGTAATTTGTGGAAATTGGTCTATTAAGATTTTTATCCATAAATAAATATTAGTCCG